>OV656849.1:9500000-10125000 GCA_927399475.2 Acleris emargana
GTGTTCCGGTGTAGGTATAATACAACCAGGTGAAATTACTAGCATCTCATCCATTTGATACCTAAAGGGCATTTGAGGTCTTTAGATTGTAGTCTATAGAATGCAAATGTCTATGGGTCACAGATGTCACCTATCATTAGTTTACCGTGCTCATGTGCCTTCTCCATGCCATGAAAACCATTATTCAATTTAATTAATGCTTTTCATCTAATAAAAAACTACAGACGACATTTTCCTTTTCCATGAACAATGAACCCATTTTATTACCTACTATATTCGAAAAGATTAGTTGAACTTTTGATCTTGCTATTACTTGAACAGCTTGATTAAACAGAGCCAGAGCCTCATAAAACCAAATAAACTCCGAACTACGGTTTTCTATTTTCCTCTTGACCTATAAACTTCCATTTTTACAACATAAGTTAGGGCTACGCAAACAATCAACTAAATAGGTAGTAAACTCCTCCTGAGCGAATCCCGAAACTGAGTTATGACTCCTCGAAGATTTACGTCCTAAAGATTGACTTTATTCGTTAGGCCATTCGAGTAAGGGCGGCCATTAAAGCGGCAGTATTCACAAAACGGTGTTATCAGGGCGAGAGATAAACCGTGTCGAAGAATAGGCCTTGGTACTTATCGCGTCCTTCAGGCGTTTCGTTTCCGCTAAATGTTTCGACAACCCTAAGTGACAATAGCATTAAGATATTGGAGTGTTTTGGAATGACAATTGGGTTAATGCCAATTTTTGTTGCTTGATTTTGATTACTTAATAAATACTAATGTATTGTAAAACATAATTGAAAACTAATGTATAGTAAAACATAATAGTTAAAGGTATAATTAATTTAAAAAACCGTTCAAGGTATTACCGTAACTTCCATTGAATCAACCCCTTTTTATGAAAAGAAACAAACTGAAATCTTGAAAGCTCCTAACAAAAAACGTTTGACAACAAAACAATTTTAACGTACTTCTAATAATTACGCTGTTCAAGATAAGAGGCCCCTAATATCAATTAAATCAACTTTAATTTTGAGGCAGATGTCCTCGGAGGAGAAGGAATCACGACTGCCAACACTCGACTGTAATTTGAGGTTCATTGTTATTGAAATCGAAAATTAGATCCAATTTATTCGCTCTGCGGGTGAAGGAATGATCGATCCATTGTCGCTCAGATACTGCTGTGCTCTTGGAATGGACGACCACAGTTGATGGTTTGATTGTCAAAGGAATATTATTATTGGAAGCGCAAAGTATTATTTTATTACAAGAGCAAAGCCATTTTATGGATTTATTTGTCAATCTAAAGGCTACCTATATAAACGGTAGCAATGCTCAGTACGTCTCATTATTCATATCTGTTGGTCAGAACTTTAAAAAGGCATTTCGAGCTATGAACAATTCCAGCACGCACAAAGTTTTATATATAATAAACTTTGCCAAATAACAATAATAATATTGAATTTTAGGTTTTTCTTTTCTTTATTACTGCAGTGTGGAAAAAATATAAGTACAATATAGTCATTAAACCATTAAAATAAAAACGTATATTTATTTATTATTATTATGCTAGAAGAGGCAAACCAGCTAATGAATCACCTAATGTAAAGTGATCACCGACACCCATGGACACTTGCAAAACCAGGAGAGGAACCGCAAATGCGTTACCGGCCTTAGAGAAAAGATTATGCTCGTTCATGATCAAAAGACGATTCCAAGTTGTAAATACCGTTATTGGAAATACCGTTATAAAAGTGTTTTTCAGGGTTCCAAAATGGTAAAAAAGGAACCCTTATTGTGAGTTTTCGTTGTCTGTTTGTCTGTCTGTATGTCACAGCAGGTTTTTTTTTTGTTATAGGAAGGCAATTGAACACACAGGCCACCTGATGGTAAGTGGAAACTGTGACCCATACACATTCGCATTCACAAGACTGCAAATGCACTGCCAACCCTGAGGACTAAGATGGAATGCCTCTATGCTAGTCATTTCACCGGCTATCTTATCCCCAAACCGGAACACAACAATGCAAACACTGCTGCTTGGCGGTAGGTTAATGGATAAGATGGTGGGACCAACCCGAACGGACCCTGCACAAGGTCCTCCCACAAGTAGATTGAAAAGAATTGAAAAGGGGTTTAGAATGGGAGGTTTAAAAATGAAAGTGAATTGATTATAGAAAATAGGGTGTCATGTGAAAGGGCTAAATCAGCTCATTTCACAAAAAAAAAAAAAAACGTATGTAATTTTTGATTTATAGCCAAAAATGTACAAAAAATTACCGTTCCCTTATCTCCGAAGTTTATTAATCAAAAAATCTGAAAAAATCCTGGCGTATAGATAGGTAATTATTTATATTTTATGAGATAAATAAAATAAAGTGTTAATAATTCACAGTTTTTGAGAAATACCACAAAATTTTCAAATTTACGCTAGTCATAATGGACCTTATAGCAAAGAAAATAAAGTTCATAACCAAGTTAAGTGTTTTCTTTTGCGGTTACCAAGCATATTTTTTTTTAGTTTATTGATTAAGACAAATATTGAGTGTTTGAGTAGCTTAGTTCTATTTTAATTTAAATACGTTTAGTTTTAATTTTTAATTGTATTATTCTTTAATTCTATATTGGAGACAATAGAAAATACATAGTACGTACAATGCCCATCGAAGCAAAAACTTGAAGAGTTTTGTGTGCCGATGGCGAGTTCTTAACTACTGATCTAATATTTAGATAAATTAAAAGCAAGTACCTACATATTTTGAGTAGATAGACATGCAACTTTATTACAGAATATAGGATAAATGTTTACATTTTAAAAAGTACCTTTTCATGTTCCTGATATTACTTTTTTTTTTATATATATATATCATAGGAAGGCAATCGAGCACACAGGCCACCTGATGGTAAGTGGAAACTGTGACCCATAGACATTCGCATTCACAAGACTGCAAATGCACTGCCAACCCTGAGGACTAAGATGGAATGCCTCTATGCTAGTCATTAACTTATAAGTTTCGTAAATGTTCTGGTAATTGGGTTATTTATTATTTTAGGCAGTAAGTATGAGTGTTCTCCGTGGCACAACTTTCGTCTCATGGTTATCAGCAATATAGTCCATAGAACATTCCAAAAATATTTAATAAAAATAGTTAATTATCGTTCAATGAGCCGC
Organism: Acleris emargana; assembly: GCA_927399475.2. Taxonomy (NCBI): domain Eukaryota; kingdom Metazoa; phylum Arthropoda; class Insecta; order Lepidoptera; family Tortricidae; genus Acleris; species Acleris emargana. The sequence continues at coordinate 9,503,173 of OV656849.1, forward strand.
CGCAAGCGCGGAAGCGGAAAGGCTGAAAATTGCGAGGCGGAATCCAGTGTTCCCGCCCGACCGTGTGTCGGGCGTTTTGAATATTTCATGCTCGATAATTTATTGCATGATTTAGTGCGCAAGGGCCTACTTGAGCCGGCGTGGATCTTAACAGCCGGTAAGGAAATATGCACGCGTTTTCGCGCTCACTAATGCAGGGATTCGACTGTTTTCAGGCCATATTGAGTACACGTTATGCTAGTAAAATCTATAGATGTCAAGCTGGCAATAACGTGTTATTGATCCTCCTACATCTTAAACATCTTAGCCTGATTGTGTAAAATGCGGTTACAGAATTATCAATGTTTTTCAATTGTTGGTAATTCTGTAGCTCTGCCTACCCTACTTTGGGAATGAAGGCGTGAGTTTATGTATGTATAATCCTCCTATCACTTAGAATTGGCAAAATAGTACCCTGACCCGTAAGAAATGTCAAACCATGACGTCACAGGGGCTCTAATTATACTCGGTAAAACCATATCGCATGTGACATGTTATAGTTTTGTTTTTAACTCGGCTCTCATTGCTGTCAAGTAAACAAGAGCTGACGTAATGTTGACAATACGATAACATGACAATAGCCCCGTATGCTGGCAGTGAGCACCCATGCATAAGAGACTGTAGTCACGTGAGCACAGTATCAGACCTCACACTGTTCAAAAGAAAAAGTATAGCTGAAAATAATTCATATAAAAAGAAAAAAAATTTGAAAATATAACATCGCGTCGTTATAGTAGTCGATGTTATAGATGAATCCAATTTTAACCCTTATTACAATGCAATAAAATGAAAAAGTGGGTACATCTATTTGTGGTCTACTGTTAATAGAAGAAGAGGGAGGGCAGGGAATTTGGAAACTATGAGAGTTAAAATCTAGGGCTTTAGAACCGATTACCCTTACTCTTTAACTCTTATTTATACCATTTTATCTGAATTCCCTATACTGACCCATTTAGTTTGTTCACCCTGTATTTGTGGGTAGGTACCTACATTATTGTCACAGATTTCCTTAACTTGTTTTAAACTAACACTACTTTCACACAAATTAAAACTATAAATTTGGACTTCATCGAGTAATAAAATGAATATTTACCACGACAACATTGATTGATTGTTTTGTTACAACTGCCGTGTTCACGAAAAAACTGATGTCGAGGGTGTTCGTCTGCTTGTCGTGCGAGTTTCTCAACTTACCCGCACTTGGTCTGGGATGAACAGATTTCCTTCCCATGTAAAAACTACACATTTATTTATTTTGTAAAAGCGAGTTCGACCAAATTTAATAATAATCGAGAATAATCGATAAAATAATATAGACTTTATCTCGGATGCTGCACGGTCTTAGTAAGTAATCGTCAGTAAAGTCGAACTCTGAAGTAGCTGTACATTTTAGTACTTTATCGTAACGTATCAAAGTGAGATTGGTTTGAATTTAGTATAACCATAGCTGCGACAAGGAACATTTTTTTTTCCGTATAAAGATTTCATGTAGTTTAGCTTGGCAAGAAACGTTTCCTTTTAAATTGCAGAGCTTCCCCAAAAACCACGTGACCTACTGCATTTCACAGTACTGTAGCCACCGTGATTGCCCGGGCGCCTCCGCCTATCGTTCCTAACTCGACTGCATTTTATGTGAAACGATTCTCTCTTATGGAATTTGCATACGAAAATAGTGTAGTTTACTTTGACAGAGTGAATACTCCATATCTGTCACTTCGTTGGTTTTGATTGCGGTAGTGGTAGTATACAGAAAATAACTTATTCAGCCTCCTCGAATACAAATCGAAATATTGAACTTTTGCATTGGTTAAGGTTTAGAACTTTTGTATAGATAAAAAGTTAGATAACGTACACTACCTATGGTCAAATTATATCGGATCATATTCTAAGTACCTACATAACCTATTAAAAGTATAATTGGAAAAATATATGTATCTATACGACTTCAGAATATTTTTAACGTAGCCATGACTTTCCGGAGGGTTAAAATTCCAATTAAATTGAAATCGTCACAGCGTGAAATAAGATTATTACGTTGAAAAATTGACAAAATTAATATTTTAATATCGTTATCGAAATAACTACTCGACTAATTGGACGTAGATTAGCAAAAACGTTCCAACCCACACCTCCTTAGTTTTGAGATATCCTTGTTTTACGTTAAACAGAGTAATGCTCAATGATGGATTATTATATAATTATGAGTTGATGATAATCGCAAACAAGACTTTTTTTTCTTTTTTTTACATATATTGTTATCTACTTAATTGTATATTATTACTCAATAATAGGGAAAAAAGCCTTGGAACGTTTTAAATTAATTAAGATTTCTTCAACGCGGTTCTTGGATCTCTTTCTCAAAAACGTTCTAAATTGTTAAGTAGAAGAAACTATTGACCCGCTTCGGCTTCGCATGGATGCAATTTCTAAAAATGATATACGAAAATAATCCTCGTTTACCACTTTTACTATAAACAAAAGCAGTGTTAAATCATTAGCGTAGATTAGAAGAAATATGCGGAGAAACCAACAGAAATGGATAGTGACTTTGTTTTCTATTCTTTGTTTTGTTTTTATTTCGGGATTGTAGATAAATAAAACAATAATTAATCAGTCAGACTTTAATATTATTATCACTATATAAAATAGGTATACATAACTAACATAAAAAAATCAAAATTCTTCCACATAAAAAAAACTAAAATCTTCTACATAACAAAATCAAAAATCTTCTACACAAATATCTATCTAAATTACGTCTCATCTCTCTCGCTCTCTTCCACATTTTCAATTTCAAAATCAGGAGCTGAACCTAATCCCTCTAGGTCGTCCAAAATGTTAACATTACCTTTGAGGTTTTTGTAAAATGCTAAACAATCTTCTGGTATAAAAGGATACAACGATTTGAGATCATCTAATTTTACTTGTGCTATTTCTTTTCCATTAGGATACAACGGAATTAACAACTCCTCGTTTATAGGAAAAACTTTGCCTTTTTTTTTTTTTCTATATTTATTTCTTCAAATTCTTCTGCAGTTTTTATAAATATGGAGTACAGTTTTTCTTTTTTCACCAATATCTGTTTAATTTTCAGCCAATTAATTCTTTTTTTATCAACTGTCACTTTTCTATTCACAATATTCTTCTCTAATTTCTGTGTTCCCAAAAAATCTCTTGATTCCATTTTTTTTACTATCAGAGGATTTGTATTTCTGCAGCTTTCTATAATTTTTATATAATCTTGAGCAGTATAGACCCTGGGATGAAACTTTAAATTGGTTTCTATTTTGGAAAAATCCGTGTCATTTGGAAGAAATGTATGACCAGGCTGAAGATATTTGAAAGTTATTGTTTGTAATGTGGGGTGGTTGTCCAGAATAGCCTTCAACAACAGAGTTATTTTAATGTTGCGATTTTGGCCCCCACATGAATCGCTCCAAAGAACTAGATGTTGAACCTCTTTGCTCAAAATATTTTTTATGTAAAAAGCTAAGCAGGAACCTACCTCTTGGGCTCCTCTACCTGCTTCGCCCTCTACCCATACAAAACAATGTCCAGTATTTGTTGAACCCACGTGCACCCCACAATTATAGAACCACAGTTGCCGCTTGTAGAACACTAAATTAGTGGGAATTCGGGGCAAAGGTAGGGTTTTTTCTAAATCATAAGTTATGCACTCAAATGTTTTATCGCTTTGTGCATTTTTCATATCGTTTCTCATCATCGTTCTTAAAGTTTCAGCTACCATTAAATGGTTTTCTTTTTCCAGCAGCAAACTTGTTTTATTTTCATCAGACGTGCAACCTTTTATTTGGATAGCTAGTCTGTCACATATGTTGCAAGTATCTTTTTTGAGTGATTTACACGTCAAGTTAAACTTTGTTAAAAATATCTTTTTAAATGTATTAAACGCGACGCTTTTTCTACTTTCTGCGTATGTCTTCCTGAATTCTTCTAAATAAAGACTATAAAGCTTATTATGTGTCATCTCTGGCGTTAAATATTGCTTATTACTCTGTACTCTTCTGTAATGAGATTCGTATTTCGGGATCTTGTTAATAAAATTACAAATAAAATCGATATCTTCTTGTGGAGTTTTATTCCAAGGTAGTCGCACCTTGCCTCTTTGATCAGTTATGTCTTTACCACCACCTGTACGATTTTTTCGGAGACTAATTGTTATTTTTTGATTAGAAATTTGCAAGATTTTACAAAACATGTTTTTACAAACTGAAACTCCAGCCAAGGAGTATGAGCGGGAAAAATTTCGAGGCTTATTCTTTCCTGACACAGGGTGTTTACAAATATAGCCTCTCTTCGTTGGAGTTTCTTTAACATTAGAAACTATATACATTAACTGAGCTTCATAAGACCCAAGGCTATAAAATTTTTGAAACTCGGCCTTTTTTTTTTCGTTATCAATAAGCAGAGAACATTTTTCTTTACAAGAACAACTAAATTCTTTATACACTTTTGGTAGAACTTCTTTAGATTTTCCCTGGTAAGGCAAGTTATTATACTTTCTTTTCTTACGGTCGCGGAGCTTATAGTCCTCAAATTTTCTTTTACGACCCCTTTTTGGCCTTCCGTTGTTAGCATCTGGTAAGGAATTGTTACTCGTGCTAGGCTGATTTATATCAAGTGCCGATTCACTAGAAGCAGATTCAACTGAATGATCATTTCCGGGCGTGTAATTAGGATCTCTGTCGGAATCATCGTTACTAAAATCGTCATCAGTTGTATTTCTTTCAGGGAAGTTTTGATCGACAGACATAGGGTTTTGGCATACAGGAGTTATTGGTGAGTTTATAGGAGCATCTGGTGTTGGTAAGTCTACATAGTTGTTATATGCCGGAGTTAATGGCGAGTACACAGGTGCGTCTGGTGTTGTTATGTTTGTATAGCTGCTATCTACGGAACATGGCCCCACGAAAATGCTAGAAGGGGACAAAGGAGCATCTGGTGCTGGCAAGTCTGTACAGCGGCTATCTAAGGAACAGAGCCCCGGGAGAGTGCTAGACTGGGACAAAGACGAATCTGGCACTGGTAAGTCTGTACAGCGGTTATCTACAGAACTTGGCCTCGCGTGAATGCTAGAAGGAGACAAAGGTGCATCTTGTGCTGGTAAGTCTGTACAGAGGCTATTTACAGAAACCAACTCTCGGTCTTGATTTTTTTGTGTAGGAGACGGAATTGATCGTGTGCACCCAGGATCATCTTGCCTTAATAAGTATGTATTGTCATCGATGTCTATTGGTTCTGAATAGTCAGGTTCCAAATCGTTATTTTTATCATCTTTATATAAGACATTAAACATTTTAAGGGTCTCTGGTGACATAGGAGGAACAGGTGATGAGTTTTCCTTATGTTCATGGGTCTCCAATGAGTCAGCATTTATATCTGTTTCTAGCAATGAATTGAAATTTCCTGAAGTTTCTATGTCAATATCACGGCAATCTTCTGGTGTTGGAGAGACCACAAGAAAATCATTTCTGTTTGGTGTCGAAGCAGGAGCAACTGAGTTTCTGTCTAGCTCAGAAAATATATTTGTACCTGAAAATATAAAGTGTACCCTATAGACTGACCATGAATTTGTGTATGTACGAGTCTACCTTATTTCCCATAAAATGAAATTATATAAGTGTTCATAATAAAGGATTTTTAAAAAACGCTGAAAACCTTTATGTATTTTGAATTTTATAAATTATGAGGGGATATCGTATGAACATACACACGTGCAATGTGTTGTAAAATGTGCATTAGATGCTTTGTAATAAAAATTGAAACAACAGGTTCTTAAATTAAAATTAAAATGAAATTAAATCGAAATGATTACATTTACAAGATTGACAAAAACGAAGCAACAAAGCAAGTAATTAGCCATTATTAATTTATTTTGAAATTTAGTTAAGCAGAATGTTAGAAATCGCGTAATAATAAAGGTTATTGTTAGTGAAAATGGTCAAACGAAAGTCCCTTAGAACAAGTATTTCATTGTATACCACAACAAGCGTGACCAAACCAAACCAAAAACCAAAAAACACTTTAGCCACAGCAAATGATTAAATCAATCCCGATTTAATGCCAAGGACTTTAATTACCCTGGGATAATTCCTTGGTGACTGCATTTATTTTTTGTAAACCGGCATCAGCATTTTGAGGTTACACTAGGATAAAATCAAAGAACATAATGTTTAATAAACGCCTGTACAGTGTGGCGAAATGCGTATTCCGTAACCCTACAGAAGTTACTAGTTACGCATTTTTATACATACGTACTTACTTACATAAATTGATAATCAGACATAAAACAAGTCATGTATTGCTCGTAGGTCTCTAATTTTCAAACAGTGATAAAACTTAATTTTACTTACGTGGAGGATCGGGAATTTCTTCAGGTATCTTTAAAGCTTTACGTAAAATGACGTCTCTTCGCTTCATTTTAATCGAAACACAAGAACTACGAGAAAAGTTTGCAATCCAATGTGATTAAGTACTGAAATCAATAATAATTGTCAATGCTCCACAGATAAACTTCTACTACACGGAAGCGTTCCAGATAACGTGAAACATTTTTTATGCACTATGCCTAAACAGACTACTTTCTTTTATTTCACTAAAACGTACCTTGCTTGGAACGTTTTATTCATTTTCATGGCTAAACGGACGCCTTTCTAAATTAATTTTGCGACAGTTTACCAGGTTACTTGGAACGTTTTTGTGAATCACGCCTAAATGGATACATTTCTAAATCAATTTCTCAAGAACGTTCCAGGTTACGTGGATCATTTTTGTGAATTACTTTTAATCATCATACGTATTTCTCAAAAACGTTTGGAGGTGGGAGGACCTTGTGCAGGGTCCGTCCGGGTTGGTACCACCATCTTATCCATTAACCTACCGCCAAGCAGCAGTGTTCGCATTGTTGTGTTCCGGTTTGGGGATAAGACAGCCGGTGAAATGACTAGCATAGAGGCATTCCATCTTCGGCCTCAGGGTTGGCAACGCATTTGCAGTCTTAGGATTGCGGTCTTGTGAATGCGAATGTCTATGGGTCACAGTTTCCACTTACCATCAGGTGGCCTGTGTGCTCGTTTGCCTTCCTATGATATAAAAAAAAAAAAAAAAAAAAAAAAAAAAAAACGTATTTCTCAAAAACGTTCCAAGTCACCTGGATCCTTTTTGTGAATTAAGTGTGCAGTAACACATTTCTAAATCGATTTCTCAGGAACGTTCCAGGTTACGTGGATCGTTTTTGTGAATTACTTTTAATCATCATACGTATTTCTCAAAAACGTTCCAAGTCACCTGGATCCTTTTTGTGAATTAAATGTGCTGGAACACATTTCTAAATCATTTCTCAAGATTTTTCCAGGTAACGTGGATCGTTTTTGTGAATTACTTTTAATCATTATACGTATTTCTCAAAAACGTTCTAAGTCACTTGGAATGTTTTTGTGGAATACGTGTACAAGGACACCTTTTCTAAACCGATTTCTCAAAAACGTTTTATGCTACTTAGATCATTTTCATGGTAGTAAAATGTAAACTAGCATCAAATATACAATATAACAAAAACGTTTCAGGCGGGTTAGAACGTTACAGTGTTTTTTTTATTTACACCTGCCATACATGTGGGTTGGACCACTATGGTCATATCTACTCACACACGCGAGGTAGCTTGAAATGCTTTTGCTATATGAAAATATCATGCTAGCTGATCTCGTAGGTGTAACTAACTCATTTTTGGCCAAGTTGTGGGTTGGAACGTTTTTGCTAATCTACGTCCAATTACCGCCGACATCGGTTAAAGTACCGCACGTGGCGCTGTGAGGTTTTGTTTACTAATTATGCACAATACTTAGCTATATCGGTGTTAATGGATAAATTTTGTTGACGCAGTTAATTTTCAATCGAAGTAGTGTTATAATTCACTTTTATAATGAAGCTTAGTGTTAACGCGTGAAGCATAATATAATTAAAATTTAAGCCAGCGATGTTGTTTTAAATTGTATTTTAGAATGCATCCAATTTAGAGACAAGAGATTCGGTAGCCATGCAGAAGTAAGTTTACTATCAGAAAGTGTTTCTAAAATGTAGCCACAAAGGGATAAAATACAATGATAAAATACCAATATCTTTATTGTATATACATCAAGTTTAACAGACGTACATATATTTCAGACATAGAAGCAGATACGTGACCTGTCCACGTACTTAATACATTTCCAAAAAGAGCTTACACTGGCCCCTACACGACCTTTCTAGTAGTAATGTGGGTATGAAATAATTCCAAACGTATTAGATACGTATTTAATACGTTAGTATTTGTGTAGTATTTATTAAATGTTAATAAATATTACACAGATATACATACAACCTAGACCTGAAAAAATCTACATGAGTGTGTGTATACCCATTCTGAATTCAAGCAACTAATTGGCAAGCATGCCTGAAACTTTGATCTTGATTGGGCGTCGGGATAAATGAGTTTTTCGTCGCCAACTGACTGATATTAGTTACCCTTGTTCAACCCGGAACACTATGAAAAAGAAAACGAAACTATACTTACACACAGTTCCAAGGTATTCAAATGGTTGAAGGATCTGATAGGCCTTGGGGTACACTGACCCAGTCACGTACTTGTTCTGTGCTAATTTCCAAGCAATTTGTGGCTTATCTTACTATTTTCATGGAATGTTTTTTTTTGTTGACGTTGAGGGAATATTTACTTTATACACATGTTTTATCGTGTAAAAAATATTGAGGACAAATTCAAGACAGCTGCCCAAAAAACAACAGATCCGCAGTAGTCATCAAAAATCAACCAAATATTCAAAAACTTAGACCTGCATAATAATATTAGTATTAGTAGTTTTGGATGGATTTTTACTAATAGTATGGGCTTGTACTTTATTATACAATGGCCCCAGTTTATCAGTCCTAAACCAACATTAGGTTATGTCAACCTCTTGATCAATATCTCCCGATCAACACTCAAGCACATACACAGCGCTGGCAAAAAGGCTTCGTACGCTTTTGCAACTAGATTTTCTTTAGTATTCGAGCCAATCAAACGGAGTACGCGTAAGAATAACTCGTGAAAATTCTCTATTCGATTTTTTTAAGTCAGCGCAGGTTTTGGGGGAACGGGGCGCTTGCCCCCCCAGGGGGAGGCCGGGGCAATAAGTGCCCCCTGCTATTTCACCGGCACTTTAACTTCGGTGCACTGATTTGATAACGCCGTTTGTTTCAAGAGCTACTCGTGGCGGCCATCATTCTAAGAACACTTTTTTGAAATAGATCTAAACGAGTAGGCCAATAAAATTGTAACCGTTATTGGGAAATCAATTTAATTATGAATTAATTAAACTGGTACTGCAGTTTCGTTTTAATAAAAAAAAATATTGTGGTATCGGGTCGAATGAGGTCGATAATAACCATGGTTATTTACTGTTAAATATCCTCTTTCTTACAAAAAGAGTACTTTAAATGTTCGTCTCTTTTTGATTTCCCCGTCAAAATGGTAGTATCAAAGTATTATAATATAATGTATATATATTTGGAATGAGTTTTTTTACTAGCTTTCATTTGAGACCCATATTGTTATAATAATAAAAATAAAAAAACCCCTCTATTTTCTTTTGCGGACGCCATATTAAATATGTCACTTCCCTTTGTCACTTCGACAAAGACAAATGGAATGACACCTTGTATGTTAAAATGTTAAACTCCGTCAAGCCTTTTAGGCTGCAGAGCGTGCCCAGAAATAGAAAGAGATCATACCTACCATACTTACATACATACATACGCTCGAGCAACATAACCCTCCTTCTGACGCATTCGAGTAAAAAATGAACATCGTTGTCTAACACCCATAGCACAGGCCTAGAGCTTAGTTTGGGACTAGGTAAATTGGTGTGAGATTGTCTCCTGATATTTATTTATTTATTGATCAGATTTTTTATTATTATCATTAACAATATTAACATTTATTTCCAATACAGAAGTCAACAATAATACGATGAAAAATTAAAACGGAGAGTATTTATTTATTTAGATTATAGTTATTGTTTTTTGTATATTCCCAATGGATACTTATGCAGGACTGGTTCAGGTTTTTACTTTTCTGGTTGAAATAAGTTGACATATTTAATAATCAAGTGACATGATTTAAATTAAAAAATAAAGTCTCAAGCAGGGTCTCAAAATGCAAGGGTAGGTTTAACATGAGTTATTTCATGCTTAATAAATTATTTTGATTCTGTTTTGGCAGACAACGATCAACTTAAAATACAGAATGTAAAAATTAAATTAAAAAAACATTGTTCTAAGGTTTAACACATAAGTGAAAAGATGAGGGAAGAAATCTCCTGCACTATGAAGACCAAACTCGCCAATGCTTATCGCTTACAATGGACGAAAATACAATCGCGAAGAATCGAAAGCCGTCTTTTTTTTTAAGTCGTTAAAAAAATATTTTGTTGTCTACAAAGTTGTTCTCTATTTGTCTAATCTCTTTTGCCCTTATTAATAAACGTGGAGTAACCGTCGAGTAGCTAAACCATGCTTTGTCCTTATCTGTCATATTCAAATGTCACAATGACAGATAAGGATAAAACATGGTTTAGCTACCCCACAGTTACTCCACGTTTATTAATAAGGGCATTTGTGTTTGAGATATCGAGTAAAAGTACACCGCTTCAAGTGCGAAGTGTCAAAGTTAAATTAGTTCTAAATTATATTCATCCAACTTTAATTCCGTCAAAGAGCCTTTTTTCGTTGATAAAACTGATTCCCATGAAAAAAGGAAAAGTTTAATTATTTCAACGCTACTTTCCTCAGCTGACAGGGAAGTGTTTCGGAATACTTTAATTACTCTAGAGCTGAGAACCTTCAATATCCTCTATCTACATAAATGAATACTATTAAATCGTGCTTATTTTTTTGCCTTCTGAAAAAGACGCATGTCGTAAATTTTAAATTACGAATTTTGTCTCTATAACATAAATTTATGACTTGAAGTTTGAAAGCTGAGATTTTGAATTATGTCACCATTGTTCTGAAGAAGGTGCGATATATTTTTGCACAGCACAATAACATAATCTTATAACTTTAACCAAGGTTTTTGTTCTATTTCTTGGTTTAAATGAATTTGGATTGAGGGATGAGAGACACATTTTTGACAGGCCATCAGTTATGTTAAAGGGACACTTAGGGTGCGGCTCCACTGAGGCGGAGACGAGAGGAGCGGAGCGGAGCTGTGCCAATATTAACCAATGGAATCTAAACTAACGTGCGCAAGGCGCGCTCGACGTGACCGCATGCGCCTTTTATTGGTTAATATTGGCACAGCTCCGCTCCGCTCCTCTCGTCTCCGCCTCAGTGGAGCCGCACACTAAGGGCCGTATTAATAAACTGATCTTGACTGTAATGCTCGTCTCAAGATGCGTCATAAATGACAGTTTCTATCGCTTGACGTTTATGTTGACGTATCTTGTGACGGGCATCTTAGCCAAGACGAGTTTATTAAAGACCCTGAAATCTAAGATGAAATTTCATCGAAGCAAGTATTTTACCGACTGTCGAACACTGTATCAGGGCTGATAAAAAAAGGATGGGAACGATCCAGTGAGTTCGTTAACGTAAACGATATTCGAAAACTTACAAAATGCGTGTAATTGGCGTAGGCGCTGGACGCGACCGCCTGACAGCTTACGTCAATCCTATACTTATTTCATAACGGAAGCCGAGTGCATCTTGTCTAAGGCATCTGCTGGCCTACTGCTTAAACGCACTCGCAATCGCAATTGACTTCAAAGCAGAACAATTGGTTTCATTTTGTATGCAGACAAGCTTCGATTTTCAAAATCAAAACATTTGCTACTGCGAGTGCATTCGGCAATAGCCACTCAAGTCCGGTATTTAAATTTTTTGTCGCTTCGACTTTGAGGAATTATGAGGCGGGTGTTGTTAAAATATGTAAACTGAACACTGCCTTCCCTCATTCTTGGGCATTATCGTTTTTCCTCAAGAGTGTCCGCTATTTTTATCACATATAAAAATGCTCAATTTAATATATTACACGGCTAGCGGTAATATTCTCTTAGTAAATATCGTCTCGTTTGGACGACTGGCAACCATAACCTGAAAAATACGCGTGTGACGTAAGTGTTATAGAAAATAAACCGTAATTTTATTACAAGTTTGCTATTGTATCTTTAAGTGCCAATATTAAACTGTCAAATAACTGTAATTGTATTTACTTCTTTGTTAAAGTTTTCTTACTTTGTGACTTGTTGTTAATTTCTAGGTAATTGAAACTACGTAATCTTTGTAGGTAATTAAAACAAAAATAAATGTAGTTAAAAAACAAAAAACCGCCTTCAATAACGCAAAAAATAACTAACCTAACCTATAGGTGTCAGTGTTCGAGACCCCAGAGGAGCGCCCCACCTCAGCGACCACGCCGCGAGCCGCGGCGTCCAGTTAGAGGGTCTACGGCCTTAGACGCGAGTGCGCATGTCACCCCATACAACATTTACTATTTAATCTATAATTTGTAGACCTAATTCACGATTAAACTAATTAATTTGAAGTCATCTATTTATTCAAAAATGGCCCAATCATAAAGTGGCCTTACGAACCGGAAGTGCCTGATGCCAAACCAGGATCCTCTACTTTAATCATTAAGAAGATCTCTTCAGGGATGTCAAGAATCAGTGCAGCGTTATTAACATGAACCAGATGACTGGATTACAAGTTTAATGTCTACAAGATAAGTAGCAAGCAGTCTGAGTAAGTCCGATCCATTAAGTTTGCCCTTTAATCTCATTTTGTGCCCCACCGTTATAGGTTTTACCATTTTAATTTATACTGCCGTGTAGTTTAGATCCTCCTTTATTAAAATCAACAATAAACCGCATTAAAGAATCACATTAATATTCAAAATTCCGATATTAAAACTTTCATCGTAACTTAATCGTTAGCGTTAGCCACGTCGCGCGGTGCAGTTAGCGTAAACAAGTTACGTAACGAAGGCAAGAAGTACTTAGCCCGCGATATCTACCTGATATTTAAGGCCTAATAATTATTTTATTTCATTTGTTGTTTGTTTAGTTCGACTGGTGCGAATTATAACAAGGTCATTGATACACGAGTCTATGCTATAAGTGTAGGTAATTTAATTTTTTAAATCAATATACGAATCAATAATTTTAATTAAAAGCAATACATATTTTGTGCAATAGGTACTCTATTGGGTGTATAATTTATAGTTTTGTTTTGAGTTTTCTTAATGTCGGCAATGAAGGATCTAGTGCATAAACGAGGAACGTATAAAGGTCGTTTAACCAAGTTTGCCACATTTGTTGACACCTTTAAAAATGTTACAACTTGCAGTGAAGTTCAAGCATTGGAATTGAAGCTGCGCATGACCGGCATTGAAGCGATGTATACGGAGTTTGAGGAAGTCCAGGCTAAAATTGAGTGCCTGACTTTGGCGGAGGCGGACACTCAGAGTCAAGCGTTACAAAGGTCAGATTTTGAGTCTCAATATTTTTCTGTTATGGCTAGGGGCCAAGAGTTATGTAACATGTTTAAAAGGTCTAGGAAACATACTAGTCGTGCTTCTGAGACTTCCTTCTCCTCGGCCAGCGAGAATGGTGACGATGAGGTGACACACCAGGGAAATGTAGGCACTAAGGGTATTAAGTTACCCACCATACAGATACCAAAATACAATGGTGAATTCGGTAACTGGCTCGAATTCCGCGATACTTTTGTGTCTCTTATCCACTCTAATCCGTCTATCAGCAACATACAAAAGTTTCACTATTTGCGGGCATCTTTAGAGGGAGGCGCTGCTCAGGTAATCAGTGCATTAGAGTTTTCTGCGTCCAATTACATCTTAGCGTGGAACTCATTGTGTGAGCGATTCGATAACGCGAGACTTTTAGTGCAGAATCACGTTAAAGCAATTTTTGACGAAGACTCAATAAAAAGGGAATCTGCTTTGTCAATACGTAGAATTTTAGACGGATACACTAAAAACATGCGCGCTTTGCGAATCTTAGGAGAACCCACTGACAGTTGGGATACGTTAATAATTTATATTGTTTCGTTGAAATTAGACACTCGCACTCAGCGGGAATGGGAGGAACATAAAGTGACTCATAAGCAATTAACATTAGAAATATTAACGAAATTTCTTAAAAATAGGGCAGATTTATTAGAGACCATCGAATTAAGTAACAATAATAGTAACAACAAACAGGAATCATTACCGAAGGGTACTAGCAGGCATGTCCGCGGTTTTACTGCAACTACTACAACTCAAGGCTATAAGAAATATAAATGTCATCTTTGCAGGGCTGATCATCCATTATACGTATGTAATCAATTTATGCAGATGACAAACAGTGCTCGAGAGCAGTTTGTTGCTAAAATGAAGCTGTGTGGTAATTGTCTTAGAGCAGGGCATAACATACGCATGTGTAGGCTAGGTCCTTGCAGGCAGTGCGGCGGTAAGCACAACACTTTGCTGCACAAAGACGTAGGCAGCACGGGCACTGCGGCCCTAGGTGCAACGGCGGATTGCTCGTTCGCGCCGCCCGCATCCGCATTCCTGCCTCAAGCTGAGACTTTGCCCAGTCTAGATTCGAATAGTGCTCAGATTAAAAACATGTCAGCTGTAAACACAAATAATAATTCTGGCCAGGTTCTTCTTGCAACCGCTTTAATTCAGATTTTAGACGTTCACAATAGACCTCACGAAGTCAGGGCCGTCCTAGATTCAGGGAGTCAGGCTTCCTTTATGTCCGAGTCCCTTCTTTGTTCATTAGGTCTAAATTCTGAAAGGGCCAAGGCCACGGTTGCCGGCATTAATAACTTGGTCTCAACGGTTCACAAACGATGCGAAGCAACAATACAGTCCAGAATCAATACGTTCAAAACAAACATTACGTTTTTAGTGTTGCCTAACATAACTTCTACCAATAATGAAGTCTTTAATGTAAGCACCTTAAATATTCCGCTAAATATTATTCTCGCAGACCCAGAATACTACAATCCATCAAGTTACGATATTTTACTTGGTGCAGACATCTTCTGGGACCTGCTGTGCGCGAACCGACTCCGATTAGGAAATGATTGTCCAGTGTTGCAAGAAACGCAGTTTGGTTACATTGTGTCAGGACCCACCGGAAAGCGTACTACACAAAATATTGCTTGCAACTTGTCTCAATTTAATGAAATTCAAGATCAATTAGCAAAATTTTGGACCTTAGAGGAAATTCCAGACACACAGAAATCTTATTCTGCCGAGGAAGACGCATGCGAGCAGCATTTCTTGCAACATATGTCACGAAAGGATAATGGTAGATTTTCTGTAGGGATTCCGATGATTAAGGACGAGACGCAATTGGGACATTCATTTGAACGCGCTAAGCAAAGTTTTATGTCATTAGAAAAAAGGCTTCAGAAACAGCCTAACTTAAAGTCCATGTACATTCATTTCATGAACGAATATTTATCATTAGGTCACATGTCTCCAAGTGACATAAATAACCGCCACAACAATGCGTATTTCATGCCACACCACGGTGTGCTGCGCGACCAAAGCACAACGACCAAGCTGCGCGTCGTCTTTAATGCTAGCGCGCCTACTACTTCCGGCCTATCATTCAATGATTTACAGATGGTAGGGCCGACGATACAAAGTGATCTGTTTACAATTC
Organism: Acleris emargana; assembly: GCA_927399475.2. Lineage (NCBI taxonomy): Eukaryota > Metazoa > Arthropoda > Insecta > Lepidoptera > Tortricidae > Acleris > Acleris emargana. The sequence goes on from OV656849.1 coordinate 9,518,949, forward strand.
TTCTGCGGTTTCGACAACACCGCTATGTCATGGCAGGTGACATCGAAAAGATGTACCGCCAGGTGCTAGTCAATGAGGATCAGCGGCATTTGCAGCAAATAGTTTGGCGTGACGACCCAGCACTGCCCCTTCAGACGTTTATGTTAAACACTGTCACGTACGGCACAGCCTCTGCTCCGTTCTTGTCTGTTCGTTGCCTTAAGCAGATTGCGGATGAATGTGACAACGAACATGTGCGCACAATCATTAATGAGGACTGCTACGTCGACGACTTATTAACTGGGCAGGAGTCGGCACTGGGCCTAATGGAGATTCGTGCTCTCATCTCGAAAGAGCTTTCCTCAGGGTGTTTCAATATGAGAAAATTCAAATCCAATTTACCAACTTGCAGTGATAGTTCAGATTCAGCTGATCACCCCGTCATCGTCGACTTGAGTGAGCACGAGCAGTCCAAGACTCTGGGTCTGAAGTGGTCACCATCAACTGATACTTTGCTTTTTGACATTAAAGCTGATCCTTTATCTGATATCACCAAGAGGGTGATTTTGTCGACCATATCTCAGATCTTTGATCCCTTAGGGCTTTTAAGCATTTTTATTATTTTAGGCAAAGTCATTCTTCAAAAGCTCTGGTTGCACAAACTAGATTGGGACACTCCGTTGCCCCAAGACATTGCTAAATCATGGCTTAAGTTCATTAGTGAACTAGTTCTTCTCAATAATTTAAGAATCCCTCGACACGTCGTGTGTGATACCCCAGACAATATTCAGTTTCACGTTTTTAGCGATTCTTCTAAGGACGCTTTTGGAGCTTGTTTGTACGTGAGGTCCACGAATGCTAGTGGCAATGTCCTCGTTCAGCTGTTGTGCTCCAAAACGCGAGTAGCACCAATTAAGGCAGTTACCATACCGCGCCTTGAACTCTGTGGAGCTTTGGTGGCAGCTAAGCTCCTGGAGAAGGTCTTAAGGACAACTCGTATGCACGTCAATGATTGTTTTCTCTGGACGGACTCTTCTGTCGTCATCGGTTGGCTTAAAACAGCACCGAACAAATTAAAGCCGTTCGTGAAAAACAGAGTGGCAGACATTCAGGAGAGAACAAAGGCATTCTCATGGCGACACGTTCCCACCTCATGCAATCCTGCTGATTTACTAAGCAGAGGCGTTAGTGCTGCTCAATCTGAAAAATTGGACCTGTGGTGGAATGGTCCAAAGTTCCTAATGGAGCATGAAGGGTCATGGCCTAAGAAAACGTTTGATCAGTCACATTGTGACCTACCTGAGATTACGTCAAATGTCGCAATGTCGACAAATTTTAATGAATTATTTCCATTTTCACGTTTTTCTAAATTTCATAAACTTAAGAACACGATGGCTTATGTTTTACGTTTCATCTTTAACTGTCGAAACATGAAAAAAAATAAAGAGCCCCTTTCTTACTCTGAAAAACAGATCGCATCTAACACAGTATTAAAGTTGTCGCAACAGGAATCTTTCGAAGAGTATAACACTTTAGCAAGCGGTAAACAGTTGTCAGCAAAAAATAAATTGTTGGCTTTGAGTCCTTTTCTTGACGAGGTCGGCCTCATCAGGGTAGGAGGTAGACTAAAAAATGGGAACTTCACGTTTGACAAAACTCACCCAGTTTTACTCTCCGCCAAACATGTAGTAACAAAGTTAATTTTCCGTTGTGAGCATGTAAGGTTAATGCACGCAGGGCCTCAATTGTTGCTTTCTTCCATTAGGGAACAATTGTGGCCTATCGGCGGTCGTAACTTATCAAAATCTACTGTTCACAAATGCCAGCGTTGCTTTCGATTTAATGCACAAGCAGCTCGCCCAGCCATGGGCAACTTACCTGAACAGCGCCTCCAGCCTGGCTATCCATTCCAAACAACTGGAATGGACTACGCCGGTCCACTCTTAGCACTCAACAGAAGGGGTCGGGGTAGTAGGACGGAGAAAGTCTATGTTGCCATATTTGTCTGTTTTGTCACCAAATGCATCCACCTTGAGCTCGTTAGCTCTCTATGTAAGGACTCCTTCTTATCAACGTTGCGTCGCTTCATTGCTAGGCGTTCTAAACCAAACACTTTATATTCTGACAACGGAACGCAATTCATTGGTGCACGTAATGAGCTTTATAAGTTCCTCAATGAAAATGCGCAATCAATTACCAACGACATGGCTGATGAAGGCTTACACTTCAAATTTATACCAGCATATGCAGCTCACATGGGTGGTCTATGGGAAGCAGGCGTAAAATCCTTTAAGTCACACCTGCACCGCGTGTTAGGGAACGCTCACTTAGTTTTCGAAGATCTCTACACCGTTCTTGTCCAAATAGAAGCAATTTTAAATTCGCGTCCCCTGACACCTTTATCGACTGACCCAAATGACTTGACGCCTCTGACCCCAGGGCACTTTTTGGTAGGACGACCGATGACTGCCTTGCCAACGCCTGCACTTGATAACGCCAACGAGAACCGACTTACACGCTACGAGAGACTGGAGCAATTGCGCCAGCATTTTTGGGCAAGATGGCACAAGGAGTACGTTGCTGAACTTCAACACCGGACTAAATGGCGTACTTGCAAGGGCCAGCAACTGCAAAAGGAAGCGTTGGTGCTCATCAAAGAAGAAGGTCTTCCCCCAATGAAATGGCGACTTGGACGAATCGTCGAGGTTCACCCTGGTACTGATGGTATTGTGAGAGTCGCAGACATCAGAACCGCTAAAGGAGTGATACGCAGGAGCTTCAACCGCATCTGTCCCCTGCCTGATGACAACGAAGGGTTGAAAGATCAGGCTTTCAACGCCCGGGGGCATGTTCGAGACCCCAGAGGAGCGCCCCACCTCAGCGACCACGCCGCGAGCCGCGGCGTCCAGTTAGAGGGTCTACGGCCTTAGACGCGAGTGCGCATGTCACCCCATACAACATTTACTATTTAATCTATAATTTGTAGACCTAATTCACGATTAAACTAATTAATTTGAAGTCATCTATTTATTCAAAAATGGCCCAATCAGTCAGCCCAACTGAAGACAGGTTTTGGTTAAAAATATTGTGAGTTGCCGACTTCAGTTTGACTAACCTAAGTAAATAATTAAATATCAGGGGAAAAAAAGACAAACAAAAAGTTAATGAAACTTTAAGACATTTCAAATTCACCACAAGTAACGCTGCGGGAAAGTCATAGTCATATTTAAACAATAAAATGTTCTACGTTATAGTTCGCTCAAGTATCTTAATCGAGATATCTTATCGCCACCCTTGAAATAGGTAGCGTTGAAGAGTTCCGCTGGCCATCTGTTGTCTATATCAACAGTTCCACTTCACCAATTATTTTTTTTGAATGCAAATGCTGGACTTGTTACTACAGTCAAATACTTAATGAAAAAATTTACAAATGCTAGTCCTAGACTAGTCCCAGAGAAATCGAGGGGAACCTTTAAAAATCGTAGTGGCGATTTTCAAAGGATCCCCTCGATTTCTACGGGATGCCATCATCAGATCCTGGTTTCCTTATCATGGTACCAACCTTGAGATCTCTCCTTTTTAACAGAAATAATTATCTCACTCAGTATGAACGAAAACGAAGAAGTTATCCGCGATCACACATAAAAAAAACGGTCGAATTGAGAAACCTCCTCCTTTTTTGAAGTCGGTTAAAAAGGCTTACAATCTTGGTAGTGCTGCATCGCAGTCAGCTTTGAATCATCACCATCATGTCAGCCGAAAGACGTCCACTGCTGGACATAGGCCTCCCCCAAGGCTCTCCGCTCAGATCGGTCGCTTCCACCGTGTTCGCGCGATCAGCTTTGAATAATCGGTGGAAAATCACACTCAGCATCAAAAAGGAGACTAAAGGCACAATTGCGGAACCCTCAGTGCTCAAATTTGACTCTCACCGGTTTTGAAATGATAAATTAAAATTCATCTAAATATCAAACGTTACCAACAAAGGTTAGGTTAGATTAGGTCCATTTTTGAAATAATTGTAATAAGTCCAAAGAATTGTTTTGAATAGGAAATTTGGCATAATAGACACATAATTATAAATTTCGTAAATAATAAATACTTAAATAATTTCATCGTGAAACCGAACCAGTCAAATCACCCGATTTTCATTGTGCTGATTGTAAAGTAACATAATATCACTATTTAAATAATCTTCTTGAAATTATTAATTAATTTTTCTATATAATTATACCGAAATCATTTGTACTTTATTGATTTATTAAAGTTTCCGCAATATTGTAGTTTGCCTGCGTGGAAACCGGCAGATTAATCAATTGCGGACGTACCTATTGACTGGCTTGCCCTAAGGTGCATTATACTAAAACTGTGACTACCCTATCGCGTACTATAAACTTTGCTCCATTATACTTGACTCCTGCCAAAATGAGGAGTGTCAGGCGCAGAGGAGAACCGAGTACTCGAGGGCAATCACCTGAGCGGTCGAACGTCGCGCCGGAGATGCGGAAACACGGCTCCGAGAGGCGGTTAGAATTTGAAACTGGTAGGAATTCGGGTTAGAATTTCAATTTACTCAAATATAATGCAGACTTACCTAGTTTTTTTGGTCATCACTAACAATACCTAGTATGTAGGTACGATGAAGGGCAAACGTAATGTCTACTTACTTTGATATTACTAAATAATGATTCTTTACTTTTGTCTTTTTTTTATATTTCAGTCAAGTTTACTTTAAAGTTCTCTGTCTAATTCATTTATGTATCCTTTTTTTATCCTTACGATATCCGCCATTTTCGGGTAATGACAAAAAAAAAAGATTACTTATAAACAATTTGATTAAAAAAAAAAGGTTATAATTCTCGATGATAAGTAGGAACGGTCCGGTATCTAACGTTATTTACAAACATACTTTTTTTAGTTATACTACGCGTGTTACATTCTATAGTGAAAATACAGAAAACATAGAATTCTTCTTTATTTTTTGATGCAGTTTATAAAAATCTAAAACATCGACTGCCTGCAAAATTGTTAAATTTCCTCTTAAGAAAGTCCTACAGAAACCGCTTTTAATTGGTATTTACAGACTGCCCTACTCCTCCGGGTATAATAACTTGATCTTACTCGGCCTGCTAAATTAATTTCCCAATGGGACGTTTTTTAGCTTCAGTCATTTCTTATACTAATAAACAAGTCTTAAAAGTTTTTATTGATCGTAAAAAAACAATTTCGCAACGAAATTAGCTGTCCGAACCTGGAATATAGCCAAAATCTAACATTAAAAATAAGAGTAGGCAAACGTTTTTGTTTTAATTAGCTTGACATACATTATTTTAAATATAAATACCACGAAAGGTAAAGGTACGGCCAAAATATATTTAAAGCAAAACGAGTAATCCTGGTCTCAAAGTTGCCGTGCAGATAAGTCCTTTAAGTGGGCCCGCCCGGATGAGACCCGCACGCAAATATTTTATAAGGGTAAGGGTTACACAATATGAAGTTTTCTTTGCCAAGGGTACAAGCTACCGGTTTTCGTTTGAGGTTTGAGTTTTATCAAAACTGATTACTTCATTAAGTAAGGTTAGCATATTATCTAAACAAAACAGAAATAGGCCTCGAACGTAGCAGCTACAGTCGTTTTAACTGTAAACATGGTATCTGCTGATCAGTGATCACTTAGCAAAACACAAAACTTCAACGCATGATACTTCCGTATTCACGAACGCTTTAATCGAGCTGAACGTCACTGACTTCCTCAGCATTTATAAATTTACCTGCAACGGATCACCAAATTATCCAAATTTGAAACCCACCCTTTAAAACATCGTATTAAAGATACGCAATAAAAACGGGATGAACCTTGTTTACCAAAAAGTTAAAGCCTTTCGTCTCCAAATGAAGTTTTAATCCTCATTGAGTTGGTAATATGTGTGTGGAGTGAATCCTTTTTGAATTTATCTTGTAGGGGAAGACGTGGCCTACATCGGGTGTTTTCATAACGGATTTGCCCGAAGTTGGCGCCAAATCCAAGCCAGCTGCGGTTTTCTACAGGATATTTTCCTTTCCTCCTTCGACATGCGATCTTGACGACTGGCTTTTGTGATTTAAAAAGATTTGCACAGGCAAAACCGCTTACCGGGCCGTCGATATAGCAACGACTTTGTCTCTTTTTGGCGGGAGTGGATTCAGAATCGGAGGTTTTCGTTGAAATATGAATTAGTTCGTAAGCATGCAAGTATTGAGGCTATGTTTTCAGGGTTCCGTAACCAAATTACAATTATGAATCACACGCACCTAAAAAAGGACGTAACCTCGTCTAATCATGAGTGAAGCTTGCAAAATGGCTGTCTGTGTGTGTGTGCACACGCACACACGTAAACGGTCACTCGTGCTGTGTATGTGCGTGCGGAAACACACGTTTTTAGTGCAACTTCAAGTCCGTATTTTTTTAAGTCCGTGTATCCTTTTCACCATGTCTAAATTTCCTTATGTCCGTTTGTCTATCTGACTGTCACAGCCATTCAACCGAGATCTTAGGGAGATAGTTTGGTTGCTATATGACAGGGAGGTATCATAAGAGTTTTTTTTTCTGGGATTGTTTTATTGATGTTCTTTTTTTGGCAGAAATATCAAAGACGTAACTCATTTATTGCTCATCCATCTTAGCATAATAATGGTCGGGGTTATATTGCGCCTTACTAGGCAACGTAAAACGAGTCGACGAAGTAACTCCGTTCTACTTTACCGAGTGACAGCTGAGCTTCGCTGACGAAACTTCCTCCTGGCAGTTCTAACCGCAACATTTATAAATAGTTAACGAAGTTACCCTTAAAATATTTTAGTCTCATCGCAGAAAACTTTACCGGCCTCTTAATATTATTTCTTGTCTTGACACCTTTTGAGCTGATGAAAGACATAAACACCACTTATGTTAGCTTTCTTCGAGATTTTTGAAAAGATAAACCTACTTATTCTCACACGTCTTATCTCTTGCTCAACATAAAGTTAATTTAGGGTTATAAAAAAAACCACGTGCACCCATGCCTATAATACTCGGAAAAAAAAGCAAAGGTAATTCAAATTGTGCAATCATAATAAAACGAGTTCACACCGCATGGTACTCGTAACAAGAAAACTAACTCTTTGGTAATTTTACTATTATAACTTTCTCTAATAGTACACGAAAAGGCGAAACCAATAAACATTTTTTTTTTTGGTGAATATGTCAGGACCATAATATCAAGTGCCTAAATATTCTTGTTTGCCTCTAGAAAGTAGTACGAAAAACACAATTTTGAGACAAGATAGCGTGGAAAATCGTTTTCTTTATAGCCAAATGAAAACCAGATAGAAATACGCGGGTGAAAAGTCACCAATTTCACACCCGAACTACGCACCGCCCTCACACCTTTCGCACGTCTAAACATCCTGTATGAAATTGGTGTCTTTTATTCATTCAATGCCTTATTCAGCCAGTCTTACTTATCGAGCAGCTGACAAAAGTTATTCACTGTAGTATTTGCAGTTAAACGCAAACGTGTTTGGTTACTCATAAAATTTTCATACGTTACCAAAGGATTGAAAACAACTCGTTTCGTGCGACCTGCGTATTTGCAGCAAACTGAATAGTGCGGTTTTGTCGTTAGGTTTTCGCGAAGGACAAATATTTGTATGCAAAACGATCACGTTTAGTCCGTCGGTGTGTCTCGCACACGAATCTAGCCAGCGGTCGAAGCTATTTATACGTGTGTATATCCAAATACATTTATGAAGCACTGCAATGTTTATGTTTGTGAACTCGTAGTCCCCAGTGAATGAAGTCGCTTTTAACTGGAAATGCAGAGGTTTCCAGTTGACCTTTTTTAGTCGAAACAAACGGGGACTTCAGCGTTAATGTTCGAGCCTCCATCTCTCTTTGGAATCATCACCATCATCTTAAAGTACTCGGTTCCTGCCTCTAGGTCATGTGACCTAGTACATTATCATATAATCAGTAATTCACTCTAATTGTAAAGATAAATAAGCTTACCTTCATACACGGAAGCGTACATCGGGAAGACGGTTTCTGGCAAATCCCACGATTATGTCAATCCACTCGGCAGTCAAAAATTGCAGTTAGTATAATACAAACACTGAGACATTTCACACGATGTCACCACGATTGGTGTTAACCTACTTCATTCCATTATTTACCTACATTCATTCATCTGAATCCAAACGTAAATATTGGGTGGTTACTGCCCGTTCGACCCGCGTTTCGGTACATATGCAGCCACAGGTGAAAATGTAGCGTTTGGAACGGAAAACTATTCTTGGAGTGTGTTTTTGTATGTCAGTTATGTGGGGAGGAATGGGTTATCGCGGCGAGGGCGCGACGCGGCGTGGCGCGGCGGGGAACGCGCGCGGGAGACTGGCCGGGCGGGGGCGCCGAGAGCCTCGTCCGCAGACTGCGCGCCGCCCGCCTACCGTACTGGGACGCCGATACAACATTAATACTTGTTTTGCTAAAAGCGATTTCGATTTGTCGCTCCTCGAATTGGGAAAGTTAGCGAATCTTGTCACCGATAAAGGGTTAGCTAATCAATACAGCATTTAACTTGGGCTTATCTAATAAAGCGGAACTTAGATGTGTGATCTCAAGTCGGGGCTTTCAGGAATTTTGACACGGTCGGACGGTTCTGTTTAACGTTAAATCCCGATGCTGGGTTTAGTGAAGACAAATATTGTGACGAAGCCGAGGAGTAAGTTACGGAGGACAGGGCTCCGCAAACACGAGGGCCCACGAGTGGCTGCACGCTACCTTCGCCGGGTGCTCCGTTATTGTGTCCCTAACTTTGTTCGCAGTGCAGTTTTCGAGCACTGCAAGTTGATTTTCCTCTAAACTGAAATTAATTCTCGTAACTCTTTTAGTATATTGTTATGTTGACTACCTACATTTTAAAAACGTTAATATTTGAATAAAGCGAAATGAACGTCAAATTTATACCGACTCTAAATCTGATATTAGGTAGGTACTAATATGATAAAGGCGAGCCTAGCTCAGGGGTCACGGTTTTCATAGACCTCCGTACGATTTTTTATGTTAAATGAATACAGGGTGTTTGATAGTCCAATGCAAGGACTTTTAGGGATGGCAGAGGGGGTAATTTTTGACAATAATTTACTTTTAAGCAAATGTTTTCGAGATATTGTCTGTTTTATTTTGATTTCTTATAGTTTAGTTTAGTTAAGTTTATATATTTCATGAAAAAAAAAAACAACTAAATAAAAAATATAATTTTACTTTTTCCTAATAACTCTTAGATAAAATTTGATACATTAAAACGTTTCTAACTATTGTATTTTATTTTTATCACATGCAAATAATGTGACACTTTTTTGTAATATAATAGAATGTTCCTGACAGACATATCCTTAGAAGAAACTTTTTGGTTAAAAAGCTTTGTTACTAAGGAGAAATTAAGCATATACTTTTTTATTTTTTTGAAGCAAACAAAATCAGTTAAATCAACTTAACAACTTTTTCAGTTCCTAGTGTTTCTGAAAATATAAGTCATAAATTAAAATCTTTTTTTTTATGTTCTTAGTGGTTCTTAGTATCTAGAAAAGTATAAGGATTTGTATCGTAGTAAAGATTTAGATTTATATTCTAGCCAAACAATTCAAAAAGGACCTGAACAAAGTACCTAGTAATGCCGAGTTACAAATATATTTTACCATACCTACCATTCATACTTACCTATTGAGTAATATAAAAATATCAAGTATACATATAATCTAAAGGTCATTAGTGTCATTTCCATAAGTTTACTCGTATCTGTTTCCGTATATCTGTACCCGCAACAATACGTCTACAAGCCGACGCAAATAAACGTATCTGTCAAACGCTTATTTGAAATGAACTGCTCAATGGACGAGCGTTTCATCAAAGCGAGTCTGACCTGATTCTGCCGGGACCCATGCCATACCAGCCGCACCAATATTGCTACTGCCCGCCCAGTGCAGCTACTGGCATAAAATAAAATTGGATTTTAAAGTAGCTCCGCGGATATTTTAAATTGGCTGGAAGAGGTGGGTAACAAATGGCCTTTTGATCAAACAAAAGTTAATTTGCAAGCACTAAGAGATGCAATGCAATGTAGTTAATACTTCTTTTACGTATTTAATCATATAACTAGTAAATGGATTCTTTGAGACACCCTGTTGAGTTATGGAAGATTTTCCGCAAGTACACTTTAATTAGGACTTTATTTAAGTTTTAATAAGGACTTTATTTAAAAAAAGAAAGGAAAGAAACACGTTTACAATATATAAAATACCAAACAACGAAAAGAACATGCACGCACTGAAAAGGCGATCAGCTCATCAAGATGCTGCGACTTATAGTTGCAGCGCTGATTTTCAGTTGGACCAATGAGTTTACGCAGTGCAACTGTGGTTGCAACCTTATTTACGCTTAAAACTCCCAGCATCTGTACGGAAATAAACTTAAACCTTATACAGCTTTATTTCGACTGTGACAAAAATCTATTCCATCCAATGAGTCGAGAGAATTCCGAAACAGGAACAATAATGTAGCCGTTGCTTGATAGAGTCCTTTTATATGAGCAGGGCCGGCGTACTGACCCCAATCGCTCCGCGTCAGCTCAATATGACGCCTCCAATAATGCGGTCGGTGCCGCCTCTACACGATTAAATTTTCAACATTACCTCACGCAACCTACTATAAGTTCCTGGGTAGAAAATGCATACTAAATTACGTGCACGCAGTTTAAAATAAGGTGTTCTCTAGAGCATAAGTCTGTTGAAGACAGTCTTCGAATTTCACGGTGAATACTTAAAGGAGATACGTGAACTAATTTCAGTAAACAAGTCATACAAAAGTATACTTTATAATTTATGTATATGTCATTTAGTCATTATATGGAAGCGCGTTTTCTGCGGTTAAGCCACTAAATACAACATAGTACCTATTGTCAATTAGAAGCTAACCGCTAAGATTAGTCTAACCTACATTGACCAAATTACAAATGGTGACAGCCAGAAATAAGACACGATGTATAATTAACAGCACTTAAACGAAGCTAGCTAGCGTGTCTGTCGAAGCTCTATGTTGTAAAAGGTTACCCCCCAAAATAAACTGGCAAGCCTTGGTCTGCTGCTACAAAATCAAAGGCTCGCAACTTGTCAACTCGATTACCATAAACAAACGAGAAAGACGCTCCTATGTTTTAATGACACTAAGCCTTAGTGTTTTGAAGCTCAGCGGCAACTTTACGGCAAAAGGGACGACGCAATAAATGTTTGGTTAGCGACGTGATTAACTTTATGTTTGCTTCGCAACGATATTGTCCGGCCAGTCCGGTAGGCGTTCGGGTTGGGAATTAATTAGAATAATAATTATGTTGACGTCCCGTTCCTAACGAATGCAACCCACGTCCGAAACACATACTTGCGGCAGTCGTAGCTCCTGATATTCCACTGCAGATTACATAAAAGCTAGTTCGTATCTCTCACACTTACTCGCTTTTAATACACCTGAAAGATTTTTCTCAATAGCTACCCCAAGTGGGTGTTTTGTTAGTTTTTTCTTAGCTCCAGACACCATTTTCCGGTTAGTTAACCTTACTGTGTTCAAAGTTTACAAAATCGCCGCTCAGCCGTTTGAATTTTAATGTGAAACTCGACATTAACTTCTAAATTGGTAAATTCTCTTCCATTTTAAACGTTTACGGGAATTTGCTGCGTCTTGAAAGAACCAGTGGAACCGAACTCGCCCGCAAGCCTGTCTGATTTACATAAGCAGATAAGGGAGTTGGCGTTAATCCACTATTGTTTCAATTGCAAGGCCATTCATTAGGACCGACCGGGACGCCGCTCGTTATGCTAATGTACCGCCAATTGTAAGCGTTGCTGACGGCCCTTGTAATATAAGATGTATATGAAATATGCACGACGTCGCTTATTGACGCTTTGATAGAATTATAACTTTGATCATACATGAACAGGTTGTACTTACCAACGTAAAATCATTATACTCGCTAAATTTATGAAAGTTTCCTAACATAAATATTGGCGCAATGGGCAAACGCCGCGAATGCTCGTAGGCTGAAACTTCTTAACCTACAAACAAAACCTGCAGTGCACCGGCGAACAGTTTGCGATGCAAATGTGTATTCAATACAAAGCTAATAGATTACTGAGAATTTTTATTCCTGATCATAAATTCCAAAGGTTGCGAAGGAAAAATATTCGTTGAATAAAGTCGAGACATTATCGGATGTTGATGCCGCGAGTATGGCGCGAGTGTGACAGCCAGTATGTTTTTATTATTTTGCGCCATAAAGTTCGTTTAAAACTTGGAGATGGTTCAAAGCGTTCAGTGGCGAAGGCGTGCCAGCGAAATCTTAATCATTGTTAGCGTTATTGCTCGCCGAATCAGAATGTAGGTAGTTCGCTTTGTAATGGCTTCCGCTGGATGTTGGAACTTTTGGCGTACTTTACACGGTACGCTTATTAAATTTTGCTGGAGATAGCTGCATTTTTAAGTTGTAAATTTAATGATTTAGTACAATGAAGTTCAAGTTGTTTTTTTAAAAGCATCTGTCGTCGAGTCTATTTCTGGTTACACTTTGAAAAATGATCATGGAGAGTAGTACCTATATGACAAATAAGCAGACAGTAGTTAAATTATTTTAAATATTTATGCACATATTAGAAGGGGTTAATATCAATTTCAATTGCTAATAATTTATACACACACAAAAACAAATGGCAATCTTAAGTAATTTTCCTACGGTAAAAAAATATTTGGTAATAGCCATTACTTTGCATTACAAGCCTGGGGGATTGGCATTACATTGAGTGAAACATTAATTATAAAAACTTAACAGTCTCAGAATACTTTCTTTAACTATTTAAGTAATCAAAAAAAAATAGAGTCGTAATCCAAATATGAAACTAAATAAGTTTCAAAGGAAAAGAAAACATTAACAACGTGGTTTGGTTAGTTGGTACACTTGGTACCTGTAAGAGTGACCTTGCCTACGATGGTAGTAGTCCTGGTCTCGATTCGCGGCAAGGTTAAATATTTGTATGATAACATTGATAACGAATATTTGTTCATGAATGTTGGGCGTTGTCAATGTGTTTAAGATTGGAACCACATTAAAATATGTAAGATTGACCTGTTTTTTTTTCATTTTATTTAAATAATTTATAAGGTATTATTATGCATCTAGGCTTGCAAATTATTACATTGTTGTGGGAAGTCCGAAAATATATAGTCACCATGTAAGGCTACATATCATCATTTTCGTTTCCATATTTCATACCCATGCGAGGAAACCATAAATAAATAGATAAAACATTCTCTATAAGTGTTTTTTCCTGTAGCGGCTAAAGCAAAAATTCCAAATGTTTGACCCATTTCTCCAGCCACCCACACATCATAACGTGAATAATGCGTGCTGGCTTTTACATAAAGAGATGCAAGCTTTGTGGGACTGGAATAAAACAAACTGCGTTTACCCGGACAGTTTTCATGATCGAATCAAATATAAATCTTGTGTAAAAAAAATCTGTTAATTTTGCAAGAATATACTAGTACCTAAGCAAGCAAGTAGATTGGTCTAATAAGAGCATGACCATGAACTAGCAGAGCAATGCTTTTCCGTTTAAAGTGTCCAAAGACCAAACCAAACTTAAGATATCCTCGAACATTTTATGTTTATGAAAATAAAACCTCTACAATCTAAAGTATTTATAACCTATGATCGTTCGATACTAAGCAATAAAATATTCTAGCTAACTTTCTAAAGAGCATAAACTCTCATTTCGAGTGCACATCAACAAAACTCTTCCGTAGTTATTCCACCGGTGTAAAAAAGTTTTCAAGCAGTTACTGTAGCGCAAATAATACTTCTCGAGCTCTTCTGATAAGTACCTGTTTTCCAGCAATGCACCTATCCAAAGTTTTATATTTATTGCACGAGCTTTTCGTTAAGTTGCATAGCGGGGAGTGCTAAACTTAGGCGAGGAAGGTCAAACAATTCCTCCCCGATGAATACTTAGAGACAACGTTATTCGGTGGGTAATACATCTTATCAGAAGGGAGGCTCGCCCGCGGTGCCCGTGGGCGTAAATCTTGCCTTTACGGCCTCACCTGTCGATGGAATAATTTACTGCTAGCTTAAAACTTCCCACCCAAAAGGAAATCCCAAACACTTCTCAAGAAATAACTGAATAAGAAATTTTCGATTGTGCTCCCGACGCCCCTTACTTGACAGGGAGGAAATTCAAACTTAAACCTTTTCTATTGATAAAATCGAAATACCTCTGACAGGTAGAAGGAATGTGGAAGTCTTGAGAGAGGAAAAAGCCGAGCGCAGCGTTCGATCCGTTTTAAAAGATAAAGATAAAGATAAGGAGACATTTATTCGCACCAATACAAAATTTAAATAGCTGCAAAAAGAACAAGACACACAGAAATTGTTGCGAAACGGTCCCAACTCAGCATTCGCTAGTCGTAAAGCTAGCACTGGTCCTCCGTTGGAACCACTTGGTGAAAACACAAAAAAATTAAAGGGCTTGTAAGTGAAACATTAGCCGATACAAGCAAAGTCGACTAACTTTATGTGCTCAGGAGAATTTAGTTTAGGCGCTAACACTATATGTGAAAAGCATAGGTACAAAATATTTTGTTAGTAACGTATATCTTCATTGTACTGATACAGAGATGTTTCCACTTTTAGACCTTATTTACAATGCAATAAGGTATAAAATATATATATCTCTTTGTAGTCGACTGTACAAGTAATCATTATTTTCAACCAAATTATTTGCGCCATTTTCTTGTATTGCTTTTATTATTTTTCGATTATTTTTGACGTCCCTACCTAGAAATAGTACGCAAGAAAATAGATTCTGATATCCCACATACGAGTAAGTCTGCTAAAGAAACCCATGTCATGTTAAATGTCGAACCTTTGCTGCCGGGTTTTATTCAATTCTAATTAGTACGTGGGCTTAAATTATTTATTTCTGATATGTTAAATATCTTAACACGACTTAATATGTACAATCAATCACATCACAAAAAAACCACTTCGTCTTTTACGTAATATAGTTCTCGACAGCGATCGATTTGCAAGTAAAATGTGATATTGGATGCACAGGCATCGTCATACGAATACTGGAATTTTCATTTATTTTTTGTCACTTGCACGCGAATTTTGTGCATGATAAAAAGACTGAAATACCAAAGAATTTTCAGATAATATTGTGAGCTGAGAGCAATTTTAAAAGTGTCAGGCAACCGTTGGTTTGTTATTTTGAACCTCTCTTTATTATATTGATTCTAGTCCTTGTTGTTACACTACTAGTGTTTTGTTGTAAACAAAATACTTACATTTTTTTAACTCGACTGTTATAGAACTTCAAAAGAAGTATTTATACATATTTAATACTACTTTATCTACACGCATATCATAAATCCTCTATTATGCGTTCAAAACCCGTAGGAAATAACCAGCATTATAACAACCAATTTAACTATGAGAATTTTCTCATCTGTTTTTTTTTTTTTTTTTTGCCCCCGCGGCGACTTGAACAGCTACTACCGCAGGGATATGGCGTTTCCACGTGAAGTGATTTCGCCAGTGTCAAGGTATATATGAGTATAAATCAATATAGCAATAAAACACAATCCAATCTTCTCTAGGAAGATTGGGGGCAACGTTGTACGGTGATTTGTAGGTCAGAGGTCAAGATAGTTTTAACCTCTGCACCACTGCGAGTCCACTTGAAACGAGAAGAAAGATGCCAGATACACGAAATAAGTCCAAGTCTTCAATCACTGTGCGACACAAAGGCATAAAAAGTACAAATCACTATCAGAAAAACTTTGAACACCTAATTACGCAAAAATTAAAGTCTAAAACAAATTACACGTCCGCCATCTTTTAACGTTGCAAATGGCCCCATCTCATCTGTGGTAGTACTGTAATGTTAAAATTACAGTACTAAATTCTGTAAGGTTATGAGTTTAAATTTGGAATAGCTGTCAAAACTCAAGAGGGTCTCTATTCTAGTATTCATAGATATTAAAACATTTATTTATAAGAAACGTCAATTCAATATGATTTTTTAATATAAACTGCACGATTTTTGATCTCGAGTGACATGAGAATAGGGACTTCATTCATTTGTCTATGATTTAAAAAAAACATTTGTCTTGACAGAGGATCGTTTTTTTTTTTTTATATCATACGAAGGCAAACGAGCACACAGGCCACCTGATGGTAAGTGGAAACTGGGACCCATAGACATTCGCATTCACAAGACCGCAATCCTAAAACTGCCAACCTTGAGGACTAAGATGGAATGCCTCTATGCTAGTCATTTCACCGGCTGTCTTATCCCCTAACCGGAACACAACAATGCGAACACTGCTGCTTGGCGGTAGGTTAATGGATAAGATGGTGGTACCAACCCGGACGGACCCTGCACAAGGTCCTCCCACAAGTAAAATATCGAATCGCCGCCATTATTATTGTTGTTTGATTGTTGTCATTTGCTTGAATTGTTTTTTGGTTTTTATTGTTACGAAAGTAGGATTGTGAAAAGCTGTTTGTGTTGTTTTAGTTAAAAGTATGAGTAGTAGTGACTCCGAGAACGATATTATGCACACTCCGCCGGATATAATAAATGCAGCCACGATTGTAACAAATAACTTGTTGCCAGAAAAATCAACACCGAAGTATGAAAAGGCGTACAAAGATTTTTTAGATTGGAGTATGAACAAACGCACGACTTCAATGTCCGAGAACGTACTATTAGCGTACTTTGAAGATTTATCAAAGAAATTCAGTTCTGCCAGCCTGTGGACCATTTATTCAATGGTCAAAAGCACGCTAAACATCAAGCACCAAGTGGATATTTCGAAATATTTTAAATTGACTACTTTTCTTAAACGGAAATCGGAGGGATATAAAGCGAAAAAAGCTAAAACATTTTCACCCGAAGATATAAATATTTTTTTAAAAGAGGCACCGGGTCAATTATGTCTGCAGTCAAAGGTAACGTACTTAATTTGTTTTAAGTATTGAATGGAATTTAAAAGAATTTGATTTCATGCATGTTCGAAGTTTCCTATACTATATACATACATAATAATATTTATATCTCAGCACATTGAGATCTAATAACACTTTGATTTTGTTTCAGGTGGCACTAATATTAGGAGTTATGGGTGCTTGCCGCCGACAAGAACTTTATAATCTACAGTTTAGTGATGTCCAAATTTTTGATAAAACCGTTTTAGTAACTGTCCGCAATACAAAAACAAAAACGAACCGTACTTTCATATTAACTGGAAGTTACTGTGACATGTGTAAAAAGTACATGGAATTGCGTCCGAAAACCTGCTCAACATCCAATTTTTTTATAAAATACTCAGCTGGGAAATGCACTGAGCAAAATATTGGCATCAATAAGTTTGGAGCGTTGGGAAAAACCATAGCAAATTATTTGAATCTTGAGGATCCTGAGATGTACACGGGACACTGCTTACGCAGGACATCGGCCACTTTGCTGATCGATGCAGGCGGTGATATAACGAGTTTAAAACGCCACGGGGGCTGGAAGTCCACAGCAGTTGCCGAAGGGTATATTGATGAATCAATGAAAAATAAGGTTAACGTGTCAAACCAGATACTAAATTCATTCAAAATAGAGAAATCATAAATATAAACATGCCATCAAGCTCTTCAACTTCAAACCAAGACCCTCCCACTGCAATACAACCAGGACCATTAAAATATATCCCATTGTTCCAATGTAAATGTCAATTACAACTACTACAATAAATAATTTGTTTCTGTATTTGTTCAAATTTATTTTTTATTGCATTATTTTAATATCTATGCAGTAGCATTGCAGGTCATATCTCTACGGGTTCTGAACCCATCTTAGAGTACTTATGATATGTGTGTAGATAAAGTAGTGTATGCAACTGTACATAATTAGGCCTTAAAACACTCGTGTGATCCTATTATGAAACTCGCTGACGCTCGTTTCATAAAACCACACTCGTGTTTTAAGCCCTCTCATTGTGCATCAGTTGCATAAACTACAATTGAGTGACTAAAAAAACTTGTAAATGTTTTAATTAATGTCTTAAACGAGCATCTACTGGTATCTGCATTCTATCTCGCTATGATTCGTAAAGTCTTCAGCGGCTGGACTGATTTAGCTAAAATTTCAAATGTTATCTGGTTATACCCTAGATTAAAACATAGGCTAGATACATTTTACCCCGAAAAGAATCACTGTTCCCATCTGGAAGGTCAACACGGACGAAGTTAGTTTTTTTATGGTATAGGAGGCAAACCAGCAGACGGATCCCCTGATGGTAAGCGATTACCGTCACCCATAGACATCTGCAGCACCAGAGGAGTCACAGTTGCGTTGCCGGCCTTTCAGATGAGAGTACGCTCTTTTCTTGAAGGTTTGAACGGACAGATCCTAGTGTAGGTATATCATTATATAATATTAGTAAAAAAGCGATAACCCAGAGCAATATCGGCGTCTAGACTTACATAATCTTAATTTTTCCAATAAGATAAATATAAGCTGAACACAAATTTACTCCACTTCAGTCAAATTGGCAAGAATCACGCCCAAGGAAGAAAAATAGCCAGGTTCGGTACTCGTGTCAGCTTAGTAGATTATCTCGGCTTCGGCCGGGCCTTAACATAGGCAGCAGTCCAACTGGCACAGCCTGCACTGAGCCGGCGCACTATTCATTAGAACAAAGGATTTACTACTGCCATTGTCATTTGGAGTTTTAGTTTAGTGATTTAGTCAGTTCTAGATTTTGCGCGTGACTGCGTCCGTACAGGAGTGGTTTATTGCAATGAAATTGAACCATTTTCTGGCATAAATGTATCAAATTACACGTCAATCTGATATCGTTGAAGATTCAACAACACACATTTTTGCACTTAAAACCTTAGCAAGAATAAGACACGTTCAACATTTCTGTGAAATATGTTTGACCGCCTTACAATTTACAGTAATTTATCACCTAGGCCTACTTGTAAAAAACCTTCTTACAATTTGGTACGGAACCCCAATGACCATTATTAATATGCTAACGAATTGAAATTTATTGATGTTAACAATTAAAAGTTAAAACTAAACTTATTTATATTAAAATAAAACTAAGCTACTCAAATATTAAAGAATAGCTGTTGCCCGCGACTCCGTCCGCGCAGAAAAATAAAACAGCCTATTATACTCAGCGATAATGTAGCATTCTAATGGTGAAAGAATTTTTGAAATCGGTCCAGTAGTTTTGAGTTTATTCATTACAAACATACAAATACAAAAATAAAAAAATTACTCTTTATTATTAGTGTAGAAGTGTAGATGTAAATAATAATCACCGCTATAAAAAGAACACCCCCTCTAGCAGGTCCGCTCGCGGCATGGTCCCTATGACACTGGCTGCATTACCTCTCTGGATAGCTAGCCCAATCCTTTAATTATTAATTAAACTTTCACTTTATTGATATTAGTACGTTAAAAATAGGAAGTATTATAGAAAGTAAGATTAAAAGTACTTTGATAAAAGTACTAAAGATGTGACTGTGAAGCTAATAGTTTCCATACAAAATGCGAAATCGTTTCTCTACCCTAAAACCTAGTCCAATTTTTAGGATTTTAGAATATTTTGTAGATATCATGCAAAATTGTGTTTGTACGTTTTCCTTTCCACGAAACTACTTCTTAGAATGAAACAAATTTATAAAAATATAATAAACAGAAACGTACAGACCTCATCATCATCATCATCATGTCAGCCGAAAGACGTCCACTGTTGGACATAGGCCTCCCCCAAGGCTCTCCACTTAGACCGGTCTTGTGCTTTTCGCATCCACCGCTTTCCCGTGATCCTTACAAGGTCGTCACTCCATCTTGTTGGAGACCTACCCACAGCTCGTGTCCCGGTCCGCGGACGCCACTCAAGAACCTTCTGACCCCATCGGCCATCAGTCCTGCGTGCGATGTGCCCCGCCCACTGCCACTTCAGTTTAGCTATTCTTCGGGCTATGTCGGTAACCTTAGTTCTCCTGCGGATATCATCATTTCTACAGACCTACTTCTTTATAATAAGTACAATTTAGGGGATGAGAAACTTTAACGCCCGGAGATAAATTTGTATGGATTTTTTTGACAGCTACGCGATTTTAGCGGCGCTTCACTTTCCTCTTTATTCATTCGGAAATGGCTTTAATCAATTGACAAATGACAATTAGGAATTACAATATAGACCCCTGCTCATAATTAGGGGCTCCGGACGAGCCATGAACACGTCGAGCTATATCCGGCATTATTTACGTGAGTAACCCGTTATCATCTCTATAGGGCCGCTTGCACATAAATGTTAAACCCCAGGTTAACCCTAGGTTAATATGTTAATCCGTTAAAATTGGCAGTTCTCATGTGAATCTGACATTCGTGAATAAATTAACCTGTGGTTATCATAGGGTTGAATTTACGTGCAAGCGGGCCTTAATATACTATGAACGCTTAGTTCGCACAATTATTATTTTTAATAGGAAGAACATATGATTAACCATATAAATATAGTAGGTATAACCATATATGCCTATAGCTTGCTAAAGGAAACGTTATCACGCGATGTACGCACGCGTACCTGTACCCTTACTACGAGCTACAATTACCGTAAATACTTACTCGCTACGAGTCAAATGCTCTGTGGGGCTCGACAAGTTGCCATCGAAAACAAAACGTTGGTGATCACTGTCGCTTTGCGTTGTCGAAAATGAAAAAGCTAGCCAAGTTGCATGTCAACGATGAACACGCGCGATCGATATCTTCCACGCAAGTATGGATCTACTTATCTTGAAACTTATACATATAGGTATGTATATTAATAATGGAAGGTGTACCCATATTTTTATACATTTAAAATACGATATACGTAATATAAATGGTTTTGGGTACAATAAATACAACAATACGCTTGTCGTAAATGACATTGATAGTTATTCCTTTTCCATCGGCACGTTTCGGAGCCCGAATCAGCTTCGGGATCGTAACAGTGAGACGAACCCCTGCTTGAATTCAACTTGGTCATCCCGTAGACGATGTAAACAGTCAACCCCGTCGTCACCTATCAAAAGTGCCACTTGGCTGGCATTTGTATTCGTATAACGATGGTAGTAATCAAAACTATCACTATTCAAATAGCGCGAGTGATAGTGATCACATTACAGCGTGTCAGTTGTAACGAGTGATATATCAGGTGACTATGTCAGTAACTTACGTCAATTCCATACATTTTTCTAAGACAACGCATAGCAAAAATGATCACCAAACGCTAGCGTTTGTATTCGATGGCAACTTGCCTAGGCCCGCTTTTCTTCCTAGAATTCTTATACAGCGCGAGTGACAGGGCATTTGACTCGCTAGTGAGTACGGTAATTGTAACTCATGGTAAGGGTACTGTAAACATTTCTACTTATAACACACTGGCTGTAGGATATTGTAATTACGCCCGTGTCATGATTCTGCTTTTTACCTCGCTTATTAACATCGGCTCAGGTTATCGTAGATGAGATTAATTTAATTAATATTTGTGCAAAAATACCGCAATTACAGAATATATTTCGGTAGTTTGCGCTCTCGTATCAGTCGCTTAATAAGGGAAGTTGTAATTTAGATTTAACACGGTGATTACATATTTAAATAATTAAGTAGAATATTAATTATTGTATTTTACTAATCGTCATTGTAAATCGACCTAGTCCCAAATCTATGCTATTATTCGATGGGTCGATATTTATTACACTGCAATATCTTTGGTTTTGTACCTCGCTCTCTCTCTCTCTCTCCCTCTCTCTCTCTCTATCGCTTATATACACTCAATATGCTAGTCTAATCGAATGTATCTGAATTATGACTGTAAGACACTTATTATTATTGTAAAAAAACCGGTCAAGTGCGAGTCGCACTCGTGCACCAAGTGTTCCGTATTTAAGATATGCTTGGTAACCGCAAAATAACCAAGCCCATTTATTTTTTAGTTCCATTTTGACAAGCCCAATTTTAAAACAGTTTTTCAAAGTTTTTCTGTTATTTCTCAAAACTGTCAATAATTAACACTTTATTTTATTTTTTCCATAAAATATAAATTATTATGTATACGCCAGATTTTTTTCAGAGTTTTTGATCAATAAACTTCGGAGATAAAAGTAAAGTAAAATTATGCCAAATTTTAACTTGATAGTATTTATAGTTGCTGAGAAAACCTGCTGTGACATACAGACAGACAGGCAGACAAATTCAATTAATTTATTTATTACAGGTCAGTTTGCCCATATATTGTTAGTTACAAACTTACGTTGCTAGAGTTAGTACATCTTAAACTAGGTTACATAGATATTTTTTTCTTGTTATTTGGGTCACAGATATTATTTATTTTTATTTTTATTTGGGGTCTTGGTACACAGGGCGCTGAAACGACGCCCAGTGACTGAAAAACGGAGAGTCCCATCTCTCTGCTATATCGGTCAGAAGGCCGTTGGTGCTGGCCCGCAGGCGATACATTTGAGAGGAGATTCTGTTTCGCATTAAGGCATGAAAATCGTTCATGCGTGCTTCCGCAAACATGCCTGACGCACTGCAAAAGCGTGGCAACCCCAACAGCATTCTGAACCCGTTATTGAATTGGACTCGCAAAGCACTGTAAGCACGCTTCGTATAGTTGATCCACAGACTGCACGTGTAGAATGATTGGCAATACGACATGAATAATGTTTTCTTGACCTCCACTGTACAGCGTGCAAACCTGCGAATCAACATATTAGCTCTTACTGCCAGTGCTCTGCGTTCCCTTTCAATATCCGCGTCGTCCTTCAGCTTTTCAGTGATTACATGTCCCAGGTATTTGAAAACTGGAGATTTTTTTAAGGTACTACCGCTAAGTGTCACCGGCTCAACTATTGGCAAGGTCTTGTTACCAGCATGAAAGACAAGTATCTCACTTTTTTTAATATTATAGATGAGCCCATGAGACTCCGCGTATGTGTCACACACCTTCAGCAGCTTATTCATTGCACTGATCGATGGGCTCAGCAACACCATGTCGTCGGCGTAACTAATATTATTTAACAGCCAACCATGGTGTTGCTGAGCTCGCCGATCAGCTGATTAACATACATATTAAACAGTAATGGAGATGTAAGTCGCCCTTGCCTTACTCCACACTCAGCCCTATAACCGTCTGAGACCGACATCCCCCACTTAACAAAATTATGCTGATTGGTGTACCAATATTTTAACCACCTTATTAGTTCAAGAGGAAGACCCGTGTTACGCAACTTTTCCCATAGTTTTTCATAGGACAAAGGCTTTTGACAGATCTAAAAAAGCAGCGCACACGGGGGTCCTCCTGTCAGTGTAGTACCTGAAGGTGTGCTTCAGAACCAGAATGGCACTTTCAGGAGACAGACCAGCTCGAAAACCAGACAAAGAAGTCTCACCATAAGGGTTCCTTTTTCATCGTTTTGGTACGGAACCCTAAAAACAAGCAAACTGGAGTTCTACTTTACTCCGTAAAACCATGTTGCTTTTGACTTGTTATTGTCTTGCCATCGTTACGGTAGCGCTTATTTACTTGACAGTAATGGCGGCCGAGTTGAAAATAATAATTTCATATCAAATAATAATAATAAAAAAAAACACATTAAAGGCCGGCAGCGCACCTGCGATTCTTCTGGTGTTGCGGGTGTTTATGGGTCGCGATGATCACTTACCATCAGGTGGCTCGCTTGCTCGTCTGCCCCCTTTTAAAAAAAAAAAAAAAATGCAACCTTTTGACCGTTTGTCGAGCCCCTGATGTTGAAATATTTTATTACCAAGAAATATGACCTTGTGACAATTCTAAATCACAGTGGCATCAACCCGTATTGGTTTCCAAATCAATTTAATCAGATACTGTTATCAATCCCCCAGCTTCCACAAACGAGTCACAAGCCTCCTTAAGTTGTAAATGAATGGGAATACCAAGAATCTGCGAGGAACATCTGTGACACTGTAATTTGTTCGTCGCCGTTGTCACGAGAAATTAATATTACAATTTATTCCACTTGTGTATCGAGGAAAATCAATATCTGGTGGGACCTTCACCGTAGCGAAAATCGTTTTAGCGTCGTTCCTATTTGCTGAGAAAATTTAAAGTGCGTTTCGTCGATTCCGAGCCTCTAATTGGATTTCGTGGAAATATGTGCCGGGATTATAATTGAACAAATTTACCTTAAAAATTACATTAAACGATTTATTAATTTACCAATTTTTGGTAAGTTTAATAAGGTGCCGAAACGATTCTGTATTTTAAGTAATCGACTTCTTTAGACTCTTTAAGAAGTAATGCAGGTAGAGGTATTTTTAATTATAAAAAAAAATAAAAAAATATTCAAAGTTAAGAGTAACAAATCGAACAGATTATCCGTTGGTCCCACACATGCCTGTCACGTAATAACCGGATTCGGAGTAACACTTTAAAAGAGAGTACAGTTTACTGTCTACATATGAAAATGGGAATCTTAAAGACTTAGGGCCGAGTTCACCAACCAATTTAACAGGAGGTTAAGTCTTAATCAACCGTTAGTCAATACATTTGACAACCGTCAAACCGCTAACCGTCCGTTTAATTGTTGGTGAACATTGCACTAACTTTACTTAAAGTAATGTTACAATTTTTTTAATTTCAATATAACATTGTTATGGAATGGTTTCTTTTTCTTAAAAAACCTGCAAAATATCGTATATTAATTTATTGTTTGACGATGACCGTCAACCCGCATGCATTCTGTATGAAAACTGTAACAGGGCTAATGTGGTAAAGTTTCCCCCCTTACGAAGGTTATTTGATATTCATACCACGCGGTTTGAGTAGAGGGTCATAATGGGATGCAATGTACATAATATGTATGCATGCACCCTAATCTTTACTAGGTGATATGCAAAAAGCAAAAAATTCACGATTTTAAAATTTTGACTGGTACCTACGCGTATAGTTTACCTAGTTATCCAATGATAGTTGCAATGTTGTTAATGGTCATCTTTTCGTACACGCTCTTAATAAGTCAATGAATCGTCAATCAATTAATATGAAGCCGATTGCGGTTACGAGTGCGTTACGCAACGCAGGTTTCTACGTGTTATTGTTCCAATTTCTTATTTTACTGGTAAATTACGTTCTTCTAACACACACATTTACTATGCATAACCAAATTAATGAAAAGTTACCCAGCTGTCAGGACCAATAAATAACCTATGAGGACAACGTGGGCTGCCTTGAGTATGACTCTTACCCTTACTTGCTCGATGTTGTCACTGCTATTACTTAATGATGATAACTTGTAGCTTTTAATGTTCTTATGGCCGAACCCTATATTCAAACTGATAAACCCTAAATTCAAATAGATAGGCTTACTTCGGATTACAATTTGACACATTTTGTATGCGCAAATGTCAAATTTTAATCCGAAGCAAGTCTTATCTGTCCGTGGTTTGAATATAGGGTTCGGCCGTTAGTCATCAATAATTTTCATCATCACCTCATGTTTTATTAATTATATAAGATGATACATTGGGTTAAACAAATTGTCCTCTTAAACCGCATAGGGTTGGTCAGGGGTCAGAGCTGCTGTCTTAACTACTTAATCGGTAATGGTAGCTAAACGTTATATGTACCTACCTTCACGTCTGTCATCCTAGAGTGGGGTAGGCAGAGCTACAGAATTACCTACAACTTTATAATTATATCTAAATAAATCAAAAACTAAGTTAAATTTCTAGTGACATGAAGTGATCCTTAAGTTTAGATTTAAAATTCGTTAGAATAATTTTGAGTCATTAATAAGACGAGGAATAAGGTAAGCAATGGGTCTTAAATTACTGATCACAATCATAATTTTCGCAGCTGCAAAATAATAAGTTGCAATTCCGTTTAAGTACGCAATGAGAAATACAATTTTGAAGCTAGTCAAAGTTCATTTGAGGTTGGTAATGTTTCGCTCATGCTGTGCGGAGCCACGACCCCCGCGGCGTGGGCAATAAATGATCTTTTACTTTAAACGGACAAAAGTGCGTCCTTCTTCAAGCTCTCCGATGAACCAGTTTAACTAGACCTCTATTAGCAAAATCAATACGCTACTACTCGGAAAAGATATACTGGTCGCTGACTCTAGTAACAGTATACGCACTCCCGTGCTGTTATACTTGCATGCATCTTTTAAGGCAAGTAGACTTACTAATATGGTTGCGAAAGAGAATAACTTATCAGCTGTAGACCGATCGTAATGGACATCACTGTTATGTTGATGATGAGTTAGTATATTTACAGAAATAACCAGTCTATCCGGCAATGAAGTACTGGGAGAAATACGTATACGTGTATGTTGAGTGGGAATTCCTTCACATTTCAGCCTGAGGACTTATTGTCTAACGTACTCGCGATCGCAATCGTTTTCATTTTGAAAATCGAAGGCTTGTCTGCATACAAAATGAAAACATTGTTCCGCTTTGAAGCCGATTCCGATTGCGATTGCGTTAGACAATAAGTCGCAGCAAACTTTTTGAGCAATTATTGCTAGACAACAGCACATACGTCTCATTCTATTACATAAAATTAGAGTAAGACAGCTATTTATTGCCGGCCATAAACTTCCAATATTACCCTTCTTACGTCCGGTTCCTATATTCAATCCGCGGACAGATAGGCTTACTTCGGATTAAAATTTGACACATTTTGTATGGGCAAATGTCAAATTTTAACCCGAGGTAAGCCTTATCTATCCTCGGATTGAATATAGGAACCCGACATAAGTGTACCTAAAGGTTAAACATTATTAGCACGTCACAAAACCAGATCGCATATACATAATATGTGTGTTGTCTGGTTGTAAACGCTAATGTCAAAGAGTCAACTTAGGCGTTATTTCTTTTGACAAGAAATTGTGTCCAATTTAAAAGGCTACGTTTTTAGGCTATTGTATAATCAAGGAAATTAATTGATACTATACGAGTATTGTTTGTATGTTAATACGCAAAATAGCCGTGTAATACATTAATTACTAATGACACCTGGAAAATGTATACACGGTAAATGGATGTATTAATTACGTCAAACTGCTAAACAATAAAATTCCTGGTCCTATGTGCCGTGAAGCGCTTTAGTTTTAGCCGGATTATAGTACTCCAACGGTATTCTTGTTTCTCCGCACGAGCTTCCTCGTTTATTCATGCTATGTCGACCACGTAACACTATTTTTAAGTAGAACAAATTGTTTCACCTAAAGGCTGCCTCGCGTGCCATCGCCAATTTACACGAACCGCATTAAATATACCATGTTGGATATGTTTTATGAATATGTTGTGTAAATGTTTTATTTTGTATGCAAATAAGTTGATTTCGTTAAAGGGTTGTCGCTGCATATAGTTAATTGCATATACGAAAACATCGGTTTAAATCTTGTCGGTTTTACCAGTTATTTGCTGTGTATTTTTGAACTGTACTTGTTTACTTGCAACTAATTTTAATACGGGCAGATAAAGTTATGTCGATGTGGATAATTCGTTAGTGGTGTTTCACGCCTATAATACAAGTGTTTTGCAATATGTCTGGGACAGTTTAGTACCTTAATACTTAGTTCAAATAACCGGCCAAGGGTGAGTCAGACTCGCACACGAAGGTTTAATTTACGGAAGTGTTAATTTTTTTTTTTATAATTTTTTATTCGTTGTTTTAGCGGCATTAGAAATACACTCTGGTTAAAAAACGGTACGGTACGGTTCATAAGATTCAGGGATAACAGGCAGACAGACAGCAGTCAAGTCTTAGTAATAGGGTCCCGTACCCTTTGGGTAGTGAACCCTTAAAATACTCGAATGCAAATACACAAAGAGATTAGAGACATCAAAGAGCTTCTGTTTTCCTGACATATAATAAGTACTTTTATACGATATTTAATAATCAGTGATCGGATTTTACGGTGCAACACTGCGGGATATAGAGTAGAAATCTTAATATGGATATGACTAAAATCCCGGGATCTGGTTCGAAAAGAAAATGCGATTGTTGGGATATTTATAAATAGGCATTAGGATAGGATTTTAGACGTGTAAATAAATCGATTAAACATATAAAATATTGAGAAAATAATTGAATGCTATTTCAATTTCATACAAACAAATAAAATATAATATCTGTGTGTAGTGTGGTGAACTGATAATGCGTACCGTATTATATATTTTATATATATTCATACCCAAAGACTATTTGGCAGATCAATTTTAAACAGAGTATAATAAAAACTAACTTTTTTTAAATTTTTACATACCTAAATTACTTTTGTCAAAATATTTATTTTACACGTTTAAATTGTATTGAAATTTATTTGAAGTAATAAAATCAGAATAATATTTAACAACATAAGTCCCGGAACCCCGGGGCATATCCATATTAGCATAATGTTTGATGTCATTCACCCCGTGTTGCACCGGGATATCCGATCATTGTTAATAATACAAGTAATGGTGGTCGATATTTTGTACTACTTAATATTGGGAACTCAAAGCTTACCTATGTGAACTTTGTTATTCATTCAATATTGATGCCTTTTGTCATAATCTTAAGACATTAATTCTCGATTTTTTTTAACGGGATATATTTTGGACGAATGAATAACAAAGTTCACATAGGCAAACACATTAAGAGCCACTTACACCAAAAACTTAACACTGGGTTAAGACATTGGGTGTAGTTAAAATTACAGTTTTCATATAAATCTGACGTTTACTAACTCGAGTTAGTGTATTAACCCAGTGTTAAATTTTTGGTGCATGTGGCTCCTAAACAATGAACACAGTATCGTGTTAAATATACGACACTCCTTATAGATCTATAAAAGAAGAAACTGGCTGACTGATCGATCGACGCACAGCCAAAACCGCTGGACCGAGGGACTTGAAATTTAGGGGAGTATTCTTTGGGTACCCTAGGGGTGTACTAAGAATTTTGTGACCCCCCAACGGGAAAAAATTGCGGGTAACAAATACGCAAACGAAAACGCGGGAGTCACTTATGACTTAACTTATTACATACATACATACATTCGACGCTGGTTAAGCTAATTGACTAACGTCCATTTTGCCAATTTTACAGTAGAGAGATTTAAAGTTTTTTTTTTGAAAAAAAAATTATTATCTTCTTTGCTATTGTTTGTATCGTAATGCTACGTAAATTCTCGTACTCGGAGTGAAACATTTTTGGTATAATTTTTTTTTTGCATAACTGCATAAGATCAGCATACTTCTTTTCAGAGATTGGCAAACTTGACTTATTGATCCGTCTTCACTCGAGCGCCGCCGGACCTTGACTAAGGTGACACTCGCACCGAATGTCATATTAAAAACATTGGCATTAATTCCCGCCAAAAAAAACAAACGGCTAACGTACCACCAAATATTATAGTAAATAATTTTTAGACACTTAAGAAGAAAAAAATGTTATGCTGAACTTGGAATTTTAACTATTAACACAGATGATGAATATATTGAGTGCGGTAAAAAGCCTAAATAACAAATAATCGAATAATTAACTTTTAAATTATTTGAATGCATTGTAGAGTTTTAGGTTTGATCGGATTAGATAAAAGACTTACGTACAATTTGTGAATTTTGGCAGTGAGTATAAACGTCTAACGTGCACATTTTTAAAGACTCCTACTAGGAAAAAGGTCTAACGTGCCTTGCTAAGATATTTGTGCTGAAGTAAAATGGTTAAAGAATCATTGAGTTTATAAGTTGAGACAGGAATAATAGCTAAGTGTAAAAATTGTGTATAAACGATTGGTTAACAGCTATTATTTAAAAAAAATGGTAAAAAAGTGGTCCGAAGACCCTGAGTTTTTTAAAATCCAAAGACGCAGAAAAATTCGCCGATTCTAACGATATATTATATATAACACAATATGCCCCAAAATGTCCCGTTAGTCAATTAGCCTTTCCAGCGTCGATATCTTCACGCCTGTAATCCCAGAGTGGGGTAGGCAGAGCTACAGAATTACCTACAAACTTAAAAACTTGTTGATAATTCTGTAACCACATTTTGTACAAATAGGCTAAGTTGTTTACCAGTGTATTAGTGACAGGTTGCAAGCCCATCGCCTAATAGTACTACAAGCCTTTATTCCCTTAGTCGTCTCTTACGACATCCACGGGATGACATGGAGTGGCACTATTCTAACCCGGCAACCACACGGGTCATATTTTAACTTATTAAATATTATAAATCAGCCGTGTCACGCGCAATACTCAAAAATAAGTAATTTAGACCCGAGAATTTAAACTCGCGTCATTATTTACACGTCTCTTTTTAATATTCAGTGGGTTCCTTACATTGTGGTGACCTCGTTCCATCTCAGCGGCATTCTTGAGAAAAGATAGTTCATTTAATAAATGGCCCGGGACTGCGGCTCTCATCAGTCTTGACTTTGTGCTGGAGATGTAAGAAATATGCCCTTTATTGGCTGCCTTTAACGCGTAATGATCTTGGGAAACTTGTTGTGTCATCGTAATGACATTATTTTTATCGATAAATATAACAAAAAAAAATTAAACGATAGTGTAAACTGTGTATAAAAAACACAGATCTTTTTAAATTGCAACAAGAGGTTTAAAGAAAGTTATTATAACTAATACTATATACTTAATTACAATATCCCTAAAGGGACCTATTTAATACTAGGTACATGATTTTGGTGTCCCTCAGTTATAAATTGTAATAAATTTTTATTCGAATAATCATTTGAATAAACAATCATTCGTGATAAATTTATTTATTATATTTATTCGAATAAATGCCACGAATAATATTTTAGTTCACTTTCATATTTACCATTAAAATGCCACTGGAGCATATTTTAGGGTCGAGGGATTCCCTCGCATGTAGCTGACGAGATCGAGAACGAGATTTATGTGTCTTTTTCATTTCTTAATTTAATTTAATACCCCTGTCGATCTTATAGCCATTAACTTTTAAATTAGGATAATTTATTCGTAGTATTTTATTTGCGAATGATTTTATTCATGATACAATATATTCGCGAATAAGGAGTGGTCCGGAAAAAAAGTAGCAGCACATAATATGGAATTGATGTTTATTTTGTGCTAATTTCTAAGCAGTGTATTTGTAATAGTAATCTGTAGATACTATTAAATAAAATAAACAATAAGAATGGTAAAAATTACAGAGGGATTTTCAGTTTTCGCCTTTTATATTAAATCTCACCTAAAACTTTTTTAGCAGTGTCTTTTGAGAGAATTTATGAGGTGTTTGTCATAAACGTAGTTTTTTTCTTTAAGTTTGATGGGCTAGTTAATACCTTATTAAATTGTCTTTTGATCATTAGTTAATATTTTTGATTTGACTTTAGTATGGGGTAGTTACATGGATTTTCAAAAATTGTGTATTTGCCCCGTGTGGTTGCCGGATTAGAATAGTGCCACTCCATGTCTTCCCGTGGATGTCGTAAGAGGCGACTAAGGGAATAAGGGCTTGTAGTAGGTACTGTTGGGCGATGGGATTGCAACCTAGCTGTCACTAATACGCTGGTAAACACCTTAGCCTAATTATGCAAAATGTGGTTACAGAATTATCAACAAGGTTTTAGAGTTGCCGATAATTCCGTAGCTCTGCCTACCCCACTTTGGGAATGAAGGCGTGAGTTTATGTATGTATGTATGTATGTGTATTTGCCATTTTTACAGAAATTTGTCTCCCATAGAAAAACCCCTGTCAGAGGTTAGATTGGAGAAACTTCCTTACTACCCAACGTGAAATCCAGTTTATTGGTATAACTTATTCGTATAATAATATTCTTAAAAGCATAAAACAAGTTCTGAAAATGGAAATTCAATTGTGGTATTGTAGAAAGCGGCAAGCGAAGATTGTCAAATTGTGTTGTACAAAAAGTTATAAAGTACATTGCAATAAATATTGAGAAAACTTTTTAAACTCATATATTTCAATATGATTGTATTTTTATTTAATATAGGCGTTTTACCTTACAATAAAACGCTTATTAAATACTTACCTTATTCGAAGCCTACAAACATAATGAGAGCGGCACTTCCGTTTCCCAAAACGAATTATATTTTACTACAGTTTCCGGTATATCCCTCCACCGACAGCACGGCAAGCGAGCCATCTTGGATGTGGCTGCGCGCTCTTTGCGTCATTGCGTTCATTATGCGCCAGGCAGGCCTCAAATTGTAGGCTTCGAATAAGGTAAGTATTTAATAAGCGTTTTATTGTAAGGTAAAACGCCTATATTAAATTCTGTACCGTTATTCGAAGCCTACAAACATAATGAGACGTGTTTGTTGTCGCCTGGCGGTGGAGGCAAAACGCCAATGTGATAGTAGATGGCCTGTTTTATGAAAGTAAATATGTCAGAACAGCGTAGCTACAGACGGTTATTCTAACGGCAAGTAGGTAGATTGCTTATTGAAGGGTTGGTGTAAAAATTAAACCAACTTTATGATCAAAATAAGTCTTATTCTTTATCTTTTCTCAAAAACATAAACAGTAAGGTCATTTATAGACCATCATTATAAGAAAAAAAAATATTTTCGAATATAATCGATCTCATCCTCTTGTACTTAATTCAATTATATATTACAAAAAAAATTGCTTAAGTTAAGATTAGTCTGTGAGGTTGATGATTGAAATATCTCTCGTCGGTAAAACAATCTAAATGTGTCTCCCGACCGCCAATTCCCTTGTTGTAAAATTTGATCCAGGGGAAAATTATCTATCCAATTCTTGGAGGCTACTGCGGCCCGAACGCTGCCCGGAGTAGCCTTAATGCCGGCTTCACGTAATAAAGATTTTATCCAACTGGCTATAACAGTACGCGAAGCTGCTTTAGAAGCACCATTTATAGTAAGAAAAAGATTTTGACAGTTAGAGGAGGTTCTTCGTAGTCTTGAAAGTTCTATAAGCCTTTTAATCCAGTAAACTGGGTCGATGGCCGAACAATGTATATTCGAAAGAAGCTTCCACCCCGATTGTCTATAATCTGCCGAATCGGTTTTAGAACCGAACCGCGGCCACAGGATAATATAATCAGCAGACTCAATCAAATGATCAGAGTCAATGGACAATAATGTTAAGTCATGGACTCTCCTTCCAGAACATAAAAGCAGTAGGGTAGCAGTATGTCTGGACACATCAAATAAATTGTCATACCTTATCTGTCTGGACGACATAAATTGGATTAAATCTGATGTATCCCATATCGGTGGTTTCGGGTCTTTTGGTTTTTGTAAGGCAATGGCTTTAAGAACCTGCTTAACTAACTTATGCGAACTTAGGGCGTCCGAATTATCGACATTGCACAGTGACGACACTACTGACTTATGTACTAAAATAGTACTATAAGCAAAGCCCTCCTTTTGATGAAGATCTGATAAGTAACGGGCAAGCAATGATCCTGTAGGCGCGGAAAAATCAACATTATTGTCCTGCGCCCAACGACACCATCTCTTCCATGCCACAGAGTAGGTTTTTATGGTCGATGGTCGCCAGCCTGACATAAGGAGGGACTTTTGTTCTTTTGACCAATTAGTCAAATTCCTAGACCACCCCCACATTTCCAAACCTCTAGAGTCATTTCTGCTATCTTGGGTGGGGGCAGTCCGGTTGTGACATCTATGAGAACCTCCCTGAGGTTCCAAATTGTGTGTGGAGGACCCAGGGCTCGACTCTTCAGGTCCGCGCGCCAAAATACCTTGTGCCACCTGGGGGCTATTATTAAGTATATTCCCCTGGCTTGATTCAAGTGATGAAGGACTCTGGGGATCAAGCACGGGGGCGGGAATACCCACGCTAGGTTGTAGTTCCACGGACGGCTCAGAGCATCGCAAAACAAAGCTTGGTTGTCGTTCTGGTCTAATGAACAGTAGGTTGTTACGACGTGTGCCGTCCGAGATGCAAAAAGATCTACTAGGGGTTTTCCCCATTTGCGGAAGATCGGTGCTGTAGCTTGAGGCAGCAAATGCCACTCGGGAAGCATTTGTAGTCTTGAGAGACCATCGGCCTCTGCGTTGTATATGCCGGGAAGGTAATAGACTCTTAGGTGAATCCGAAAAATATCCAGAAGCTGGTATACTTGGTAAGTTAGGTCCATAAGCATTTCCGACCGAGTGCCGCCTTCGTTTCTTAAATATGCCACAACTGTTCGATTGTCGCTTTGAATTAGCAACGAAGCGTTGTACAGACTTTGCTGATGTGCCATTTGCAGTATCTTGATTATGGCTAACATTTCTTTTTTGTTGGAATGTAGCCTTTTCTCTGACGCCGACCATGGGCCCGACAGGTGAACGTTGTTTAGCTTCCCCCCCCAAGAAATGTCCGAGGCGTCGGTCGTCAGATAATGTGTAGGCGGAGGTATCTGCATCGGCGATGCCTGACGATAGTTTCTGATCCACCAACACATTTCTAGCTCTACATCCTTCGGCAAAGGAAACTGCTTCTTCGGTTCTGAGTGAAGGAGCTGGTTGATTCTCTTCTGTAGGAATCGAAAGTTGAGCCGACCTCTCGGTATCACGAAGCTCGCAAAGTTCAATATTCCGGCTAAGGATTGTAGCTCTTTGAGAGCCGCTGTCCGTTTGTGAAGGATTCTCGATATGGAACCTAATATCTTGTCCATTTTTATTCTGGGAAGACTCTTTTTGTCTTTCCAAGGATCCCAAATTATGCCCAAATATTCTAGGCGAGTCTGGGGAGTCAAAACAGATTTTTCCAAATTGATGTGCCAACCTAACTCTTTCAGCATCTGTGTCGTTAAATTGATGTGCAGTTTGAGAGTTTCGCGATTGTGGTGAGCGATTAAAAAATCGTCTAAATAGACCAAAATTCTGACTCCACGGTCTCGTAGAACCCTTGCGATCCAGTTTGAAACTGTAGCGAAAATCCGAGGTGCCGAACTTAAACCAAACGGCAGACAGGTCATCTGCAGCAACTGGTTCTGGTAAATAAGGCGCAAGAACCTTCGGTGCCTGT
Organism: Acleris emargana; assembly: GCA_927399475.2. Classification (NCBI taxonomy): domain Eukaryota; kingdom Metazoa; phylum Arthropoda; class Insecta; order Lepidoptera; family Tortricidae; genus Acleris; species Acleris emargana. Next base: position 9,554,089 of record OV656849.1, read on the forward strand.
TCACGATGGGTATGTGAAAGTACGCCTGTGATAAGTCCACCTTGGCAAGCCAGTCTCCTGTTTGGATAAAATCTGGTATCTTGGCAACATTTATGAGACGGAACTTCTCGGTGCGAACGTATTGGTTTAGGGCACGTAAGTTGAAAATGGGCCTTAGGGAGCCGTCGCTCTTTGAAACGAGAAACATTGTGGATAAAAAACTGGGGCTCACAGTAGCTATTTCTAGGGCACCCTGATTTACAAGTTTCTGAACGGCTGCATTCATTTCTGGCGACGACTGGGTCCTGTAACTGTAGTCTTGAAGAGGCATTATGAGAGGCGGTTTTTCTATGAAGGGTATGTGATAACCCTGTATTATTTTTAGGATGATCGGAGGTGCCCGCAGATCTACCCATTTTTTGTAGAAATTTTGAATTTGACCTGCCTGAAATGGCCTCGAGTCAAAAACGTTTCCGTTTTCCCGATTTATCCCTGTAAGAAGGGGAATGGCCACGTTTAGTGCCACGAGCATCCGGTCCGTTTCTGTTCGGTCGCCAGTTTCTGGGTCGGTAGGTGGTATTGTCCTGGCGTGGCTGCGCCCTCTGACCCCCACCATTGTTTGGTCCTTGCGCAGGACAGTGTTGGCAGTAGCTCGGTCCTGGACCTTGAGCGGAATAATGACTGCACATACCCTGCGCGGGTATGATTTGAGGAGGGCCACGCCTCTTATTTTGATAGTGATAGCCTTGCGCAGGCATATTATAAGTACTCGTCCCCTGCGCGGGGCGATGCGAATGACCACTGCTGCCTGCTTGCGCAGCAGGAGCACCTGTGGTTGCCTTTGGTCTAGGCCAGAATGCTTTGCGCACTCCACCGGCCTTTTCCAATGCAGCAGTAAAGGCCTGAGGCTCAAACAAATTCGTAGCTGAAGGCGGTATCTTTCGTAAGTTGGTCTTGTCTAATGCATCTTTAACATTTCTCAAAATCTGTTCCCGCCTTTGCTGCACTATATCCGCCCTATGGCCACACACAAGCTGTAAAGCGTCGACAGAAACTTGGTGAAAGTCTCCTACCTCGAAAAGTCCTTCTAATTTATCCTTAATACCGGAAAAAGACAAATTGCTACATTCTTGAGCCCAATTAAGGAACATACGAATATTATCTTCGATTGTTTCTTTTTGTTTTAACAATGCAAAGGTAAGTACTGCATACGAACGCTCTGCGTGAGCTAATGCTTTAGATATATCATAAGGCAACACTTCTTCATTTGTTTCTAGCTCGACAAAACCGGGAGAATGTGCGTACACCTTCTGTACGTCCAAATATCGGACGTCAGTCCACGTTTTATTAGTAAAACGATTTAACTTTTGCAAGGCTTCTAAATAAATATCGGGAGTTTTTAAGATAGAAGGCTCCTTTAAACTTGTCTCTAAATTTATAGAAAAAGTCGACTGAGCGGGAGGTTCCCCAGCAACAGGGACCTCTGCAGCGATGGCGGCATCCAAAGTCACGGAATCATATAAATCGCCGCTAATATTATGGTCGAAAAAATTACCATTGTCAGATTGAGGGTAGTTTGGAGTGCTATTTTTAGTGCATTAGCACTATATTTCGCAACTCGCTTACCTCCTTTGCAAGTTTTTTCAAAACGTGATTAGCACTTTGATGACGTCTTTTGCGACGATGTTTTTTCATTGCAGGTGAATCACTACTGCTTGAACTTTGTGATGAAGAACTGGAACTTTCCGAAAGCGTCCTTTGTTTTGATCGTGATCGATCCATATTTCCGTCCCGATTGCTCATAATTTCTGTAAACACAAAACGCACATAACGTGTTAAAACAGTGAGGCACGCACTAAAAAATGTAAAACCTAGAAACTGTTACTTTTTTACCACTTAAATACGAACGGCAAAACCGTTAAGTGTAATCGTTGAAACGGTCCTTTTTCAAAGGTTCAGATCCTTGACTGTGACCGTTCACCATGGGAAACAAAACGCCAATGACGCAAAGAGCGCGCAGCCACATCCAAGATGGCTCGCTTGCCGTGCTGTCGGTGGAGGGATATACCGGAAACTGTAGTAAAATATAATTCGTTTTGGGAAACGGAAGTGCCGCTCTCATTATGTTTGTAGGCTTCGAATAACGGTACAGAATTTAATAGTATGATATCTACAGATTACAAAAAAAAAAACTGCTTCATAATTAGCAACAAATAAAAAATAAATACCAGATAATTCATTGCTACTTTTTTACTGAGCCACTCCTTAATATATTCATGGAATAATTTATTCGCCATATGTACGAATAAGAATAATCATTCGAAAAATTTATTCGTTATTTGCGAATGGTTTTTTTATTCTCAATCGTTATTCGTCATTCGAATAAATTTTGCCCATCTCTGTATGTAAGTTACATAATGTTTGATTTTTTTAATATTCTTTTAGTCTTATTTTGCACAACCACAACAAAATAATAAGAATAATCGTCAGCGCTGCTGGCCGCCAGGAGAGAAAGTAATTATAAGAAATGACATGACAACTCGGAGAAGCCCGGAAATATTAAACTAATTTTAAAAAGGAAGATCAACTTCCATTTTAATTTTTGTAATGTAATATAAGAGTAGGAATAATTTTAATAGTATAGGTTAGGATTTTTTTTGTCTATGTATTTTGAAAAGGGACCTTTGAACCTCGTAGATGTTAAAATTAGAAATTATATTAAAGGCATATTAGGCCTAATAGTGCTATAGCTCTGCCAACTTACCATAGTCTTTACCTTCCTTCCTTTAACCGTTGTCATCACTTCAGCTGCGACGATCATATGAACAGAAAAGTCCCGGATTTGAGTTTTTGATTTTCAGTTCGTAGTTAGCTCAAAAACGATGGGTGTTTTCAAGGTAAGAGTGATTAGGCTTTTTGCTGAGTAATTGTATTGTTTGGACCAAACCATTCATACAAATATAATTACATACATACATACATACACTCACGCCTTCATTCCCAGAGTGGGTTAGGCAGAGCTAACTACAGGATTACCAACAACTCTTAAAGACTTGTTGGTAATTCTGTAACCACATGTAATAAATAAAAATATAATTACATACATACATATCTTCACGCCTGTAATCCCAGAGTGGGGTAGGCAGAGCTACAGAATTACCTACAAACTTAAAAACTTGTTGATAATTCTGTAACCACATTTTGCACAGTTAGGCTAAGATGTTTACCAGTGTATTAGTGACAGGTTGCAAGCCCATCGCCTAATAGTACTACAAGCCTTTATTCCCTTAGTCGTCTCTTACGACATCCACGGGATGACATGGAGTGGCACTATTCTAACCTGGCAACCACACGGACACGGGTCATCCTGCAAAATATAATTAGAGCTCATTAATTCATTTACTGAGCCTATCCTGCTTCTCATTAAAACTCTTCAAACAAACCGATTGTGTCTCTAATAAATATTAATTTAATATAATAAACGCGAGCATTTGTCAAGAAAACATGTTGATTGTTTATAAACAATCACGTATCACCCTCGGCCTCGTCGTCACTCAACATCAGGTGAGACTGAGGTCAAACGCAAACCCATTTTTGATAAAAATAAAAGCAAACTTATTTTCATCGCGTGAATAAGATTACAACTTTCAATCACTATTTTAACATAAAAACAAGCGAATAAATGCCGTTATAGCAATAAGTTTCCATCAGGACCCTTAATAGCATCGGATGTCAAGGACTCGACCACATCCGCGGGCATTAGAAGAAAATCATAATTAATCGTTTTGCTCCACGCCCGCTCGGCTTAATAGAGAGCTTTCTACTTTCTACCGGTCTCCATGTTTTGCTCCGAGACGTAATAAATTAATCTCCATTCCTGGTTTCCTTTGCCTGAAAGAAAACAAAACAAAGAAACCCGTAACTTGAGCTGTACCTTTCTCGTACTTTCGTGCGTTAACTCACTAACTTTACTTGGATGTTTTAGCGGGCAATAAAAGTGGTTTCTTTTCGTTGCGTTTCCCTGCCACTTTAGTACACTTGACTTATTCAATCGCTGACTGTTCTAGAAGTTTGACGAAATTTAGATATACATAATTTATTATAAACAAGCCGGGAAACATCGTACAACCGTCCATTAGGTACCCTAAATAATAGGGTTGTAAGCATGCTTTTCAAGTCAAATCAGCTTATAGTTTACCTTTTTATTATGTACTATCTGTGTCTACTCATTACTAATTTCGGGAAGGTTTGGATTTTCGCGCAAAAAGTAAAACCGAACTCATAATTGGTGTTACCCTTTACAGGCTGAAAAAAATCAGGGCCATAAAGAGGAAGCTCAAATCCAGTATTTTTTTTAAATCGCACCTGAGCCAGGAATCGAAGCAACTAAAAATGAAAAAAATAAACACTCGCTTTATTATATTATACTAACTATCGGTTAATACCAAAAAAAAAATTTAAAAATAATTGGTAAAATCTCTCCAAGTTTGTAACTGTATCAATCTCAAGAATTAAACTAGACTGTTTACTGTATTTAATCAACAAATACAACAAACACTGATTGATATACCTACACTCTAATAAAATTTGATTTATTCAAACGAACACATCAAAAATTACTAATCATCAGGATCAAAAATATAAAAATAACATAGGGGGGGACATTGCGTTGAAATAAGAATGAATAGTAAAAATAAAAATAAACAATAAAAAAAAAAAAAAAAAGTTATAATAGAATATCCTGTGAACCCTAAACAAAGCGGACCCTGTGCCTTGGAACCCTTTGAGTCGCTTTTATTTATGGCATAGGGAGGCAAACGAGCAGACAGGCCACCTGATGGTAAGTGGAAACTGTGACCCATAGACATTCGCAATCCTAAGACTGCAAATGCACTCCATAAGTACACACACAACTTCTTTATTCGTAATCCTGGCATTTTTAAAATTATATCACCCAGTGATTTTTGGCCCTTAGTCGAGTCTAAGATCTAAGCGAACAGACAGCGAGAGCGATTTTGTTTTTTGAAAGAACACATATTTAGGGTTCCGAGCCCTTATCATCCGTTTGTCTGTCAGCGGACTGTATCTAGTACACCGCAACAGGTAGATAGTTGAAATTTTTACAGAGCATGTATTTCTATTGCTACTGTAACAAAAAAAAAATAGAAATAGAAATTAATGGGGGCCGCCATGCAAAAATAGTTCCGGGTCCGAGTTTATGTGCGTATCCGACTCAGACTTGCCGGGTTTTTTTACCAAATACTTTCTTGGTCCGATGCAGACAGAGGTTATTAAGGGCCTACAATAAATTATCTGTACCTAAGCTTATATGTCTTTGCCTTTTGTGGTCAACTACGACTCGGAAAACCTGATAATTTAGGTAGAATATTCGCAGGCAACGCTTAATTAAACGAGCGAAAACGACTGTACAAATAAAATAGGTTATTCTAGGTAGGTATTGATAGATAAATCATTTTATTAGAACGGAATATAAGCTTAATACAGCTTCCATTGCATTACAAGTAAGCCAACGATTTGAGTTGAGGAAAAATATATACAACGACAATGACGAAAATAATATTTGAATCAGTGGCTACTAGATCTTTTTCACTTGAAATTCAAATTCATATCAAATATGATGTAATAAGTAAACAAAATTAAATAAGTAGGTAACTAAAGTTTTTATTGCACAAAAATAAATCGTTTTACGAAAAAATACTTATATGAAATGCGAGTATGATATTTTTGTTTACATAATATTTAAATGTAAATTACTTTTACTTTATTACAAGAATAGTGCCACTCCATGTCTTCCCGTGGATGTCGTAAGAGGCGACTAAGGGAATAAAGGCTTCTAGTACTGTTAGGCGATGGGCTTGCAACCTGTCACTGATACACTGATAAACATCTTGGCCTGATTGTGCAAAATGTGGTTACAGAATTATCAACAAGTTTTTAGGGTTGTTGGTTATTCTGTAGCTCTGCCTACCCCACTCTGGGAATGAAGGCGTGAGTTTATGTATGTATGTATGTATTTATTACACTTTTAAATCAAAATTGTCCACTGCTTACAGATATTAAATTAAGCAATATCCATACTAATATCCTAAATGTGAAGGTGACTTTGTGTGTTTGTTAAGATTTTACGGTTAAAATTCTGAACCGATTTTGATGAAAGTTGGTATGAACAACGGGGTACTTTTTATTTCGAAAAAATTGGCAGTTTCCGAGGAAAAAGCGATAGTCGATTTCAACGCGGACAGAGTATCGGCAACAGATAGTAAGGTTATCTTTTCTATTTCACATTGATAAGTGTTTTTTTTCTGTTTTTGTCATATCAATGTTTTACCCATAATAATTTAAACCATGAAGGTCTAAATCTATATTACTGGGATCTGAATAAATATTTAAAACTATAAAGATTTTTGCAAATACTTTTTAACGTGGCTGAATTTCTTCGGCGATGATGCAGTGTTTAAGTTTAGTTGACTAATCCACGCCATACATTCGAGTGAGAACACGGGACCCTTATAGGATTGCCAGTATGTCTGTCTATAAAGTTGACCCCCTCTTATATCCGAATGTACTGAGATAGGAAACCTATAAGAATCAGATGGAACTTTTTCCACGTGAGTTCAACTCGCATTCGCGGTTTTTAATCATATTCGTATTAGACCAAGAAGCCTAAAACTACACATGGCTTTCAACATTCGGGTAAGTATACTAACCATACACCAATAAAAGTCCTTATTCCCGGGAACAAAAGAGAAAGATCCTGCTTCTTATTCAAGTGACTCAAATTATATTTTTTCGTATATCGCCTAACATCTTAGCCTAATTGTGCAAATTGTGGTTATAGAGTTATCAACAAGTTTTTGGATTTGTTGCTGATTCTGTAGCTCTGCCTACCCCACTTTGGGAATGAAGGCGTGAAGGTATGTATGTATGTATGTACATTATGAACATATCAATAATTAAATGTTTCCTGTGCATAAAGGGGACCAAGAAACTCCTTAACAACTTGTTAATCCTAACTTTTGGTAGTGCATTAAGCTCCAAAATAGTAGATTGTACAACAAGTGCATAAAACGTACCATTTTACCCGAGACGTGCATATAGCCACCCGAGCCGGTACGGCGAGGGTGGATGGTCACGTCTCGGGTAAAATGGGTTTTATGCTCGAGTTTTACACTCTGCTTTTCACTTCGATCGCAAGGAAATAAAACAACGATAAAATAATATACAAGAAAAAATAATTAATTTTTATAATGTAATTAATATGTTCTATCACGCATAAAATGTAATTTCATCGACAGTTCGTCAAATTAGCTTAAAAAAACACACTCCGCAAACGTGTTTACGCTTTTTTGGTTCCTCCAAATCATGAAACTTTCGTATGTGCTGAGATAGATTTTCTTCGATTTAGGCGGCAATATCTGCTCAATTACATTTTTCGCACTTCTGTACATTAAAGTCTCAGGCGAAATCATTTTTTGATCGTCACTATCACTAGGTACTTGAAGACATTGTTCAATTACTTACGAATAATTTATTGAATTTTCAACCGCAACACAACAAATTTAGTTAGTTTTTAATTTTGTTTGACGAATAATTAGCTTCCCGCTACACAATTTTTCTTAAGTTTTTTTTTTAATTTTCAACTATGTGACGTTTGACTATGGACACTAGGTTTGAGCCTTAATGCCAAGTTATTATAAATATTTGCGTTACTTATATTTTTTTTACGTAAATGCACGCCCGTATTAATCTTAAAGTATTTAGATAGTATTACATATGTCGTAATTAAAATAAGATATAACCTAAATCTCATAAAAATATATCAATTAAATGAAGGTGTATTGTGTATGTGGCTGTAAGGCCTTATTGCCTTAGTCTTAAAAGAAGAAATTACTTTATGCACTAGAGCATAAAATGCGATTTTATGCAGCCTATACCCAGCATAAAGAAGAAGAAGAAGAAGTGAAAAATTAATTTTCTTGATCGACTGAACTATTTTAAGCGATGACGAAGAGCTCGTTGGACCACATCCGAGCAATAACGAAGTAAAAGCGACAGAAGTGGAATACCTCGCGACGGCAGCCCGCCCGAGACCTTGATCGCGGGCAACCGTCGACCTTTACCAACGCCTCTACCTACATATCTGTTATAATTAAAAAAATCGATCAAGTGAGAGACGGAATTGTTCACTGAGGGTTTCATACCGCCGGGCAATAGGAATTGTTAAATTCCAATTTGAATTCGACTTCGAATCGAATCAGCGCGAGCCCAACTCACAGTTGACTATTTTTTTGGATTTTGTTGCTTTTCTGGGTTTGTAGATACTATAATCATACCAAATTTGAAGCTACAAGCGGTTGTTTTAACGATTTTACGATACCACAAAAATAAAATTACGTTGTAAAATAACATGTCTTGTATGAGGACTTGTACTTTCAGAAACAAATCTATTACGGTTCAAAACGACGATGGATGGACGGACGGACAGAAGGACCCTTCAAGCTAGGAACCCTAAAAAAAGTCTCTTAAAAATTATCGGTAATTTTTTGCTGATTGTACTTTTACGCACACTCACTTGCCTATATCAAATTCTGGTAAGTTAAGTTGGAGCGGAAATCCTGTACCAACATTCCGACTCAAATCATGGAGACAAACCTTAATTAATAAAACATCGAAATCGAATTTACATGTGTATTCCAAACAGCCCACTTTAATAATGGAAACTGGGTCATAGTTAATTGTTTTAATTTTACTAAATTTAAAATTGATTTGAACTGTACCCTGACAATTAAAAAAACTGTTAAAAAATTGAAAGCAAAATTGTTTTAACGCTCATACATTAAGCTGTCACTTTATCTTAACTGACAGAAATAGTTTTCTTGGCAAAATAGGATATCGTACCATGTCGTTAAAAACCGGGCACGCCTTCCGTATAAGAAATGCGATATTTTGCAACCTGCCAATAAGTATAAGGTATTTGAACAAGTAAGTACAGGCATTAAAGTACATAATGCATTTACGAGTGCCTACGCCGGATTACTAAACTACTCCAAAAGGTAATATTAGAATTATACTTCTGATTTGTGTTAATGCCGATTGTTTTTTGTCTAATTTATGTATAAGGTCAAACAAAAGTAACAATTGGGTCTCTTGTACTAAGATTTGGAATCGATTACAGTAAGTCGATAGTGATAATGACTTGTGCCAAGAAATGTTCAAGCAAGGTCAACAGCCACGTGCGCCTAAGAATGTAACTTGGTCACATTGAATTTACTTGTTCAATGGTGACCTTATAGTTCCTTAATGCCAAAATATTTAAAGCAGACATTAATAACTTTAACTTAAAGGGGCCGTATACTGGAAGCGTTCTGCGTTGTGAGGTCCGGTTCAGCATCATCATCATCATCATCATCACCACCATCACCATCATCATCATCACCATCATCATCATCATCATCATCGTCGTCATCATCATAATTTTTGTCATCATTGTCATAATTTAACAAACTGATAGGGATGTAAGATGTTTGTCTGAACCGTATAACGCAGAACGCAGCCTGTGTGTAGGGTCAGTAAACGTTATCATCAAATTTGGCGCCAAGAATTTAACTTGTCTGTGCGTGGCATAATGGTTGACAGGTATTTCACTACTAATTTTATAAATGCAAAAGTTTGTGGGTATTGATCTGAATTAACACATGGCTACCATTTATAGGAAAAAAATACTGTTACCTAAGTAGTAGTAATACTTTTTAAATTACATGAACAAAGTATAATAAAGAGTATTATTGTTATGTTATGATGACACTAATGATTGAATCAAATTTGAAAAAAAAACAAGCAAATAAACTAACTTGTTTACGTTTAAACAATATGTTTTCATACTAGCTTCTGCCAGCGGCTTTATTGACAATCCCCCGGTAACAGTGTTTTTTTCGTAACATAAATAGCCTTTGTGTTGTTTCAGAGTCTTAGAGCTCGTTCCCACTATGTCGTGTGTCGGATTCCGATTTTAATCGGGTGTCGGCGCCTCTGTTCCCACTATGTCGTATGTCGGATTCCGATTTTAATCGGGTGTCGGCGCCTCTGTTTCCACTATGTCGTATGTCGGATTCCGATTTTAATCTGGTGTCGGCGCCTCTGTTCCCACTATGTCGTATGTCGGATTCTGATTTTAATCGGGTGTCGTCGCCTCCCACTACCTATGTCGTATGTCGGATTCCGATTTTAATCGGTTGTCGGCGCCTCTGTTCACACTAATCGGCTATCGGCCACGACCGCAGCTGGTGCCATTGCTGGCGACGTGTATGCGATCAACGGCAGAGACGCACTGGCGGCACAGGGGGTGCGGCGCGGGCGGGGTCGGCTAGACATCCGGCAAATGTGAACAGTGCCATATGCGATCATATGCGAGAGTTGATCCAACACGGATTTTTTCCGGATGTTGGGCTGACAAATCACACGATATTTTTTGTCGGATACGACACAAAATCGTAGTTGGACGAGTGTAAATAGCTTCATATAAAATATTCTGCCAGTACGACACACGATAAAAAATCGCCCTGACAGACGACATAGTGGGATCGAGCTCTAACGCCTTTCGAGAAATCATTTATTTTATGACTGTATTTTTTTAAAGATTACATTTGTTATAGAGGCGGATTCATTTGTTTTAAGTTTTTAAAACCTAGTCTGCAACTAGATGTAGTTTTCTGATAGGTTTCCATCACAAATATCGTTGGCCTACATTTCTTTATCCGGCGTCTAAACTTTTGAAAGCGATAAATTCCTAGCTTTTAAAACATTAAATACTGTACATAATATTATACTTTATTTTTTGCTTAACTTTACCAGGTGTCTACTTATATTTCGCATAGGCAGTTAGTTAAAGGTATTTTCTAAGTTTCTTGCTGTTCCGGCTGCAGGCTTACATGTCCTTAACATCAAAAATTCGCAACGATATAAAAAAATAATAACATTATTGTGTAGTAGTAGCGGAGTTATGTATAATTTATTAATAAAACTAACTTTCCCCCACGACTCCGTCCGAGTAGAAGTCGTTTAAAGATAAAGATAAAGACATTTACTCAGTAAGCCCGCACTTTTACACGTCAACAATCTACCAGCGCTTCACAAGAGGAATAGTCAGTATTTTTTTTAAATATAATATTTAACACGTTGATGGACAGTACTACAGTAGTATATATTATGCATCAGTACTTGCATAATAGACGTCTTACGTCGTACGGCGTCCTGTCACATCACAATACCCTTACCATTACACGCTGTGACACTACATCTTTATGGCGGTTGAAAAAATGCACGTCGAGAGGCGTACTGTCATATATATTTTTCGAAGGTCTACGCCTATAGGCGTTCTGTCCGTCAACGCGTTAATATTACAATGGTACTACTTAGTCTAGCATTACTATATAAATCTATGAATATGAAATTAAAAAAATATATATGCTGCGTAGTTTCTGCAGGAAAACACACCAAAATCTTACGAGAGAGATAGAGGGAGAAAACGAAAAAAGAACACCTACTTATGTGTATATAAGACGAGACGGTGCAAGACGACCACATAAGATTGATATGTTTTCCTACATCAACGTTCATCGCTGCACCCTCGGGAACTGTCCAATTTTCCGGGATAAAATCTACCCTAGGTCCTATTCCAAGACCTAACCAATATGTGTGCTAAGTTTCATCTCGATTCGTTCAGTGGTGTTTGCGTGAAAGGCGGACAAACATACTCACTTTCACATATATAATATCAACTCAACTCGTATTTTATATTGATACACTTTGCGGGTGTGCTAATTCCGAATCTCTTACAGACATGGCTTTTAATTTTGGCACAGAGAAGACAAACGAGCACACAGGCCACCTGATGGTAAGTGGAAACTGTGACCCATAGACATTCGCATTTTTCATAAGAATTTTATGTACTCGGTGACACTTTAGCCATCAAGATAAATCTATGACGTATCATTCATCAAAATCGGTTGAGCCGTTGATTAGTTACGAGGGGACATAGGAACGGCCATACATATTTACATTTCAAACACATAACCCTCCTTTTGGGTTTTGCCGCAGTCCGGTAAATAGACGTTTGACATCAAATTGCGAAAGCCAGCAGCATTATAAAATAAATTATGTACTAAAAATACTTACTTGAACTTTTATGCATTTTTACATACATACATATACTCACGCCTTCGTTCCCAGAGTGGGGTAGGCAGAGCTACAGAATTACCAAAAACTCTAAAAACTTGTTGATAATTCTGTAACCACATTTTGCACAATTAATAAATAAATAAATAAATATCAGGAGACAATGTCACACCAATTGACCTAGTCCCAAACTAAACTCTAGACTTGTACTATGGGTACTCGACAGACAAAGCGAGAGAGGGAGATATCAAGCCCTGCGCCTACGCAGAAACGTAACAAGCAAGTTACGTAACAAATTTTCTATTCTGGCATATTCCTTCCCACATTATTTCTTATTTTTAGGTAATAAGTGAAGTTACGTTTTTGATGCAGTCATGTTAATTTGTTCGGTATAAAATATATACACATATTATTATTTGTTAATATGTATCTTACGCACTTTTGTAGCCCAATCTGATCTAGGGATCTTAATAGGAAATGAACTGATTTCCAAAAATTGGAAATATTCTTAAGAAATCTCAGGTCATTGAAAATGTTATCTTTCCATAAATATACATATAATATAGATAACGGAAAATATAGTTTAAGAACTCAAAATCAGCGAGGATCAAATCTCCTAGTATCACATCCAACTATAATTCGACGCCTGGTATTTGGGCAAAAAAATTATCTTCCTCATATTTTTCCCTCAAAAACCAGTTTTTCTAATTGGAGAATGAAAGGATTATTTTGTTAGGCGATTTTAATGGTTGGACAGGGGTGCAAAGGGATGGTTATGAATCGGTACTGGGTAAGTATGGTGATGAGCGAGTGAACGAGAATGGCAAATGCCTTCTCAATGTATGTTTGGCTAAGAATCTCTGCGTGACAAACACTTTGTTTGATCACAAAGAGATTCATCAGTATACGTGGAGACGGCAGAATGAGAAGTCTATGATAGACTTGATGATTGTAGATGAACGGTTGCGTAACAAAGTTGTAGATACCAGAGCATTTCGAGGAGTTAGCGTAGGTTCAGATCACTACTTAATGGTAACACGAGTAAGGGGTCTGTTCACACGTTGGCGCCATCGTGTTCCCGTACCGACAACTGCGTTAGAGAGGATAAAAGTAGAGAAACTGAATGACGAAGTTATACAAGATGAGTACGTAAGAAAGCTGAAAGATTGTTTTGAATGTATCAATAAGATGAATGACAGTGAAGTTGAGAATAATATAAATAATGTATGGGAGATTATGAAGAATGGCATGGTCAAATCGGCCACTGAAGTATGCGGTGTAGTCAAAAGAAGAAAAAGCAAGAATGAACGTCCGGAATGGTGGGATAGAGAGGTAGATGATGTAGTGAAAGAGAAGAAAAAGTGTTGGTTGGATTTCGTAGCTGTAGATCCAGGACAAGATATAAGCGACAGAAAGAAAAAAGAGTATAATAGATCAAAGAAAAGAGTGAAAGAAGTTGTGGCTAGAAAGAAAGATTCACTGAATGAAAAGTATGATAGAAGTTTCTCTGACAACTTCCGGTCGAATATTAAACTGTTTTGGAGCTTGATTAAATCGGCTCGGGGAAAATCAGAGAAAACTAAATTAAGCGTGGTGAGGGATGAGTCTGGACACTTAATATGTGAGGAAGAAAAAATGCTTGATAGATGGAAAACTTATTTTGAAAGCTTGTTTGAATGCGAAGATGTTTGTCTTGAGCCAGAAAGCATGAGTAAAGATGCAAGTAGCGAAGATGAAAGTGTTATTAGTATGAGTGAAATCATGAAAGCTTTAAAAAGTATGAAAGCGGGAAAGTCAGCAGGTTGTGATAGAGTGTCGATAGAAATGCTGAGGAGAGGAGATGGCCTGGTGGGTAGTCTGTTGTACCGTCTTTTTAATGCATGTTGGAGTAACGGCCGAGTCCCGGAAGATTGGGTCAAGGCCGTTATCGTCCCTCTGTATAAAGGAAAGGGGTCACAGCAAGACTGCAAAAACTACCGCGGTATCAGCCTCCTTAGTGTTGTCGGCAAAGTATATGCGAAGATTTTAATTGAAAGGGTATTGAATGTCACGAATGACAAAATCTGGGATGTACAAGCGGGATTTCGAAAGGGAATGGGATGTACGGATCAGGTCTTTTCACTACGGTCCATCACAGACAAGTTCTTGGCTGTCAACCAAAAGGTTTTTTGTGCTTTTGTGGACCTGGAAAAGGCCTATGATAGGGTAGATAGAAAGGAGTTGTGGACGGTGCTGTCTATGTATGGAGTGAGCAGCAACCTGGTGCAGGCTTTGAGGTCCCTTTATGAGGGCTCCAGAGCCTGTGTCAGGATAAATGGGGTATACTCGGCCTGGTTTAATATCTCTAAAGGTGTTAGACAGGGCTGTGTTGCCTCACCATGGCTGTTCAATCTATTCATGGACAGTTGTATGCGGGATTTGAGAGAGTATGATAAGGGTTGGCGTATGCAAGAGTTGCTAATCAAATGCCTCTTATATGCCGATGATCAAGTTATACTTGCCCCATCGGTACTTGAGTTGCAGGAGATGGTGACAGTAATGAATGAGGGATTTAAGCAAAAGGGGATGAAAGTAAATGTTGCCAAGACCAAGGTCATGGTGATAGAGAAGGATGAGGAGATGACTGAGTGTGTGATAAATATAAATGGTGAATTAGTAGAACAAGTGAGCGAATTCGTCCCGTGTGGTTGCCGGGTTAGGATAGTGCCACTCCATGTCTTCCCGTGGATGTCGTAAGAGGCGACTAAGGGAATATAGGCTTGTAGTACTGTTAGGCGATGGGCTTGCAACCTGTCACTAATATACACTGTTAAACATCTTAGCCTAATTGTGCAAATTGTGGTTACTGAATTATCAACCACTTTTTAAAGTTGTAATTCTGTAGCTCTGCCTAGCCCAATCTGGGATTACAGGCGTGAAGGTATGTATGTATGTAAGTGAGCGAATTTGTGTACCTGGGAAGTATGTTTACAAGAGATGGTAAGTGTGAGAAGGATATCGAGAGGAGGGTGAATGCGGGCAATCAAATTAATGGGGCCCTGTACTCCTTTGTAAGTAGACAGGGCGTTTCACAAAAAGCCCGGCTGGCTGTTCACAATGGAGTGCTGGCCCCTACCCTGACGTATGGTAGTGAATGTTGGGTGTGGCAGAACAAGCATGTAAGTCGTGTAAATGCAGTTGAAATGCGCTCTTTGCGTAGTATGTGTGGTGTGAAACTGATTGATAGAGTAAGAAATGAAAAAATCAGAGAGAAATGTGGAATAAAAGAAGATGTAGTGACTAAGATTGAAAAGGGCATGCTTCGATGGTTCGGGGGTAATTCTAATAAAAGTGGCACAGACAGGTTAAAGTTTCTCCAAAAAAAAAAGTAGTGGTTTTTTACCTTCTTTGCTTAGAATAAGCTTCTTGGTGTTCCAATTGTTACATATTTATAAAAGGGAACGGAATATTCATGAAAATAAAAGAATTATGGCTTGTTGAAATATGGAGATGCAGGTGAAAGTGTTATTAGACAGGTTAGAAGAGAAAAGGTTCCAGGTTAAAGAGAGTTATATTAAAATACAAATTACTATAAAAAAGAAATTCCCTACATTTACTTTGGTAGAGCACTGTTAATGGGTACTGCTTCACAAAGCATCTGTACAGTTTTTCAGGGAAATTATATGTAAGTTATTAAATTAAAAATATTTAAAATATTCATTCACTTTAGCTTGCCAATAGTCACACTAACCTGCACAATGTCTCTTTAACCTATCAAGAGTTACATTAACCTGTGCCTAACCTTATCTAACCAAGTTACAGGTAAAAGTTACACAGGTTAGAGTTAAAAGTATGTTTACAAGACATTTACTCTTAAACCGACGAAAATATGAATGTTCCACTCTTAGTAATATAAGTAGATACATCAGAATACCACGTTCAAATGATTATTTAATTATGTCCCATACCGTTAACATTAAATAATCGAGACAAGATAAAGTTAACATACCCGTTACAAACTCCAGATTACCGCATTTGATCACTAGTTTCCACAAAACTATGACAGATAGCTTCCAACCGTTTCGTATAGTGGAGAGCCAAACACAGGCCGAATGTTTACCGAGAAATATGGTGTGCCTATTATTTTTCGTATGTGAGTGAGATACAATATCACCGACACACAGGTTACAGTTAAAATATCACTGGACAAACTGTCGCGTGTTAAAATTGATGGATATGCATATATTTTTAGAACCATATCATAACTATTGAATGTCATAATATTCTTCTTGAAATATATTATAAAACATATATAATAAAATATACACAAATAGTTCAAAGACCTTAAAAACTGGAAGCAAGTCGCATTTGGACAAGACAGGTTATAGTAAAAAATGGTGCCTACCATTTTTTTTAAACAAATTTAATGTTTTTTTTTTTAAAAGTGCCTTGGCCTCGATGCATATGAGTAGGGTAAAATTGGGGGACCTGGATACGTACCGAGGTATCCAAGCCCCCCCAATCTTACCAGTGATCAAGTTTTCATCATTTCATCTATTAATTCTTCTTTTCATCAATTAATCTATTAATTCTACTTGTTCTTCTTTCATGTTCTGAATACTGAATAGATCAAGTTTTCATCTAGTGTAATACCTATGAGCTAGGCAAAATTTATAATAGATCTAAATCAGTATTCATGTATTCAATACATCAATTATGAGTGCTCCATTTTATATTAAGCGTTATTAAATAGATAGTGATTCATACATCGACGTGAACATAATTATGAGACGTACAGTGTTATCGACGCCGGTAATTAATTAGCGGTCTCACCTTTCCAAAACAACGCGAGTCGGATAAGTCGAATTTAAAATGGTGGGTTAGTGGCGTGATAAATAAATAAACACATTGTTACTCGATTAATATTTATTCTGTAAAATGCATATTTTTACAACACTGTGTAGCGATTACAAATATTAGATGATATAGACTCCGTTATTTTATCTATTACGTTAAGTGTTGACTCATATATTCCGTCTAGAGGAACGCTTTTGACCGCATACTGCAGGCACAATTCTGCATTACACTTGCATATTCGCTCACTATCTTCTATTTTGTCTCCGTCATAAATTTCTATTTTAATCACTTTAGCAGCTCTATTCTGATGAGGTTTCTTGATATACGAATAAATTGTTGTGTTTTCTGGCTTTCGTTTACGATCTAACCCGAGCCTTGGTTCATATGTAGGTCGCGATGCATTGCAGGGTACAAAGTTGAATAGATGCTCAGACGTATCCTGAAATTTACACACCGGTTAGCATGTAATATATAAACAGAAAACATATGTACCGATATTTATAATTAAATTTAACTTACCGACATTTTGCAAGAGAACCACGTACGTTCAAAATATTTATTACAATAGGTATCCCTTCAGAAATTTTTAGCTTTATATATAAATAAAATGGTGTCGATAGAATTCAAAGTAGCTTAATATTGGATATTGATCTAACATTCTAATCCTTTATGGTATATGCCATAAGAGGAAAGTTTATGCACGTGTCGAATGCAAGATGATTCCCTATCTATTTAAATTCTAGCTTTTCGGTGTGAGACTTATAAGGTCTGATTTTTCTGCCATTTTAAATTGAACTATATTTACAAATAATAAAGTTTAATTTCAATGTTCGGCCCGCGTATACTTCCGACTGAATTCCAATCGTGTTGAGACAAAAAAACATGATAGTGATTAATTTCTTGGTTGCACTTATTTATAGTGCTTGTTGCATAGTACATAAGGTTGTAATTAAATATTTAGATTTTTACTTTTATATCGGGATACAGAACGCTGACAACAGCTATTGTGCATGATAAGTATGGAGCAGCAAAAGTGCAAGTCTGCTTGATTTTTATTTGAATGTGTGTTTTTCGTTCCAAAAATGGTTATCGCTCGCATATATTTAAAGTGGGAATTGTGAGACTGAGACACATTGTCATCGGCAAGCGAAGTCTTCTGATCTTCAAGTTACTAAAGTGCATCAATAAGTGTCAACATATCTGCTATCATGTAAGTACCATTCGAATATTCATCTATTCATCTATCAGATATTTCATCTATTAAAATACGATTATTTTTTCTGAGCGCAAGCTTAGTGTAGTTTGACAATAGTAGAGAAATGAATGCATCCATTCAATTCTCTCGTATGTTTAGATAGTTAAAGTTTAAAATAAATTTGTGTTTTGTTCTTGCGATCTGAGTTGTTTTACTGATTGCTTGTGGGTTCAATTATCAAATTAATTTAATAAAATTACCTTTTCAGGTCCAGTCATGTTCAAGAGAGACCGCTTCGGACGGAGGAGGATGAGAAGAATTATACTCATAAAAAATGTAAAAAACCCGTGATCCGTGAGGGGGGTCACGGCTCGAACTCAGCATCTCGGGTCAGCACTTCGGAAAAGGGGAAAAAGCGAATTAATCCCGCTCGCATCGAACCAGCGTTATCATATGAATTGTTCGGGACAGATAGCGAGGGGGAGGATCGAAACAGTGACGATAGTGGTAAGGAACAATACAATCATCTTTATTCCTACATCACTAACAAAATTCCGAAAGGATTTTCGCGTCAGATCGATAAACATAAAAAAGGAACATACTACATCGTTTTGAAATTGTGCAAGGAAGATGAAATATTATTTGACCTAAAATTAAAAAATAAAACTAACACCGACTCAGAAGCATGGCAATATCTAAAGCAGTTTGTAAGCATTATAAGAAAAGAGTTTAAAAGATATCCAAAAAGTTATAACATTAACACTAGTCATAATGTTTATTCATTTGTTCAAGATGGAGTACGGTGTGAAAGCCTGAAAATACAAAAGGTGGGAAAACATGGAAGCAAAGAGCCGCATAACAGTGAACTGGAGCAGCCGAAGCGAAAGAAAAGTAAAGTCAGCATTATTACTCCAACTACAGCGAGCCATACTACTCCCGCTGACGTTAGCAGAAAGGAGTCTGCGCGCGATGTGTTCGGGACCGACTCTGAGGATGACGAAGTAGATGAGCAAGCCCTCAGACCTGGTAAAAAAATGACTCCTCTCGTATCTTTTCTAAACCGACGAATCGCAAACGGCGTTGCTCGCCAGTCTAACGACTGTAAACTCGGTTCTCATTACGTAGAATTAAAAGTTTATAAATGCGATGAAATAGAGCGCGTACCTCCCATGAATCGATGGCGCCACGCAATAATAAGCTTAAAAAACAGAACAGATGATAGTACGGAAGGCTGGCGTGCGTTAACCGAGTATATAAAAGCTACGCGAAAGGAGTTCAAGCCTTGCCCGCCTACTTTTATCGGAAGTTATTATTAAAATAGAGCTCGCTCTTAATTGTACCCTCTCTATTGTACCCATAGTTAAGATGTATTCAAAAAATGTTTAACTATAGAACAGTTAATACTAAAGTGTAAAGCTTATTAAACTACCGCTTGCAACTATTACTAGGATTTATAAAATAAATGAGTAGATTGTAACCCTTTAATTTTTTTCTTTTCTTTACAGTTCATCCTGTATCAGCCTTAATACCTGAATATGAATTAATGAATTGTGAAAACTGTAAAATTGAAATGTCTCGAAAGGAATACTCATCTCACTTAAAAACTAATTTACATAAGTCAAACTGCTTACTGAACACAGAATTCGATAATATTTATATGATTGCTACTGCTTTTAAAAACAGAATTGTTTCATATCGTATAAATCCATCTCAGAAAGTAGATTATTTCACGCCAGAGATATTCTTTAATGAGTGTCAGAAAGATCTTCTAAAACTTATCAATATATCAGTAGAGAGCCTTACTTGTATTAAAGTTAACTTTGAATTCTTTGCGTACTTTATACAACCTCACTCAGACAAACAGGAGCTAAAGTCATTCAACACTAAATATGAAACTGTTTACAAGAGCACTGATTTTAATGAATTATTATTGAATACAAGTAACACTCTGAAAAAAAAACTAACTGAATTCGAACTTCGTGAATCTGGATGGACGTACCTATCTATAAGTCATATTGAAATTAACATGAACAAGTATTCTCCTTTGCGAGGCGGTTCTTATATTCCGTTACCTCCGGCAGTCAGAAGTTCGAAAAGTTGTATAAGTATACAGAATAGCGATAATCATTGTTTCTTGTGGAGTATTATGGCCGGTTTGTTTCCTTCTACAAGGAATGTATGTAAAGTCAGTTCATATCCACATTATTCTTCCGTTCTCAACACAGAAGGAATGTCATTCCCACCTTCGCCTAAACAAATTGAACTTTTTGAAAAAAATAACCCGAATATAAGCGTTAATATATATGGGTTAGATAATAAATCAAAAGTTACCGGACCTCTATACAAGACAAAAAAAAGAGAAATTAATCACATTAATTTACTATATATTGAAAGGGGGGGAAAAGCACATTACTGTTTAATAAAAGATCTTGTAAGGTTAGTTCGACGGCAAGTTTCGCACCACAAAGGTAAGATATATTTATGTGAGACATGTTTACAATTTTATAATGATGAAACAAAATATAGATCTCATGATTGTAGTGACGTGTTAGTTACTTTGCCTAAAATAAATTCTGTTTTAAAATTCGAGCATTATGAAAGACAACAGAAACTCGACTTCATTATTTACGCAGATTTTGAATGCCTCCTGAGTAACCACACCGAAAACATATCTGAAAACACTAAAATTTTGAAAAAACACCGCCCGTCATGTTTTGCTTATTATATATGTTGCTCGTATGATGATCAATTAAATAAATTTGTGACATATCGAGGTGAAGACTGTGTTGAAATTTTTGTCAAGAGAATAATAAAGGATGTAAAACGATTACATAAAATATTATCTAATGTTAAACCTATGACTCCATTAACTGCTGAACAAGAATCATCTTATCAAAACGCAACATATTGCCATATATGTAAACAACATCTGTTCGGTGACAAGGTGCGAGATCATGATCATGTTACATCCTTGTACAGAGGGCCGGCGCACTCTCATTGTAACTTAATGCATAGAGTATGTCCATTCATACCTGTTGTTTTTCATAACTTATCAGGTTACGATTCTCACTTATTTATTGAGGAATTAGTAAAACAAGAAGGTTCCGTTAAAATTATTCCTCAAACTAAAGAAAAGTACCTTTCTATAACAAAATACATAAAAACTGATACCAACTCTCGTTCTATTCAAATTAAATTCATTGATTCGTATCAGTTTATGAGTTCAAGTCTGGATGCGTTAAGCAAAAGTTTATCGGAAAACGATTTTGTTAATTTATCACGAGAGTTTCCTGATAAAAATCAACGTGAATTATTGTATAAAAAAGGTGTCTACCCGTATGATTACATGAATAGCTGTTTCAAATTTTCCGAAACCGAACTTCCTCTAAAATCTTGTTTCTACAACAGTTTGAACGATAGTCATATCACTGAAGCTGAATACGAACGTGCGCGAACAATATGGAATGTCTTTAATATAAAATCACTTGGTGAATATACCGACTTATATTTAAAAAGTGACGTATTATTATTATGTGACATTTTCGAAAAGTTTAGGATGACTAGTTTGCATTATTATAATCTAGATCCTGCGTATTACATCACTTCCCCAAGTTTAAGTTGGGATGCAATGCTTCTGTATACGCAGGTTGAATTAGAGTTAATAAGTGACTTAGAGATATATCAAATGTTAGAAAAAGGAATACGCGGGGGGTTAGCACAGTGCTCCCTTCGACACGCCAAAGCAAATAATAAATATATGTCCGATTTCAATGATGCTGAACCGTCTAGTTATTTGATTTATCTTGACTGTAATAACTTGTATGGTTACGCTATGATGCAACGCTTTCCTATATCAGAGTTCAAATTTTTGAGTCAAAATGAAATTGAAACAATTGATGTGTTGAGTATTCCAGCTAACAATGACTACGGCTATATTTTGGAGGTAGACCTGGCATACCCTGATCATTTGCATAGTAAACACAATGACTTACCGTTCGCTGCAGAAAAGTTCATCCCCCCCGGTGGTAAATGTGCAAAGCTAATAGCAAATCTTTATGATAAATTTAACTACATTATTCACTACACCCACTTAAAAGATTGTTTGAAACATGGTCTAGTTTTAAATAAAATTCACCGCATTCTTAGTTTTAGGCAAGAAAATTATTTGAAAAAATACATTGACTTAAATACAACCCTTCGTCAAGCAGCTAAAACTGAATATGAAAAGAACCATTTTAAATTATCCAATAACGCAATTTTCGGAAAGACTCTGCAAAATAATCGTAACCAAATCGATGTAAAATTGGTAACTAAATGGAAAGACAATGAAAATGTAACAAATAAACATCTTACAGCTGAAAAATTGATCTCCAAACCTAACTTTAAAAGTGTAACTATATTTTCAGAAAACTTTGTAGGAATACAGTTAAACCATGAAAAAATTGTCTTAGACAGGCCAATTTATATCGGATTCACAGTTTTAGAGCTTGCCAAACAACACCTATATCAGTTTCATTACGACTATATCAAAAATAAATTCAAAAACGATGTACACCTGTGCTACACAGATACTGACAGCCTGTTGTACTTGATTTATACAGAAGATTTTTATCAAGAGATGTATTGTGATATTTCTAAATTTGACACTAGCAACTTTGCAATCAATAATCCGTATAACATACCGAAAGTGAATGAGAAAATACCGGGCATATTCAAAGACGAGATGGGAGGTGATGTAATAACAGAATTTGTAGGTTTGAGGGCTAAACTATATTACATCAAAAGTGAGAACAGTGCCATTAAAAAAGCAAAAGGTATCTCTAAATACATTTCTAAGCGTTTAACACTAAATGACTATAATATGGCATTGATAGCTGATAAACAACTTCGTTGTAAGATGAACATGATACGGTCTATAAAACATGTTTTATACTCTCAACAAGTAGACAAACAAGTATTGAATAGAAGTGATGATAAGAGACAAGTTTTGAGAGATCAAATACATACATTACCATGGGGTCATTGTGAGACGATATTTTAAATGATTAAGTATTGTTCATAAATAAAGTGTAAAAGTCGTCTTTGGTTATTATGAATTATGGATATGTGTAATAAATATTTACCCCCACGAATAATACTATCGGTAATGACAAATGCAGATTGTTGTTTTAATTTTTATATTTGTTATTTATTAATGAGGTATTAATTACATTAACATCGAATTTAATAGATGATTGAGTAGCAAAAAAAATTAAGTTTTTGTACCTATATGTAATAATATAGTATTTCTTATTTGTTTTATATAGCAAGAACATGTATAATTAATAATACGAATACTTATAATAAACTGTTGAAGTGAATTGATCTGTTTCTTTCTAGCTATAGCTAACCCCCATTCAATTACCACACCACATTCAAACTGCATTTCTATAGAAAAGGAAGTGTTAAATCTTATTTTATCTTTTAGGTACTTAGAACATGTATCTAAATAAAGGAATCCAACTATGTTTTCTTACATCTTAATGTAATGCCGACATTTACAATCTGTTCCAATTTTATAATGTCATTTTACTTCAAATTACATAATTTTATGAGGTATATAAATACTTGGAAAGTTCGATTAAGCTCACACTACACAATGAAGTTCGTCAAGCAAACTCAAACTTTAGAAGTGAAAACTATTGATATAGAAAATCGGTTACAAAAAGTCAAACATAGCACACTGTTACCAAACACAATTCGATGCATAATATGTGGACCTTCTAACTGTGGTAAAACGAATGTTATGCTGAATTTATTGTTACATGAAAACGGTTTGAAGTTTAAGCATATATATTTGTATTCAAAGACAGCCTTTCAGGCGAAGTATATTTTCTTAAGACAAATCATGCAGAAAATTCCAGAAGCTGAATTCTTTTTATACAATGAGAATAAAGAAGTTCTTCACCCTAATGATGCTTTGATCAATTCAATCATAATTTTCGATGACGTTGCGTGTGAAAATCAGGTGAACATACGAAATTACTTTGCCATGGGAAGACACAGACGGATAGACTGTTTTTATTTATCTCAAACATACTCAAAGATACCAAAACAGCTTATTAGAGATAATGCTAATCTTTTAATTATCTACAAACAAGATGATACAAATTTAAAACATATATACAATGAGCATGTCAATACAGATGTAGAGTGGATAAAATTTAAACAGCTTTGTGCCGCTGTTTGGCAAGATCAGTTCAACTTCGTGCTGATTAATAAAGATTGTGCTATTGATAAAGGAAGGTATAGAAAAGGATTTGACACATTTATCCATTTTTAAGCATCTCATAAATACTTGTTCAAAGCTTAAAATATGTCACTAGATGATGAGTATTAGTATTAAACAGTCATTGCAATGGAGACAAATGTAAAAGAACAACTAATTAAATCTGTTGAAAACATAAAAAATAAAATAAAGATGATTCAAAATGAAGAAGATGCAGCTAATCTTAAATTTAAGAAAGTATTTAAACCTATTACAGATCCTCTAGAAACTCTGATAAAAGTGAATGGCTCGCATTGTCCTGAATTAAATATTTCAAAAAGTTTAAATGTAAAAGACACTTTTAATGACTTGGATTCTTCTTTAGAATACGAAAATTTTAGAGACATAATCAAGACTGATTCTAGTAAGTGCTCAGAGTATTATGATTTAGCAGATGGTAGTTTGCGAAATCAAAATAATGATACACTATTGTCTCTTAAAAAAGAAGATATGCTTAATATTTATGATAACATTAACGTTCCATTTGGTATTCGGAGCGAGAACAAGAAGCTCATGATGGGAAATATTGATGTACGTTTGTCATCAACAAATAATGATGCGGGGAAAAAATATATGGTTATAATTAAGAACAAAAACTATGAACTAACAGATGGTTTAAAGGAACTTTTATTACGCAATAAGCCTAATCTTGCTGTCGTAACAGAACAAGACAAAATTGATTATAAAGAAATGCTAATTAATACTAACGCACACAAACGAGACTTCAATCCTAGCGGACCATTGAAGGGGGACAAAGGTTCGAAATACCGACACATTATAAAACCTTTATTTTCACAGCTTAATGATGCAAATCAGGATTTCCCAGAACAATTAACGAAATTAAAAAGCGGTGGTTTCTTGCCTTTATTAAAAAAGTACAAGAAAAACACTGATTATGTTTATTGGGATGACCCGAATGAATTGATTGAAAGGCTCAAACTATTAATTGCATCTAAAAGTGCTGGTAACAGTAATCATGATAATGAAATCGTATCTATTATTGAAGAATTAAAAGAAGCTGGTATAATAAAAGAATAAAATATCGTCTATTGCTATCATTGCACTTAATGCTCTGACGAGCATTAGACATGAGTATCGAGAAAAGTGAATATCATTCAGTTGATTGTTGTCATATAGAAGTCATTAAAATAAAATCTAGAAATGAACCTAGTGCGTCAAATTTTGCAAATAAAGAACATGTCGTGGACAATCGTAATATAGTGCTAAGTTGGGAAAAGCTAACTTCGAGTTTGTTGAATCGTATAGACAACATTGAAAAAGATATCGCTTTAAATAAGCTTCAGGGAGATAATTTCTTAATACTAACTGAAAGTTTAAAAGATAGTATTAAAGCAATAAAAAAAGATATTGCCTTAAAAGATCTTCAAGGAGCATTGGACAAGCATTATGAGCAAAGCCGACGTCGTAAATGAAATTCACAAAAATGCTAGAGTGAACTTTCCTCGGAGAAGTGTTATGTTAAAAGATATAGATGACCTCTGGCAGGCGGATTTGATTGACATGCAGGCATTATCGGACGTAAATTCTGGCTATAAATATATATTAGTAATTATTGACTGTTTTTCAAAGTACGCTTGGGCAATTCCCCTCAAACAGAAGACTAAAGAAATCGTATGTAAGCAATTTGAAACACTTTTAGCTAAAGGACGATTCCCAAGTAATTTACAAACAGATAAGGGTAAAGAGTTTTATAATAAAACATTTCTCAAAGTAATGAGAAAATATGATATTAACCATTATTCAACATACTCCACCAAAAAAGCATCAATTGTGGAAAGATTTATAAGAACGCTTAAAAATAAGCTTTATAAGGGGTTCAGTTTAAAAGGCAATTATAAATGGATTGATGGGATGCTAGATAATAAAATTTATGAATATAATCATGATTTTCATAGAACTATAGGTAGACCTCCTGCTTCAATCACCCATGAAAATAAAGCGGATGTATTACAAAAATATGTTAAATTGCAGTCTAAGAAAAAGTTGAAAATCAAGAGATTTCTAGTCGGTGACTTTGTTAGAATTAGCAAGTATAAAGGTTGTTTTGAAAAAGGTTTCACTCCTAATTGGTCTACAGAAATATTTAAGATAACAAAGATTCAACACACTAATCCTGTTACTTATTTATTAGAAGATATGAAGTCGAGACCGATATTAGGAGCATTTTATGGACAAGAAATTCAAAAAACTTTACATCCTG
This sequence comes from Acleris emargana, assembly GCA_927399475.2. Taxonomy (NCBI): domain Eukaryota; kingdom Metazoa; phylum Arthropoda; class Insecta; order Lepidoptera; family Tortricidae; genus Acleris; species Acleris emargana. The sequence goes on from OV656849.1 coordinate 9,580,822, forward strand.
ACGTATATCTGGTTGAAAAAGTAATAAAAAGCAGGGGGAATAAAGTATATGTGAAGTGGCTAGGACTACCTACAAGCGAGAACAGCTGGATAGAAAAGACAAATCGTTTATAGATATTCTTACTGGCACAAAAGTATTTAAAAGATATATTTCTTACGTTGTGCTCATTTGAAAGTTAATATTAAAACAGTACAGACTTTTACAACCGATATTGATTTCTCAATGAGATTTAAACAGCTTTGTACTGCTGTTTGGTAAGATTTATTTAACTTTGTGGTGATTAATAACATTCGTACTATTTATTGATACGAGTATAGGAAAGGTCAGTGTCACCGCAAACACATAGTAACTTAATGAAAGGAGAAAACGATCGTGCGAACATGTCTCCTTCCACCACCATGAGTCTACAGCGTCCTGCACACCCTAAATATGCAACGGAAGCGGCACGGTTGAAAACATTTAAAGATTGGCCTTGTAGTATGACACAAAGACGTGAAGAGTTAGCAGAAGCCGGTTTCTATTATACTGGGTGCGGAGATCAAACCAAATGTTATCATTGTGATGGTGGTCTAAAGGATTGGGAGAAGGGTGATGAGCCGTGGGAGCAGCACGCACGCTGGTTTGAACGATGTGCGTACGTCAAACTGGTGAAGGGTAGAGACTACGTCAAGGAGAAAGTGAACACTGTTTCTTTCTTAGAGCAACCTGTCTCCCGGCCAAAGGAGGAGGTGGTGAATAGTGACGTAGTACAAGTGTGTAAAATATGTTACGTCAAGGCATGTGATGTCGCGTTTGTACCGTGCGGTCATGTCGTTGCATGCGCTAAATGTGCGTTATCAATAAAAAAACCGAAATGTCCAATATGTATGGTTTCCTGTGATAATGTGATGCGTCTTTATTTCTTATAATATATATTATTGTTATTATTATCATACAGTTTCATTTAACACATCGTTGTTTGACTTGTTATTTGTTTTGTTTGGCTAGAAAAGACAAATTGTTTGTAGATATTTTAGTGACACTAATGAATGTATTTAAAGATATATTTCTCACGTTGTGCTCATTTGAAAGTTAATCTTTAAACGATACGGACTTTTACACTCGAAATTTTATTGAAATCCTTACATTAAACTAAATTATTATATCATGAGGAGCAAACGACAATGTCATGATATTCATAAAGTGAAGAATAAAACACCAACATTATTGAAGTTCAAAACTGGTGCTGGTTTAAAGAAAACATTTAATAATATTGTCTCACATACAAAAAAACACATTCGTAACCTAAAACCTAAATGTAAGAAAATGCTAACAGAGTTAGCATACGAAGCAGCTAGAGAGTTCGCGTCAGATTTACCTATTAAAATACCGCGAGTGATACCTGTACCTAAAACTGGTGGCTTTCTCCCGTTAATACCTATATTTGCTGGATTGTCTGCCAGCGGCACTTTATCGGGTGGCATTGCAGGAATCACGAAAGCTGTCAATGAATATAAATCGGCTAAAAAACAACTAGCACAAGTAAAGGAACAAAACGAGAACATGAAAGGACTGTGTATTGGAAGAGGACTGCATCTTAAGCCGTACAAGAATGGTGTAGGGATTTATGTTACGAACACAAAAAACTAATCAGTCGGCTACCTAAAAGAGCGTTAACTAACATCGACATTATAAATCACGCGAAAAATATACCTCATTTTCGTAATGTATTTATGAGAGATGAATTACCAGAATCACCACTACCAATCGAATGTGGGATTATAAATTTAGATTCTTCATCATCTAGTGGTAGTCATTGGGTAGCCTATGCAAAAATATATGATTATATTGAATACTTTGATAGTTATGGTAACTTGAAACCTCCAAAGGAATTTATTAAATATATGGGATCGAAAATTAATTACAATTATCAAAACTTACAGGGTAATAGCATATACAATTGCGGTCATTTATGTTTAAAATTCTTAAGTTCATTTTGGAAAACAAGGAACTACGTACGTAAATAAAATACATTTCGCTAATCAGATTTATTAAACCAAATAAATATCGAGATACTTCTAATTAGTTAACATTCTTACACCATCGGTGATCTTATTAGCATGTACATGTTTAAGTCGGTGATTGCTTGACCTAGAATGATTGTTTTCAATAAAATCCCTGCTCAGACAAGAAAACTAAATACTTCACCCCCGATATCGAAAGGTAGAAGACGTTTAAAATCAACTAGAGTGATTACCAAAATTAATAAAACATTTCTACGTTCTCTTGGATTTAAAATATAAAATGCTTCAAATCACTGACTTGCCACAGCACGATAATTCGATTGAAAGCTATGAAATTCATACTTACAATCCCTATACTAACAGCTTCAAAGAAAATGATGAAATCAGAATCCCTATTCATCAGCAAGACGTATATGTACTACCGTCTGCTAGCTCCATTTACATTGAGGGGTATATCACTGCGTCCTCTCTCGATGCAACAGGAAAACATATAGATAAAGAAGTTAAGTTGACGAACAACCCGATTTTGTTTTTATTTCAAAATATCAGATACGAATTAAATGGTGTTGAAATAGATCATATAAAAAATGCTGGAATAACTACAACTATGAAGTCTTATATCTCGATGAACGGAGGAGAAAGCAAAAATGCGGCCTTGTGGGGGTGGAACCTGAGCGGAACCCAAAGCAAAAAAATTCATTTCTCTTTTATTCTCCCATTGAATAAAGTCCTAGGATTCGCAGAAGACTATAATAAAATACTTATAAATTGTAGACATGAACTTATACTGCATAGAAGTAGTTCTGTTTCAAACAGTGTGTGTATGGATAAAGGTGATACCGTCATAATAGACGTACAAAAGGTTCAGTGGCGTATACCGCATATTAAAGTTTCTGATCGCAACAGGTTATTACTGCTAAAGCATTTGGAAAAAGATAGAGCTATACAAGTTGCCTTTAGAAATTGGGATTTATATGAATATCCATTAGTACCTCAAACAACCAAACATTCGTGGTCAGTTAAAACTGCTTCTCAGTTGGAGAAACCTAGATTTGTTATATTGGGATTTCAAACAAATAGAAAATTAAATCAAACAAAAAATTCGACTTTGTTTGATCATTGTAATATAACAAATGTGAAATTGTTTTTAAATTCACAATATTTTCCATATGATTCATTAAACTTGAAATTTGATGAAGCTAAGTACAGTATATTATATGAGATGTATGCTAATTTTCGTCAGTCGTATTACAAAGCCGACATTGATCCGTTGCTTGATTTGAAGACATTTGGAGAAAAGGCTCCATTATTTGTTATTGATTGTTCAAGACAAAACGATACGCTAAAAACTGGACCAGTTGATGTTCGTCTAGAAGTAGAGTCTTCACAAGATATCCCAGAGAATACTACAGCTTATTGCCTTATCATAAACGATCGCCTTATTGAGTATAAACCGTTGAGTAACATAGTGCGGAAACTGACATGAATGTTATCATCGATGTCCAAGGTTTTAAAGATGAAAAGAACAAGCTTATACCAAAAGAAATAGCTATTTTAAGTGATAAACATGTCCTGGTATTGTTGATTAAACCCCCATATCCGTTTTATTATTTAACTAAGAAAGAACGTAAACAAGTAGGATGGATAGAAAGGAACAGGGGAATACTGTGGAATGAAGGTTATGTACCTTACTGCGATTATAAGTTCTTAATATCTGATTACTGTAAAAACAAATGTATTCATACAAAAGGGTATGAAAAAGTGAATTGGTTAAAAGAAATTTTAGGTACTGAGATTGTTCATAATTTAGAAGATATTAGCTGTCCTAATTTTGTTTCTCTTTATGAAAGGTATGCAACATCGTATGATGTACAAACTTGTATTTATCATGATAATATATGTGCTTACAAAAATGTTACTTGCTTAAAAAAGTGGTGCAAAGATAGCAATGTTTTATTTTTTAATATAGACAATTATGATTAGTTTTCTGTTACATGTTTATCTGTTTCTAAATACTCAAAGTTTCAATGGAGAAAGGTAGATAAATCAATAATATTTTATTGATTTATCGATCAACATTTGTACTTTTTAATTTTTATTTATGTTTTAAATTGTGTACTTATACTTATCTAAGGCCTATACACTATAAATAACTGGTTTGTTAAAGTGATTTAAATAAATGTATGACAGTGATTTGTTCGTTTTGTTTTTTCCCTCCGCGTTATATAAGTAAATACCATATTTATCACATCAACATCCAACAGTAATCATTGAAGTTCGTACCACATCTTCGATTAGTTCTAATCAACGACCTTTGAATATATAGGCAGACCCTGATCAACATCTTAAAGAAAAGAAAAGTAGAATTAATAGATTGGTGAATTAATTATTAGAATTAATAGGGGCGTGGATACGTCGATTAATAGGTAGATGAAATGATGAAAACTTGATCTATTTTAGTATTCATGGGTAAGATTGGGGACTTGGATACCTGATCTTAAAGAGAAGAACAAGTAGAATTAATAGATTAATTGATGAAAAGAAGAATTAATAGATGAATTGATAAAAACTTGATCACTGGTAATAGATTAATTGATGAAAAGAAGAATTAATAGATGAAATGATGAAAACTTGATCACTGGTAAGATTGGGGGGGGCTTGGATACCTCGGTACGTATCCAGGTCCCCCAATTTTACCCTACTCATATGGTCGGTGCTTATCTATGAACGTTTTTAGTTTTTCTGAAAAACAAACATTTAACACACTTTGTATTCAAAAACTTATTGACAGGTTACGGTGCCACTTTTTTTAGAACGACCCTCGGTCATCTGGAAAGGATGGATGAAAGAAGATTGACGAAAGAGATATATAGATCGAAAGTAAGTGGAAGGGTCGGAAGGGGCCGCCCTAGGCGTACTTTTTCGAATCAAATCGGAGAAATACTGGAAAAGGGCGCGTGCATGACTCGATGTATGAATGTTGAAGAAGCGAAAGAAATTTGTCAAGATCGTAACAAGTGGAAAGAAGTGGTCTCTGCCTACCCCTCTGGGAAACAGGCGTGATTTAATGTATGTATGTATGTATGTTTGGCTTTTATAATACCAAAACAGCCTAATACGTCGATAAGGTTAGGTTAAACGTTTTATCTCAACGGAAAGTTAACTGCTGTGGAGAAAATAACATAATATATAATAATAATAAAAAAACAGTAGGTTTCATTCAGATAAAACTATTTTATCCAAACGATATAATTTAATACTTTTACTAGTGATATCGCGGTTATGTGTAAAAAGATTATTAAGGAAGTGTTTAATGGATTGAAACAGCCTGTAGGTATTACATAATAATATGATGAATCGAAAAAAGTTCCGTTTTAATTCCGCGTGTCACGGGACAAGCCTTGAGATAAACATTGTCTTGAGACGAAATGTTACTTTTAAATTTCAGTTCGTAACGTGTTACAAAAATATTTAAATAATTATAATTATGAAGGTTAATAGGAAAATGCGGGTGGATGCGAAAAGTACAAGACCGCTCTGCGTGGAGAGCCTTAGGGGATGCCTATGTCCAGCAGTGGACGTCTTTCAGCTGACATGATGATGATGATGATGATGATGATAGGAAAGTAACAATTAGGTTGGTAAATAAAAGAAGACAAACGAAACAGAAACATATGCCCTGAACTAAAGCAGAAACTAGAATAGAGAATCAAAAATAGTTTTCCAACAAATAAAACCAAAATGAAATGATGCAATGCGATGTGCTCCAGTAACCGCAAATTAACAAACCTAGAACAAAGCACTATTAATAATTACACTCAAGCCATCAGAAGAATAAGTAATTTTACGTAAACCTGACAAGGCGCCATGTGAGAACCTGCAATAATTGGAACAATTCATTAACACAGCCTACATACAAAGAATTAGATTTCGCAACTCGCTCAGCAACCATTATAGTTAACGCGATGAAACTAGAAAAAAAAAAAGTTAAAAGTACAGAAAAACATACACATAAACCCTATACTTATAAGTCTTATAACCCAAATAAAATACTCAAATTCTTATAACTAACAACATTATTCGCGCAAATAGATCAACTAGTTGACATTTAACAGAGGCCATTTTTTTCCAAGCGACGACACAAGTGATCCTCGCCTTAATGTCACTTCCCTGATGAGGTCCACGCATGCATCCGATGCGGGCGGGAGCTATGAACGCACGAGATTTTCGCGGTCGCACCCGCGGGCCCTTCCAATACGCGTCAAGGCCTTCGCTGTCCGTATATAACGAGTTCACCCGCGCGCAACGACATACTAAGTTACTTTCACGCGGGCAGTGCACATTTTGAACGCAAAATGTACAGGCTCGTTGTATTTGCCTTTGTGCTCGCGATCGCGACGTGCCAGGAGCGTGGCGCGCGTGTCCCGAAATACGCAGGAGACCCCAAGACAGCCGCCATCTTACAAGAGGCCCGCTACCTCAGCGGCAATGGAGCTTTCGGAGCCGCGTACCAGCAGGAGGACGGAATTAACTTCAAGGAAGAAACCGACGCTGATGGCAACAGGAGAGGCAGCTACTCGTACGTTGACGAGAGTGGTCAAAGGAAAACAGTGAACTACGTCGCCGGCAAAAACGGATTCCAAGCTACCGGAGACCACATTCCTACTGCGCCCCAACCTGTCGAACCCACGCCCGGTTACCAACCCGATCCTCAGTACCAGTCTCCTAACTACAAAGCGCCTCAATATAGTGCTCCTCAGCAGTACACGGCTCCCGTTCCTCAGCGCAGCTACGCTGGCAAGCCTAATGAAGACGACGGTCAATATTACCCTGAGTTGTATGAGCAGGAGAACTATGTGGCACCTCAACCCAAGTACCAGCCCCAGCCTCAGTATCAGCCCCAGCCGCAGCAGCAGTACCAGCCTCAACCTCAGCCGCAGCCTCAGTACCAGCCTAACAACATCTACCCTGGTGTGCAGCAGGCTCAGTACAGCGGCCTCAACACGCAGTCGTACCAGCAGCCCCAGCAGTACCAGCAGCCCCAGCAGTACCAACAGCAACCGGCCCAGGCCCAGCCGCAACAGTACTACGACTCCACGACGCCGCCGCCATCCCGCTTCTTCCCCCCCGGCAAGTTCAGCCTCAACAGAGCGCCTGATGGCTACACTTACTCCTTCCACAAAGTATAAACCTAAATTATAAGGGCCTCGGCGATTTGTAAAGGCCGAGACACGTAAAAAGCATGCATCAATTAGCAATTCGCCGAGTCATCGGAGGGCCCGCGGCGCGCTCGGCCGCTTCGAAAGCATTTCTTAATTGTTGTTTGCTGTGATATTGTGTTAATGGACAGGTATACATGTGTTGATCGTTGTTGTTACTTGTGGAGGAGGGTATGACGGAAAAGTGCGTCAGTTGGTACAAACTGAACTTGTAAATAAATGTAGATTTTCCTAAGCAGAACTGATTTTTCTTACCCTAATAATAATAGGAAATAAACGTGAACGAGATATATGCTTTGTTTCTACTCCTTTATAAATTTCTTAGCTATGATATGCTATAATGAAACAGTAAAAGACGTTTATTAAACACAAACCGATACGCTAATTGCCTCAAAAAATGCCAATAGTTTGATCTCGTACCTAAAACATTTACTTAATGAGTATTACGGGCAAATTGGCACTAGAGCACGTATGCAAAATTTTTAATTAAATTTAAACTCGCCGCGAGCTGGTAATTGCACCAGCCGACTTCCTGATAATCAAGGCCCGCCTGGGCGCGGGCCGCGTCCGCATTCTGCCTGAGCCGTAAGCCCGGCCCAGTAACTAGATCACCTCACTGCACTACAACACAAGGATATTTCACCAACCGGTCTGACGACCACGCCTAGCTTTCCATTTACCAGCGCTGTTATTGGGTCAGTACAATTGCTACAATAACACTTAAAATGAATCATTAAATTTTATAGGTAAAAAATGTAACTCAAAGAAAAATATGTGTTACCTACTAAGTAAATTAGGGGACAGGCAGACAGCTCGTATAGCCCAAAAGAATCCCAAAATAAGAAACCTCGACATTTTTATACATCTCATTCTACAGGACACTCGTAACTTGGCCGAGTTTTCCATATACTGATCTTACATGTCTTATATTCGACGTATCAAATAAAAGAAAGGCTAATAATTTAAAAAAACAGGTTAGTAAAGTTGGTTGCTTACCTAAGGCGTTTTTATTTTCCTAATATTTTATGCGGATACTCTTCCTAATTAAGACTAGGCTGCAAGGGTGGCTTGCTCTTGATGAGTTTGTAGGGTTACTCATAACAATAATGTGCATAGTTCAGCTTTAAGGTAACACAAATTTGTCTGCGCGAAAATAATAATTATATCGATTTGTGTGAGATTATCCTCTAGTATTTAAATATTTATTTATACCTATGTTCTCTTAGTAATTTTTTTTGTGGCATAGAGACGGTAAACGAGCACACAGGTCACGTGATTGTAAGGGGAAACTGTGACCCATAGACATCCGCATTCACAAGACCGCAATCCTAAGACTGCAAATGCACTGCCAACCCTGAGGACTAAGATGGAATGCCTCTAAGTATGCTAGTCATTTCACCGACTGCCCTATCCTCAAACTGGAACACAGCAATGCGAACACTGCTGTTTGGCGGTAGGTTAATGGATAAGATGGTGGTAGCGATCCGGACGGACCCTGCACAAGGTCATACCAACCGCAAAACATTAGAGATCAAAACAGGCAGAGGAGCCATATATAGGTATATATAAATCGTGGAAAGTCTCAAACCTGATGTTTTTCATACTGAACAGGTTTTCGTAAAGCTGAGGATTTCAGCTATTGCTTCTTACTATATTGAATTTTACCAAATAATTAAAGAAAACAGTTTAATCATGACTTCAGAGCTATACAATAAAAAAATACATTAAAAGTAATTTTGTATATTGTAATCCCTAAGAATGACCTCGTAACATATACACTGAATATATTCGTATCTTGTTTCATATCTTGAATATAGAGCCAATCGTAAATACTTTATTCTGTTTTCCTATTAAAGTTAAACATTTTGTCCGGTTTAAGACTTTAAAGATACCTATCTCATATTAAATCCATTTCAATTTCCAAATGAAATATCGTAATGTCGAAATACCGTAGAGTCATTGTTTTCTAAGCTACTCGTAGCAATAAGAGAATGAATGACGCAATGATGTTATTGTTTGTTTCGACATATTATTGGTCATTGTCTAACTATTGATTTGAACCGTTACGGATCAATTTGTAAAATGGCTGCGTAATGTCAAGGTGTTCGTTTTTCGAAAGGGTTTTATTTTTATACCATGTTAAGATATATGATTTGAGCATTTCTAAAAAAGTTTGTACATTTCATTTACGACTTCGATTTGCATAAAAAATTGCAGGTTGGTAGGGTGAATGAAACTGAGCCTAAATAACATAGTCTCCCAAAATGTCCTCATACATTTGTATGAAACTTCTCCTTTTTTGTTACTAACTTTCTTTGGTTCATGGTAACAAAAAAGGAAAGTTTCATACAAATGTATGAGGACATTTTGGGAGACTATGTTATTTAGGCTCAGCTTCATTCACTCTACCAACCTGCATTTTTTTTTGCAAATTTTATGTCGTGAATGAAATGTACAAACTTTTTTAGGATTGCTGATTTAGTGACAAGAACATAAATTACTGGGTATAACCAACGTAGAGCTCATTTTGTATTGAAATTGGAGGGTTTGATAGTTAATAAGTTAAAGACAAAATGTTTTAAGTACTATTATTGCCTACATACGACTATCTCGTGTAAGTCGTAAACGTTTTAAAGGACGTCAAACAGTGTGATTTTAAACATCAAAATGTTTAAAATCACACTGACCACGATTCGGAACTAAGACACATTTCGTTATGTAGCCTAAAGAGTTTTGGAATTTTCAAGTAAGTACCTATGTATTTAAAAACAACAACTGCAAGTCTCAGATTTTCAAGTACATCTTCAACACGAAAATAAAATTAATAAATCCTGCGTTTTAGGTAGTTGCATCAACACCGCATCATAGTTTGAGATCTATGGGTAAAATAGAAATATAAACCGAAAAGCCGTTTACAAGAGACCTCAAAGAAATAGACATGGATTCATCTCGAAAAACTGCATTATTTCTTTAAAAGTTGGTTAAAAATTACTAAAACGTCAGAAACTTTAACTTCAGCGTTATTAGCGAGTTAACATTCCAACCGTCAGTTGTGTAATTATTTTAATTAAATAACCACATCGTAATTTAATATGAGCCACTTGCACACGTACCGTGAACCGTGACTCTCAAAACTAAAATTCTTTACATTCATAACAAGTAAGCAGAGGTTCTATTTTACTGGGTAAAGCCATATAGCTTTTGATCGTTTGTAGTATTTTCAAAGTTACAATCGCTGCTATTATTGCTGTGACAGTAATGGCGGTCGAGTTGAAAACAAAACGATTACATGTCAGAAGCAATATTGTTTTACCAAGTAGAATAAAAGGTGTGTGTTTTAATTGTCTTAAAACCCAACATTAAACGTATAACTTAAATCATATGGGTAACTAACGAACTACTAAGTATAATAAAGATAAAGATAAAGACATTTATTCAGTAAGTAGGCTGCACGGGCACTTTTACACGTCAAGAATCTACCAGCGCTTCACAAGAGGAGACCACTGCTGAGAAGAAACGCCGCAAGAAACTCAGCAGTCAGTCATTTTTTTAAATATAAATAGCCTTTCTAAAAAACAATATATAAATAACTGTGAGCTGCTGCGTTTTTTAAAAGAATAAACTGTACATATTACGGTTTTTTTTTCAATAAGTTATATACATTTAAAAACACTTATATACAGTATTCCCAGCTTCTTAATAGCTTTCGGCTGGCTATCGCTATCACGCTTGCACTCGCAACTGACAGTATATTTGTCACTCGTGAGTCATACAAAAACGAAGATTGCCGGTTGCTATTAAAAAATAGTAGGACTGTACACCTGCTAGACTTAGTTTATTTGAACTAACTTTTTTGTGGTTTTTCTGCATCGCAGTCGTATATCACTAAATTATTTGCTTTTCCGAGACAAGACGTCCCCCATGTCCATCTGCGGGCTTTAAACTATCCTCCTGTACCAAATGTAACGATCGATTGAGGCGTTGAGCTATGGATACGGAACAAACAATCACACTTTCGCATTTAGGAATGGAAATATGTATGGGTCTTAGATCTCAATTACCATCAGCTGTCGATCCTCGTTTGCCTATACCTTAAAAAAACATTGAAGATACAAGCAGGGTGACGGAACCAGTAATGGACAAGGACCAATGATGACACTTGATTATTATTTTACAGAAGATAAGGGTTATTTATTTGTTTTGCAACAATCAATTTAGGGCCGTATGGAATTTAAACTGTCCATTACTGGTGCGTGTCAGCTAAAATTGTCCTATACTGGTGCCATCACCCATAGACCTTTAGAATGATGGCCCTGATCGTACCGAGACTTGTATATCACAATACTAATTTGAAAATGTGTTTTTTGGAAATATACCACAGCGGAAACACTGGAAATGACATATGCAAGCTGGGATTTTCATAGCATTTGTTTAATTTAATTAAAACTTAGCTGTGACAACAGACTGTACATGTTTTTATTTGAATCCCAGTTGAAATCTCATAATATCGTCATGGTTTATTATTAATTTAGATTTTTTATTCATGTTTAATTATTAAACACGGGTTAAAAATAATTTCAATTAAGTCCCATAGCATAAGTATAATAATTAACGCGTTGCATATTAACTTTTTATACTGTAATTCGTTAGGTACCATTTTTTTCGTAGTTAGCATTAATATCAAAATCAGCTATTATTTTTTAAATCTGTATAATATTTTTGAATTCTTTAATACTCATGTCTTGAGTATAAAATCAAACAAACTACTTATAAAACATAAAATTAAAGCGGAGTGTTCTAGAACCTTCGATGAACGTCAACAATAATTATTACAGGAAATCTGAAGCTAAATGCCGCTCCGCAGGCAACTGCGTCAGACCAACGCCGGGAAAAGTAGCAGTGGCCATCTTTAAACTAATAAGTCAAACGTAACGAGCAATGCCGAAGACATTAAATGAAAACTTGGAATAACTGCGTCGAGCTTGATTTATTATTCTCAGTAAAGACGTCTATTACTTAGTGATCGTTGCAACCTCTAGGAAAATAAAATACGTTTATTACAGGTTTTAATTACAGATAAAATAAATATCCAGAGTTAAGACCCAATTCACAGAAATTGTGCTAAAACAATATTGAATTTGAACTAAGTATTTTACTCAACTCAATGCTTTTATCGGCTTAGAATTCTGAGTAGTTACCAACTAAATATATTTCCAGAAGAGAAATATGATTGCAACATAGAATATAAAATGTCCCTTTTTTAATCGTCAACATGGACTGTCTGATAACAATGTGACAACTTAGTTGTTCTAAAGAAAAAATAAGAAAATACCTGCCTACGTATTCTCTTGCGGCAATTAAAGAATGAGACGTTCACAAAGGAGCTTTAAGTACTCGTTTAATTGAGCAAAGAGGTTTACAAAGGATACCTTCTTTCCTTTAATTAATAACTTTTTCTCTCTGTATTCATTTTTAACGATTGAAATCGTCGTTCGCGTAATTGTTTTATTGTCATTATTTTGAGTTTACTCATTTGAGTAACGGACATTTTGTTTTAGCAACCAGGTCTTCATTTTAATTAAAATTATTAAACTAAGATAAAGTTTTACCATGCAAGACAATTAATCTAATATATAAAATTTCCATGTCACAATGTTAGCTACCGTACTCCTCCGAAATGTCTTGACCGATTCTTATGAAATTTTATATGCATATTCAGTAGATCTGAGAATCGGCTACTATCTATTTTTCATAAGGTTTGTATGAAACCGGGCGGCGCCGGGCGCGGACAGCTAGTGTTATCTATAAATACATTTAAACGCATACTATTCATGCATGCACAGCTAACATCTTTATAGACATTTTGTTAAATTAAAGTTGCCTATTGGCAAGACCTGGATGAGAATGGCTTGTTGGTGTTTAATGGTGTACAATATAGTCCACTGCTGGGAATAGACCTGGATAAGGATGATGATGATGACGGTGACATATTTCACAATAAATTTGACCCTTATGAGAGAAATACTGAACAAACACACAAGTCTGGATAGGCGTCCGACGCTACAGCCTGTCTGCTTTTAGCTAATTTCTTTGATATTCGCTAAATATTAGTGTTTTATTTCTGCTTTGACATGACATGACATGTATATGGAAAGGAATAATAGCGGCCTTTACACGTAATGTTTGGACCGCGGGAAACTCCACGCACCGTTCCAATCTTTTGTTCCGAACGGTTAATTTTTTACTATTTTACTATTACAGTTGCATTTACACGTACGGTTCTGAACGAATATTGGAACGGCGCGTGGCTTTTCCCGCGTGTACAGGCCGCTTTAAACTGCGCATAAAACTTCAAAATAAGAAGACAAACCTCGTTACATATTGAATCTGACCATCCATACAAACTGGACAATCACGTACATTCAATCCGTAGCAATAATCAGTCTTTGTCACAGCCCGAAGCTACCTATCCGGACGAAGGAAAAATCACAGTTCACTGGATTTGCAGTTCACTTTGTATGCATTGTGCATCCTTTTCGATGCATTCGACTGCAGATCACGGCGGGTGCAGATTCCCTGCACCAATACGACAAACATACGCCAATTGGCAACTCTCGAGTCTTGATTTTTTGTTTTGCCCGCTCTAAATTGATTTTTTCAGTAAACAGACGAAAGTCGTGAATAAACCCCCGGTACATATATCTTCTACGTAGGTAGATACTGTTGTAAAGGTAGAGGAGCGGTACGAGTAGGTACCTATGAATTTTATTTTTGTTACGTTGGCATTATTGTAATGCAAATTTTTACCAAACATATGGGTATTAAGTAGGTTCTCGTACGGTTAAGTAAAGATAGAAATACGAGTAAATTATTTTATACACGGGACATTAAAATCCGTAATCTGTCTGAAACCTTTTAATTTATATACATACATAAAGTCACGCCTTCATTCCCAGAGTGGGGTAGGCAGAGCTACAGAATTATCAACCACTCTTAAATGAGTTGTTGATAATTCTGTAACCACGGTTTACACAATCAGGCTAAGATGTTTACCAGTGTATTAGTGACAGGTTGCAAGCCCATCGCCTAAGAGTACTAGAAGCCTTTATTATCCCTTAGTCGCCTCTTACGACATTCACGAGAAGACATGGAGTGGCATTATTCTAACCACACAGGTATTTTGTTTGTAAAAGTTGATAGGAAACATAAAATGTAGAATAATGTTTTGATAATCATAAATCGTCGGTCATTTATTAAATTTCAGCTTTGTTTGCTTAGTCTTTCATACTTTTCTGAACAAATCAAACCTTTTTAACTGACTTCAAAAAAAGCATAGGTAATACGTTCCACTGTTTTTTTTTTTTTTTTTATGTTGACCGATTTCTTCGTCAATAGTAAAGCGATTTGATTTTTTTTTTATTGCTTCGATAGAATATACTTTTGGGGTGGTCCCATTGTTCCGAAATATGAATCTGATGAGAGGATCTGTGAGGAATTAAGGGAACTCCTCAAATATAGTAGGCGAACATAAAGTGATTTTAGTATTTTTAGTAACAAGTTTAGCATTTCCATTCAGAAAATATCATTTGGTGAAGTGGACCTTATGATGAAGAACTCCTCAACGGTACCTATTTCAAGGGTGACGATAAGATATCTCGATTAAAATAGTTGAGCGATGACAATGAAGAACATTTAATTATTTAAATATGACTATGACTTTATGAGTTTCATATCAAGTAAGAAGTGGGACTCCATAAGCTTAATATGATCACTAAAAAGTATAAAATAAAATAACTGTTTTCAAAACCAAAATCCGCCTTCAAAAACGCAAAAAAAATTATTGAAGGTTAGTCCATCTGAAGTCGGCGACTCAAAATATTTTTAACCAAAAGCCAACTTCAGTTACCTATCATTTAAGATGACAGAAGTAACTTTTTGCGTTTTTGAAACCAGCATTTTGTTTTTTTATTTTATTTTACATTTGCATACTTTTAACACGCGTTACCATACCAAGTTCGTTTAATTTCAGGTTGAGGTCTAAAGTGTCTATAGTATCATAGCTAGTCGTTACAGCATGGGAGTAGATAAAAAAATAGACATAAAAGAGCTCTCAAAACGACTTAGACTAGGTTAGATTTGCAAATATGAAAGCAAATTAGAGACTAGTACAAATCTGAACGTTGTTTTAAGAGTTTTCGCACAGTACCTTGATGCCACTCTAAACAATACAATACAATACAAATACTCTTTATTGAACACCAAAAAAAAACAAAACACGGAACAGTACATTTTAACTATAGGTATACAACAGGCGGTCTTACCGCTAAATAGCGATCTCTTCCAGACAACCTTGGACAGAGAAATAATAATGACAAAAATACATGGCAGGCGGTGTAAACTAAATTCTTCAGAACTCAAACTAAACTACAAGAAACTACTTACACATTATATAAACTACATATAAATATACTCATACCCAATATATTTTCAAGGTGGGAGGACCTTGTGCAGGGTCCGTCCGGGTTGGTACCACCATCTTATCCATTAACCTACCGCCAAGCAGCAGTGTTCGCATTGTTGTGTTCCGGTTTGGGGATAAGACAGCCGGTGAAATGACTAGCATAGAGGCATTCCATCTTCGGCCTCAGGGTTGGCAACGCATTTGCAGTCTTAGGATTGCGGTCTTGTGAATGCGAATGTCTATGGGTCACAGTTTCCACTTACCATCAGGTGGCCTGTGTGCTCGTTTGCCTTCCTATGATATAAAAAAAAAAAAAAATACACAAAGTAAATGAGTCAATAAATACATACTAAATACACGCTACATACATATTATTATACAACTATAAAATATATATATATATATATATACATAAATTCTTGAAATCAGCCAAACAAAGATAACACACGAGGTCATACGATGGTAAAAAATAAAAGTAAAGGAAATCTTGGAAAAACTACGGAAGCGATAGATAATAGTCCTTTAGCTTGCTTGCTTTAACCTAGCAACGTACAAAAATCAATTCAACCCTTCATACAACTACCTACACTAACTCGAGAGTCAGTTATGTGCGGCGGTATCGTGTGTCCAGTAAGGGGCATGCATTTCCCACCCTCCCTAGAGAGCGACCGGGGTGGTTTTCCACTGGAATAGTAATATACCAGAAATGCTAGTACGTAGGTCGATAAAAACATGAATTTTATTGTTGCTTTTCTCTTTCAATATTAGATTCAGTTGCTTACTGTTGCTTCGTGAAAGCAATTTGTAAACGTTTAGTTGGAACTTTTTAAGAATCGTGATGTTTTTAAACAGTACCGACCGCAAGTAGCCATGTAGGTAGTCATTTTTAAAGGGAGATCGATTCTTTATTCTTATGATAATATTTTTTCATAGAAAAAATAGAATTATAAAACATCTTCCGGGGTTACATTGCAAAGATTTTTCCAGAAAATATAATTATAACACATACATTTTACTGAACAATTTCCACATAATTAACAACGTTAGAATTACAGCTACCTACGTTCATAAAGAGCCTTGTCGAACATATTGATGCTCAAACACTATTACGACCGACAGTGATTAAACATTTTATTCCGATTATACTTATATTTAATCGAGAAACTCATAACTCGCCACTACTACAGATCACGGTAACAAAATGCCAGTTTCCCAAGTGTATAAGACGTTATACTCGTGCTACTGAGAAACGTTTAGCAGTCGTTAACCGAAGTCAAGTTTACTGGCAGTAAACGCGTGAGCCGTAAACGGCCTCCTGCAGGGCATAACTGCGTAACTTCATTATGGAGGCACTTCTCGTGACGGGGCAGGGGAACATTTTGTTCATAAATTGTTCCATGTAAAGGCTAGTTGAAATCGCTCGGAACGTGTGTAGTTTCAGGAGGTAAGTTAAACAAGTAATAAACTGGGTTATGTGCTGGGTAAAGAGGATGTTGTATTGCTCCTAAAGCTTAGACAATGTTTTTACTCAGATGCTGTATATGGATGACCGTATATGCTAAAATGATAGGCAGGATTGTTACTACAACGATGCAAACATTTCACAAATTGACGGACATTTACAAAAAAACACAACGCAGCGTAATATGTAAATTGAGGGCACGACAGGCCGTCTAACTTTAAAGCAAAATCATTCTGAAAACATGACATTCTCGAAATCTAAACACGTTCGTTTGGAGAAAAATACATTCAACTTTATTTAACGTTTCAACAATTAGGTGGCTGGGTTAAACACTCATTTAAGAATAATAAATGAGAAACCATTCACGAACTATTTCCTGCGAATGGTAAAATTATTCTGGACCCACGTGTATGTCTGCCCCGAGCGCTATCATTTGCTTTATGCAATCGAATGCAATACATTACTGTCCACTTTGCATTCGTAATGGGGAATAATGCATTTTCTTTATACCCTGTCTCGGAGGTAAGATTCATTTTCTAGAGTGGCCGGGAATCCTACGTTATCGTCTTTGCTATTAATGTTACTGACGGACTGCCTATCTGTAAGTTGCGTTGTTTTTTTTTTTACTTATGATTGATCAGTATGGATCAATATGTATCTTTTCCTGTGAAGAGTCTATTTTAATTTATCTTAATTAATTGCAGTAGCTGAATATAATAATTTCTGAGGGTTTCAATAAACATTAGGAATAATCTTACACAAATTAACCTAGTCCCAATCTAAGATCTAGTAACAAAGACACTCAGGAACAAATAACCGCGCTCATTCACATAAATATTTACCCATAGCGGGTATCGAACCCGGAATCGCTAGCTTAGTAGACAGGGTCTACCAACTAGGTTTAACACGACACACTGACAACTTTACAAAGTTAAGTAAAAACATGGTCGATAAAGTTTATATGACGTGCATTGCTACATAATTTAAATAATCTTGATAGCGTTGTGTTTGAACAACAATAAAATAAGAACAACTCTAAGCTCAGCCAGTTACATTTTAAATTGAACAATACGTTTTATGAGTTCCATACAACAACACTCAGAAAATTTTACTCCTGCAACTTACCTCTATCACAGAAAGACAAAACTTTTGTCAGTACCTTTTATTTATTTTCCTCAGCAACTTTGCTAAACGGCTTAACATTCAAACTATTTTTTAAAAGACTGACCTGGGGGTTATTATGACCTAATTACGCAGTTCATTTTACGCCGAGCGTAAAGGACAAAGCTATAGCAGTTGTATAGCTCTGTCCTATTCTCTCAGCGTCAACTGAGCTGCATAGCTATGTCACAATAATCCCTCTCTGGTTATATATTCTGCTATTCAAAAGCCATTGAACTTATGGTCAACGTTACGATTACTATTATTTATTTACTAATATAACTGCTATAGCTTTGTTGTTTACGCTGATCGTAAAATGAACAGCATAGTCAGTCATGTTTAAAAAAAAAAAAAAAACGGTAACATGTCAAAGACATTATGGCTTTACAATGAAGTGACAATGAAGTCCAGGGTTACGTTCGCTGGTTATTTTGCACAAAAAAGTTGTAAAGCAATATCTACTTAGTATTTAGAGTACGAAGATGATCGTATAGTCTATTTTTTTATTCCGTGGAGTAAAATGACATGTCATGTGTTGCCTGTTTTTTCCAACTCATAAATAGTGATGAGATACAACTGGCACTTACCGACCAAAATATACGTATGCACTTATGTTCATTGATATAAAAGTGTCTGTAACGCAATGTGTGGATAATCCTTGTAGATCCAAAATAATACAATACTTAAGGTAAAATTAGCACCCGTTTTATATTTAGATTTTTTGTAATATTTATAGAAAACTCAATTCTTATCATACAAAGCTGAAAATACCCCAACCCACTCACTTTATTTCTCTGCGTTATAATGTCAAGCAACGGAATCACATACGTACCACTTAAAAGATTTAATATATCCCATTGTGTGACTGTCTGACTACAAAAGAATCTCATAAAATAAAAACTTGACTATGGGCTACCAAAAACAAATAGCGATAAGTTGGCGTCACGTCAGTTTTTTTTTTTTTCATGATTTCTCTATTTGTCTTATAGTAGTTTATAGGTTGAATACAATGTAGATGTGACTGTCATATATTTTTGATAAGTACCTAAAAAAAATTAAACCTTCATATTATTATTTTTATTTAATTACATATATACATAAACTCATGCCTTCATTCCCAGAGTGGGGTAGGCAGAGCTACAGAATTACCAAGCACTCTTAAATAAGTTGTTGATAATTCTGTAACCACGTTTTGCACAATCAGGCTAAGATGTTTACCAGTGTATAAGTGACAGGTTGCAAGCCCATCGCCTAAGAGTACTAGAAGCCTTTATTATTCCCTTAGTCGCCTCTTACGACATCCACGAGAAGACATGGAGTGGCACTATTCTAACCCGTGTGTGGTCAACACAGGTTTTTTTAATTATATCGGTTATTTTATAAATAGCGGCACTGTTTCTTAAAAGCTGGGCACATTATTTTTACGTTTTACATTTGTATCTGTCATTTTAGACTACGGGATAAAAAAAAAGACTTTGGAAGACAATTTATTGTCTGAAACAGGTTGTGTAACAGTATTTCATATCATTAGTCGCCGCACATGCACGGTCGGGTGACCGTTCCAGCCATTACTTTTTCTACGACGTCCCTACTGCGCTGGATCTACTTATTATGTGGTGTATGATTTACTTCACTTGAGTAATTCCTATTTCACAATATTTCAAAATTTGCTTTGGTCTACCTGGGATTGCGTGCTACTAACAAGCGAATCGAAACTATTAGACATACCTACCCTTATTATCTGCAATCGAAACAAATCGAGGAATGAGCTTGAAATAAAGGTTTACCTCGTGCTTACATCCTTCCTTTGGAAAGGACATAAGAAACAAAACCTCGGCATTTATGAGTACTGTTAAAACGCCAACTAAATAACATTTCAGAACAAAAGTGCATCTGTGCGTCATATTTTTTTTTATCCTCGTGTTTTTTTGAACGCTCTTTCTCTAGATTACCTAGGGATCCAATATAAGCATAAACTCGCCTTTATACTTTTTATTTTAGAGTTTTTAATTGATCAAATATTTATTTTTGCAATAAACAGTATAATACGAGGGTGCATTGAAAAGTTCTGAGCCTAAGGTTGAATATAATAATAAAAAAAAAAAAAAAATACCGGCAGGTCAAAGTGCCATATTTAGTCGCCATTATGCACTACCTTTAGTTTTTTTCCTGTCACAATTTTGCATTTTATGCTGGAACTGCTACATAAGGTCACTGATTTTTCAAGTAATGGATAAAATTGAGCACCGTTCTGTCATAAAATATTTGCAAAAGAAGGGGTTAACACCAAAACAAATATTTGAAGATATGAATCAAACATAAGGGCAATCTGCTCCATCGTATGCTACCATAAAAAGATGGGTAGCTGGTTTCAAACGTGGCCGGGAGACTGTTCAAGACGGGCCTAGGAGTGGGCGGCCGTTGACGGCTACTACGGACGAAAATGTCAATAATATATTAGATGCCATAATGAAGGATAGGCGATTGAAGATTGTGGAGATAGCGGAAGCAATGGGTATTTCTTATGAGCGGGCACAGAACATCATCACCGATGTCCTTGAATTTTCTAAGGTGTCAATCAGGTGGGTGCCTAGACTGCTTTCAGTCGAGAACAAACGAGTACGTGTTACAATTTCCCAAGATTGTTTATGTATGTTTCAACGTGACTCCGACGATTTTTTCAATCGTTTTATAACTATGGACGAGACATGGGTCCACCACAGTACACCAGAATCGAAAGAACAATCCAGGTAATGGAAAAGACCAGGTTCACCACCACCCAAAAAAGCCAAGGTCATTTTGTCAGCTAATAAGGTAATGGCCTCAGTTTTCTGGGATTGCAGGGGAACCCCCCTGAAAACTGAATATCATGATAGACTATCTCGAAAAGGGCAAAACAATAAATTCGGACTACTATTGTGCTCTTTTACGTCGTCTGCGTGGGGAAATTAAAATAAAGAGACCTGGAATGCTGTCGAAAAAAGTACTGTTTCACCAAGACAACGCTCGCGTTCACACTTCGGCGAAATCAATGGCACAAATATATGATTGTGGATTTGTAGTGCTGCCGCATCCCCCTTACTCTCCGGATCTAGCTCCTTCCGATTATCATCTCTTCCCAAACCTCAAAAAACACTTGGGAGTACCAATATTTTCGACAAATATGGAGGTAGGTACAAGAAGCAGTAGACTCATATTTTAACAACCTCAGCGATTCTTTTTTTTTTGTTGGGATAATGAAGTTGGAGGCGAGGTGGACTAAGTGCATTGACCTTCATGGAGAATATGTCGAAAAATTAAATTGTTATAAAAAGTGAGCCCGTTACTTTTTTTTACCAGGCTCAGAACTTTTCAATCCACCCTCGTACATGCAAACAAATAAATAAAAAATAGAGTATTGCTAAATTTTCGAATAGCTCAAAAATATCTATACATGATTGTATTGCCAAGAAAGATAAGAGCGTGTATAAATAATTTTGAGCTCTTCGACTGTCCATCTTCTTCTGCTGCTGTCTGTACATTCTCACACATAACAAAGCATTAGGTGCAATAGTCAATACGTACAAGTTGACCCAAATCTCGTTGCTAAAACCATAAAACAGACCAAATACCCCAAAAACGACGGAACAAACTTATAATGCATTATTGCGCGCAATAAAAACAGGACACAGATGGAAGTGTTTTTTCGTGCGATGCGGCACGTGCGTGGTAGATTTATATGCTGTCCGTGATCCGCTGGTCGTTCCTCTGACCGGTACAAGATCCACCCTTCAACCGTCATGCTTATTATAGAACACTATTTTATTTGAAACGTAAGTTGGTGTCTTTAAGAGGTTTTAGTATGTCTATACAGTGGGTAAAATTCAAATCAAAGTAAGTACCTAAAATACTGTTCTTTTTTTTATGAAACGGAAATTCACCATATAGGCAGTTGTATGTATGTATTGTACAAAACACAGAAATTCAAATACAATATTTACAGAATTGGAATGTACAAACGCGAACTTATCCCTATAAGAAATATCTCGTATGACTAATTTTCGTTACATAGTGGAAGAAAGTTATAATTTTTTCAATTAAGCCCTTTACAACGTGTAATACAACTTGGAACATTGTCGTTGTGATTGTCATTGTCATTTGATGTTCAGTTTGAAGGTTATTGTGTCAAGGTACTCGCACTCGGCCATGTTTTATCTTACAGGGGGGTTATTATGACATAACTATGCAGTTCAGTTTACGCTGAGAGAAAATGTCATAATAACCCCCCTGTACTGACTAATAGTGTTGTTGGGTGAAGTATAAATTTCACCAAAGGATGTTAAACGGTAGTCAATGTTAATCGACTGTTAGTTCATACATTTTGACAGCTGCTAACACTCTAATCGTATGTTAAGTAGTTAGTGAAATTCGACATAAGCGTAGCGTAAGAATACAATACTACCTACCGTATACTTGTGTTTTATTGAGAACTGTCAAGGGGATATGCATGTTTGGAATAATATCTGTACATTGGTTCCTGTTTGCTTCTCCAACATACTATAAAACAAATAAATAAATATTTCATACATTCACCCGTGTATCTGACCATTTTGCTTCTAGATGTACACTATAGGTACCCATACTAAAGAAGTTATGTTAACTCTTACTGACAATTAAAAAACAGCAACCACAACGTCAGCAATGTGATTATTAAATTGAAACAAGATGAGCTAAACCAAACTTTCAACAGATACTCGTATGTACAAAGCGTGAAAACATATTGTTCAAATCGTCATTTATTTTTAATTACGTAGCTGAAGCTTTGATGTAGGTATAATCAAAACCCTGTCAAAAAAACCGCCCTCGTATGACCAAGAACGCGTAGACATGAAGATACCTAAATCAATAAAGGTATAGTCTTTACTATTTGAACTGAGCTGATCTTCTACACAAAAGCCCATTGTTTGTAAACAATACCATTGTCTTTCTTTGTGTCCGTAACACCAAGCCGATTACATACAAAAAAGTTAGAACTACATTGAATGTACATTGAATTATCAACCCTACCCTCTTAGTCAGTAGGTTTAAAATATAAAGTGTCAGGATACAGATATAAGTTTTGTGTAGATGATAGTATTGTGTAAAGAATAACAGTTCAAATAATAAAGATTTATAACTGTATCCTGGCACTTTACATTTTAAACCTACTGACTAAGAGAGTAGGGTTGATAATTCAATGTACATTCAATGTAGTTCTAACTTTTTTTTATGTAATCGGCTTGGTGTTACGGACACAAACAAAGACAATGGTATTGTTTACAAACAATGGCCTTTGTGTAGAAGATCGGCTCGCTAGAAATAATAAAGACTATAACAGGAAAAACGTGAGGTGTCCGCGAAGATCGCAGGCGGTTGGCTTCCGCGACGCTTCCGGCGCGGAGCTGAGGGAACCGGGAAATTGGCCCCCCAGCGCAGGCACCCTTCTGGGTGCCATCAATAATCACCTACACTGTAGATAAAGCGAGGGCTACAATTAGTCTATGGAAAACAGTTTGATCTAATTTCGATATCCACCTTTACTTGAAAATCAATTGCTGCATGCTATGTCATGTCATAATATGAAGCATAGCACAGCCTAGAAACTAATATAAATATTATTAATATTTGTATGCAGCTCGGGCCCCCGTCGGACGACTGTATTGGTTTCTAGGCTGTGACCATAGTAAATTAGAAGCTATCCTATAATTTTCATTCATTCTCATGTCTCAAAGTCTTCTAAGCCTGATTTTTGAGCCATTAGATAAAAATAAATATCGTATCAATTACCCCCGACCATTTCTTTTGTTCTGTGAATGTAAAGACAGAGCTAACTCATTAACTGTGATAAATCCTCTTTATGAAATGATTAAAAAATCTCGTCGAATAAACTTTATTTAAAGATAAAATTATCAGATAGTTTTAGTTTTTTTGACATAATTTGAAAGAACCTGAGAGAGCTAAAATGTATACATAATAATTATTTATTACCTGAGGGGCTATTGTCTAACACACTCGCAATAGCAACCGGCTTAAAAGTGGAGAAATTGTTTTCAGTATGCAGACAAGCCTTCGATATTCAAAATGTAAACGATAGCGATTGCGAGTGCGTTAGACAATATAATAGCCTTCTTGCTATTGATAAATCAGCCCTAAGGCCGGAGACGACCAAACGAGAATAAGGTCTTAAACCTAGATTAAACGAATCATTTGTATAGACTAATCTCAGCGTAAGTCTTATTCTAGTTTGATATAATCGATGGTAAGTAAAATAGACAAGCTATAAGCAATATTATGCTTCTAGAGTATCCCGCGCTGTACGCTGCATCTTCAAGCTGCAGTCATTGTGGTTAACGTTGTTATTCTAACACTTATTTTATGTAAACTATATATGATTTAAATTATATTATTAAATTAGTGCATTACATACACATACCAAGATCAACATAACAGTGTAAACAATGGTTAAAGTTAAAACTAAAACCGTCAGAAACAGCAACAATCAGAAGACAAACTCACACAATTTTATCTATTAAGTTTTATTATTTAACAACTATGTAAAACTTAAGTTAACCTAATAACCTGTAAACTAACATGGTGGAATGCAATAAATGATTGAGTATTGAGTACTCTGAAATTAAGCCCTAGGCTTGTACTATGGGTACGTACTAGACAACGATATAAATACTGACCTAAATAAAATATTTTTTGCTTTTGAATACCGCCACATAGCCACATATGGCACGCAAAACACTAAATCGACGCCAGAGACACTTCATTTGTCAAGATGTGACGAATAGTCTAGGAGCTGCGAGGGAACAGAAGAACAACCAAACATACATACTTAGGCCCGTATTAATAAACTGGTCTCGGCTGTAATGCTCGTCTCAAGATGCGTCAATAATGACAGTTTTCTATGGCTTGACGTTTTGTTGACACGTATCTTGTGACTGGCATCTCAGTCAAGATGAGTTAATTAATACGGGCCTTAGACTGCCAAAATCATAATTCTTCTATTTGTTTTCCGGTAGTTTCAAACTAAACAGAAAAATAGGTATCGGTAGACTATGAATTATATTTGTTACACATAAAAATACCAGCAACTCAGTTCGCAACCCGGATCCCACATAGACTGCAGTGCTCGGAGGCGTGTATGTTTGTTTGTTTACACAAACAGATTATTTCCTTCGGCACACGGTATCGCATTACACGAGCACGGAAGCCCGCAGAATTACCCGACTAGTTCCGTTTACTCATTTACTTTCTTATGCTTATTACTCACTGCCGCTGAGAATGGCCAGCGGGTTGAAGGTCGGAGGGAAATAGAGCGGTCAGACCGAATGATTAAGTGAGTGCGGTGGAATTGGTTGTTTATGGGATGGAGAAGGCACTGGCCTTATGGTAAGTGGGATCTGTGACCCATAGCCATTCGCAATCTTGAGATTTTAGTCGCAGGAATGTAATTCTAGGACTGCAGATTCATTGCCAACCCTAAGGATATGGAATGCCTCTATGATAGTCATTTCATCGCGAACACTGCTGTTTAGTGGTATGGTATAGGATGAGATTGTGGTAGCCATCCGGACTGATACAGGTCTAAAAGCTTCAATTAGGTACATCGAAGTTAAAATATATATTCTAATAACAAGTTTATTTCACAGTTTCTTGAATCACAGAACCAACATTTGGCGTGTGTTTGAGGAAACTTTTTTGATGTCCGTACGAGAGTTTGTATTGTATTGGTCAAGGTGGTACGAAAAACTATAAAATATTACACGTCTTGAATTACGTATATTGATGGTTTTACGACCTGCTGATGTATTTTTGAGTACCGAGTACTCGAAACGACAGGCGAGCTAAAGAACGTCACAACCAACTCATTTCTCAAAAATAACGCTTAACCATTTCGTTTTAATTGCAAATTAAATATTCGATCGTTCGATTTTCAAAAACCGACCTGCTGTATTCTTTCCAGCCTGTATCACGTCTCCATCACGAGCCTTGAAGCTCCAAATCAAAAAAGGTTAGCAATCAGGGGGGTCCGTATGGCGCATGTTCGCCACACTATTTTGTTTGTTCTCCGGGGCGCCGGCGGCACCGTCTCGGTGCACCTGCTGTTTACTACTTTAATTGCCCCGGCCATTAATCCCCGTCGACTGGGGTGCGTCAGAGACGGAATCTGTGGACCGCCGGAGTGGAACTTACCACCAATTGTAAGATCACTTGAAGTTTCCAAATATTTCAGGAACTCAACGGATAACATACATACATACATACTTAAACTCACGCCTTCGTTCCAAGAGAGGGGGTAGGCAGAGCTACAGAATTACCAACAACTCTAAAAAGTTTTAGATAATTCTGTAACCACATTTTGCACAATTAGGCTAAGATGTAACGGATAACTTAAACGAAATGTAGAAAAACTGAGTATTTGAGTTTTTTTAAACATTTGAACCATGATTCATAATTTAATATCATCTGCAAGTCGTTTCGTGAAAACAAGATAATTACATTCTTAATATGGTTTGTGTTTCAAATCTTGTTACGAACGTTTTATACATTGAACTCTGTACGACGTACGTACTAGTAACATTTTGAACAATGTGAATTCTAGTATAACTACCAGTTAAGGGCTGTTAACTGTTACTACTCTAACATACCTATTTGACTTATGACAGTGGAGTAAAGGACTTGTATAACAGGTCGTTAACTGGAAAAAAACAAGAATGCCTAAGCCAAGCCAAACTAAATCTCCAAATAGTTAAATCTGACTATGAGTGTATAAATAAATATTATTAAAATCTATGAAAATATCATTAACACGTTGGTTTTAGGCAAAAATACCCCGATCCTCGGTGACAAGGCTATTTCCGTTAATTTCAAACAGCCCTAACATTTGATTGGAGGATTCTGTGCTAACTTCGGCCCTGGTGCGATGGTCAGCTGCGCATTCCCATCGTTTTTGTACCTAACACCCAACACGCCGTTTGCGCGCTAAATTGTTTTCTTGCGGTATTTTGGACATCTGCGAAAGTTCGTCGTTAGGAGCACGTTTATACGTCTGTGTATGGTAATTGATGGATGTTGTTGTTGTTTCGGAAATTGTACTTAATCCTATGGATGCACTGTATGAGAACAGAAAAACAGCCAGTTATACCTACAGTCGTTTTATTTCCGCAAAACTTCACATTAATCTTTTGTCAACAAAAATAATAATCACAGCATTACAGGTGCCTACGCATGATCATTTCGTTCAGTCTTCGTTCAAAAGTTTAAAAACGCAAAGCAAATTTCATAAATTTCTCCCCCGCTTTGACAAAACATCTTATTGCCTACATGATTAAATATGACAAACAAAATATTTCAGGGAGGTAAAATAATTTATAACAGAAACTGTTCCCGTGCTAGCACACGTCCTCACCATCCGGGGTATAATTAAACTTTTTGTCCCCGTGTTCTAGACCAGGGCATCCCTAGCACGTCCTAGAATTATGAGCCAATCGTGACGCGTCTCTCCATGTCGAATTTTAACCAAATAACCCTTAGTAGTATTAATATATAGCTCAAGTTAAAATTTACTCGCTATGATTGCGAGAAGTTGACGTAAAACAGTTGTGTCATTTACACGCGCAGAAAGATAACAATCGTAACGCAATGTGTTTACGGTTAAAGCAGTTAGCACGTACGGACATTTTAAATTATCACAGCAGTTTGTAATGTCTTAAGTTGGCTATAAATAAAAATATGCGATCGACTTTGCATCAACAATGTTTGCAGAGTGAAATGAAATGTGAGTGCAATGTTGAAAGAGTTGTGCCTCGCTTACCGTACCGTCTTTGACCTGTTATGGCACCGTTTTTAACCCGGTTGATATTACTGTCGAGTAAATAAGAGCTACCAAAACGTTATACAATAAGATAACAACATTACCATACTCTCTAGCGAGTCGAATGCTCTATCCCTCGCAGTCCTTGCGGTATTCTTATAGAGTTCGAGGGACAGAGCATTCGACCCGCTAGCGAGTACGGTAATTTTTACTCATGGTAGGGGTTAGTCTAAGACGGTATAGTCTCGACCCTGAGCGCTGCGCTTGGATGCTCCGCTGCTGCAGCGCTGCGTGCGGCTGCATTCATCTGCATTCGCTGCACATCGCCGCTTTTAAAACCTATTATGTAGAATAAAGTTCTGTTACTAACACTATGGATTGGACCGTCTGAAATAAAAATATTGAATTTGACATAACTTTGACTCTGTCTAGGTAGAACTTATGTAAAGCGATTTTATATATGGCTGATGTAAGTCTATTTTATCAATCACACAATAAATTATAATTATATTTTTCGAAGGAGATAGAGAAGTCGAAGAGTTATTTATTTTTGCAGATTTCGTTAAATCGTTCCCAATTCAGTATTAAAAACATTTTGTACGCATCACAAGTATTCTACGTATACTCAAGAAACTCACTTTGGTAAAGGCAGTTTGGCAGGTGCTACCCTTAAAGTTTCTTTAATGATTTTGAACAGTTTACTTCGTAATTACGCTAAGCTATGTACGCGTTGTAAAGTTTCATGTACTTAAGTATTACCATTTATGTAATAAAGTTTCATCATTAAAAGTATTTTGATTGAAGTATCAATGTCGAGCGATTCTAGCGAACCGCCCTCGCTTCGCCTCAGTTTATGTCCTTTTTTGTAACGCCCGGATTTAAACCAAAATTAAAAACCTAATGAAAGAAATTATCTAATATGATGTTGATAACCGCATAAAAATCCGTTCAGTAGTTTTTGAGATTATCGTGAACATACAGACAGGCAGAGGCGGCGGGAGACTTTGTTTCATACTATGTAGTGATCACCACCATCATCAGAAACGTGCCATTGACTATTATGTAGTATTTTTATTTAAATTAGTTATTAATGGCGGTCCACCGCAGTGAGACACCAGTGTCAATGTCAAGTGAGTAGAGTAAATCAGTAAACAGAATAAATCAAAAGTAAAAACCGGACATCTTTCAATCGACCATCTCCCCTCCCCGAAGGTTACCGGAACCTATACATATACAGTCAAGTTCACAAATATGTGTACACTTTACTATCTTGTCTATTTAATGTGATGTTTAAACTGCCATATATGAATTGTCCCAGCGATTAAAGTGACTGTACCTACCTCAAGAACTTAAGAGGCCGCTTACAAAAGCTAAGCTGACAACGTCACATTTTTAGTGTTTATTAATGAATAAATAAATTATTTGCGTAATGCAACGTTTCGTACGACTTATAATTTAAGATTTACGCAAAATAAAAATTAAAAGTTATACATAGTTTTAAACTATTCTAAAATAACATCTATCAACGTTGCCAACAGAGCATTTGTCAAACAGCTTTAGAATAATGTGCCAGAAGTATCTGAGGTTGGCAAAAAAAAACAAAAACATTCCCAGACCAAAACTAGCAACATAGATAATTCTTGATACGTCCACTTTTTTTTTCATAACCGCCGAGCTAATTAGCACAGGCACAAATCTTCGAGTCCAAACTTTTAATGACGACGAATGGAAGTTTACACGCCTCTTAAGTTCCACCATTCGCGTGCACAAATTTTCTTGGCCTCATTAAGAAGTTAACGTTAAATTTTCAGCAAAGTTGTTGCCATTATTGATAACTTAAGTTAGTATTTAAAATGTGTACGAAAGAAACATTGCACTCGGGCTAGGCATAGCATAACCCTCATATTTACAGAAGTAAATATGAGGGTTCTAGTGTTTATCCCACTTTGGTTTAGCGCATCTTGTGTTTATATCGTAATCCTAGACATTGTTAATAAGAGCCACCATAATGACAGCAATATCGTTAACATCATGGAAGCAAGCTGGGCTTGAAAAAATTGGAATAGTGGCCCTGAAAAGTTAAGTATCTCTTCCTTTCCATAATAGTCCCAAATGCCGCGTAAAATATACGGGATATTTAACCGAACTTTGTAATGAAAAATATTAACATTTTGCTTTCACCACATCGCACTCATTTTGCTTACTTTAAAATCAAAGGATGTAGCTAGGAATAGGATAGCTATAAAAAAGTGCTCCTAAAGCCTGGAGTTCAAAATTACGAACAAGCGATGTTTTATGTAGAGTAACACTATATACAAAGTTTCATCCCCGTATCATCCCCTATGGGCCACACAACAAAATTAATCCTATTTTTTCGGTGTTATTATTTTTGATACGATGTTGATGGTGTTATTGTTGTTGTTGTGTTGTTGTTGTTACTTGTCACCTGTCACATTCTTACTATAATGGAGACCTAAATAGTTATTTACATTCTGAGCTGTAACTTGCCGAAAGCCGTTACGTAATCTTAACTGTTTTTCTATAAAGTATTAAGTATTAATAACAAACACAACTTCAAGCAAGAGCCAGTTTTACTCACATTCGCAACTTTACCTCAAATAATTATTTGGATAGGGAGATAAGTCTTCATTCTGCTTGGTAAACAAACGTCCTTGACTTCTCACGCAATTTCACCCGGATAATAAAATAAGCAGTATATTCGTGCCACCAGCTGCTTCATTTCTTTTATGCGTCTCGAGAAATTGTCTGTCATGCGTAGGTCTTAAGCCGCAATCGCGTCGAGGCGGCGGGCGGCGTGGTACGACGCGTTTCAATACTAAATAATAATCAAAAAACGCAAGCTTTGAAAAACCCGACTGTTGCTAACCGCATTTAAATTGTTATAAATCCTAAATAATCATTAAACAATATTAAGAAAAATATTTTTAAATACCTATTCAACGTTACCCCAGCCCCCCAGCTGCCCAGTTGTCATAGTTCGTCGACTTTTTTTTCTTTTTTATAATATGGCGTCCGCCATATTGAATTTTGATTACTGACAGAATCTTAAGTGACACTCACAAGATTCGAGTCTTATGTCGAATGTAGGGGGGCCATTTGCAACGTGCAAAGATGGCGGACGTGTAATTTGTTTTAGACTTTAATTTTTGGGTAATTAGGTGTTCAAAGTTCTTTTCTGATAGTGATTTGTACTTTTTATGCCTTTGTGTCGCACAGTGATTGAAGACTTGGACTTATTTCGTGTATCTGGCATCTTTCTTCTCGTTTCAAGTGGACTCGCAGTGGTGCAGAGGTTAAAACTATCTTGACCTCTGACCTACAAATCACCGTACAACGTTGCCCCCAATCTTCCTAGAGAAGATTGGATTGTGTTTTATTGCTATATTGATTTATACTTATATATACTTGACACTGGCGAAATCACTTCACGTGGAAACGCCATACCCCCGCGGTAGTAGCTGTTCAAGTCGCCGCGGGGGCAAAGAAAGAAGAAGAAGAGTCTTATGTCAATCGATTGCCTTAAGACTCATCAAAATCGTCCCACGCTTTTAGTTTCTAGAGCGCCACAAAGGGACCACCATACATATATGTATACATTACCCTCCTCTTTCGGCAGTCAGGTAAAAACGTCACCGCCACGCTTTCGCCACGTATTTTAGTACGGGAAGTTGGGAACGCGCCGCTGGCACGTCGCCTACGCTCTCCGTGCGTAGTTATGGCTTTAGTGAGCAAAGATGCGTGGCCTCGATCTCCTTATGCAGTGGTGATGAGGTCATCGGCGAGACAAACTTATCTGGGCTATAATCTATGCACTTTAGTCTTGAGGTAAAGGGCACTAGTGTGGGCAGTACCTAGGTAAATCTTGTTTGTGTGAGATTCGATACGGCTTGCTATTGACGTCAATTTATACGTAAGGGCCGTATTAATAAACTGATCTCGACTGTAATGCTCGTCTCGAGATGCGTCAAAAATTACAGTTTTCTATGGCTTGACGTTTACTTTGACGTATCTTGTGACGCGCATCTCCGACAAGGTAAGTTTATTAATATGGCCTTAAGACCTAACCGATTGATTGACTTGCACACGTATACCGCCTTTAATTTGGCAACAATAAAAAGGTCGTGAATTAAACCTTTTTAATTTTGAATCCGCACAAAAATATTGCCAAGAAAGACACATTTACATTATTGCACTATTCACTGTTTAACAGTAATGAACACTGTCGAATTAAGGATAAATAAGTTTGGATGAAAGTAACTTTTCGAACACTGCTATTAAAGAGAAGAAGAAGAACTATTCTATATAGATAGTATTCTATGTTTAATACTCGCAATCATAGTAAAGGTGAACTAAACCGCTTTTAAATCAATAACGCCGACTTACACCACACTTACACCATCCAAAATGTACACGTTCAGGGCCTCTATTCATCACGGTAAAAACCATATCATGTTTGAGCTGTTATCGTATTGTCATCGTTTTGATAGCTCTTATTTGCTTGACAGTAATGGCGGCTGACGTCATAACTATACCATAACATAACAGAACTACGATATCGTTTTTACCGTCCAGAATACCGGCCCAGTGTAGTGCGATAACTCTTTAAAAGATCTTCGGGTTGATACTTCTCTCTCACTCGCTCTCATAAGCGCTTACGCGAGTCTAACCGACTTTACCCGAACCCGAAAGACTTCTCAGGACCTCTTGCACTGTATGTGTATAATAGAGAAAAAATATAACACAATAAAGGCCTTTAATCTGGTTGGTGCAAGCCTACTAAATACGAGTATTTTCTAGGCTACACAATAACCAAATTAAGAAAGAAGCTGCGCATACTGCCCGTGCCTGGAATAAAAAAATACCTGTACGAAACGGTCCATAACGGAGTCAACGGCGTGTAAAAACATTCCATGCCTCTGCGTCGATATGAAAAGCGATCGGATTCCATCGCACGCGTGCGGCCTACGTTCGGCATAGCAAATTGAGAAGCTACCTTCATAAAGCCTCGTCCTTAACCAGCGCCGGGTTTTTTTATTCTTATACTAAACGGGCTATGAGTTCCTAGTACCTACTTTATGTGCTAGTCTAGTTGTACTATTTACTAAATAATAATTTTATGTTCTTCGGCCTTGCTAAAGTTCAGAATGTATAGTTGTGTCAAAATGTATGGAACTGGTAATGTTTATGGCTTTAATCCATTTTAAATACCTACGTATTACAAAACCAATATTAGTTGGACCCACTCTGAGTTCCAAATTCAACTAGTCCTGTAGTCACACGATGTCTTCAGGACACTCCATGGGTATTTTTTTTACTGCCAGTGGCCTGAAGCCGTTGCTATGATTACGCTTTTCACGTCCACTGATGGACAGAGAAATTCCCTAGGTTTTCCACAACGATCGGTCCTCTGCCGCTATCATCCAGGTTTTATCGCGTTAAAAATTCGATTTGACTTTCACTGCGTCCACTGCAGGAAATCGATTTCCCTCTACATTTCCACGACAGTCACACATTAATATCCTTTGGTTTCCTGCCTCTCGACGGCATAATATACTGTGCAACAGTAGATATGCATACGCAACTCCTAAACAAATTACATAGTATTTTATGCACGTATATATTATAATTTTCTTACAAACAAGGCATTTGCAATGACGACTAACGCCGTCGTAAAAAATGTGTAAAGTATTCCATGTTTTGCGTCACACACGCCGTAAAGTGACGACACGTTTATGGCCCATAAATTTTCAAATAAGTGTACCTTCTGTGAAATTTCATTGTCTTTTTTCTCCCGTAAGCCGAAATGGGATTACGTATTTTTATTAGACAATACTCACGGCGTTGAAGGTACTTACTGAAAATTGGAAATTGATTTAATTATTTTTCAAGTATATAAAGGAAACAAATAAATGAGTGCAACCAGGGTATATACAGTTGCTTGTTACAATAGTCGAGGGTCCTCATCCTCACTTACAGAATGTTTTGACGTAGATTAGCAGTGTCTCCATTTTTCTGCGGCTCAGACCCCTCTCCCCGCTTGAGTGTTACCTTTTCACCCTTTCGCAATTTATTTAGGTTAGGCACTTGCAAATGATACTTCCGGTTCATTCGTATGGCATTCTGTTCACAGTCTTATGTCTAATTTTGATAGCCAATTTGTGGCATCCGGCGTAAGCTCGCACAATTCGCCAATTCCCCCCGCAAAGCGTCTCCTAGGGCACTCCTCTACGATGTGAGTGATCGTCTGCTCCGGGGCTCCGCAGTCGCAGCCTGCTGACTCTCTATACCCCCATTTGTGCAGATTATAATTACATCGGCCGACACCAGTCCGTATTCGGTTAAGAGTGACCCATATCCTTCGGTGCTCGTTGAAACCTGGTAGAACCTTAGTCAGGTCGACGGCACAATTTTCGGCGGTTATTCCCTGGTC
This sequence comes from Acleris emargana, assembly GCA_927399475.2. Lineage (NCBI taxonomy): Eukaryota > Metazoa > Arthropoda > Insecta > Lepidoptera > Tortricidae > Acleris > Acleris emargana. Next base: position 9,615,420 of record OV656849.1, read on the forward strand.
GTTCCATTGTTTGGTCCATTCGTCGAGGGCACTAAAAAGCTCCGTGCCTTGGATACGGTTGTCAGCCCAGATAGGTCTCCGCGAATGAAGGCGCATATAAGGAAGGTTTTCCAGCGTTTTTCTTATAGGAAGTGTTGGGTTTCTCGCCTTATTCCACTCCCGAGAAGCGGCTTGGGCTCTTCTAAGCTCTGGCGGTGCAATATGTGACAGCACCGGCAGCCACTGAGTAGGTGTCGGGAGCAGGCTGCCAGAGATAGTACGCATTACTCGATTAATCTGGACGTCTACCTTGTTCGTGTGAGCGCTTCTGTACCACACTGGGGCGCAGTGTTCTGCCGACGAGTACACGAGGGCTAAGGCAGAGGTGCGCAAGACATTTCCCTGGGCTCCCCACGCAGTGCCTGCGAGTTTTGTAATGAGGTTCACTCTTGATTTAAGTTTCTGGCCTAAGTTCTCCAAGTGGGGTCTAAGTTTCTGGCCTAAGTTCTCCAAGGTCCTTTTCTCCGGTGTCAAGATTCAACACAGCTTTAACCCAAAGTACCTGGGAGTTACACTCGACCGGTCCCTGACATACAAGCCCCACTTGGATACTTCCGGTGTTACCAGCATGTATTACCGCGGCGTTGAACTGCAGAAATACATAACATACGAACATACATTAAATTATACTTACACATATTATTTAGTTTAATTTTGCCTTAAATTTTATTTTTATTATATCCTTCTCAGCACTTAGCTTAAAATTGTTTCTGTTTAGTCCTTTGGATGACTGGTAGAGAATGTCTTAAGGCATTAAGTCCACATTCGTAAAAAATATGCATTGTGCAATGCAGTTTAAATTAAATGTTTATTTACTTATAAATAGGGTTGCAAAACCAAAGTAAAGATCGCGGATGGAAAGCAAATTGAACGGTAAAGTTTCTACGGCGCGGGAATAGAAAACGTCAGTATACCGTAGAAAGGCTATTAATTATGAGAAAGGAAATTGAAACCCCAGTGGAAATGGAAAAGTAATAAAATGCAACAGCGATTGCAAGATGAGTGCCGCGCGGGAAACTGGGGCAATCTCGACGAGTCCACGTTTTATATTAAGTTATTAATAAATGACAGTTCTTATTTCTTCTTGGGATTGGCTTGAGGTTACTTGATTGGTGACTTTTGGAATTAACGTATCAGGAGCACGATGAGATTAATTAAAAAAATAACAACAGCGCAATGAGTATTTAGTACTAACTATGTTTAATTTTCAATAAATGGCGACACTGTAACAATAATTATACACACTTATAACAATAGGTTGCGGCGGGCTCTTTCCGCAACTCGGCGAATTAAATATTTATCGTGGAGCTAGGTAGCACTGCTCCTGTCAACCCAGTTCCACCAGGAAGCCTAGTAGACCCTTAATGTTGCCGCCTACTTCTGGTAGCGACCTCGATCCTAGTCCGAGGTGTCAGGACCGAGGTGTCGCGCCCGGGATGTTGCCATTCAGGACATTACGTGGGCAGCAGTCTTTTCTGCTGTCATGCATGCTCTGCAGAGGGGTTATCTGTAACACCTAAAGTGTGTAAGTGTTTGTTAAACAAACCATGACTAGTTATTGTCCCAGTTACGAGTCTAAGGCCCGTATTAATAAACTTATCTCGACTTAAATGCCAGTCTCAAGATGCGTCAATAACGCACTTACTATACAACTTCGGAATTTACAAGAATCAACCCGGTGCTGAGCACCTGTTCAATAATAAAATCGGCAAAGATTGGCACAATTGGACGACTGTCTTTACGGACTCCTCTAAACTCTCAAACGACAGTATGGTAGGATCAGCTGTTTGGATCCCTAAATTTTCCATTGTCTTGAGCTTTAAATGTCCCCCTTAAGTCTCTGTTTTCACGGGTGAGTTGGTGGCTATTTTGGAAGCAGTCAATTTTATTAAAGCGCACAAATTAAATAAATCCATCGTTTTCTCGGATTCCCTAAGTAGTTTACGGGCCATCAAGGCCAACCAGTTCTCCACGAAAAACTTATTCCCGTTAGTACTCCGCATAAGACAGTCTCTTCTTGAATGTCACCATGGTAATATTGAGGTAACTCTGTCATGGATCCCTAGCCATTCGGGGGTCGCTGGGAATGAGATGGTGGATTCTTTCGCTAAAGGGGCAACACTTACTGGCATTCCTGATCATTTTCACTGTTTCCCTCATGATCTCTCTGCTGTGGCCAGGCTTGATATGGCATCAGTCTGGCAACGTACATACGACCTCTCCAAACATGTCAAGGGACGCTACTATAGCGATATTCAGCCTGACATCCCAAGCAAACCTTGGTTCTACTTCTGCCGTTTAGCTAATAAACAAACTACCTCTGTTCTTTGCCGTTTACGGATCGGGCACACCTGCACTCCTCATCACCTGCACAGGCTGGGTATTATCCAATCCCCTACCTGTGCATGTGGGCAGGAGGATGGAACCACGGATCATATTTTCTTTAACTGCCGTAACCATACTATTGCTCTTTATGATATTCTTCCGACTACTATCCCAAAACCGATCAACTTCAAATCACTTCTTACCCTAGCATTTAAAAATAAAAAATATCTGAAAACGCTTTTACATTATATCCACTCCCAAAATATTAAACTTTAACTGTCTCCTGCTGGATTTTGTTATTCCATTGTTTGTTTGTGGTGTCTATAATATGTTGTGTTCGCCCTTCGCCCTTCACAGGTTCTACAACGAACACCGTCTGTTACCTGTTTCGGACCCTATTTTAAACTGGTCAATCAGTTGTCACTGTGCTGTTGTCAAATTATGTCATTGGCAGAAATGGTCGCACACCTATTGTGACCGATTGCCATAAAACCAAGATTGGATTGGATTGGAGTTTATTAATTCGGCCATAATTTGGGTCCTTTTTGACAGTCGTAGCTTCCGTGACAATCCGGGATTGATCGTCGGGAGGGCTTCTTTGGCTTGCCTGCAGGTGCTTAGCATAGCACTTATAATTTTTTTTAGATAATATAACCAAAAATGAGTCAAATCGTTGGTAACCGCGTAACTAACAAAAATATGATAAAGCAAAATAAACCTTACCACCTTATCAAAAAAGTGCATTTTGCTCCTTATTTAAAAGGTTCCTTACGCGGTTTTGGCAGTTTCGCCGACGAAATATAATAATCTACATAGGACTTGTAGAAACATTCATTATCATCATGGAGTGCCATCTTAGAAGTGAAGTTTGGGATCAGCTAGTGACACTTATCACGGTCTTTAACTAACTTCTTAGTGATTTGGTGGTAAACGGAACCAGTCCTGTCCTTGTGGTCATCTATCCACTTACGCTATTGTCGTCCTGGTGTTCTATATCCGGGTACCAGAAGCGGGACGTCTAAGATGAACGTGGGGAATTGGAATTGAAACCCTCTTTGTACTAGATCGAAAAAGGCGACTTCTCGTTTCATAACATCTGAAAATGTCTTTTGCAGTTAGCTTGGCTGAACATACATTGAATGCGAAGCTTGTCCACAGTAACTTGAACTTTTTTCGTAATGTCCAAATCTCAAAAGCAAGCTGTTTATCTTATGCCAAGTGGGCAAGTGTATCTTTGGGTTTGTAAGTATACTTTGAACATCTTGTGAAATGCTCTCTCTTTGCCTGTTCTATTCTACACTTTATTTCTTAATCGTAAAATCTTAACAAAAAAGTAATTCTTCTGCGCATCTACCGAAATAATTATCATCATCTTCCGTTATCCCGATCGTTCGGGGTCCGCATAGCAATATTTTGTGATTTTTGAGAATAATCTTATTATTTAAATGTTATATCTAGATTGAAGTTCCTAATCAATATTAATATGCCAAATGCATGAAAAGACGTAAGTACAAAAAAAACTATATTGAGTACTACTTTATACTCGGTACTTGGTAAATATTATGGCATTATTTTTGACAACCCTGACTGAAAACCCGTTCCACCCTAGGTTTAATTCTATTAACCCTATCCTCCTGGTGATTCGGATTTGGTAACATTTTTACAGTTTTCTTGTAACAAGAAAATTGCAAAATTGTCTATGATCGTGCAGAAAAATAATTATCTGGACCACAGATCCGGAAAAAGTACCTACTAAGCAGTTGGATTTTACAATTTTGGTCATTAAGTGGTTGAAATAGTCACCAAAGTCTGAAAACCCCACCCCACCCCATTTTACGTAAGCACATTATAGGTATTATGTAGAAAAAAATAATCGCCCATTATATTTCACCCAAGCACCGTGATTTGTTCTAAATATTTATTGTTTTCCCACCTAAAGTAAACCTACACTCACTCAAAAAAGACGAAGCTATCTATAGTTATCTGAATCATTTAAAAATATACTTCAACAAAATTTGTTTTTTGTAGACTTTACAAATTCTGTACTTTGAATTTCGCTATAATTGACAAAATTCTATAAATACGAGTAAGGTTGAATTTTATGCCATTTTCTCGTAAATATTTTATATACATGGATATTGCCAATTGCTACTAACTGCCACTCTCACTGCCGCACTCAGAGACGTCAATTAAATTTAATGTTTGTTAAGACTTAACAAGTGACGTGTTATCTTATTCTATTGCTATAAGCAAAGAAAGTGACAGCAGCAACTTTAATCAAGAATTAAGTTTAATTGACGTCTCTGAGTGCGGCAGTCAGAGACGTTAAATAATTTTATGATTTTTTAGTGACGTGTTGTCCTATTCTATTGCTATAGCAAAGAAAGTGACAGAAGTAACTTATACAAGCATTAAATTTAATTGACGTTTCTGAGTGTGGCAGTAAGGCACTAAGGCGACTAATGGTGTGTTCCTATATTAAAAACCGTTTTTTAGAATTGTGACGTCTCGTTAATATTTGATACATTTTGTACGTAGCAAATGTCATAACGCTACTGCCCGTAAGGAAAACGATTCGTTTCTTGAATATAGGAACCGGGCACAAGGGAATATGGACTTACAGCACTGCTAAGCGATGGGCTTGCAACCTGTCACTAATACGCTGGTAAACATCTTAGCCTATCTATGCAAAATGTGGTTACTGAATTATCAACAAGTTTTTAATCCCACTCTGGGATTACAGGCGTGAAGGTAGGTATTATGTATGTATGTGTATGTTTGTATATTGTATATTTATAAATATTCCGCTTCATTTTTACTGTTAAGTACCTAATCATTACCCTTCCTTTGCTTCGCCATAGTCAAGTAAAAAAACGTAGGTAATTTTAATAAATATTACAAAACTTTATTACATTTTATTTATCCTGGTTTCGGTACTAACAACAGAACTGTGTTGTTCGGTATTCGAGATCAAGAAGGAAATAACCAGCGAACTTGTGTCTTGAACGGTTTTAACAGACTAGAAACGTATTACTTTGATTTACAACCCTTTTAAATTGAAGTTCCCGGCTGGGACCCGCCACAGCCCAATTTAAATCTTAACTTTTAGTTCAACTTCGCCATATCTCCCACTGCAGGAGACGAGGATTAAGGAATAATTGAAGTAGACATTATATTATAACATTATACTTAATTTGAAAAGGGATATAACAGATTAACATTGAAATTGTGTCTAAATAAAGTACTGTTGTCACGCCTTTGAAGAATTTTAGGTGCAGTGTGGTGAAAATGGTTTAAACTGAAAACTTGAATATTTAGTTATATCATGTTCATGTACATATGTTTGTATTTTTTTTATTGCACCTAAAAAATTACAAGACATGTTTGCATCAATATATATAATGTACACAGGGGAACTTATCCCGTATAGGATCTCTTCCAGTTAACCTTGGACTAGAATAAACAAGGACAATGCAGAAGGATAGACAAATTAACAAAATTACAGGAAATAATCAATTATATCATAATAACAAGACGAGTTTATTTAATGAGGTATCAAATAAACAGAGCTTAATTTTGGATTAATAAAGGTTCTAAAAATAAAATTGATTAATTATTTAAGTCTTTTTAAAAAAAAAGGAGTAAAATACGTTTTTCAACAGTACGACTACTCGTCAATTCGACTCTTGGACGTTTTGTTCTAGCTACAAAGTAGTAAAGAGCGAAGTATGAACATAACTTAAAATTAAAGGATCGTGTATTCGCCGCATTCAGAGCCCATCCATTTAAGACTTAAGTACCTACACAGAAAATTTGTCAGAATATTAAAATAATGTTTTGTTCACAATTCGGAGTCGTACCTAATATGACTTTTAGAACTGTGCTGCCTAGGTCTTTTTAGTAAGAATGTTTTCGTCCATGCCGTGTTCGTCTTGCATATTGTAAACAAATTCCTATTTCATACGGCATTTTAAAAAAACAGGATTATGTTGTATGAGAACTTTTTGTAAAGTTGTAATATTTACTCAAGGACTCCAAATAGCATTGTTTCAAAGGAATATTTAAAAACGATCATTACGACTTGCTTAGTCTATCTACATAGGATTATATACATGTAATCACCTTAGAATATTTAAAAAAAACACCGAAACGTGCAAACGACTGCACCAAATCGTTTTTTTTTGTTGTGTTCGTTATTGTCCAGACAAGGTTTGTATCAAAGAAAAATACCACCGGGATTACGGAAATTTGCAGAGGGGCGAGGCCGCTAGTATAATCATAAACTTTATAGAATATTGAAAAAACATGCGCCCAAAAGTAGAAAATAAATCACATGCGATAGACCGTGACAACCAACGCCGAATTTGCAAAAACGACTTCATCGAATCACCGTAAATTTTCAAGCGCTCGATTCTCAAAAATCAACCCGAAAAATCCTAAAACCTAACCTAACACTCGAGACGCTCGGGAAGGAAAACATTTACCGATATCTAGCCAAGTACCTAAATCATTGTTAGTGCTAAAACACGAGCTACTCGTACCTCTAGAAGTGACACTTATCGGGGAGGGCGTACTTTACTGAACCTGACCCAAATAAAGCGTGGCGCTATCACCGCTCTCCGAAGATTTGTTGGCAAAGCAATTTAGGGCCGCCCCTATCCTGACAGACGCTCGCAGGGTATAGCTTTGTTTTGCAGGAATAAACGAAAGAACTGGTATTGGAAGCAATTGCTTAAACGGATTTGGATTTAGTTGTGACGTCAATGTGTTTAGTAAATATAGGTCTAGAAATTTCAAAACGGAAGTGTTTTAATGTAATTTTAATGACACTATGAAGATAAATTACACATTCTAGTGAATTTCTAGTATGTCATTATTTATTTTTAATCTTAATGTTTCATATTATTAACTTCATTAGTGTTATAAAATTTCAACTCTGCAATAATGATTTTGTACGAAAGAAAGAAAGAAAGAAAGAAAATTATGCAATTTCCCTCGTACACGTTCAGCTGTACGAATGTGCAGGTTTCCTCACGATATTTTCTTTCACCGTAAAAGCATCGGGTAATATTAAGTTAGAAAATCTCAGGCCTTGTGATTACCTGCTTAGAATAGAGCCACTCCATGTCTTCCCGTGGAAGTCGTAAGAGGTGAGGTGAGAAGTATTCCACTAACCTATCACTAATATACACTGATATACAACTTAGCCTAATTGTAAAAAATGTGATTACAGAATTAAAAACAAGTTTTTATAGTTGTTGATACTTCTATAGGTACACACACACACACACACACTTGTACACTTGTAGTAGGTACACTTTTTTTACGCAATGCAGCACTTACCCATTTTTCGAATATCGCCGCACAATAGTCACGTGACTATGGCCCGATACGTGTCTCTTTGACTATTTCGTCCAGTTCACAAAATATTTTACAGCCGGTGGAAACATTTTATTCCCAAAAAGAACATGTTCCGTAGCAAACATGTTATGGTGTGTTAACAGCGTCCACGTGAACAGTGACAGCGAAGGTGGAACGTGCCTACACCTGAAAAAAAAACGCGACACAGAGCAACCGTGTCCAGTAATTCACTATACCGCTGCATAGTGGAGAACATTCAGTAGGTTTACCTTGACTCCATGGCGCGGAAATAAAAATTTGATTATGGCGATGGTTTTTGTTTGAATTAAGTACTTATATCAGTAGATACTTATCATGTAAGTATTGTTAATTATGTGTGTATTGATATTATGTTTATCTATTCGTATATAAATATCTTGTTTATATATTTATATGAAATAACAACTTTATTACTTTAACGTATTATCAAATTAAGCACCAACCTGTAATGGTCTCTGTTAGGCTCAATGGTTGACTGAAACGACTGGACGGATTTGGATGAAATTTGGAATGTAGGTAGCTTATTCACTGGATTATACACATACTACTACTTTTTATTCCGGAAAAGTTTAAAGTGCCCGAGGGAATAACGATGATCGAAATCTACGCGGACAAAGTCGCGGGCAAAAGCGCGTTATAACATATTTCAGGAAAAGTTCAGTACCTAAGTAATAAACAAAAATATAAGACAATTACTTAACATAATGGCATTCATATACCTACGAAATGTAATAACCTCATGTCGCAGGCCTAACGAGATTCCGATTAATTTTAAAAACTTTTCACAGCATTATGGAATGAGCCTCCCCGTGTCGTTGCCGGGTTAGAATAGTACCACTCCATTTCTTCCCGTGGATGTCGTAAGAGGCGACTAAGGGAATAAAGGCTTGTAGTACTGTTAGGCGATGGGCTTGCTACCTGTCACTAATATACACTGTCAAACATCTTAGCCTAATTGTGCAAATTGTGGTTACAGAGTTATCAACAAGTTTTTGGAGTTGTTGGTAATTCTGTAGCTCTGCCTACCCCACTCTGGGAATGAAGGCGTGAAGGTATGTATGTATGTATGTATGGAATGGGCCTGCACAATGAAACACCACCGTGTATTTGTTTCACTCCAAGTAGCTAAAATAGTCTTAAAATTGAACCTGCTGTACATTTTATCAGTACAGTGACATGCAAACGCAAGTACCTACCTAGTGGCTGAGTAATCACATTTCGTGTTATCCTTTTGTTATTCCGCTGGACAAGGCAGTGGACACAAAAACGCTGATTTATGCAGCATTATTGTCGAAATACAACGTTATCGTGTAAACGTATAAATGGGGGTGAAACATGAACGTTACGAGTAAAATATCGTGCGAGTTTCAAGGGCGGGCAAACATCATTATGGCAGGGTTTGGGTTTAGACACGTTTGTTTACATCTAGCTTAAGTTATTATAGACCGTTTGAATGATATGGTCAAATATTTATGTTTATCAGCTCGCTTAACAAAAGCTAAATTAGTGTAGTGCGTTCGGTATCCGGTGATCAAAAACCGGGTAAGAGCATGTCGAGCCATGCTCAGTGTAGGGTTCCGAAGCCGTTACTACAAACAAATTAGACCTCGCGACAAACTTAACTTTGCCGTTGGAAAACTGTTATCCCGATACATCGATATAGGTGCGGTCAGTTTACCAACACCGCAAATAAGTTTTCGGTAGATATAAACATTTAAACTGTTTGTAACTCAAGAAACAATGAAGTCTACTTAGTGGTCATAGTTTTCCTTTAAAATTCGTTATATATGCTGTCATTTAAGATATTTTTTCTGTTTTTTTTGTATTTGTAGATTCGGCTGGGGACAAAAATTTGCGCTCTAAAGCTTGATATTCAAGCGCACTTTGCACACAAATCCGCAATAGTTTTGAAAGACCTATCCAACGAGACCCAACACTATAGAGTAGACCAAAAAAAAATACACCCCCACGTTACGTGTAGGGGAGGTACACTAAAAAAATTTTTTTTTCACGATTTTATCTTACTACTTTGCTGGTGTGACAAATTACAGCTTTCTAGGACTACCTACGATCCTCTGAGCTAGGCTGCGGACGGACAGACGGACGGACATAGCGAAACTATAAGGGCTCCTATTTTGAATACGGAACCCTGAAAAGGCTTGCAAATAGCTACTCTGTCTAATCCAATCTAAAATCCAATCCAAGTACAGTCAGGTAAAGTGCCGGGTTAAAATAGTGCCACTCCATGGCTTCCCTTGGATGTCGTAAGAGACGACTAAGGGATTAAGGCTTGTATACAAATGCTTGCTTGTTTATGGCTTGTGTATAAAGCCTAGCCTCAGATAAACCAAAGATATTAACGCATACATCCGCACCACTGTCAAGTTAGGCTTTTTGGTTAGTGCTCGCCTTCGTCAAGTAAAAGAACATCCTAGTTATACTTTGACAGATACCTACCCCTTTCGCCCTCCATAAGCCATATATTCATGAAACATTGGGAGGAGGTCACAAATTCTTGGATTATCGCCAGTGGCCTGACGTGGATTTGTTACAAGAGTAGAAAATTCAGTGTTCACCCGCCTTAAGTCTTTTCTTTGGAATAGTTAACTCTGTGGAGTCGCCAATGTTAAACAATTGTTTTCTTGAAGTTAACTTCTGAGACGTAATTGATTAAATTATTACAGCGGAATGTAGCTATTGTATTTAATTTCGCTGCATGGAAGTAAATACTTATTGAGTTGTTACTGGAAGGTATGTGAGCAACACAGGCAAAACCAACTGACAAAAATTATTCATATTATATGGAAATTGGAAAACTATAATTTTAAATTGTGATGCCTGCAATATGAAATAAGAGCTTTATAAATTTTTGCTATAGTAAAAAACAATTTAAAAAAAAACCAGGCAAGAGCATGTCTGACCGTGCTCAGTGTAGGGTTACGAAGAAGTTACTTCACAAAAAACTCTTAAACAACAAGAATGTATGTAGGTACTAAATCTCTATTTAAAGTTATTTAATAAACACTTTACTAGCCTGTATCTCAGGAACCATTCATGTCTTCTTAGCGGTAATAGTTTTCCTTTAAAACTAGTTATATGCGCTTTTGTTAAAGATATTTTTCAGATCTTTAGTATGAGTAGTTCTGACTATAGGGGGGGGGGAGACACTTGACTCTAACAAAAATTAGCGCTTTGAAGCTAATATTTCATAAGCGGAGCCCTAGACCGAAAAATGGTTTCGACGAACCCGCAATATTTTTAAATACCTATCCAACGACCCCACACTATGGGGTGGACGAGAAAAAAAAAACATCCCCGCGTTACGGGCAGGGTAGATACACGAAAAAAAAAATTGTTTAACATTTTATTTTACTGTTTTATTGGCGTGATTAATATGAATATTCATGCCAAATAACAGCTTTCTAGTACTAAGAGTCTCTGAGCTATGCTGCGGACGGACGGACGGACGGACGGACATGGCGAAACTATAAGGGTTCCTAATTTGACTACGGAACCCTAAAAAAGCCCTCAGTTGCGCGGTATTCTATGAATCGCGATATGAGGAAATGTTTCGATAGTACTGGCTGCGCCATAAAGTACCTAGTTGGAGAAGGGATGCATGAATCAAACTACGGGTTCCGAGCAAGACCGCTCATCGGTGCTCATGCTTTATTTGCCTATCCTCGTGCATATTCATATGTCTAAATGTAAACTAGCCACATTGAGACTACCTAACTACTTACAAGAGGAAGAATCTCTTTGGTTTTCCTGTTCCTCCTATTCGGCATAGACAGGGGTGTAGGTACATCGGGAAACTGTCGGATTACGCTGGCTGCGGCCTCAAACGGAAACTTTTATCCTTCAACGTTTTTGTTCGCACACGTATATACATACTTGTGGCATTAAGCACAGATTTAATGTAATTCTTATTTCCTTTATTCCACTATTACATCCGTTAGGACCATGGGCAGCTATATAAATGTAATCTGCATTTTCCGCCCAAAGCATTAAACGGGATCATACTTAATCGCCAACCGTTAATATATTATAATACCCAGCTAAAAACCTCTTCCTGTAACATAATTAAGCCACAAAATGACACACCGAATAATTAAAAATAGACGATTTAAAACACGCACTTTTGCCGACGTAAAAGAAAATATTTTCTCCAGTAAAAGCGGTTAAAAGACTTTATAATACGTGAAGGGTCATTTCACGGCAGTTGAGTTTCCGGCACAACTCACACACGGCGCAGGCTCACTCACTCAGTAGGTACGTCTGCATGGTGCTCTCAGCCTTTATAGGGAAATTATTTTCTTAAATGTGACAGTCATTAGGATAAACAAAGCTCGAACGCCCATTTGAAAATAGCGTAATTTACTCAGGCTTGTTAGGGTCGGCGTACACAGCCGGTGGCATTAATTTGGGTCCATTCAAGCGTCGGGGATTTCGCTGATCAGCGAAATGACAAATAGGTAAACGCACGTGTGCGGTGCCGTGTTCAGGACAAATGCGTAATGGTTGTTGTTAGCCGTGGCTACACAGCGCTCCGTTAACATTGCTAAATCATCAATGCAATGTTGCAGTTGGGACTAAATTAAATTGATCTTTTTAACGTTAGTTATACTATTAACGTGAAGTAACCTTCAAAGCATAATATGAAGGACAAATTTTTATTTTCAACCTACTTCATTAATCAAGTTATCGTTAATTGTAACAGTGTTGTTATCTTATTTGTTTGCTTTTAAAAACATTTTTTTAATAATACATAGGTAACTAATGAAGAAGTCTGTTTACCTCTAAATTAGTACTAAATATAAACTACGTACGTTTTCACGGAACTTGTTCAAACGTTTAACTTTTCAAACGAGAAATTTGTGCATTTCATGCTTTTTGAAGTGTTTGCACGAGATATGTGAGCAAAGCTATAAAGTAACTTCGATATAACTTTCCAACTAATGTTTGAGGGGGCTCATTCAGAATAACTTTACCTAAGCAAGTAAGTTTGTGGTATTAGATCGATCGGTACTAAACGTAGGAACATGTCTTCGGCCAAAGAAGTGTACGTTTTATATGTATGTGTATATAATGTATGTGATGACTTTATTGTACTGAAACAATTACTTACGTTCCACAGATATTAAAATTACAGAAGTAAAAAGTAGTACTTACGGTGACCCATCATTTTATCGAATTTCACTTCATCGATTGTATCATTTCATCGAACGCTGTTTTCTGCTGAAACCATGGCGTTTTCAGGAAATCTTTAACATTAATTATGTAGATTGCGTTAGGTTACACTTGAATGTGGAAGATTCGAAAGGGATGGTCAGAATCGTAGCAGGTGGATAGAAGTGGTCTCTTTCTACCTCTCTGGGAAACATGCGTGATTTAAAAATAACTCATGCGGTGAGAAATAAATGCCTTTCGATGAAATGAAAATTCTGCGAAATTATACGTTTGTTGACATGACATGTACATACATACATACCTTCACGCCTTCATTCCCAGAGTGGGGTAGGCAGAGCTACAGAATTACCAATAACTCTAAAAACTTGTTGACAACTCTGTAACCACAATTTGCACAATTAGGCTAAGATGTTTAACTGTGTATATTAGTGACAGGTTGCAAGCCCATCGCCTAACAGTACTACAAGCCTTTATTCCCTTAGTCGCCTCTTACGACTTCCACGGGAAGACATGGAGTGGCACAATTCTAAACCGGCAACCACACGGCACGACATGTGTTTCAATAAAATAATAAGTACCCAGTAGGTACTTACAAAGGCGAACCCCTTTTGTCACTTCGTTTTACCATTGTTACGGTTGACAATAATAAAGTGATTCAAAAACATTTTGGTAATGACAGTTAATTCACAGAGCACCTTTGTTTTGCCAGCTTGGTTAGTTCATATTTAATTCAGGTACTTATCACAAATTCACGACTTATAGATTTACCACTTAAATATACGTTAACAATCGAAACATAGCCCACATATCCGAAACAGACAAATACGTAGGGAAATCCGCAAGTAGGGAGTGATGGCACCCTTCTACAGTCCCCCATTCGTTTTTACCCTAGCTCTTATTACCAGGGCACAAGAGTGGTTCTAGATGAAATGGTAACGTTTTGGTTGATTTGTAACGAGGTCCGATCCTTCAACGTCCGAAACTCCTGGGGCAGAATGAATGGGTGACGTAATTAAAATAGTTAACAGGTGGCGTGTCTAAGAGAATGCTAGGTGCCTAGATAATGCTTGGAACAGTGTGATGCCAAAAAACTTGGAGTTAGTACTTGCCAAAAATAATCATATCACTTGGCAGTGGCGGAGTCATGCCTTTTTTTCATTTTGTTTTTACCCATATTGTTAACACATCACTGTTACCATTTTGTTAAACCTTATAAAGGACAATGGTGGCCGTATCGTTAAAAGCAAAACTGTTTCAAAAGCAATGTACATAAAGATAAACTGGAATATGTGCTCTGATTTGTCAATTTTACTGTGTATCGGTGTATAATTGTGACCTTAATGTAGTAAGTATGTCGTCAAACGGTTATTTCCTGGCCTCTATTCAACGATGGCTCTTATTTACTTATCAGTAAAGGCAGCTGAGTTAAAGACAATAATATAATATTAATATTTATAACACGTCAAAAGAAATATTATAATATATATATATATATATTTGCCGTGTTTAGGTACCCTGTTTGGACTGTTTATGGTCCCCTAACCTAAGGTTGACCAATTGGGACACTGCAGAAGGAGAATATAAGTGTCTACTCTAATACTTATTCTAAATTAACCGTAGGCAGTTATTAGCTTTAAGGAAAATATTTACTGCGTTGAAAAGCAGTAAATATAGTAAAAAGTAGTAAATACCGGGGAGGATCGAGTTAATAACTACTTTTAGGTTAAATTCATCATACTAAACGCCTTAGTGAACGTCAGATTCAAACGAAAACTGTCATTTTTACTCGAGTTAATGTCCTAACCCAGTGATAAATATTTGGTGTAAGTGGCCCTTAGGCCCGCTTGCAAGTGAAAGATAACCCTAAGTTAAGCCTAGCTAGGTTAGGGGGACTTGCACCAAAAAATTTATACTGCATGGGTTACGAAACTAACTAGAGTTAAAATGATAGCCAACCATTCCCTTTTCCAGTTTACTTTGTATTGTCCATTTTATTTCTAATCTAAGTTTTGCTAAGTTCATAATAATATATTGATTTACGTAAGTACCTTACAATATTAGTTGAATGAATTTCTCGTTCAAATTCCTCGTTTTAAATAAAACCATTGTTTGAAGCCGGTGATTTATAAAAGATATTTATTTATTATTAGTCCGGGACATAATGCACCGAAACTGATTTTAATTAAGATTGCTCTTTCGGAACAACGTGCAATCAGTTTAAAAATGCATTCAGAGATGAGAATGAATGTCCAACGGACGTCCGTTTTAACTCTTATGAGAGTGGTGAGTTTGTAGAAAATGTTTTGATCAGAAATCTTTCTAAAAACCGTTGTTTTGAACAATATAGATAGCTATAAGAAAAAAACCATTATTAAGGTAGGCACATGACAAGACAAACATCACTTGACGATTGATGCCACATTGTACCCGCCCGCATGCTTTCTAACTGATTTATCGATATATTGGTATTATTTAGCAAAGTATAAACGTTAGGTATCACCAAATTTCATGTTCATAATGTCAATAAAAATTCATCGGAACAAAGTCTTGAAAAAAATCCTAATATAAGTGGCTTTTCATTCCTTTTGTTTTTAATTTTTTTAAACATTACATACAACATTTTATGTACTCAACGAGTAGGTAAAAAAATTCGCAATCCCCCTGTAGCTGTATTTGTGAGCCACGTTAACAATATTTTAAAAATTATTTTCAACAACAAGATGCTTTAAATCCTGTGAACATTTGTAGCTTCAATCGTTTGGTCGTTAAACGGCAAAAATATCATAGGTATATGTATATCATAACCAAATAAAGCTGGCGAATAAAACAAGGACTTTAAAGAAGTCATTCGGGTTCAGGTACAGGCATTTAGACTAGCGAGCGTATGAGAGCGAGAGAGGAAGAAATACAAATTCGAAGGGGCTGTAATGTGCAATTTGTACGGTCAGAATAGAGGTGTGTCCTGAGTAAAAAAATATATCTAATAAGGCGTCAGTAGGATTATCAAAATATATTGAACACGTATTTTTTGCTTTATCAAATTAATCAAAATTAACAAATATAACACGCATCAAAGTTCGGGAGTGGGGCCTCGTGACAATGTGGAATAAAGTCTACCACGGCGTGACGTCGTCACGCGAAACTTCAACGCACTTTATCTTGGTCATTTTGAGTTTATTAGACAAAAGAAAAAATATGTGTTCAATATTTTTTAATAATGTATTTTATAAATTTTTGTAAATTTAAAATTCTATAAATATTTTATGAATGAACGTCTCGGTATGCTGTGGTCGCAAGGGTTTTAGTATACAGCGGAAATGGCAGAGAAGTCAATAAAAGCTGCAACGGTTAGTTCGAGTGACAGATATCTCGAATGTACATTAGCATAATATTTAATATGTAATTACAGAGGCTACTATTAGGTAGCTATTGAATTTTGAATGTCAATTAGGTAGGTGCATAGGACAAATTTGGAAAAAAAATGTGTGTTGGTCAAACCAAATGTAAACCAGCGCTAACAAGGATTTTATTATAACATAATGATACTTTCTAATTTGTGTACAAGGATATATCACACTGCTAGATCAAAACCGTATCAAATCGAAATCCTTGCTATAGTTTTGTTTTAAGTTCATAGAAGTTTCATTAAAGTTGATTTTAAAATAGATTTAGGTTTAGATTAATTTATTTCATAATATAAGATACAGTTATATTGCACAAATATACACAATACAGATACAGTATTTTGAGTTACTACTGTTTTGATCTAGCAGTACGATATATTCCTGACACTAAATTGCATTGTAAATAATTGGTCTACTAAAGTCCTATGAAATAACGCGACTTTAAAACTGTCTTTCTTTCAATTCCCAGGTTTTAGTTGGAACAACGCGGTAACAAAGGCTAGGAAAACGAAACAAACCCCAGTGGACAAATTTGCAGTGGTAAACAGAATGCATATAAAGAACGGTCGCCTCATGAAAATGCAGTGGGGTGCAACACTTGGTCCAGATTTGAAACACTATTTGCACAAAACAAAATTAAGAGAAAACTGTGTGAATTGACGGAGAAACGAATTTAAGCTCCTTACACTAAAATGTTACTTTTAATTTACGGAAATACCAACTTATAGAAAACGTGTACGTGCGAGGTTATTTCAAACTTTAAAAAAAAATGTTTTATTGAAATTCTAAGATTCTAGAATAAGTAAGGATAAAACAACGAAAAAAATTTTCTCCCCGCGTAAAAAACCTAGCACACTAACACAGTACCTTAACAAAAAACTAGCACTTAAACTTTCCAGTACTTAAAAAAGCGCTGAAACTTCTCAGAAGGAAACTTGCAAAAGGTTTTCGTATCAAAGTAAAAACTACTTCTTCCTTATAATTTGTTAAGTCTGGGTTCCTTGACACATGCAAGTCGGTATGTTTTTTGCTAAAGCAGCCTCGTCCTTTACAAAACAATACTGACAATAGTGCCCCAGTATTTCGCTGTAGATTTGTCGGTAAAGTCGAAAATTTAGTGCAACCCCTTTTAAACTTGACCTGTTAACAGAAACAGCGCTGGTGTGGAGTCGGATAACTTGTATTTTTTTATGTTTTTTTTTTCCTATTTTGAATCAGTTCGCCAGAGTGACAAGAAAGAAGTTAATAATCAGCCATTACCTACTTATTATCTTCTGATTCACTTAACAACAACCTTACCATCTCATTTATCTAGTCATTTTCCAACCTTCTTCTTTTGTTCCATGTTTTCCTCGAAAAAAGGCAAGTCGTCACATTAACAATCATGATTTTTTTCAACGTAGAGCGGCTCGAATTGTCAACGACCCAGCGATCTCTGTCCGATTAGATCCACTTGCTATCAGGAGGGACATCAGCTCACTTTGTGTGCTGTATAGGCTTTATAACGGGGAGTGTTCTGAAGAACTATTCGCATTGTTGCCTGCCGCCGTATTCCACCACCGTACCACCCGTCGTAGGGCCAGGTTCCATCAACATCACCTTGATGAATGGCGTTCTTCCACCACCGTGCGTTTCTCTAGGCACTTTTTACCTCGTACGGTGAAACTGTGGAACGAACTCTCTCCGGCGATATTTCCTGCCAGTTATGACATGGGGTCCTTCAAGAAAAGAGCTCTTATTTTCCTTAAAGGCCGGCAACGGACCGACAACTCAACTTGAGTTGCCGGTGTTTATGGGCAGTGGTGATTACTTCCCATCAGGTAAGCCGCATGCTCGTTTGCCTCCCTCTTTTATAAAAAAATAAAAAATAAAAAAAATGTTTTGGTTGTTAGGGTATTTTTTAACCAGTATGTGTGTGTGTGTGAGTAATAAGTATGTATGTTTGTGGCAGTGTACCTAATTTAATGCATTGTGACTTTAACGTCATATTTGAACGGCTACACTTATTTGTCAAAGACTTTAATGTATTAAGTTTGCACGTAAATTAAACCCTAGGTTAACCCAAGGTAAATTAAATAAAAATGTCAGATTCATGTAAGAACTGACCATTTTAACAAATAAACCTTTTAATCCGGGGTTAACCTAGGGTTAACAAGCAGTAGAGTTGCAAGCTGACTTTAATCAATCTATCAACTCCTAAATAAAAATTAATCGCCGAATTGTATGTATGCACGCGCATGTAATGTTGTGTTCGGTAATGTCAGGACAAGGTTTGCATGACAGAAAAAAAACCACCGGGAAAGTCGGGAATTCGACACGGGACAAAGCCGCTGGCGGGCCGCTAGTATATCTTAAAATTATATTAATGGATCCATAAATTAAATAACATATTATGTCGACGAGAATATCAAAACATGGTTTTCATAGGTTGCTTTTCGTTACTTGTATCAAATTCTTACTTGCAAACCGACAATGAGTAACGAGATAATCGAATCGTTAAGCACAGTTTACACTCGCGTAGTCTCCATGGACGTGTCAGTGCCCATTTTGTAAACCACAATCCAACAATATTAACAGTAGTTTAACATTGCAAATCCGCTGCGATAATCACGTGCTCCCGGTCGAAAGTTCAATTGACTTAGGGGCAGCTTATAGATATGAGGATGAGAATGCGCTGGGTGTTCAAGTCATAATCAAATTAGCACCCGATACGGAACTTCTGAATAATTTTGCGTAATAACTACTTATCTTAGAAGAGTTTATCTATATATTTCTATGAAATTTAAAGTGTCTCGTGTGAGAGTTTTGTATTTTAATGTAGCGCCGACTACAATTAAAATCTGAGTTGTAATTTAAAAATACGTTTGAAAGATAAACAGCCGCACTTACGCATGACTTTATTTTTGCAAACCGCTTTATCTTTTTACATTAAAAAGCACCAGAAACCGACGTACCTACATCCATCAAGAGGTTGATCAATGTAGGAGAAGCGAAAGTTGTACGTTCAAACCGGTGCACCTGGCGTTTCATAGTCTCTGCCTACCCCCATTGGGAGACAGACATGAATGTATGTCGTTGCTTCCCAAGAATAGTGACACAAAGCAAAATAGGTTAATTTTGAGTAATTGATACATATCGCTTTAAAATGTGCCGTATTGGTACGGTGGTGGCGATCTGTATCAATTACTCAAAATTAACCTATTTTGCTTTGTGTCACTATTCTTGGGAAGCAACGATATATAAAAAAAGTATTTTGAGTATTCGGACCTTAAGAAGAGCTTAAAGACAAGTGAGTTAGTATAGTTCTGTCACTAAACGCCAAGAATAACTATGTCGAGGTTGCACTACTGTCCGTACAACATGTGCTCCCGGCCTGGCCCCCACATAAGCGCGGCTTATGCGACACCCGTGCCCGACGCCATTTTATTATCTCCACCTATTTCTTTTGTAAAAACAAAGGGAACACTCGTTTTTTTTCGAATTTTACATACTCCAGCTTATAATGTGAAAAGAATTCCTGCAATTAATGTGAAATAGCGCTGTCGCTCGTTTTCCGCTGTGAGAATTTTCAAAAGGTTTTGCTGAGAATGTGACATATTTCGGAGAGCACTTTTAATTTAGGTTTTTTGCTATCGTTTCATACCTCAACTTTTCGTTATTTTGTTTGAGTAAATAGTTTTATTACCTACTGTTTGTCACATTTTTATTTGTAATAAAATAAAATCACTGCCTTCTGTAAACGGTCACGGTAGCCAAACTATGGGCATGTAATTATTTAAGGAAAAACTATACATGCATAGATTGAAACGTAACTATAAATAGATTAAAAAGCCCGATATCGTATCAAACAATTTATATTTTATAAAAAATAACAGTAAGTACACGATTCGGCAAAGACGACAAACAACCACAATCCCACACAAGCATGCCACAACAATATTCCAAACTTCCTTCACAGAAGTCATTCCCAGCGCTCTTCATCAAGAGCAGAGATGCCTTGTGACCCATTTCCTGTGCACTTTCACACTATACATGCATAAAAGTGTCAAAGCACATATTCCTTCATCGGCGTCAAAATTAGAACGTAACCTCATTTTTGCGAGCTATGCGGGTCTTGGAAGACTTTTAAGTTTCTTTTCTAAGAAAAACCTGGACAGAGTAGTTATAAAAAGGTCAATTAAGTGCTGGATATGCATTAAAACCATGGCCGGATTGCGGTAAAGGAATGGCAGAGTTTTCGCGATAGTGTATTTTTAGAATTGGTTTTACCAAGGTTCCAGTACTTATTTTTAATAGGTAATAGTCAGTTTGGAATCATAATGCACATATAAAAAGCGTAAAAGTGAAGCTTTGTCTTGATACTTATTTTAGTTGTGTAAGAAGAAAAAAAATACATTTATTTAGATAATACAAAAAAGACACACATACATAACACAAGTAAAACTAAATAATTAACAATAGCAAAACACGGAATGTCTGTCTCTTCGCAGTAAAACGGTCACTGGTTTAGCATACACACGACACAATACAAACATACAATACAACAGACACAATCAACACCTAGTAAACAATAGCAAATTATCTGGGGCTAAATACATTTACATAATTCTACTCGTTTCCACCAATTCTACTACACACAATATATTCAATAATGAATACTTTTACACAAAAAACATCACACAATTATTTTCCCTTATTGGAGATCTAAAACATAACTACTACTAGGCTAATCATATCTTAAGAATATTACGCTAGTTCATAAAATCAAATTTCCCCGATTTGTATGATAGTCACACTTCCGCCAAAGTTCTCAGCCTTATTAAAAATGTAGCACGTAATTCGGAATCTGCAACCGCGGGAGGTTCCTCCCTCGTTTGCAGCGCATTATTATTATGATAATAGGATTTTATGCAAGATAAGCCGCTGCACCGACCGCAGAGTAAAACTTTAATCCAGTATTCACATTGAACCCACAACTTCCAACTAACCTTAACACTAATGAACCCTCTTTGATTTCAATCTCTTTGTAAGCATATGTGAAACTTTGCACACCAGTTAAGCCTCTAATTGCGAAATCGAAAACGTTTGAAACGTTATGGAACGAAATTTCTAGATGAGATATATGATACGTTGCAGTGGCGAAGCGTCACGTAAATAAATAGGCAAGCCGGAGCAAAAAAAAGGTGTATGGCGTGTGTGCTTGTTTGCCCCTTCCGTGACATAAAAAAAACATACCTTAAAAAATGGATGTCGTCTTTCTAGTTCTCAAAAAGCAGTGCTGAAGTGTCGCGTGCGTTAAAAGTGCGCGGAAAGGCAATTCTTGCTTTCCAAGTAGTACTACCGTATCAATTAAACGTTTCAATAAATTTCGATTACGTTCCACTTACGATTGTGGGCCTCAAAATTATTACCAAAAAAAGTTTAAATTCTACTGTTACCAAACTCATGTAATAATATACAACTCCGTATATGTTTCTCGCTTTGAGCATGTTTTCTAGCTGAATTACTTATAGAAAATAGAATAAGTTTTTTTTTCTTGCCTTTTTCGTGCTTATTAAGATTAAATCTTAGAAAAAATACAAATTTATTTCCCTATTTCTGGGCGGTTTGCCCTTCGGGAATATATAAAAACTAACCTAACATAACCTATTTTTTTTACGTACTTTAATTCAAACCGTAATGTTTCAGTAATAATTGATTTTAGAGAAGTTTGTTTAAAAAAATATGCTTGTTTTAGTATATTCTAAACAATTAAATCATCATAAATAGACCTTATATTGACATAATTTTCAAGTCCCTGACGCCTTGAAAATGACCAACATTTGAACCCCTATAACTCGGCCAATTTTGATTTTAGAGAAAAGTTTTTCAAGTAAAAACATGCTTATTTCAACGTGTTCTATACGATAAAATCATTTAAATTAGGTGTCATAATGATACAATTTTGGCGTGCCCTAAGCCTGCGTCCCCTAACTGAATTATATAAATTGTGAATATCTGCAAAACCTGTTCGATTCCAAACACTGCTAGAATCGGAAAACAGCAAAGATGAATAGCAAAATAATTTGTTTAATTTGCAGCTGCCAGTCAGCCAATTGTATTTGTAATTCGCTGTGGAAATGTTTGAAGAATCCATCTCTACGCCTATAATCAATTTTTATGTCTGGGCGAGCGCGTCCTAATCCTAACTTAATGACATGTTTCTTATTTCCAAAGGATAACTTTGAAAAACATGTTTGTTCATTAAGTAGGTAATCTGTAAGATAACACTCAATTTGCACCAATGCGGCCGTTTGTACTTTGAGTACAGGCAAAAATATTTAAAAACCAAACCACGAATATAACCTAAAATAGATCGAAGCAAAAATAACAATATTTAGGTACTTAACGAAATATAAACAAACCTCCGTTGTCGCCACGAATCTGCAAATAACACAATCCAAACAGAAAAACATTCACAGAACACTAAACAAGCTAAATTTCACTAGTTGAGTCTCATAAAACACAATAAGTTAAGTAATAACACAAATTTAACTATAAATCAAAACAAAACACCGCATATTAGCGCGAGGACGCGAAAGTAATGGCGTAATGAAAATCAAAAAAGTAGTTGAAGGTCGTGAGGCCAGGGGGGAGAGAGACGGTTGTTGAGTTGAGTGTCCTTGGGAAAAGAAAGTTAACGCATGCACTTTAAGTTCAAAATTGGATGCAATAAGCCGTAGTTCGTCGGCCGGACTTGCGTGCTTCTCCCTCTTGCGTGCTCACACAGGTGCCGCTGTGTCTGTGTGCGAGTTTAAAGCTAATGTAGCGCTATAATATTATACCATTTGGTTTGAATTTGTTAGTGAGGTCCGGCGCCGAGTCACCGGCTTGTATGGCGGTTTTAATTGTGGGTGTAAGTTCGAGCGCGCGTAGTAAAAGGTAACTGAGCATGTGTGCGTGTATACGAAAATATTGTTCTTGTTTCTTTCTAGTAATATAGGTTAGTGAATGGGTGCGAGCGAGTGATAGATTTCGGCTTGGTAAATAAATAAATTTGAATTGCGGCGTTAGTGCGTGTTCATTCATCGTATTATGAAGCAAGGTAAAGCTATAGTACACCGGGTTACTTTCGGTTTTACGTTTTGTTGTTTGTATACCTAGTAGGTACCTACTCTATGCATAGGATTTTTTAGGGAAGCCGCTGGGAATCGGGTTGTATGGACGCTTCGCTACTGATACGTTGCGACATTTATGAAATACAATAAAATGAAGGTGCTAGCTATTTTCTTTGCTGTGACCGTTACCGCCTGCAGAGAAGTCTTCGGCTTTAGGATATCATACAAAAGTTGGTATTCCTGAAGCAGCAAGAATACAGCAAGCCGAAGAAAAGACTCAATTAGACCTGTATAAAATAAATGAATAAATGTCAGGAGAAAATGTCACACCTCTAGTCCCAATTTAAGCTCTAGGCTTGTATTATGGGTACTAGACAACGATATAAATACTTATATAGAGAAATATATACTTAAAATACATAATAAACATCCATGACTCAGGAACAAATATTCACGTTCATCAAGCAAATATCTGCCCTTACCGGGTTTTGAACCCAGGACCGCTGGCTTCGTAGGCAGGGTCACTACCAACTAGGCTATCGCGTCGTCAAAGCAGCTATGCAGTTCAGTTAAAGCTGTCAGAAATGGACGGAGCTACATAACTGCTATAGCACTGTCCTTTACGCTCGCTGTAAAATGAACTGCATGGCTATGTATGTATGTATGTATGTAAACTCTTTATTGCACAAAAATATAAATATTACAATATAAATATTAAAGTAATGTACAAAGGCGAACTTATCCCTAAATGGGATCTCTTCCAGCTGCCCCTGAAGTTAATGAGTAAGGACAATGCATAGGGTTGGACACATACAAGTTTGCACAAAAAATATCAAAAACAGATGATAATACTAATAATTAGAAGAAAAAAAAAAAAAAAAAAAACGAATAAACGACTCAGGTACTCAAGGTAGGTAAGAAACATAAACTTAGGTACCCACATATAAAATACACATATAATATAATATATATATGTATATATATAACTATAATCATTATAGGAACTCGGCTTCACGACTCATTCAGCCACAACGTTTTTAAATTTCGCTTTAGAGCGACTACAGTAGGTGATTGTCTTAAGGACAACGGAAGCTCATTCCAAAGTTGGACACCACGGACTGTGAAGGATTTGGCATAGAAATGTGTTTTATTAGACGGAACCGCAAGGGAAAGATTGGCACTGGAACGCAGGCGATGACCGCTGCCGCAGGCTAAATAGCTAAATCTTTCAGAAAGATAGGGAGGAGAAGAAGAATGGAAGAGGACATTGAAAAGAAGTGAAAGTACATGTAAATCTCTACGGCGGCGGATAGGAAGCCATTTCAGCTGCGCACGAAACATCGACACGTGATCGAACTTCCTCAGGCCAAAAACATATCGGATGCAAACGTTCTGCAGACGCTCCAGTCTGTCAAGCAGTTCCTCCTTCAGGTCCAAGAACGCTATATCGCCGTAATCTAGAAGCGGGAGTAACAAGGAACGAGCAAGAGTTCATTTTGTCTGGAAGGGTAGAAAATTCTGCTATGTTATAATAACGCCCCTGGAAAGCCAAAGAATTGTAGGTGGTTCAATAACTGATATCAACGAGACCCCATATCAAGTAAGTCTGGGCTATATTTTGAAAAAGTATCAATAAAATAATCTGCAAGACATCATTACGGTAGCCTAGTCGGTAGTGACCCTACCTACCTACGAAGCTAGCGCTCCCGGTACGGGCAAATATTTGTGTGATGAGCACGAGTATTATTTGTTCCTGAGTCCTGTGTCTTGTTTTCTATGTTTTATCTATATAAGTAAATTTATCGTTGCCTAGTACATACCCATTGTACAAGTCTAGAGCTTAGTTTGGGCCCTAGGTCAATTTGTGTGAGATTTTCCCCTGATGTGTGGGAAGTTGACTGATTATTTTTTAATTTGTGTTCGTGACAACATGACTGTATTTTAACGTGTGGAACGCCCAACGTGACGTCATGTCAGTGAATAATCAAGTTAATGATGGCTCATATGATAGAGCAGACAATAATAATTGTGTTAGTATCACCCGTGAGATACTATCAGAATATCATTTATAGGTGGGCTGTGTAGGGGTGCGTCAGCTAACTTATGTCGTAGTGGATCTATGTTTTATTTATTCGTAATAAATTTATACAAACAGCTTACGGGTTTTTATTGATTTTATGCGCTTACAGACTATGGTATTCTAAGTACATAAATCAATCTCTAGTAAGTTTTATTTATTACCTATTAAATCATATTCCTTGTAATAATTTGTATGTTAATTAAAAATACTTGAAACAATAAATCACGAAACGTTTTCCATGACATAATTCAACTATTTAATGAACCATCCCACAAGTAAAAATACACGATTTAAAATTACTTGTAATGGCCATTCCACGATCTGAATTGTCGACGCAATGAAAATACATGAAATGTTGACTTTGAACGACATTTGACGAAGTGAGTGTCGATAATTTGATGATAAACCACTTTTTAAATATTTCGCCTATTCTGTAATTAACCATGACGGGGTTGGATTCGCCGTAGGCCATGCAAGCGTCGCCGAGGGTTTCAAGGTCTTTTATTTGTAAACTTGCGATATTTTCCGGCATATTGGTGTTAAGGTCCTCGGCACGTAGGTGCCAGGCTTCGATTCGATGTCAGCCATCTCCCAGATCGCTTCTGTGGGTGTTCGTCTTGGTAATTGTGCGGCGCTTCAGGTGCCATTCTATATTGGCGTTCGATTTTGCGTGAGATACTACGACGTTCCACGGGTTAATAAAACGTGAAGTTTTGTCTTTGAATAAGATTAATATAATTTTTTTTTAAAGGTTGGGCTTGTCATCACAATCCTGTGTATTTCACCTCAGTTTGCGGTGGTTATGGTGGTTATCCTCGACACCAGTGGTTACCGCTGCTCACTACTACTTCGACGGCGAA
The DNA here is from genome assembly GCA_927399475.2 of Acleris emargana. NCBI lineage: Eukaryota > Metazoa > Arthropoda > Insecta > Lepidoptera > Tortricidae > Acleris > Acleris emargana. The sequence goes on from OV656849.1 coordinate 9,641,815, forward strand.
ACCACTGCCCAATCCATGACCACCTTTTATGGCTCCAACTTTCTGTTCTTTCATGGAGTCCGTCTTACAACCACTGACATTGAAATTGCCCATATGGTCGCCTATTATTGCCAATGATATCGCTATCATTCGCTTTCCAGGAGTAACATACTCAAGTAAGGATTCAAATAATTTTAACTTGTATAATCAACGTTTAGTTAGAACTTTACTGTGCCACGCCCACAGCACAGAATAAGTAATAAATAATATGCCATAGCGACATTTAGTAATACAATTCTTACGATTTAATTTATAACGCGACTTCACTGCGACTAACTTTGACGACGGAAGAGTGTGCGATTGGAATATTTCGATTCCAAACAATGTCTCTTTAACCGTCAAGCAGCAGTGTTCGTTTTGTTGTGTTCCGGCGTTGGGACCAGTGAAATAACTGGCACAGGGGCAGCATTCCATCTTAGAATTCTGGGTTTACATTCGAGTATTGCTAATTGCTTGTATTCGAGTATTTGTACGCGGTGGATGCGAAAAGCACAAGACCGGTCTGAGTGGAGAGCCTTGGGGGAGGCCTATGTCCAGCAGTGGACGTCTTTCGGCTGACATGATTGATTGATGATTGATTTGAGTCTTGGTATTGTAGTCTTGAGATTTTAATGAGAATTGTAATGTGTCTAGGTTTCTAATCCCACTTACCACGTGGGTTGGTGCTCGTGTCCTTTATCCTTGCTATAAAAAAATGTAGATTGCTCCAATGAAGTTTTACGAGAATCTATTACATATGAGAGCACAAGTTAATGTAAATTTGAGTGCGGTTTAATTGCAATATAATTACTTTATTTGTTTTACCTTATCGTAAATATTAAAATGGCTGTACCTATACAAATCATGCAAAGCAAATATACGCACATCGGGTAAACTGCTTAATGCTGCGTAAACACGAATTAATTATATTAATAGAGGATCCGAATAGGAGACGACCTTCATCAGGCCGTTTATTCGATAAAAAGTATTTTATAGCAAATTTAATATTTTAAGTAATATATGGCGGATAGGTATGATGAAAATTTTCAGTCCAGTATGTACTTAACTAGCGGCCTGCCAGCGGCTTCGCCCCGCTGCAAATTTCTGATTTTCCCGGTAGATTTTTCAATTATTTTCTTTCATACAAACCTTTTACTTACAATGATGAACACAACAAAAAATAAATCAGCCAAATCGGTTCAGCCGTTCTCGAGTTTTGCGCTTAGCAACAAATTTACCGATTCATTTTTATTACAAGGATTAAATATTCCAAAATTAACTATTTTTTAAATATTGCAATTGATTGGCAAATTACATACCAATCCAAAGTATAAAACCTATAGAAAATGCAAAGTTTGGTTGGGTAGGAATAGGAAGGTAAACCAGGTAAGGTCAAAACTTTTTAAACCGGCCCTTTCTGTGTAAGACATCTCTTTGCTAATCGGGTCACTTCATAAAATTCGTACTATAATTCGGTACTAATAATTGGCATCAAACCAAACATTTGCATACATTCTATAGGCTTCATACTTTCGATTAGTAGGTATGTAATTTGTCTATTAAACAAACAATTGCATTTTTTTTTAATCTTTTTATTAAAGTACCTATTGAGTGGAGTCCGCGGACCGGGAGACGAGATGTAGTTAGGCGTCCAACAAGATGAAGTGACGACCTTGTGAAGATCGCGGGAACGCGGTGGATGCGAAAAGCACAAGACCGGTCTGAGTGGACAGCCTTGGGGGAGGCCTATGTCCAGCATTGGACGTCTTTCGGGTGACATGATGATGATGATGATGATGAAGTACCTATTGGACTGAAAATCTGCTTATGCCCTACTTAGGCTTAAACATGGTATAGTGGTAGACTTAAAAAAAAACGCAAATACAAACAAAATGACGTCATTCCTCCGAGACCAAAGCGAGCCTAGCAAACACTGATATTTTTTTCTCGTAAAAAATAATCCAAAAAGAAAATGGAAAATAGTAGATTGTATAACTAGGGTCAAAAATAAGCCATAGTACCCCGAGATGGTTATTTTTTGAAAATTGTGCGAGTGGTACCTAATATGGCTTTTAGACCCGAGTTATACACTCTACTTTTCACTTCGATTGTGAGAAAATAAAAGAATTATACAAAAGTAAAAAAATCTTTTATTTGCTGAGCTGTCAATACTTTCGATTTTTTGGACTTAAACCCATCGGATAATCTTTTCAAGAAAACGGTTAAATTTGTGTAAGTTTTTAAGTTTACTTGGTGCTTCGATTGCATCGTTGTTTTCAGCATTGACCATATACTCTACAGTGTCGAGGACTTATATTTCATGGAAAGCTCATCAAAATAATTAAGAAATACACCTTCACTGTTAGAATCAACTTGCTTTTCATTTTTCCATTGTGTAAAATTATTGTATGCCCTTAAATAGTTTTCACGAGATTTCACGGGCAAATTATTTTCAATCAGTTTTTTGGCCCTTTTCTCCATTATTATATTCGGCGTAAGTTGCAATTCATTTTCATTTGACGACATCTTAAAATTAACAATGTTTATCCACCCACAATGTATTCCGCGGCAAAATATTGTTTTAATTTGGCGGCGTGTTTTTTTTTAAACTACTTTGACACAGATACAAAATATAGACTAAACGGCGCTGATCGAGTGAGTATTTAGCGCTTTAAAGCGTAGCTCAAACGATTTATGATATTTTAGCAATTGTAAAATAGGTACTAAAAAACACCTTTGTTTTGTTTTGAGAAATGAATTCTGTTACCTGATTGGTCGGTTTTAATATAGCTTTATTATGGTTGGTTGATATCAAATACATTTTTTTTTAAAGATTTGAATTAGTTAACGAGTGTACGTACCAAAAAGAACCGAACGTTCCGACTGACAGTCGATGTGTATTGTGATTGGTGGATTTAATTTGGTGAAGTATTTTGATTGGTCAAATTAAGATGTTTTGTAAATGTAAATCATTCTATTTTCAATTTCATATTTTCCCTAGTGAAAATATATACTCGTATATTATATTTTCCCTCGGTTGTACATGTATCACTTGAGTCTCGCTTGATAAGTCTAATTTGACAAACTTTTTGAGCATGAGAAGTGAAAAATAAAAATAATATCAGACAAGCCTCTACAAGCACGATATTTGTCAGGACACCCTTTCAAAGAAATTATGTTTTCAACGAAACAGTTGGACTGTAATTAGTAAAGGTCTAACATTAGAAACGCTGCTTTTCACGTAACCATTAGGTGAATATTAGGTAATTTAGTGTAATTAAGCACACGTGGCACAGTTCCCTCGCTAAGTGCACGCTGCGGTTACAGGTGGAGTGCCGTTTACGGGCACTGGAGAAGTTATCAGTTCCGACCATGTTATTATGTATCGCAACGGCTGAAATTATCTAGTTTTACGTCATACTACGCTGTGTCAACTCCTTGAGCCCCTTACAGCTATTGCGAAAGCCCCGTCGCAACCGATACCAAGTATTCCAGTCTCTGCACTTGGTTATATTCTCTTTTAGGCTTCGCAGTCTGCAGGCGTAGACAAGTAGCATTTGACGGTAGCTTTACGACTGTCAAAAAATATGTGGAATTGACATAACTGCCCAACGCGACCTTCTTCGCACCTAACTGCAATCGTGTACATTTTCTTTGATTTCGGTGGTCGGTAACATGCGATGAATGCATCTTGATCTGGCCAACAGGAATGGGTGCGGTTAAATATTGTGCATGATCCTTTCGGAGCATTACCATCATGTCCTACCACCTTAATCCCTTACGCCAAGTGTTCGTATAATTGTAGGCGTACTTTTTCGAATCAAATCGGAGAAATACTGGAAAAGGGCTGAATCATAAGTTCCCGAAACCGACGTGTGTGCATGACTTGATGTATGAATGTTGAAGAAGCGAAAGATATTTGTCAAGATAGTAGCAAGTGGAAAGACGTGGTCTCCGCCTACTCCTCTGGGAAACAGGCGTGATTTAATGTATGTATGTAAATAGAAGTAGGTATTCCAATCGGTTGCATCTCAAATATATCTGTTAGTCTTATTTGCATTTTCTGTGCCTTAAAAAAGGAACGCTCTTAATTAATTTCGTCGCAAACTCACATTTGTTGCGACACAGAATAACAACACCGTTCTATTGCATGGAATGGAGGAAGTGACGCATTAGGGTCTATGTGTCGGCTGCTAAGTAGTCGTAGAGCGCACATATAGTTTATGTAACATCCATCACAGTTGAACTGCGGCGTACCAACGAGTAAACTATGTAGGAAGCTTGACAGCATCGGAAGGTATATCTTACATAGTTTAAGTAATAAAGCACTAAAGTATAGAACGCTATAGATATAATAAGCATGTTAGTACCTTGTCATAGTAAACATCAAACTGTACCCGTATTGCAAGCATGATTTAGACATTTAAAAATAGTTTTAAAAACTAAAACCTTACTGCGGAAAAAAACAAAACAAGTCAGGGTGGTGATTTTTGACTTTCGAGCGATCAAAAGTTTCACTTGAAAGTGAGTAAAATCAGTGAAACCGTTCTTTGAAATACGAGCGGTAGAATTGAAAACGAATGGTGTAAACCACTCTTCTTTAAATTTTCTATCGCGCGTCATTTCAAGTATACGGTTTCACTGATTTTACTCACTTTCGAGTCAAACTTTCGAGCGCTCGAAAGTCAAAAATCGGCCCCCAGGACCTTTGTAATGTTGTTACGCTATTTACTAGCATGTGGTATTCGCTATCTGATTTACAATATAATCACAACTTTAGTTCTTGTACAGTGCCGCAGATGCCATATTTTTGATAATCCGTGATTTGACAGCAGGAGTGTCGTGTGAATGGATCTTCATCCATTGTAATCGTCATCGTGCCTGCTAGCAAGCTGTTCAAAACTTGTTCGTATTCGAAGGCAAAGATTAATAAAGTAACACAGCTTGGCTGTCAAATACCAAAAAATCGCAATATTAAAGCCTAGCCAAAGCTTTGTGTTACCACATAATCCCTATGGAATTCTATGTTATGTTACTACTGGGAATTAATTCCGATTGCATTTGTTTGACCAGAAATTAACTTCAGTAGTAAGTTAATGAGTGATATAGGTTGCAATAGTATCTAAATGTTATTTTAATCGATGTATTGTGCAAGAGTATATAGTTAATAATGCATAACTAATGCGTACTTTTATACTATGTCGCAAATTAGGATACACTACATATTGTATATAGTTGGTTCCAAGTCAACGTTAAACAGGAATTAAAGGCAGCGCTTGATAGTGGCTGAAGGAAAACCTACCTACTTTAACGTAGACCCACCGAATTGAGATTCATTCGTTTGGTGTCAATAAGGAGGTTTTTACAGTATTTACCACCAAAGGTATTCACTATCTTTGAATTTGACAACTATTAAAAAAAATAACAGTCGGCATAAAGCTCGCCTCAAACAAGTTTTTGTTGCAAATGTATAATATTATTTTTGATATTTAGTTTCTGCGCTGAGTAAAAAAATGTTTATCTCACCACTCTTAAGCACCTTAGATTAGATGTGGCAATCGAATCTTTTGTCTGCTTATCTAAGGCAAAGATGTGTACTGTCAAATCAGTACGATCTGAGACATGAAAGTCAAACTACAAAAAATTGTGTAGCATTATAAAACATAAACGAACTTCCCTCTCAAAACGTTTTTTATTGCTATTAACCAAGAAAAATGCGCGCGATCTTATTTCTTTTTGCAATATGCATAGTAGTGTCTAGAGCGTACGTGATAGAACGACGAACATTATCATCAGTTAATAATGGTATCTATGACTACCATCGGAGAACTGGAATAGCCTTGGCGGAGCAGATAAAAGCAAGTGAAAACGACTTAGCTACTATACAGCGGATCATCGGAGGATCTCCAGTTGGAATTGACACCGTACCTTACCAAGTAAGTAAACCATAGTAATTCATAACAGGGCCTCTATTCAACACGGTAAAAACCATACCGTGTTTGAGCTGATATCGTATTCTCACTGTTTTGACAGCTCTTATTTACTTGAAAGTAATAGCGGCTGACGTCATAACAATATCATAACAGGTTTACTACGATATCGTTTTCACCGCCTAGAATACCGGCCAAAATCAAATACGATTTGGATTAAGAATAGAGGCGCAGATTCTTAAATCAAACTTTGATGTTAACATGTAATCTATATTTTTTTGCAAGGCAGGTCTTATCGTGACAGTTCTCGACGTGTACCTATCCATATGTGGGGGCTCCCTCATCTCTGCAACCAGGGTCGTGACTGCAGCCCATTGCCACCACGACGGAGTCGTCACAGCCCAGGCTGTGACTGTGGTCCTTGGCTCCAGTCTTCTCTTCTCTGGAGGAACAAGGATTGGCACTATCGATGTTACTTTGCACTCTGAATACAGCCCCAGTTCTCTAGAAAATGATATCGCGGTTATAAGAATTCCCAGTGTAACATTTACTTGTAAGTTTCTTTTTTTGCATTCTGTGTTTTTGAATAACCCATTCAGTTGTCTGAAATTTATATAATTCATATTTTAATGTTGGGAAATTACGTGCGATAAGCTGCAATATAGATTGCGAGTTAAAAACAATTCAAAGATTATTTAGACAGAATGTACGTTATGAAGATAAAATAAATGAAAGTTGCTATAATGTAAGCTAATCACATTCACTATAAAGATTTATTGTTGCTAAACCTAACTCCGTTTCATTTAGTTACTCTTATTTAGGCCTACATTACGTGCATTTTAATCTCGAAACCTTAAAATAATTTAATACCTTGTTACTCTGTAAGTGCAATTAATAGAGACAATATTATAATTACTCACAGACTTTTCTAATTCGTTTTAAAATTAAAGGTAGCTCTTTCAAAATGCTGAGCATTGGTTTCAAAATAAATTTTAGATAAACACCATCTTTAAGCCACAAGTGGTCATTACATAGTATGTCTAACACAGCAAAAACTTCAGAGACTAAGCCAAAAACGAAGAACTTAAAGATACTTACTCTTTTGTACTTTCAGCATTTATCCAGCCCGTCGCTCTTCCTTCAGGCAACGAAGTAAATATGGATTTCATTGGGTTTCCGGCAACAGCTTCGGGCTACGGAACAACCACAGATGGTAATAATTAATTATAATAAATTCACTCAATTGGCCAACTATTGGTCCAATTAAAAACTTAAACTTCAGTTGTTATGATAGGGGTTATTTACTTGATAATAATAGCGGCCGTGGAAAAAACAATGCAATACAATACGTATAGAGACAGAGTAGAAGACCCTTGCCCTGATCCTGCTGAGTTTCTTGCGGCGTTTCTTCTCAGCGATGGTCTCCTCTTGTGAAGCGCTGGTAGTTTCTTGACGTGTAAAAGTGCCAGTGCGGCCTACTTACTGAATAAATGTCTTTATCTTTATCTTGAAAACACAACGCGCAAATGGCATGTACCGTTAAATTTCAGCAACGAGCGTTGACCAGCTCCGGTCTGTCAGTTCAGTGACAGTTCCCGTGATCAGCAACGCCCAGTGCATGGCCGCGTACGGGGGCTTCATCCTGGCGCAGCATCTGTGCACCAGCGGGGAGGGCCCGAGGGGCACGTGTGCAGGTGACTCGGGGGGGCCTCTGGTGGTGAATATCGATTCAAGGGCGGTATTGGTACGTAAATAAATATTGAACTTTTTTGCACAATTTTATAACATGTAGATGTTATAAATGGCGGATAACTGGTGCTTTGGGAAAAATGCACTCACACACATTTTGAGTGCGTGCGTGCGTGTGTGGCTGCTCAGTACAGTGTTCCGCAGCCGTTACTAACTACGCAAAAACTATCTCAAAAACAACAACAATGAACTAATTCTCTGTTTAAAGTCATTTGGTGTTGTGCTGATTTTAGTAGCTTTTGTAGTTTAGTTAGTCAGCTTAGTCGTGATAGTTTATCTTTAAAATTAGTTATACTATATGCTTTCATTTCCGATATTTTTCTGATTTTTAGTATTTGTAGTTTTAGGAGAGGGGGGACACTTTACTTTAACAAAAACTAGCACTTTAAATCTTTATATTTCACAAACGGATCTCCTAATCCAAAAATTGTTGCGTAATCTCGCAATATTTTTGAAAGACCTATCTCATAGCAGGAAAAAAATACACCCTTGGGGGGAGATATTTAAAAAAAAACATTTCCCAGATATTATTTTACCACTTTGTCGGCGAGACTTATATGTATATCCATGCCAAATAGTTAACAGCTTTCTAGAACTAAAAGTTATATGGCGAAACTATGAGGGTTCCTAGTTTGACTACGGAACCCTAAAAAGGAACGACATGATTGTCTCTGTAAGCGTAAATTGTGGCGGTGAGATGCTTAGGTACTTCAATTTCACCCTAAAACAACTAATTCAAACAAAGTTTTCCAAGTATAATTGTGACCCATACTTTCAGAGCTGATATCTCTTAAACGGGCGAATGCCCCAGTTAAACTTATATTATAACACGCCTCTGTACGCGTCTGAGATTAATGATACATCTATATTTTAACAAGAAACAATTTAAGTTACAAATAGGACCTACCCAATCTTTTTTCTAGATCGGTGTAACATCCTTCGGCGCGGACCAGTGCGCAGCGTCCTACCCGTCAGCATTCGTCCGGGTCACCAACTTCCTAGAATGGATATCACAAAACTAAGTTGTAAAACTTAGCGGCTCCAAAGCGATAACAAAATGCACCCGTCAGCTTGAAAAATGAATGAAGTTATCGGACCCGAGAAGGGAATAATTGAGAGAGAGCGCACAATCGGGATATGATGGATCTCACACCTCTCCAGCCCCATCAAATCGCTCTTCAAAGGGTAAATCTATATTTAAGTGCCTCGCGAACTTCCTTGTAATTACATTTTTATGTTGTAGGGCCCGGGTTGCTAATGCCCCTTACAAATACGAATATAATAGAGCCCGGCTCTCTGAGATCTTATTCAGCCTCTGTTGAGATTTTTTCCGATATTAATGTGTACGTTTCATTATTGGATGTGTCGTTTTGTTGCTATCAATAAAATATTTTTAAGAATGCCAATGTTAAGGCTTTTATTTCCCTTATTTGCTTTACGGTTTATAAAAATACCTTTCGATCTCAGAAAGAATATTCAAAATCGAAATAAGAATGTTGTGTGAAGAGTGTGAAAAAAAAATGGGTGAATGAGGTTCTCAACTTCTCCGTTTTTTTCGTCGGTTAAAAAGAAAGACGTCAGCCCAGGTTCATTTTAGTTAATATTTTGATAGAAAGCAAAGCTAAATAAACAATTGCGGGGTAAACGATTGTGGTGTTCGGAGTGAAATTGGCAATACCCAATTTGTAATCAGAAACTACTGTTTGATTTGGTTTTTGCCAGTTGGAAATATTATAATATAAACATTTCAACATGTTACCGCAATATTCCCTTTTTTGCCAAGCTATAATGTAATAATTACTGAACAGCGAATATAATTGTTGAGCGGTGAAGTGTCAAGTTAGAACTTCAGGATATAGAGAATGACCAGGACGGCAATGACAATTAAAGGTTAAAAAAAGGTAAAAGGCCAATTTTGGACGTCAAAATATTATCAGCGCTTTCCAACACAAGTCCACTGCTGAGAAGACGCGCCGCAAGAAACTTAACAGTCATTTATTCTTTAACATTACTTATATAAAACAAGGTTTTAATTATGCTCAACACTTTATTTGGTGAACTGTTCATACTCCAAACTATTGTTATTTGGCTGTGTGGCGAGTGAGATCAAAGTTGCGTCGCAGAATTATTAGGAGTTTCGTTTTTAATAGTGTTAATATTCTTATAAACGATATTTTTGATGTCACTAGAAAACAAACTAAATAAAATTTAAAGGGGTTCAGCTAGATGGGGGTAGAAGGCAAACTAACAAGTAAACAACAACCATAATTCCCCGTAATACAAGAGCCTGCCCATCCTATCAAATTAATAGGGTTAACGCTTTCACGGCTGGATTATTTTTATAAGCCTTTTAAAATTCTTTTTAAATATACATTTCTAAAAGAATTAATATATTATAATAACAAAAATATACACTATATAATAGATATAGAAAGTAATAATTAGAATAATTAAAAACTAATGTAACCTATTATCTACTTGAAACTAGAATTATTGTTTATATATCTGTACACAATTACAAAAAGAATACCCCCTCTAATAAATCTGTTCGCGGCATTGTATCCATGATGTCAGTTCTAAAATAAACCCCTAGGTTAGCATAGTAAGAATAATCTTACGAATTACCTAATTTACCGTTTATTTGGGAACTTCCTAGACTAATTTGACCGCCCTGGATAAAGACATATTTCGGCTTTAATTTACGTAATTTAATCCTGAATGTCATAGCATTTGCCGTTTGGTTGCTGGGTTAGAATAGTGCCACTCCGTGTCGCTGTCGTCCCGTGGATGTCGTAAGAGGCGACTAAGGGAACAAAGGCTTTTAGTGCTGTTAGGCGATGGGCTTGCAACTAGAGAATGCAATTTAACCGGTTATTAGCCGTTTTTTAATGAAAATAACCGGTTAAAATCGGTTATAACCGGTTACTTGCATTCCCTACTTGCAACCTGTCACAAAACGCTTGTAAACATCTTAGCTTAACTGTGCAAAATGTGTTTACAAAATTATCAACAATATTTTAGAGTTGTTGGTAATTCTGTAGCTCTGCCTACCCTACTCTGGGAATAAAGGCGTGAGTTTATGTATGTGTTTTATCATAACATCCTCACAAACTAAAATATTTCAGCGAACGCTTGAATATTAACAACAAACATTTCATAGAATGTATCATTTCTCCGAATTTTATTTCACCGAAGCATTTTCTGTTTTTTAGGAAATCCAGAACATTAAATACGTAGGTAAAGTTAGGCAAGACAAGTCGCTACCTACCATTGTAGTGAAAGTAACTTCTCAAATTGTAAAAGATTCTTATGAGAAATTCTCGGAAATTTCTAAGAATATTCTTAAAACTTGTATGGAAAGACATTTTTTTTTAAATCAAAAATGGGATTGGGTTTGACCTCAGTCTCACCTGATGTTAAGTGACAATGAGGTCGAAGGTGGGCACACGCATACCCTGAATAAAGCCTATTCACTCGTGCCTTGAAAACACCAAGGTTATACGATTCCGGGAATACAGACGCAGGGAGAGCATTCCACTCGTATTCATATTTATTGAGTAAGTATATTGTACAGTCGAGGAATTTGGATGTTTAGCAGTTTGGCATGTCAATTTGCCGGGTTATATATTTTCCACGTGTCATTGCTCGTGTCAGTCATGCCGGGAAATGAACACAGCTAGTGTACGTGTTACGTCAAACTGCTAAACAATGCAAAGACGACGCGTTGGCCTAGTTGGTAGTTGCCCTGCCTATGAAGCTAGCGGTCCTGGGTTCGATTCCCGGTATGAGCAAATATTTGCGTGATGAGCACGAGTATTTGTTTCTGAGTCTTCGATATTTTCTATGTATATAAGTAATAATTTATCTATATATGTATTTATATCGTTGTCTAGTACTCATAGTACAAGCCTAGAGCTTACTGTGGGACTTGTTCAATTTGTGTGATATAGTCCCCTGATTTATTCATTTATTTACTGACCATAAATTACCGGAGTTTTGACAGCCCTAAACGAAGCCCTACGACGGTGTCTCGTCGCGGTTGCGAGTGTTGCGACGTTAACGGCGAAATGTAACACTCACCGACCCTTTTATTTTATTCCCAATACATTCCGAGTCAATTCTCGAGCTGCATTCACACTTTCACATAGCAGGTGAGTAATCGAACAACGCCGTGCATTGATCTCCTATAAATGCATAGGATACTAGATGCGTCGCGTTTAACTTAAAAATATTATTTAAGTAGACAATAGATAATTTGATATATAAATAGCTTAGGGGTCAAAATAGAAATGGTGTATTTTTTGTGGGTCAGAAATATATAACCATAGTTCTAGTATTAAGTAGATAATAGGTTACTTTAGTTTTTAATTATTTTAATTATTATTTTCTATATCCATTGTATAGTGTATAGTTTTGTTATGAATTGTTAAAATATTACCTACGTAAGTTCAGAAATAAAATCAGTTTCATAATTATAGTTGCCTAAGTATATTATGCTTGATTTACACAACAGTGCAAGTGCGAAGTTCATACATTGCTATACTTGCGACATGTCAGCATATGTATGAACTTCGCAAAGTGTAAATCAGGCATCGAAATAAATTTACGAGTCAATGTCAGTACATAAGCCTATTTATTAAAATTGGTTTTGATCACTAGGGTTACCTTTGGGGAGGGAATGAAAAATGCCCGGCGTTATTTTTGTTAATTTTGATTTACTGTTCTATTTACTGATAATACTCTCTCACTGACACTGGCGAAATCACTTGTTGGAACGTCGTTAATTTAAATAAGAAGAAATTGTTGGTTTTCGTGGAAAATACATTTAAAAAATAATTAAGCTACATCCCAATACCCAGTCGCACTGATAAGTAGCAAATAACATAAAAAAACATTTTAACATTATTTGAACGTTATGCATGACAGGAACTGTGATCTAAGGAGTTTTGAAAGAACTTGGGTTTCAGTTAGATCTCACTTCATTTACTTATAAGTATTAGAAAAACCGTTTACGAATTCGGCATTTTTTCACATTCATGTTTTTGATGGTATACCATATTTTTTTGTCCAATAGGTATTTATTTGTTTTCTTTTTAAATAAATATTTAATAAAAAAAAGATTCACTGCTTTTAGATTTTTTCCTTACATACATTTTTTACCTATTTTTAATTTGGGTAATCGTGCCCAGGTGGACGTCAAATTTCAACATTCTGAGCCATGCGAAGTAAAATGCCGATTTTTAGGCTTTAACATCTCAATAAGCGTTTGAGCTGTATTTATGACATTTGTTATGAGGTTTTCGTTAATCTAAGGGATTAAAAAAATGAGCTAAACTTAAAGTGCTTATGTTATTTCGTTTTTCAGTATTATATTATATATAACCCACGGCCGACGGTGTCTCGCGTACTTAGTTTGCGAAGTGTAGTTATTTTTTCTGTCGAGTAATATTCCTCGTTTAGCAGTATATATAACACATCAATTTGCCGGGTTATACATTTTTCATGTGACTTTTCGTGTCACATCTCCGGAGAACGTATAACACGGCTTATTTACGTATATGTCCAACCGCTAGGCAATCGATAAAATCGATTTCCTTGACTATACCTACATATCCTATACCAAGGTGATATTATTAAATATTTGTTAGAAACAGTGCATCTAGTTTTATAGATCTATAGGTCGTCGTGTCGTCAATGAGGTAGGATGCCAATATGCATGCATTGTGCACTAACTCAATACTGCCAGTCTCATGTAGCCGAGTGCTTGCTAAGAGAATTTATTATGAATATCATACTCGAGAAAGGTAACACCTGCGTTGTAGGCAAAAAAAAAATCTGTGCTTATTTAAAATCACACCAAAAATATCTAAAAAATTATGTCTAACAATCAAAATTTTAATCTAATTCTAATTTTAATTAATAGCTTTCACTAAATCTATTATTTTATTTTGAAAAAATAACAAAAAATACGGATAGAAATAAAGATTTTTTGACAGTAACGAGAAATCGCGTCAAAAAGTGAACATCGAAAATAAAATTTCACCATGCTTAGGACCTTGTACGTTTAAATGCCAATGATCAATTTGTATTTGTATTGATCAATATGTTCAGTTTAAAATTCATTATTATAATAAAGGAATTAAAGCGCTTACCATTTGTTTTTTGGGGTAAGTTACGTATTATTACTTTAATACATTGAAATAGAGTCGAAAAGTGACGAACCTTTTCATACCGTGACTATATGTACAGTCAGCGTCAGATAGATCGAACCGGACAGCGTGCCCATAAAAATGGGATGCATTGGATTTTCAAAAAAAACGAACCCGATAAAATTTCAGAAAAATGTGATGTGACGGGATGTTTTAAGTATCGGCTTGGATAAAATGTCAAGATGATGTAACTGTATAGATTACCTAAAAGATTGAAATGGTCAAAATTTCAGCCGTATCGAAGCATCTAAAATTCCAACAAGATGGGATGGGATAGAATGCCTAAAAGGTGTAACCATTTGAGAAAAATGAACTTAGTCCCAAGAAGTTAAGATTCCTAATGGTTTGCCACTTCAAACGCAATGAACAGCACAATATTTGCCAGGTATGACTCTTAAACCTTGGTAATAAGGGTTAATGTGAAACTACAGATAATGTAACGCGCGACTGAGAGGCCGTTCAGCAGCATGTTGTCCTGCTCTTCGCCGTCAGTCATTCTGAATAAAAATGTCTTATCTGTTGTCTGTTGAGTAAACGTATGAACCAGACATATCCAACCTATTATGTAAATACTATGCATTCCGATATCGAACGCTTAAAAATATTTATAGCTCAACTGTGTATTCCTAAATTAAAAGGACGACAGTACGGCAGCCAGTACACTAACGGAAATATTTAGAATTTGATGTTCATGCAAAAACCTATCGCGGCAGATTCAGCCATATTGAGAGGGCGTTTGTCATTTTCACCAGTAACTGATGGAGCTGATACTATATATAATATATATAATTGTTACTTTGGATTTAGGTGGAACATTGTAATATTAAGCGGTTTGTATTTTATTGTCGCTATATGCTTTGACTTTTTAAATACGAAGTTTAACAAGCTGAACTGAATTAATATAATTTTTGTAATAAATTATAAATGTCAAATAAGTATTGCTAACTCAAGGTCTTCATTAAAAATATGTAATTTCATAAAATTTGTACCAGACTCAACTGTTGAGTCATACTAATATTTACAATTGAATTGAACACCTTCGTTAAAGAACTTAGGGTACCTATAGAAGACTGCATGCCTGCATGTTTAAAAAAATATATACTTATCCAGGATAATTTCTAATCGTGTTATCTCTTTCACATGCTTCTTAAAGGTTTTCAGTATCGCTCTCTAATCAAGCTATCTCTTTCACTCTTATAGGAAAATTGCCATATACAGTATTCCCAGCTTCTTATTTTTCGGCTGGCTATCGCTATCACACTTGCACTCGTAACTGACAGTATATTTGTCACTTGTGTGTCATAGAAAAACGAAGATTGCCGATGCCTGTTAAGAAAATGATTGCACTGTACACACAACATCACACCTAACTAACCATTAAAGACAGAGCAGAGAAAAAAGAAAGAGATGTATATATGTGTATTATGTCAACTTCTATGCATTCTAGTGCGACTCTCTTTCATGCAATATTTCAGATTTCTGAAGTGTATAGCTAGATGTGTTGCTGTGTGTACTATCAGCCCCATGGAATGGAATACAATCGGATTCCTCCTTTAACCAGCTAGTACGGTGCACTGTCCATTTCGTCTAGTCGCTATTTCTATGTTAATATCAAATTTAACAGTCTGCGGAGCTGCGTTTTTTTCTGTTGAAGAAGTAACATAACCTAAACCTACCTCTACCTATTTATGATACCAATTTTGGTAAATTAGTAATAGAGTAGCGAACAGTGGAAATGAACAGAGCACCTATCCCTACCGGTAGAAATAAATCTACAAAAACGTGCACTTAGAGACTGTTGTGTGATCATTAGTAAAAATAAGTAATCGTTAAAAAATCGTAACTAATAGTAAAATTCCAAGGAAATGTGTCAAATTTACATATTTTTTTCGAATTTTCACAATGAGTAGAGTTAACCCTTTGAACGCCTCTGACTTCTGTCCTCACACGCCAATGACAGCTAATGTCAACCGTACGTCACAAATACTCCGGGCTATTTTGCACTGTATCTGTGACCACTATATGAGTCGATGGCGTCATAGGGACGACAGTACACGACCACTTGTGGTTCTTGGCGTTCAAAGGGTTAACTACTGATCAAACAACAGGCTCTTACAGCAACAAAGTGTACCAGGATAGTTCAAGTTTATTCCCACTAGTTCAGTTGTCCAGTCCATTGAACTAGTGAGATTATTTTTGTCGTCTGTTCAGTTAACGTCGGTTTTTATTTTTGACAGACTTCAAAAAAGGACTTTAATTTTGCCTCTATTCCCACTAGTTCAGTTGTCCAGTTCAGCTGACTGAACTAGTGGGATTCTTTTTCTCGTTTGTTCAGTTAGAGAGGTAGGTTTAGGTTTTGGTATGTTAGATGTTCAGCAGGCCTGAAGGGCCAAAAACACCCAGAAATAGCTCAGCGGAGTTCCGTCGAAACGGATATACCCGCTACGTCCACGTTCGTGACTACGATTTCACAACTGAACAAACGAGAAATAGAATCCCACTAGTTCAGTCAACTGAACTGGACAACTGAACTAATGGGAATAGAGGCAAATTTAACGTCCTTTTTGAAATCTTGTCAAAAATAAAAACCGACGTGCGACGTCAATGCCGGTGTGGGTAGACAAGTTCAAACGTGTTTTGTATTGCCGGCTACTTACTCCAAAAATCTTCACACCACGTAGTCACACCACTGCTATTCGTTTTCATCGGAATCGGTCATTTTTATTCCGCAAAAGTAGGTAGGTTAGGTTCGTTAGGTATCTTTACGGGCTGACTCGTGATCACGGGCCCCGTTTTTTCGTGGTCCCATTATTTTGTCCCATTAATGGGACCATGAGGGAGAACTGTTTCTCATAGTCCCATTAGTATTTACGGTTGTGAAGATTTTCGTCTTGTATAATATATTACGAAGGTAGGCTTCCGTTATGTTAGTGTCGCAGCAGGCCCGGAGGGGCATACCACGCAGAAATAGGAGCTCCGCGGCAGCGTATCTCCGTCGTCTCTAATTGATTTGAAATTAAGAATGTTGGCGGAGCTCCGCAATCGCGTAGCTCTTATTTCTGAGTGGTTTAGCTCTCCGGGCCTGCTGCAAGACTAACATAACCGAAACCTATCTACGTATTTAGATTTTTAGCAAACCACGCATCATTATTTTAGTATACAGGAAGTAGATAAATAGTAATGGGACTACGAGAAACAGTTCCCCCTCATGATCCTATCAATGGGACAAAATAACGGGAACACGAAAAATTGGGGTCACGGGTGCAGACTCATTGTCACGCCAGGTTGTCACGCCAGGTTGTCACACCACTGCTTTTCACTTTGGTCGGAAGTTCGACAGAAATAATTTTTATTCCCCAAAAGTAGGTAGGTTAGGTTCGTTAGGTGTCTTTAGATGCCCGAAAGGGCAAATCACCCAGAAATAGGAGAGTTCCCCCAGGCACGGCTCCGTCAAATAGCAGTGGTATGACAACCTGGGTAAGCGTCAGAACCCCTGGACCAATGGAGATATTTGATGTTTAGAAACTACCAAAATTCAGTGCCTTATTGGTACTATTTGGTACCTAACTTCAAATAATTAGTACCTCTATTGACAGCGCAAAAACGAGTAAAGAAAGTGGCTAGACCATCTGACGTCAGGATGTCTCGGCCATTTTTTTTTACATCGTTTTAGACAACGAAACTAATTTATCTTTCAGCATTTGTACAGCAATTTTTGAGCTCTTTCCCTTTAGCTAGATCGATGGCCAGACTAGTCTGGTCAACGGATTTTTTTTTCGTTGGCCAGATCTACCCTAGGTAGGTTTAGGTTATGTTAGTTTTGCAGCAGGCCCGGTGGGCCAAACCGCCCAGAAATAGGAGCTCCGCTTGAGCGGAGCTCCGTCAACAATGTCTAAGATAAAAACATTGCGAACCTTTTTTACTTTCATTGTATTTTTATCCAGCTGTTAAATAAATCTGGCTCACGGGAAAAAAAACCCGGTGGCCAGACTACTCTGGCCATCAACCTAACCAATGGGAAAGACTGGATTTTTGCATGCACAGACATGACCTCGTAACCAGGCCTAACCATCAGAAACTTGGTATTAAATACGGTCAAATAACACCCGTAGATAAACTTTGGAAAAAGTTTGCTTTTATCCCTTATATTAATAGATTACACTTTTTAAACACCGATGCAGTGCTTCCTCATAGATACATTTTTGGGTACAGTTGATTATTGCCATACCCGTCGCCTTTAGATAACCCACCCAAATAAGTAACCTAATCGTATTTCTTAAATTAACAAAATGATAATGAGTTTTGATTATTAACGTGCGATTCTGGTAATAATGGTTGTTACGGTGCATTAAATGGTATCTGGTACGAGTATGTGGACAAAATACGACGAGATGTTCATGTATCATACTCCTCGCAATATAGAGATCTTTATAACCGGCATGTTTTGTTACAAAAAGTATATAATTTATTTAGGTTGAATTCATACACCATTATGCTAAGGCATTCTAAAAACAATTAAGTATCATTGACTCTAAGTATAATAAACTAATTAACCACATTATCATCATCTTCATTTTAAACAGCTTTTATACGACATTATACATTGACCCAGTTAAGTCGAAAACAATTAAGTTATAAAATAATTGAAAAAAACAATCATATACAAAACATTACACATATTATTACAAAACGATGGGTTTATCGTCGTGACTCGTATAAATATATCTATTGCTGAGCCTTTCCCAACAATTTCCACGACGCTCGGTTGGTTGGTGTAGCTACTCGCAACCAGCGCCTTCCCGCGATCTTTACCATATCCTCGGTCCACCTTACGGGAGGCCTACCAACCGAAAGCCACGCTGCACCGCGCCAGCAGCCTGCACGGGGACCAAGTGAGTACATCATCACCATCATCATAACCAGAAGCGTAGAGGCGTGGGGTGCGCGTGGCACCGCTGTTTGCCTGTTGGACGCCGCCACGCTGCAACGTGCCAGAAGCCAGCACGGGGACCACGTGAGTACATAATCACCATCATCATCATCATCATCATCATCACAATTAGAAGCCCAGAGGAGTGGGGTGCGCGTTGCACCACGTCAGTAGCCTGCACGGGGACCACGTGAGTACATCATCACCATCATCATAACCAGAAGCGTAGAGGCGTGGGGTGCGCGTGGCACCGCTGCTTGCCTGTTGGACGCCGCCACGCTGCAACGTGCCAGAAGCCTGCACGGGTACCACGTGAGTACATAATCACCATCATCATCATCATCATCATCATCATCACAATTAGAAGCCCAGAGGAGTGGGGTGCGCGCTGCACCACGTCAGTAGCCTGCACGGGGACCACGTGAGTACATCATCACCATCATCATAACCAGAAGCGTAGAGGCGTGGGGTGCGCGTGGCACCGCTGCTTGCCTGTTGGACGCCGCCACGCTGCAACGTGCCAGAAGCCTGCATGGGTACCACGTGAGTACATAATCACCATCATCATCATCATCATCATCATCATCACAATTAGAAGCCCAGAGGAGTGGGGTGCGCGCTGCACCACGTCAGTAGCCTGCACGGGGACCACGTGAGTACATCATCACCATCATCATAACCAGAAGCGTAGAGGCGTGGGGTGCGCGTGGCACCGCTGCTTGCCTGTTGGACGCCGCCACGCTGCAACGTGCCAGAAGCCTGCACGGGTACCACGTGAGTACATAATCACCATCATCATCATCATCATCATCATCATCACAATTAGAAGCCCAGAGGAGTGGGGTGCGCGCTGCACCACGTCAGTAGCCTGCACGGGGACCACGTGAGTACATCATCACCATCATCATAACCAGAAGCGTAGAGGCGTGGGGTGCGCGTGGCACCGCTGTTTGCCTGTTGGACGCCGCCACGCTGCACCGCGCCAGAAGCCTGTACGGGGACCACGTGAGAACACCATCACTATAACTATCGTCATCATCGCCATCATCATCATCATCATCATTATCATCTCAATAATCATCATCGTCACAATTAGTAGCCTAGAGGCGTGGGGTGCATGCGGCACCGCTGCCAGCCTGCTGGACGCCACCACGCTGCACAGCGCCAGTAACCTGCACTGCGTATATTATCATCAACATCATCATCATCACAACTAGAAGTCTGGAGGCGTGGGGTGCGCGCGGCACCGCCGCCTGCCACCCGGACGTCGCCGCGCATTAGAAGCATGGGGTGTGCGCTGCACCACGCCAGTAACCTGCACGGGGTCCACGTGAGTACATCACCACCATCACCATCTTCATCATCATCATCATCATCAAAATTAGAAGCCCAGAGGAGTGGGGTGCGCGCTGCACCACGTCAGTAGCCTGCACGGGGACCACGTGAGTACATCATCACCATCATCACAACTAGAAGCGTAGACGCGTGGGGTGCGCGTGGCACCGCTGCTTGCCTGTTGGACACCGCCACGCTGCACCGCGCCAGAAGCCTGTACGGGGACCACGTGAGAACACCATCACTATAACTATCGTCATCATCGCCATCATCATCATCATCATCATTATCATCTCAATCATCATCATCGTCACAATTAGTAGCCTAGAGGCGTGGGGTGCTTGCGGCACCGCCGCCTATCTGCTGGACGCCGCCGCGTTGCACCGCGCCAGTATCCTGCACGAGGACCACGTCAGTACACCATCACCACCATCATCATCATCATCATAACTAGCAGTCCGGACACGTGTGGCGGGCGTAGCGCTGCCGCCTGCCTGCTGGACGCCGTCACGCTGCACCGCGCCAGCAGCCTGCACGAGGACCACGTCAGTACACCATCACCACCATCATCATCATCATCATAACTAGCAGTCCGGACGTGTGTGGCGCGCGCAGCGCTGCCGCCTGCCTGCTGGACGCCGCCGCGCTGCACCGCGCCAGCAGCCTGCACGATGACCACGTCAGTACACCATCACCACCATCATCATCATCATCATTATCATCTCAATCATCATCATCGTCACAATTAGTAGCCTAGAGGCGTGGGGTGCATGCGGCACCGCCGCCTATCTGCTGGACGCCGCCGCGTTGCACCGGGCCAGTATCCTGCACGAGGACCACGTCAGTACACCATCACCACCATCATCATCATCATAACTAGCAGTCCGGACGTGTGTGGCGCGCGCAGCGCTGCCGCCTGCCTGCTGGACGCCGCCGCGCTGCACCGCGCCAGCAGCCTGCACGAGGACCACGTCAGTACACCATCACCACCATCATCATCATCATAACTAGCAGTCCGGACGTGTGTGGCCCGCGCAGCAGTGCCGCCTGCCTGCTGGACGCCGCCGCGCTGCACCGCGCCAGCAGCCTGCACGAGGACCACGTCAGTACACCATCACAACCATCATCATCATCATAACTAGCAGTGCGGACGTGTGTGGCGCGCGCAGCGCTGCCGCCTGCCTGCTGGACGCCGCCGCGCTGCACCGCGCCAGCAGCCTGCACGATGACCACGTCAGTACACCATCACCACCATCATCATCATCATCATTATCATCTCAATCATCATCATCGTCACAATTAGTAGCCTAGAGGCGTGGGGTGCATGCGGCACCGCCGCCTATCTGCTGGACGCCGCCGCGTTGCACCGGGCCAGTATCCTGCACGAGGACCACGTCAGTACACCATCACCACCATCATCATCATCATAACTAGCAGTCCGGACGTGTGTGGCGCGCGCAGCGCTGCCGCCTGCCTGCTGGACGCCGCCGCGCTGCACCGCGCCAGCAGCCTGCACGAGGACCACGTCAGTACACCATCACCACCATCATCATCATCATAACTAGCAGTCCGGACGTGTGTGGCCCGCGCAGCAGTGCCGCCTGCCTGCTGGACGCCGTCACGCTGCACCGCGCCAGCAGCCTGCACGAGGACCACGTCAGTACACCATCACCACCATCATCATCATCATCATAACTAGCAGTCCGGACGTGTGTGGCGCGCGCAGCGCTGCCGCCTGCCTGCTGGACGCCGCCGCGCTGCACCGCGCCAGCAGCCTGCACGATGACCACGTCAGTACACCATCACCACCATCATCATCATCATCATTATCATCTCAATCATCATCATCGTCACAATTAGTAGCCTAGAGGCGTGGGGTGCATGCGGCACCGCCGCCTATCTGCTGGACGCCGCCGCGTTGCACCGGGCCAGTATCCTGCACGAGGACCACGTCAGTACACCATCACCACCATCATCATCATCATAACTAGCAGTCCGGACGTGTGTGGCGCGCGCAGCGCTGCCGCCTGCCTGCTGGACGCCGCCGCGCTGCACCGCGCCAGCAGCCTGCACGAGGACCACGTCAGTACACCATCACCACCATCATCATCATCATAACTAGCAGTCCGGACGTGTGTGGCCCGCGCAGCAGTGCCGCCTGCCTGCTGGACGCCGCCGCGCTGCACCGCGCCAGCAGCCTGCACGAGGACCACGTCAGTACACCATCACAACCATCATCATCATCATAACTAGCAGTGCGGACGTGTGTGGCGCGCGCAGCGCTGCCGCCTGCCTGCTGGACGCCGCCGCGCTGCACCGCGCCAGCATCCTGCACGAGGACCACGGCAGTACACCATCACCACCATCATCATCATCATAACTAGCGGTCCGGACGTGTGTGGCCCGCGCAGCGCTGCCGCCTGCCTGCTGGACGCCGCCGCGCTCAGCCAATAGAAACAGAACACTGATACTTTTAAGTTCGAGTAAACAGTTTTGATTAGCTGTGTAACCGACGTGTGTGTGTCACGCGGTCTGATTTATTAACATTTAGTTACATGATTGGTGATTGCTCCATTGCAGCATTGCTACTTTGGGACGAGGGTTTAACAACAGACTGAAAAATTCACTTTCGCAGTAATGAGATAATAAACTAAATACATATGGTATGAAATCTTGCTGTAGTGACATTAGTGACAGTGCTGACTTCTTAATATGTCGGATGCCAAGGGGCACTTCGTGTCGCTGCATCAATGGAATAAGTACTGATCTGGGACTTTTACGAGACTAAATTACAACCAACACACCTAACCAAAAGAGTTTAAACCTGACCACCGTCTAACACCATCATCAGACCCTCCTCGTCACCAAGCAAAATACTACAACAATAACAACAGCAACTTGTGAAACTTACAGCATTTTTCTCCTTCTTTTCTTATTAATGGCCGTCCATTGCGGTATACCGTATTTATTATTTAATATTTCCATAACATATTTTGTAGGAATTATTCGGTACGACAACTAAGTGACATTTGTCATTTTAGATTTGCAAGCCGTCAATATCAAATACTACTTTTAAATGTATTGTCAATATCATTAGTAAACAAAAAGGTTTGTTACAAAAAGAACTTTTAGTTGCAGGTTCCGATTCAATTTATTTCTTAGAGCATACAATACCTGGACTGGCCTTATAGGTCGTATTCGAGTACAATTATGTCTACCGAGATTTACGGGGGGTGAAGAAATAACACATGCAAATGATTGAAGAAATGTAATATCTATCTCCACACAAGCACATTTTGACAGAAATCTAACACATAATATATTTTGGTTTATTTAAATAAAATTTGTTGTCTAAAATAAATAAATACAAAAAGAAATGCACGTGCATGGCGCGGAATCGATCCCAGAGCGCCATGCACCGTATTCACACCTTCGCCACTGAGACAGTTAATACATGTTTTGAATTAAGCCTATGCTTCTAGAAATGAAAGATTTAACCAAGGAAGTATCAAAGATGACCTGATGATCATAGATAACTTTTTTTTAAATCTGGACCCCTAGTCTCGTTCTCTCGTTTCTCGGCTTTCGAGATTAATAAACTAACATTCGAGATGAATATGTCAACTCCATATAAAATTGTAATTGCTTCGCCTTATCTCCCATGTAATTTTATCTTTAGTGGTTCGAGATTAGGGGCCAAGTTTGAATTACATAAAAAAAAGCAGTGACATAGTTTTTAGTCTGTGTATCTTTTAGCAAAAATACACCTAATATTTTACGAAACAAAATGGTGTGTTATGATTGGTCGGTTCCAAAAAAAAAAACATGTTCTAAAATAGCGCCCCACATATAACCGATTTTACCAGAGTAGGTATCATTTTCAACTGAACATAGAAAGTCAAATAAAAATATCATAATAAAACAAGGACAAAGACGCAAAATGACAAATCAATATGTCAAAGCGAAATATTAATGAACTCGTTTTAAGCTTTTTGCGATGCGTTCCCTGTAAAATAACCACAGCGTCTAAATGTTTTTCACAAGCCATTTGGAAAGTTTGACAAAATATATAACAATGTATTTCATATAATGTAATTTTAACATAAAACACAAGCATGAAAAATTAAACAAAAAATTAAAGCTTTAAAACAAAATCTTGTATTAAGTTGTCATTCAAGTGTCAATTTCGAGAGTTAGGTAGGTAGGACACCACACAGATCCCCAAATATTTAATTCGGACCAAAATCTGGAAAGTTTAATATACTACTACTTTTTCCCATACTGTCAACGGATTCCATGTTGGAGACCACACGGATCCCCATAAATTGTTTTTTGAAGCAATCAGTCCAATTACTAAAAAGTTCAAGATGGCGGCTACTTTTTCTAAATCTGTCAAGAGATTTGTAGTCGGAGACCAGCCAAATCTCCAGATATCGATTTTGGAAACCATCCGTGGAATAGCTAAAAAGTTCAAGATGGCGGCGGCTACTTTTTCTAAATCTGTCAACAGATTTGTAGTCGGAGACCACCCAAATCTCCAGATATCGATTTTGGAAACCATCCGTGGAATAGCTAAAAAGTTCAAGATGGCGGCTAATTTTTCTAAATCTACTTACTAACCTACGAGAAATGAGCCCGTGTGAAGGTAAATCTTACGCGCCTCAGGTATGGTAAGTATGCTCTTGTTTTTGTGATCCGAGGGTATGCCCATAAATAACTATTGTTATACAAACATATCGGACTATTATTTTGTCGGCGGCTTGGTCGGTCTCTCTCTCGTACGTAATATCTATACGTAATATAAATTATGTAGCACCGACAGTAATTTCACATATTAAACAACACAAAGCACACATTTTTATCTATTTAGCGGGAAACTCAAACCTAATATTTAGTTATTATTATTATTAAAAAAGTTTTAGTTTCGAGTGCAAATCTCAAAAATATGGAATTTAGGAACATTCGAAATTAAATCGTGAAAGATTTTCGCATTCGAACATTTTCTACCGCTCGGTTTTGAAATCGAACACTAAAACGTCAAAAATATGTCCCCAGAACGCCGCGAAGGCTGCTTAGCATCCAAAGTAGCTAAAACTACGAGACACAAGAAAACTGAACCTTATTTACCAGTAAGTAACACGAAAACAGTACCATACTGTCATGGCATATGTCTGTCTCACGTTTTAATTTGTCACATTATTTATTGCATGGTTAACAGGTTTTGCAATATTGAAGCTGCCAACTTAAACCAGGTATCTATACGTTTCAATATTTCGTCTAGTCAGCTGTTAGTCACAATGGGCCAGTGGATTGGTAGTAAGACTTTAGAGTCATGTGTTCTGGGTTATAATTCTCGTGATAGGTTCTTTTTGTATTTTTATTTTATATTTTTTACAGTCCACTTTACAAGGTACAGTCACCAGCATAAATATATTACTATGGACAGCCGTGCAAAAACAAATGATGCTCCATTGGGCTCATAAGTATGTGATGATATTACTTTGGTAAAAATATGTGATGCTTTTTGGACGGCATAAACATCGTTACACTGCATCAGTATAAATATCGGGTCGGCTCGATCAAAACTATTTGATTACCTATAAAAATCAAAATTATGTGACCATCTCTCACCGGCATAAATACCTCCAGGTCGCCACACCGGTAACATCTATCTGGGGGTCCTCACGGTAACATTGTAATTGCAACCTTGTCGAATAACTATAGGGTGCCTTTTATGTTTAGTATTATGTCCTCGAGTGAGGACCGGGGGATGCTGGTCTAAAATAATTATTAACTTAAAACAAATAATAAGGCACAAAATAAAAATAAAAATTAAACCCGAAAAGAAAATAAAAAGTGTTTTCTCTATGTATTCGACTGAGATTTGAACCCGTGATCTCTGCTTAGAAAACCAACGAATGCTACTGAGACCACAACCGACCCCTGACAAATAGCTCTAAATTTGGCTTCACTTAGCTCTCGCTATGATGTGTCAGGCGTTTCGACGATTCTGTTGAAAAGAAAATAAGTTACAGTTGACCGAGAGGCACCTGTCAAATGATTGAAGAGAAAAACGTGAGATAGACATATGCAATGACAAGTCTGCACCGTTTTCGTGAATTGTCAAATCACTTTACACAATTTACGTCTCTATGCCAGCCAGGAAGGTAAGAATCGTTTTTGCAGATCGATTACATATTTTTGAACCTCTCAGATATTATTATGGGTACCCTCTATGACGTCGAATGTATAGTGACGCCGAATTTTGTTTTTGCATAATTTTTCTCCAGCTTAAAGGTAAAGTGTTTTTTTTGTGTAATATCCTTGTAGAATAGGTACAGTAGGTTAGGTAAGGTTTAATTTCAAACTTTCAAAAAGTCAACGGTATTAGTAGTATTAACGGTGCGGCGGTCCACCTGTCGTCCGATGCCTATGCTTTCACAGAGGGATAGATATTTATGCCGGTGAGAGATGGTCTCATAATTTTGATTTATATAGGTAATCAAATAGTTTTGATCGACCCGATCCGATATTTATGCTGATACAGTGTAACGATGTTTATGCCGTCCAAAAAGCATCACATATTTTTACCAAAGTAATATCATCACTTACTTATGAGCCCAATGGAACATCATTTATTTTTGATCGATCCGATCCTATATTTATGCTGTTACGGTGCAACGATGTTTATGCCGTACTAAAAGCATCACATATTTTTACCGAGGTAATGTCGTCACATACTTATAAGCCCAATGGAGCATCATTTGTTTTTGCACGGCTGTCCATAGTAATATATTTATGCTGGTGACTGTACCTTGTACACCTCAGAGATACACTTGACGTTATATTTATTTTTTTAATTTAAGCAAAATTTCTTTAGTTTCAATGGGTATCTCACCCGCTTTGGTAACCGCTTTAGGTAAACGACTCAGTGCTATCGCCGCTTTAGAAAAAAAATACAATTACACTGACATGTGTCTTGTCTGTTTCAATTTGATTCCATTCGCGCCCTTATTCACTTGACACTGCTAAATTTGTCTCCGCGACGACGGTTAACATAAATTAAACTAAATAGATTGATTGATTATTTTGGTAAAAGAAAATGACCTACCAGATAACTCCGGCCATGAGGCACAAGATAATTCAACTAAAAGAAGAAGGCGCGTCTGTAACAGACATATCCGGCGAACTGGGAATAACGGTAAGTCGTTTTGTAGGTTGTCGTCAGTCCAATAATGTGAAACTTGGGTACCATGGCAAGGTTCGCCGGAAAAACTCAAGACGCCAAAGAAGGTAAAATTTGGATATTTTGAGAAGTCAGTGTTCAAAAATCTCAACTGCCGGCCCCACGCAGTTGACGACTGACAATTCGCTTGCCAATTGCCAAACAAATTTATGTCCATCAGGTATAGGTCATAAAATTGTTTAAAATGTTGATCAGTTCATTAAAGATTCAGTTTTCTATGTATTCAAAACTAGCTTTCCGCCCGCGACTTCGTTCGCGGAGAATCATTATTTTGGTTATACGTAAAAAAGGACAGTTCTTTTCAAGTTTCAAATATTTTTTCGCACGGCTATTGAAGATGACTATGACTACCATCTAACGATATCTACTATCGACTATTGATTGAGCACTTCTTTGTATACCACGTTGGTGGTAGTACTGTCAGGCGCTAAAATAACCAGGCTGCTGCATGAACTAACTCTGGAACAGCCCACGTAAAACTGCCCGTGTGCGAAGCAATCCTCCCTTAAGTCGATGCCCGCCACCTTTAATGACTGACCTGAGATTTGTTTATAGTTATAGCAAAGCAGACTTTAAGGGGGAATTGCAGTCGCTTAAATTCAAATGCGTAATCAGAGGGTATAAGTGGTATTCGTGGTATGAATACCGATTCACCCCAAGCACATCCGGTAAATACAGTAGCCTCAATAACATTTTTGTGAAGTGCTTTTACTCGCAGTCTTGTTCCGTTGCAAAGCTTAGGGGGGTTAAGGTTACGCAATAGCATGACAGGGGTGCCAACTTTAAGGAGGAGTTTGTGAGAAGGGAGACCAGGTGGGTTGACACTATTAAGGAACTCAACAGGATAGTGAACAGCCTCATCGGTTTGTAAGACTGAATCTACCGACTTGTATTCCATTTCTGACCCTTCAAAGGACTTGAGGAGGATATCATTAATGGTGGCAGCAACATTGTTCTTGGGAGCCAGTATAGCGCGTTCACACAGCCAATCCAT
Organism: Acleris emargana; assembly: GCA_927399475.2. NCBI lineage: Eukaryota > Metazoa > Arthropoda > Insecta > Lepidoptera > Tortricidae > Acleris > Acleris emargana. Next base: position 9,670,226 of record OV656849.1, read on the forward strand.
CGACTTCATTTGTAAATTAGAAATATCAGGATAAATTTTAGATATTAATTATTTTATTGTTGAAACTACTGTGGCCAGCTGAGTAGGGATACATATTTTTCCATTCGATTCGGGATAATCTCCGTTTCCTATTTTGAGTAGGAGTTCAGAAAACTCTCCAGCAAATACGTCGCCCCTTAACACGTTCGGCGGCGGTATCCAAATTATGGAATGTACTAGAATGACAGTAAATTTCTTCATACAAAATGAAACTACGGCTTAAGCAGTTCTGATTATATACATTGTTGGTTTGTCTCTACTCGAGTACAGTAACGGTTATAACCGTGCTACGGGAAGACAACTCAACGTCAGCGGCAAGCGCCGTACTGCGTGTGTGTGTAAGCGTTTGCATCTGTGTGAGTCAGGGTCAAACTCGTGTTCGAGAATTATACTTGGTTTTGGTGGTAGCCACATGGTTGTTGTACCCAACATGACAGTAAAAAAAAAAAAACATAGCAATGGTATGGATTTTCGTCGGGAAGAACCGTAGTGACTTTTAGGAAGTCGTAAATAAATACTGCATTGGCCGTACTGTCATATAACGTGCTACACGTTTTACGGTCATAGCCGGTACCGCCGCCGAACGTGTTAAATGAACTCTCATATTTCTCCTAAGGGAGAGTTTTTTGATATTGGGCCACAGATGTGAGGATTTTAAACATGATTTAACCTCGTCAGCCCGAGTTCCTCTAGCGACTACAGGAAGAGTCTGATGAAAATCCCCAGCCAACAACACAGTAACTCCACCCATCACTCCAACTGGATATGCATATAAAATTTCATAAGAATCGGTCAAGCCGTTTTGGAGGAGTACGGTAACTAACATTGTGACATGGAAATTTTATATATAGAGACTAGCTGACCCGGCAAACGTTCTTTTGCCATGAATGTAAAATTTTGGAGTGGACCACCCTTATCACTTAGGGGTATAAAAAATAGATAGTAGCCGATTCTCAGATCTACTGGATATGCATATAAAATTTCATAAGAATCGGTCAAGCCGTTTCGGAGGAGTACGGTAACTAACATTGTGACATGAAAATTTTATATATTAGAGAAGATTATCCTTTCTCATAAAATAATCATTGTTTTTGAATAATGTAAAAGCCAGGCAAAAGGATACCCCCAATTTGGTTTTGGTAGGTATCCCCAATTTTGCTTTGGGCTACCTCATTGTAAAGATAATAGTTGTTTTATTACAATTTTCATGCTACTTGCATATTCATACTATGCACCCAAACTGTAAGATATGTTAGATTATTTGCATTATAACGGTTCAGGATATCTTATCTTGGTCTACATAAAACAGGTATCTACTTAAAGTAACGTTAAGTTTGTTGATTAGCTGCATGATGCAAATCATTAATAATATGAAAAATATTCGACGTCATTTTATTACCTAGTTTTCAAAGCGCCTGGTTAAGTTTACGTTGCCTAGGTCCTTATGGGAATGGGTGGTCAACGTGACAAAATATTCAATTAATAAATTAAATTTTTCGATTTTAGCGTAATACCGTAAAGCGATGGCTGGAGAGGTGGCAGCAGGAAGGCCACCTCCTAAACCATGCATCGTATGGGCGCCCGCGCTGCACTTCGCAGCGCCAGGATCGAGATATTTTAAGAAAAGCACACGATCAGCGTTTCATCAACACTACCCTCTTTGCCGAGGAGTTTGCAGTGTCTTCTTCAACAATTCGTAGGAGACTCGATGAAGGTGGCCTACGGAACAGAGTCCCTGCGAAGAAGCCACTGCTCACGCCTCGGCACAAAATGCTGCGTCTGCAATTTGCAGTGCAGCATTTAAACACCAATTTCGAGAATGTTATTTTTATGGATGAGAAAGTATTTTGCTCAGCCGACAACGGGAGGTTAAGTTTATGGCGACCCGAAAACTCTCGTTACTCCGAGGACCACGTTATGCCCGACAGGCATAGTGGCCGGATCACGATTGGCTTTTGGGGGTGGATGTGTTCGGGCGGTCCTGGGGAGTTAGTAGAGATTTCGGGTCGCATGAATGCAACCCAGTACCGGGATATACTGGAAGATATTTTTATACCAACATCAAAGATTTTCTTCCCCGACGAGCCAGTAACGTTTGTACAAGATAACAGTCCGATCCACAATTCTAGGTTAGTCCAAGCGTGGATAACTGAGCAACCAAACATAACTTTACTAAAAATGCCCCCCCGTAGCCCTGACTTAAACCCCATCGAGAACCTCTGGGGAAAAATGGTCCAAGAGTGGGATTCAACCCAATGTAGAACGAAAGAAGCCTTAAGGAACCACGCCCACCAAGTGTGGGAATCCTTCAGAGGGCAAAATTTATGTAAAAAATTGATTGGATCAATGCGCAGGCGTCTGCAAGACGTGTTGAATGCTGAAGGGGGTTACACCAAATATTAAACATTATTTTGTAAGCGTCAGAACAAAATGTAAAAGTGGCAAAAAAAAAATGCTCGAAAGAGTAGGTACTTCCCTCGATTGACGCAGTCCACACATCCTTGAATATCTCCATTGGTCCTGGAGTTCTGACGCTTACTAAATAATGTTTAATATTTAAATATTATATTCATATTTTGTGTTTTTTTATAAATTTCGGGTCTTTACATATGAAATTGGCGTTTTATAATTGGTGTTTGGCAAAGAATTCTATATTCAAACTTATTTCAAATTTTAGCTCATAATAGGTATTTGTGCTTCGAATTTAGCGATTCATTTGTGAATTTAGCGATTCAAATGACGAGACACGTCATTTTTTTTTTTCGACATAATTCTGTTCACAATATGGAGAACTTAAAATATCGCGTTATTTAAGAATAAGAGTTACGGCCCGAAGGATAAATGATGTGTATGAGGCAGCTACTGTAAAAGAAAACAGGGTACGCTTTTGGTTCCAACATTTTCGTTCTGGAAATGTTGACCTACACAACAAGCCCCGTGGGTGGACGGCAGGAAACCCTAGTTAATAACGAAGAATTAAAAGTGATTGTGGAAGCGGATTTATCGCACCCTACGTCAGAGTTAGTGGCAGGCTTCGGTGTGAGTGATAAAACATGTTTTAATTCACCTAAAACAAATTTTAACGTTGAAAAGGCTCAAAATATGGATATATTATGGCTATATTTTCGCCATATATAACGCCAAGTTCATATTACCTAGGTATTCAAAATTCAAAATTTTCAAAATTTCTACATTGGTTTGCTTGCTCAGTCTTTCCGCCACCCCAAGTTCATCAAAATTCAAAATTCGAATTCATAATTTTCAAAATTTCTAAATTAGGTTTGGTTGCTCAGCCTTTCCACTGCCCAGAGTTCTTCAAAATTCTAAATTAGTCAAAATTCATATTTTTTAAATTGTTTGTTTGCTTAGTCTTTCCTCCTCCCCAAACCTTTTTCTCTTAAATATTACCGAATCAAAATTCAAAATTTTCTAAATTAAGTTGTGTTGCTCGGCCTTTCCACCGCCCCGAGTTCGTTGTCGGTTGAGCAATGATATGGCCGCCTAACGCCTGCGAGTGGACCGGACTATACAGGGTGTTTGGTAGCGGGTTCGACAAACGAAAATGGGAAATACCTGGGTCCAATTGGAACACATTTGCCATAGTAACCCCTATGCTAAAGTTGATAGTTTTTTTTTAATATTTTTTTTTCCGTTTTTTTGAAAATATCCCAAAATTTTACCTTTAAACCTTCTTAATTACATACCTAAGCAACTGAAACCGCCCAATTTTTTTTTAAATCATGCTCTGATAATGGTTTTATTTTAAAACAAAACCAAAACCCATAGGTAGTGCTTTAAAAAAAAAATATGGGCCCTTAAAGCTATGACAAAATGAGAAAAATAAAATGACATTAAAGTTTCGCCAAGTATAAAAAAAAAATCAAAAGTCATAGACGATTTCAAATTAATTAAAAAACTTCTCTGGTTAATACTCTTCACAACGATATGCCATTTAAAAGAAAAAACACAGAAAAAAAAAATACGCAGTACATTGAAATTTCCTCACGAAGATTTATTAAAGAAATCACTTATACCACGGTTATGAATATTGGTGAATACGTTAGAGTTAATAATCGCTGGTAAATTACCATTAATAAAAAACATTTTAAGAGTAATAATAAAATTGAAAACCACACTTTTTTAAATTTTGATCACAAAATTTAAAAAATTCTTTGAGCTTCACGGGCGTTATTGCGAGCTCGACCATACGCTAAAATAATATCAGCGTACTCTTCATTGGTAAATGGTGTACGTTCACCCATTGTAATGAAAGTTTCAAAAACCAATACAAATCAACGTGTTTTTCTACAAGTTTTCTGTTTGAAAAAAAATTACAATTTGCCGCCTTTAAAAAAAAAAGTGTACTTTTCTTTTAAAGAACTACAAGCTATTTAAGACACAGATTAAAAAGCTTATTTAGCTTAATGTTTTTTTCAAATCAATGTGGCAAATGCGACGAAAATGTACGGAATGTATTCCTGATCAAGTGATCACAAAATTTAAAAAAGTGTTTTGTTTAGCGTATGGTCGAGCTCGCAATAACGCCCGTGAAGCTCAAAGATTTTTTTAAATTTTGTGATCAAAATTTAAAAATGTGTTTTGTTTTCAATTTTATTATTACTCTTAAAATGTTTTTTATTAATAGTAATTTACCAGCGATTATTAACTGTAACGTATTCACCAATATTCATAACCGTGGTATAAGTGATTTCTTTAATAAATCTTCGTGAGGAAATTTCAATGTACTGCGTTTTTATTTTTTCTGTGTTTTTTCTTTTAAATGGCATATCGTTGTAAAGAGTATTAACCAGAGAAGTTTTTTAATCAATTTGAAATCGTCTATGACTTTTGATTTTTTTTTTATACTTGGCGAAACTTTAATGTCATTTTATTTTTCTCATTTTGTCATAGCTTTAAGGGCCCATATTTTTTTTTTAAAGCACTACCTATGGGTTTTGGTTTTGTTTTAAAATAAAACCATTATCAGAGCATGATTTAAAAAAAAATTGGGCGGTTTCAGTTGCTTAGGTATGTAATTAAGAAGGTTTAAAGGTAAAATTTTGGGATATTTTCAAAAAAACGGAAAAAAAAATATTAAAAAAAAACTATCAACTTTAGCATAGGGGTTACTATGGCAAATGTGTTCCAATTGGACCCAGGTATTTCCCATTTTCGTTTGTCGAACCCGCTACCAAACACCCTGTATAGCCAGTGAGTCAGCCAGCTCAATCATTACTTTGCACTAATGTCAGTAAATGTAATATAAACTTTGAATTCAGCCCTGTAAATTCAGATTCAATAGTCAAAGTATTTAAATCGCTTAGTTTGAAAAAGACTGAGGATTTGTGGGGCACATCAGTTACTTAGTGTACTTTTTCATATAATAGATGTAATTGCACCCCATCTAGCATTAATATACAATAATTGCATATCAGGGGGGATCTTTCCAGATCTAATGAAATATAGTAAAGTCATTCCTCTTTTTAAATCGGATGAGATGAGTGATATAACGAACTTCCGTCCCATTTCCATTCTGTCCGTTTTAAGTAAAGTCTTTGAGAAACTAATTTTGAATGATATGTTAGGTCACTTTATTAGAAATAAATTACTTAGCAATAAACAATTCGGCTTTACCAGAGGTCGATCAACTATTGATGCGGCATCTGTACTCATTAAATATATATATAACAGTTGGGAGAAATCTTGCGATGCAGTAGGAATATTTTGTATTTCTTTCTAAAGCTTTTGACTGCGTTGTTCACACGACCCTTATTTTAAAATTAGAACATTATGGATTTTCCAATAAAGCTATAAGTTTTATGTCTTCTTATCTAAGTGATAGAACTCAAACAGTTGTTGTAAACAAAACGCAATCTGATGGAGCTACAGTAAAAATAGGTGTGCCTCAAGGCTCTATTTTAGGTCCTTTTCTATTTTTAGTTTACATAAATGATTTACCACCAACAGTAGATAAAAAATATTATTATTAATTATTATTCAAAAATTCCGCGTCCGCAAAGTACATAAATCATTTGTTGGTCAATGCATTCATTTCTATAATAAATTACCTGAGGTAGTTTTAAAGTTACCCTTTCCAGCACTCAAAAATTACTTGAAAAAGTCGTTAATGTCTAAAGCGTATTATAGGATCGAAGACTATATAATAGACAAAAATGCTTGGCCTAAACCCGAAACTTAATCAATAATAGGGTATAGTCACCAGTGGTCGGCCAGAGACATGTAGTCGGCCTCTGCCTATACTTTGTATGAGTGGGAAGAGTACGAAAGATATATTTCCCACTATTCTCACTCATACGAGGTCGACTACTGGTCTCTGACCACTGGTGACTATAGTATATTTCTATGGAACTTGCCAACCATGTAAACAAAAGACTTAACTTTGTTTCGTCACTGTTTCTCCTTGAATTTTCATACCACCGCATCAAACACCATTGAACCCATAAACTATTGAAACTGTCATTACTGTAAAATACTAAATCACCAAATATATAACTCTATCTTGGATATTTCATTACAAGTTTAAATGGTTTCAGAAGTTAGGTTATTAGGACCTGATGGAATTACGTTTTTGTTTCTTTTAAATTCTGCAATTGTCTATGATGGGTAGTGTTGTGGCTAAAGTTGGCGATATAATTAAGGCCCCTACACATTACCTAACTCACGCTGATCACACTCACATCATGATATAACGGCACCTTTTGTAATAAATACTGGTGATATATCATCTTCAAGTACCGATTTTTCTTCAGATCGTGATTAAACAAATTAGAAATAAGTAACTACTGGTTTTTTTTACTTTCGGTATTTTATTATTTGATATGGTTTGACATAAGTAAAGGAGTATTGCCCATCACTAGTAAATTCATCATTCAGAGACTATGTCAATATGGCGGTTTGTTTACATAGTTAGCAAGTTCCATAGAATTAGACTTTATACCCTATATCATTTTTTTTCAAATTCAAAAGCTTTATCTTGTCTGGGGGACACCGTTGTTGTAGGAAAACAATTATCAATCTTAAGTGGTCATCTTGCACCGTCTTATATACACATAAGTAGGAGTTCTTTTTTCCTTTTCTCTCTTTCTCTCTTAAGATTTTGGTGTGTTTTCCTGCGGAAACTACGCAGGATAATTGAAAGTGTGATATTGGTAATAAAAGCTTAAGTAAAAAACCGATTCAAGATCATTTTTTAATGTCTTAAATGGAAAGAAACTTATTAGTAACACTATCGGCCAGTATGTTGTGACTGTTGTTTGTTCTGGAACGATTAAGTTTTCTTTAATTTAAATGTAATACTGCCATTCATTACCATCGTTTTATGTTCATTACCATTCTTCATATAATGAATGGTAAAATATGGTAATGACGAGAATGGTAATGAATTTTCTTAACTTTTTTTAGATTTACTCTTTATAAACAAATGCAATCTCAGGTATACTCATTTAGTAAGGTTCCAAACTTCAACGTTAATTATTTAAGTGTCTACAGTACAATAAAACACTAAGCATTAATATCAGAACAGCATAAATGGTAATGAAAAAAAAACGTACCAAATCCAAAATTCCGCCACGAATTATTTTTTTACAATAATCTGGCACGCGTCCCATCTCTTCACTGTTCACTGAGACGACTGGAGCGGGATCGCAGGCAGGGGGAACGATGCCTACACTAATAATTCGCAGGACTTCAGTTTGATTTTGTTATTGCAAATTGAATTCATGGTAATGATTTTTTTTTTTGTACAAAAATATTTTGTTATACAGTGAAAGTAAATAACCACTACATGACGGTTTAAAGCTTCAGTTTTATTCCTTCGTAAGTATTTCAACATTATCAGAGGATAAATTTAATGTGGTATGTGTAATAAATTACTTATTTGCCCACAAATCTATTTATTTATGTTATGAACGATGATGGTAATGAATTTTTGGCATGTTAATAAAAAAAAAAGTACATTTGGATTGCAATAATATAGTAAATTTTAAATGCAAAATATACCTAACACAACATATAAAAAATATTTCAATTTAATTTAGCACTTAAATCATGGTTTTATTATAACGAACATGTGATTTGCACGAAATGGTAGAACTACCCTTACATAGTATTTAAAAGTGTACCAAATAGTTTGACGTTTTTTTATTGAAATTGTTTAGAAACAAAATAAATTGCCGAAATAATATAAATGACTAATAAATGTTATAATTTAAACTATATTTTATTTAAATTTAATTTATTATGTTTCAATGTTTGAGAAAAGCTTTATACAGGGTGTTCGGCACATGGACCGTCAATTTTTTTTTCATCTCACTAGCTCAGAAAGCCCTTTTTGCTTGTTCGATATCTATTGAGAAAATCGCTTTTTATCCACAAGTGAAGAAAGAGTTTAGACATTTGAAGGCAGCTTAAGTGATATTTGACAGCTAACTAAACGTAAAACCTTACAAGTGCTGAATTTTTAACATCACAATTAATAATTACATCGAGTAAAAAACACTAAATACATTCTTACTACTTTATTTTAATTCATAAATATCAGCATTCAAAATTAACCTTCATTCTTGTTTTAAAAACGGATAAAATGTTCTGACAGTCCAAATAAGTCGATGTGCAAACAAAACGCATCCGAAATAATAAAAAAAAAGTTACGTCAAAACTTTTCTATTAAGCCGTCAACGTTGAATATTTGCATGTTTTTCTAGTTGGTTTTGTTATTAAAAATGAGTGATTCGAGTGATAAAGATGTATTAACACCCGTGGAATTACAGGAAACCGTGCGAAATGCGGAATTGAGCTTACAGTACAAACCATTTTCTTAGTTTCCTCGCTGTAGTCAACGTTAAATATTCGCATGTTTTTCTAGTTTGTTTTGTTATTAAAAATGAGTGATTCGAATGATAAAGACGTATTAACACCTGTGGAATTACAGGAAACCGTGCAAAATGCGGAACTGAGATTACAGTTCAAACCCTTTTCTTAGTTTCCTCGCTGTAGTGAGGTGAAAAGTTTTGTGTTATACACGGGTGGAAAGTTATTTTACGTCTCGTGTCTTGAAACACTTGCTACGCTCAGGATTCTATTTTTGAACCACTCGCTTCGCTCGTGGTCAATCATAGAATCCTTTCGCTAGCTCGTGTTTCAAATGAACACTCGCAGGTAAAATACAACTTTCCCCACTTGTATAACAAATAACTATTGGGATATTGTTGGGGTTATTTGCTGTCTTTTCGCCCTTGGACCTTGGGTCATAAGGGTTAAGCCGGAAATCCACTGCTGCGCACGCTACGCACGGACACTCTTTACACGCCACCCACGTGGGTCCATATGTCTAGCCACGTGTGTCAACATTTTCACAGCAACCAATGCACGCACACGTAAAACGTGTGGTCCACGTGGGTACATTGGTCTGCTGCGTGTATCCATATTCCCCACTGCGGGCCACGTCCACGCTTGCAAGGGGGGTGCGACGCGCCTTTCCATTGCAACTCACGGGCACGGGCACGCTCACTCAGTTCGAAACATTCTGTAGAAGCGATACCACGTATATTTCTGTTTTTATTACACTAAAATGGAGTTTGCGCTATCGTCAGACAGTTCTTCCGAAGACGATTACGAGAGTGAATGTGATGATTTATTATTATGTGCATTGACTGCAAAACGGAGACATCGTTTTTGGATTGATAAACATCGCCGCATGCATGGCCGGCGCACGACGCAACGCACGATTCTCGTCTCCTCCGCTCCCCGCTTCCCCTCCCTGTATATACCGCATTCGTTTCTAGCGTGAACAGCGTGGGTAGCAGTGGGGCTTTGCCGGGCACGCACGCTAGCGTGTGCGTGGCCGGCACTTCAGCGCAGCCACGTGTGTATAAATGACGTCATTTCATGCGTAGCGTGGCCGTGCGCGTCTGTGGAAGTGCCTCCATACATTTTCATTCAGACCGAATATGTGCCCACGTGCGTAGCTTAGCCGTGCGCCGCAGTGGATTTCCGGCTTTACGGTTTTGAAGATATGATTTTTTAAATGTTTTTTCTCAAATTTTCCGAAATTCCACCTTTGAACGTTTGTAACTTTTTTATTAATGAAAGTAAAAAAAAAATATATATATTTAATACTTGCTAATACATGCTTGTTCAGATAATAATAGTCTTTGTTTTAATTGATGGTCTCAAAGGGACGTACGAGGATTTTTGATGATGTACTCACTTGGTCACCGTGCAGGCTCCAGGCGTGGTACAGCGCGGCGGCGTCCGTGATGGTAGGCCTCCCATAACGTGGACCGAGGATCTGGTAAAGGTCGCGGAAAAGCACTGGTTGCGTGTAGCCACGCCGACCAACTGAGCGTCGTGGAAATCATTGGGGAAGGCTCAGCAATAGACTTTTGTACGAGTTAGGACGATAAACCCATAGTTTTGTAATAATATGTGTAAAGTTTTGTATTATGTTTTGTTTTTTTTAATTATTTTATGACTTCAATGTTTTCGACTTAACTGGGCCGATGTGTACTGTCGTATAAAAGCCGTTTAAAAAAAAGATGATGATTATATGAAGATACTTAATTGTTTTTAGAATGACTTAAATAATCAAAACTTATGTTCTCATTTGGTAAATATTTAAGAAATACGATAAGATTGCTTATTTGTGTGTCTTTCCATACTATCTTCATGCTAGTTTTTTTTTGTATTAGTTCAAAATTAATATGTCACGGATCATTTTATTACCGTAAAATGGGGTTAGATTGATTAATTTTAAAAATAAATCTTCTGTAACTCCCGTATTTAATCATAAAATAATTTATTAAAAATATCATATTAGCAACTTCTTATTTGGAGTAACTTAAAGCAGCTTGAGGCAGAATACGGTAGACAACTTAGTAGAAAAAAAACATTACGCAGCCTTATATCTCATTTCTGAAAATACTTTGATTATCCCTGTTTACATCACTATATCAAAGTCACACCTGAAGCATGTCAAAATATAGTGTTTTTCTGTTTCCAAGTTTTTAAATACAATTTTACTGAAAATACTTCAACTATAAATATTGTTCGCTCGCATATGAGACATATGAAAGTTATGTCGCGAAAGAGCTAAATAATGACTTTGACATTGCACAAAATCGACGATTCAAAAAGTTATCAAACTCGCCTCGCTTTGCTTTAGTCACCCCATTTTACTGTATCTATTTTATTAGTGCGTCTACCTGATTTCTTGATTTTAATATGTAAAATAAAACATAAAATTACATTAACGCACTTATGTAACCAAAAATCAAAGATCCTATGCACCTGCACAAAGTGAGCGTGGAAAGACGTTGCCCAACCCGTCACCTTAATTTCCAATATATAATTACGCTACTCATAAATTTGAATTAATAGGAAAAAAATTGTCCAGTACCCTTACCATGAGTTACATTAATTAACGTTCTAGCTAGCGACTTGAATGCTCTGTTGCTCGCAGACCTCGCAGTATTGTTATTATTATTAAGAGGTAATTTTCTCGTCTGGCCGAATGAGCAAGGTCCCGCCCCGTCGCCTTAACATCAATTAGTTATCTAAGTTTAAGTTATTTTTTAATGTTGCAGAACAAAAGTAGTTAAGTTTAGCGAGTAGAATCGATCGTTGCATTTAAAGCCCCAAGGTCAGAGACACACTGTATAATTACAAAGTCCAAGTATTTTTTCATTATTATAAGTAATTAATTAGAGCAACATGAGCCGCGGAAAACCAGTCACAGAAGAAGTCAGGAAAATTATAATTTCCAGTAGTGAGAGTGGAAAATCTACCAACCAAATCGCCAGAGATTTATTACTGGCAAGATCTACTGTCCATTCAATCATCCAGCATCGCAAGAAACGGCACAATTTCGTGTTTGAAGAAGTCGGGTCGACCGCGTATGACGAGTGCAGCTGAAAACCGGGTTTTAAAGAAAATTATCAAACAAAACCGCCGTGGTTGTTCCGGGGAACTTACCGTAAAATGGCGTGATATAATCCAGAGAGACGTTTCAGTGGATACCTGCAAAAGGGTTCTCAAAAGAATGGGATATGGTTTTTATACGGCCAAGGAAAAACCTTTACTAACGGAGTTACAGAAAAAGAAGATGCTGAAATTCGCTCGCGAGCACTCAAACTGGACTACTGATCAATGGCGTCAAATAATATGGAGTGATGAATCAAAATTCGAAGTAACTGTCGGCGATGACCGAAAAAAAAACATTCGAAAGAAAGACGAAGCATTCATCAAAGACTGCATTAAGAGAAAAGTGAATTTTCCTGGGTCTGTGATGATATGGGGTTGCATGTCGGCACAAGGGGTAGGCCGCCTTCATTTTGTAGAAGGGACAGTTAATGCAGTGAAATACCAGGAAATTTTAAAAACAAGTTTAATTCCATCTATTCCAAGCTTGAAATATGAAAATGTCTACACTTTTCTTGCCATACTGCGAAGACCACGAAGACTTGGCTCGAGTCTAAAGGAATCCCCACTATGGAGTGGCCGTCGAATAGTCCAGATTTGTAACCCATTGAAACACTGTGGTGGAAAATTAAAAAAAAATTACGCAAGTTTCCATCGAGGTCAAAAAGTGATTTAAAAGAAAAAATCGTCGCTGTCTGGGAGTCTATAACCCCAAAGGAGTGTGAAGAGTTGGTAGCGACGATGCCATTGAGAATCAAGGCTGTTCTTAAGAGTAAAGGCGAGACAACTAAGTGGTAGGCGAACTATTTTGCATACTCAAGATCGATAGCCGAACTAATTATGCGTGGTCGTTGATAGAAGTATTGTATTTTTTTTATTACAATACAGAGATATTTTTTGGTTGTATTATATAGGAAATAAACTTGATTAATTTTACAATACTTTTTTTTATTCCTTGCTCCCATGCTATTAAAATTACTAACTAGATTTGACTTTGAAAAAAAGTTACTTTCAATTTTAAATAGTAGCCGAACTCTTTTGCATTGGGGCTCGTATGAGGAAAGTGTACCTAAGCGAGATTATGGCGAAGTAGCGACACGTACATTTGCTATGGACGCCTATCCACCGCACGGGTGCAGACTCGTCGTCACACCACTGCTATTTGACGGAGCCATGCCTGGGGTAGGTCTCCTATTTCTGGGCGATTTACCCTTCGGGCATCTAAAGCCACCTAACTAACCTTACCTTCCTACTATTGCGGAATAAAAATGATTTCCGACGAAACCGAATAGCAGTGGTGTGACAACCTGGTGTGACCAAGAGTCAGCCCCTAAAGATAACTAACGAACCTAACCTACCTGCTTTTGCTGAATAAAAATGATTTATAATTTCCGATGAAAACGAATAGCAGTGGTGTGACTACGTGGTGTGACGATTTTTGGAGTAAGTAGCCGGCAATACAAAACACGTTTGAACTTGTCTACCCACACCGGCGTCAACGTCGCGCCGGGCCGATTTATTTTTGACAGACTTCAAAAAGGCCTGCTGCAAAACTTACATAACCTAGACCTACCTACGTATACTATTATAAAGGACGAACCTTTTCACATACTATAGGACTACGAGAAATAGGTCTCCTTCGTGGTCCTACTAACCTTTATACCATATTCTCAAAACACCAGATTCGGAATTTTGGGTAAGTACGATAAATTAATCCTTATTTTGAATCTGGTGTTTTGGAATTCTGGTATAAAGTGTAATCTGGTATTTTCAAATTATGGTATTTTGAGAATGAGCCATTTATTTCTACCGGTAGGGATAGGTGCTCTGTTCATTTCCACTATTCGCTATTCTATTACTAATTAACCTTTTGAACGCCACAGTCGGCTGTGGCCGGCAACGGAAGAGGCGTTTTCTCGTGGCCCTACTGATTTGTCCTATTTCTCGTAATCCTATTAGTATGTATGCTTGTGGAAATGTTCGTCCTTTATAATAGTATACGTAGGTAGGTCTAGGTTATGTTAGTTTTGCAGCAGGCCCAGAAGGCCAAACCATCCAGAAATAGGAGCTCCGTCGACACTGTCTTATTGATTTGAAATTAGGGGTACGAACTGAAGTAGGACAGACAGAAATAGGGTTCCCTCGTGGTCTTACTAATATGTCAAATCAGTAGGATCACGAGAAAACGGGGAACGGAAGGCCGTGCCACTGACGCCACGTCGGCCACAGCCGACACAAATTTCAACGGCAGAATTAAGTTTAATAAAAAACTTTGCAACAGAATTAATGGAGTTTTATTATTGCTATGCTAGTCTATATATAGTCTAAACCTTAAATACATAGATTATAATAGCAGAAGTATGAATAAATCCACTTTGTGTCAGGCTGTGATTTAATGCAGTAATTGTCAATGCTCAATACGCCAATGATGGCCGTAGCCGACACGTAGTGATGTGACCGCCCGCTGCCTTTATCTTGGGAAAAGTGTAAGAATATTACAGGGTCATTTTATCCATGATAAATTAAAGATAATATCAAAGGACGAACTCACACAAATTGACCTAGTCCCAAACTAAGCTCCTAGGCTTGTATTATGGGTACTTGACAACGATATAAATACTTATTAATAGAGAAATATATACTTAAATACATAGAAAACATCCAAGACTCGGAAACAACTACTCGTACTCATCATACAAATATTGACCCATACCGGGAATCGACACCAGGGACCTCTAGCTTCGTAGACAGGGTCATTACCAACTAGGCTATCGCGTCGTCACACATTACATTACACATTATACACTTTCAGTTCATTCCAAGTAGTTCCGTGGAAAAAGTTCCGTGGCGGAACCAGTGAGCCTTGAAATAGGAGCCCTGCCGCGAGGCAGGGCTCCGTCAAAAAGAGCAGTGGGACGAAGTAGTGGGACCACGGGTAAGCGTTCGAAAATGTGTCACTAATTCCAACACGGAACGATTGGGATGAAAAAGTGTCACTAGTTCCGCCGCGGAACTTCTTCCACGGAACTACTGGGAATAAAGGACACTTTCGCATATTATACACTAATGAAAAATTTCAATTCCAGACCCAAGGCACCCCTTAGTGCCATAAATATGAGGTAGGTTTAGGTTATGTTAAAGTTTGGTCATTCTAAGAGGGCCGATTTGACACCTATCAACGCAGTATAAAATATAACCTCAAACACAGATTTTGTCTGTTTTTGTACTGAGTTGACAGCTGTCAAATCGGCCTTCTTACAACGACCAAATTGTAGTAATTCAGCTGGCCCGGAGGGCTAAACTACCCAGAAATAGGAGCTCTGCGATAGCAGAGCCCCGTCGACTTTCTGCGAAAGTGTATACAATGCGAATAAATCAATGTAGGTAGGTAATGTAATGAAGCAACATTTTTTGTATTTTTTAACATTGTTTTGTTTAGCCTATTAAAGCTAATATACCTGTAACTAACTACATAAGCAAATTTATACACTTTGAAAAGAAAACGATTTTTATTCAATTCCCATTTTCTTGAGTTTCTTTAGATTCTTGCTCAAAAATATCAATACCAAAAGGTAATGCATTTCAAGTTTCCCAACTCTAGTATTAAAATAATTTCCACTTCCTTCGACGCCCCTGACGGACGGAGCTGTCAACGCGTGACGTCATCGCCCCACTAAATTAAAATACATATCGTGTGAACATTTGGGTGTTTTCATGTTTTATTGTGGGATTATAATGTTAAAAAAAAAGGAAATTAAATTACATTATAATTGTAATATTGTATCTGTTAAAGTTTTCAGATACTCAAATTCACTATTACATAGGGTCAATTATGGTATCGATATTTCTTTTTGGAATCACTACGGTTTTAGAGATCGACTTGTACGTTTTTGTTGTGGCGTCCGGGAAGCAGCGTTTTGTTTCGCAGCTTGGCGTTCAAAAGGTTAATCAAAATCAGTATCTTAAAGACGAGGTAGGTTTAGGTTATGCTAGGTCTTCAGCAGAAAAACACTCGGAAATAGAAGCTCAGCATGAGTGGAGCTCCGTCGACTCTGTTAAATTTTGATATTCAATTAGAAATTATGGGTAGAGTAGTAGCGAATATTGAAAAAGGACAGTGCATGCTGGTTGAAGGAGGAATCTATTCGATTGTATTTCATTCCACGGGGCTGATAGTTCAGTGCAACCATTTTCTTAATAGGTATCGGCAATCTTCGTTTTTCTATCACACAAACTATGGTGTGATAAATAACGACTGTAATTTACGAGTGCAAGAGTGATGGCGATAGCCAGCCGACAGATATTAAAAAACTGGGAATACTGTATATGCCAATTCTGGGACTCGTAATTCGTAATAAAAAAGGTCATATACATGAACGAATTATACTATACTTAAACCCTTTTTCACTTGAGCTTCAGAAGTCTTATACTATTTTTCACTAGAACCCCAGAATTTTCGTCTAAGAGTGAAAGAGATAGCTTGAATAGGGAGCGATACTGATAACCTTTAACCCTTTGAACGCCAGGAACCACTAAAGTGGTCGTGTACTGTCGTGCCTACGACGCCATCGACCCATATATTGGTCACAGATACAGTGCAAAATAGCCCCGAGTATTTGTGACGTAAGATTGACATTAGCTGTGGTTTTCAGCTGTCATTAGCGTGTGAGGACAACGTTTGTATCAAGTCAGGGGCGTTCAAAAGGTTAACACGTTCCCTGTCTGGGTGCCCTGAATGTGTGGTCATGAAGCTTTTTTCAGGAGTCCGTGCTTCCACTATGGGTTCATCCCCATACTAAATGCAAGTTAGACTTGTGACATTGTCAGATCGTTTTGTATGAGGACAGTGAACGTGTAAAGAAGCATGTGAAAAAGATAACACGATTAGAAACAATTCTCGATATTTAAATAAATAGTTAAATTTTGTATTGAAAAAGTCAAAGCCTATAGCGACAATAAATACAAACTGCTTAATATTACAATGTTCCACCTACATCCAAAGTATCCACTGTAAGTTATTTTAGCTCATATCCAAAATACGAAGAAGCGAAGGATATTTGTCAGGATCGTAGCAAGTGGAAAGAAGTGGTATCTGCCTACCCCTCTGGGAAACAGGTATGATTTAATGTATGTATGTATGTATGAAAATACCGGATAACACTTTATACCAGATTGGGAATCACCAGCTTAGAAATTTTAGGTAAGTACAATAAATTAATTCTTATTTTGAATCTGGTGTTTTGGAATTCTGGTATAAAGTGTAATCTGGTATTTTCAAATTATGGTATTTTGGGAATGAGCGGTTATTTTCGATATGTTAGTAACAACCCCATCAGTTACTGATAAAAATGACATAAATGCCCTCTCAATATGGCTGAATCTGCTGCGATATAGAATATTTAGAATTCGATATCGGAATGCATAGTATTTACATAATAGGTTGGATATGTCTGGTTCATACGTTTACTCAACAGACAACAGATAAGACATTTTTATTCAGAATGACTGACGGCGAAGAGCAGGACAACATGCTGCTGAACGGCCTCTCAGTCGCGCGTTACATTATCTGTAGTTTCACATTAACCCTTATTACCAAGGTTTAAGAGTCATACCTGGCAAATATTGTGCTGTTCATTGCGTTTGAAGTGGCAAACCATTAGGAATCTTAACTTCTTGGGACTAAGTTCATTTTTCTCAAATGGTTACACCTTTTAGGCATTCTATCCCATCCCATCTTGTTGGAATTTTAGATGCTTCGATACGGCTGAAATTTTGACCATTTCAATCTTTTAGGTAATCTATACAGTTACATCATCTTGACATTTTATCCAAGCCGATACTTAAAACATCCCGTCACATCACATTTTTCTGAAATTTTATCGGGTTCGTTTTTTTTGAAAATCCAATGCATCCCATTTTTATGGGCACGCTGTCCGGTTCGATCTATCTGACGCTGACTGTACATACGGTTACAAAATTTAGCTAATTAAAATAAGATGTTATTTAAAGTAATTTAAACGCTTAGTTATGATATATATTTTTTCTATTTAGTTGTGCCTGCTTGCGGCGGTTGGCAAACATGTGTGATCGTAGAAGGGTACCAAGTAGAGGAAACAGGCGCTTGAAAACATCACATTCAAAATTCATGTTGCTTCGGATTTCCAATTATTCAAAGAAAACCATTAGGACGCAAGCCAATTTAATTTTTATACCCCGTGTTTTTTTTGATTTACGATAATTTCGGCATATTACTAGGTACATCCATGGAAACTAAGTGGTAGATTAGATTTTTAAATATTGCAAAAAAAAATTTTTTTTCTTTTTAGAACAAAGTAATTAAATGTTGTATCTTTGGTCATTCTAAAAGGGCCTTTAGAGTTAACTCATAGTCAATGTCAAATACGTCAATGTTGGCGTGACATACGCAGACAGTTAAGAGCCTTTTAGACCAGTTCAACGTGATTTCTTGTCTGTCTTCGGGAAATTAACTTTATTTGACCTAAAGAACGTTCCCTTAAAGTTATCGTAAATCAAAAAAAAACACGGTGTATAGTAGGTTTGACATACTTTTCACTCGAGTGCGCAAAGCTACAAGAAGCACCTTAATTTCAATGCATTAACGTAAAAATATAAAGTAAATCTTTGCCGTCGACCATACAAAAACTTGAGGCAATACATGAACTGTATTGTACCGATTTTTTTAATGGGGTATCATTGGAGGGAGCGACCTCACCAGAGCTTAACGGTGCGTAAATTATGCTCCGTAAAAAATGACGCCATGTAATTACTATGACCCATTCCTTTATTTACGTAACGTCATCGTATTTTAGTTGAAGATCCCATTAAGGGATAAGTTCGCCTTTGTGCAATAGTTTAAAATTAATATTGTAATATTTATATTTTTTTATAATAAAGAGTTCACATACATGCGTACATTTTACGCGTCGATGTGGTTATGCTTAAATAATTCGTGGAAAACGAAGTTTTTATTCTCATTCGTTGTTTTATTAATTCAATGGCAGTCGCTATTACCTAGACCTGAAAATATTATATATGTTAGTTAGGGCATTACAAGAAATTCCTTAACGCCTACCTTCGTCTCACTCAGAAGACTCAGAATTCAGACTCATCATATTGCCCACTGTTATTGAATAGGAGCCCGCCCGATTAAAGAAAAATAACTTAATTTGCTGTGGACTTGAATCCAATTTAATAAATAATTGAACTAGTGCAGTGATGTTACGGCACTGTATTAAATTAATGTTTTATTAAAAGCATAAAATTGAACTTAAAAGAAAAAAGGTCAAGTGCGAGTCTGACTCGCGTACCCAGGGTTCCGTATTAAAGATAGCATGCTTGGTAACCACAAAAGAAAATATTCATTTGTTATGAACTTTATTTTCTATGCAATAAGGCACATTGTGACTAGCCTAAATTATAAAACAGATGTTCAATGTTTTTTTTATTATTTCTCAAAAACTGTAAATAATGAACACTTCATTTTATTATTCCCATAAAGTGACTATCTATACGTCAGGACTGTTTCAGTTCTTTTTCGGATATCGGAGATGAGGGGGGAACGGTCATTTTTTGTATTTTTTTGGCTATAAAACAAAAAGTACATGACTGAAAATAAAAATAAAATAGTTTTAAAATATGCAGATTGAGCCCGTTCATATGACACCCGATTTACTATAATCAAATCACTTCCGTTTTTCAACCCCCATTTTAGACTCCTATTCAATTATTATTAAAATTAATTACATAATTTCTTTACTAAAACAGATGCTGGCAATCAAGTTGTAGTTGCTGAGAAAACCTGCCGTGACATACAGACAGACGGACAACGAAGTCTTACCATGAGGGTTTTCCTATTTTACCAGTTTGGTACGGAACCCTAATAAAAATTAAATTTCTTAATAACAACATCTATAACAAGGTATAATAGTATACGAAGCCGTTATTATTAATTATATGCATGCATTATTATCATTGCAGCAAACTAGTATAATTATGTCACCGTCTATTGCACTTTGTCTTGTATGTATATCATTAGGTATACATTGATAATTTAACGGTAGGTCTAATTAAACTGCCCTAAAGACGTTCGAATCGTATAAACAATATGATAACGTTATAGGTACATTGAGACAAAGTGGAATAGAATCCAAAGTAGACACGTGTTCTGCCTGCGAGTTTTTCTTATAAGAAATTAAAAAAAAAACCGGTATTATAAACATTATTCAGTCATCTCCGGGGCTCAACCTGTTTCTATACATTTGATCAAGTTTTATTTAGCAGTTTAACTGTAAAATGCATACACACAGATAACCGCAAAGACAGACAAAATACCTTTCGCATTTACCACAATGTATAAGTAAAGTAGTAAGTACCTACACTAATTATAATTTTAACCGAGTTCAAAAGATGCGGAGGCTCAGGATTTATTCTTTAAACATAGTTTGAAATTGTTTTGGATTGCCAAACCAAATATGCATTAGTCCGTTTACAGTAACCAAATGACCTCCCTCGACATCATTAATTAGTTGAATCTTAATCAGAATGTTCGGGCATTGTTTGGACGTAACGGTTTCGCCTCGCCACCCACGTCGTCGCGACGTTTCCGCTCCGTCTGCTTCGACAACAATACTCCTTGGATAAACATTCAAAGCAAAATTCTAATCAAATAATACATGACCAAACAGGTTAAATAAGTCAACGTTTAATGTAATTTATTTGATAAGAGTTAGGTTAAAGAGTAGATATTATTAGCGATCGAGCACTGTAGCTTGTGTGTCATCATCACATAATTAAAATTACTGACGTCCTAACGTATAGAGGTATCACTGTCCTACACGTCAGTGACCTCGAGCGGCAGGCATAGATACGCACTGGTGTCAGAAGTGCTAAATGCTTGTTCGTAGTGGTCTTCTATGGTTATCTTTACTGGAATAACATCAACACACACTTAATGTATACATAGGTTCCTAATAAGCAGAAATATAATGGGAACAGTAGTCTTCAAAACACTCACACGCATTTCCACTTTCTAATAAACATAATCAATATATTCAGACAGTCTTCCCCGCGCCGCCGGCCTCGGAGCACGCTCGCGTCTCCACCGCTCGAGGTCATGATCGAATCATTACCGCCGTCACCGAATATTTCTGTTCCTTACGAAATGACCGCGGCGTCAGCGCGATTACCTCATACCATCTACCTATTATTAGATAACTACGTAAGCCGGCTTCCATTTACGCCCTAGTAACCATCTCGCTGTGCAACAAAACGAACGCGTTACCCGCAAAAATGAGAACACACGTTCTCTTCTATTTTGTTGCAACCTTATTCGTTGCGAACAGCTACAAAATCCTGGGTATATTCCCTTCATTGGACAGGAATAACCATTTGACGTACCGTGGACTGTTCCGCGAATTAGCAGTTCGTGAACATGACGTGACTTTGATCAGCCATTTCCAACTCCCCAATCCTCCAGCATCGTACAAAGATATTTTGTTAAGTGATCAACAAGTGTATAAAGGGCTTTCGTTTGAATCTGTGATTGTGAATGAAGTGTCCCGGGCGCCGTTTGAAACACTAGTGTCGACAAAAGCCGGCAACGATGACTGCAAGAAACTAATGAATCACCACCAAGTGCTGTACATGTTGAAGACACGACCTCGGTTTGATGTTGTATTGGTGGAGTCGTATAACAGCGACTGTGGCCTAGCATTGGCTGCCAATCTGAGCGCGCCTTATATCGCTTTCAATCCGCAACCTATCCAACCGTGGCAGTACAACAGGCTAGGAATCAATTTCAATTCCGCTTCCGTGCCTTTAGCTGGTCTTCCGTATGGAAAAGACCCTTGGTACTTCGATAGGTTGAGGAGCTACGTTCTGTACCATATCACCAATTGGGTTTACTACGTTGGATCGCAAGTTACTGACCACGTCTTCTTGTACAAATATTTGGGAGATGATTTACCGAGTTTGGAGAGTATCGCGTCCAATGCCAGTTTAGTGTTTGTAAACACGCACCAGTCGCTGTTCGGCGGGGTTGCCAGGCCAGATAACGTTATTGACATTGGAGGCATCCATGTCAGGCCGCCAAAAATAATACCTACGGTAAGTACCTACAAACACCTACAAACGTTAGGAATGTAAGTTTTATCTATTCCATATCACGAGTACGTTACTGTTTGAACTGACATAAGAATTACTAGATCTCACGAAAACAGGTAACACCTCAGTTAACTTGTTTGGTTAGTGTAAATAATATCTACATCTCTAATAATAAATAGCCTTGCAAAGAAAACGGCCACTTGCAATTATTTTGACTTGTGACATAGTGCAAGGAAATGAGTTTTTATACTACAATATTAAAGTAATATCATTTATATATTTAGCTGTTGCCAGATTGCCAGTGACTCCGAGTGCAAAGAAAAAATAAATATAGCCTGTGTTACTTTGTAAGAATACAACATAGATACTCCCGGTAAAAGAGTTTTCAAAATTGATTCTTTCGTTTCTGAGTATATTCATTACAAACCAGAATACAATTCTTATAGCATATCATTCGCTTTATGATATTTTTTACAACAAAAAAATAATTAAAGCGCCCATTTTCTCCGCAAGAGGTTGTACATAGAATTTCATACAGTTTCACGAGTTCAAGAGTTTATAATTACTATTCTTCATCATCACGTAAAAGCTTACCAAAGAGCGCTATTAACATTTCATATTATCTTCTCACGTATGCCTTCACAAAAAGCGGGTAATACATGTCACGCACAAGCTGATGCAAATTAAATTTGCTCCTATCATTTCAGGAAATTGAAAGATTCATAAACGAGGCGGAGCACGGCGTTATTTACGTCAACTTGGGTTCGACGGTGAAAGACTCCACGCTGCCGCCAGAAAAACTGCGAGAACTGTTATCAACATTCAATAAATTGCCTCTAAGAGTCCTTTGGAAATGGGACGGAGGCAGTATTGAAAATTTGCCAAGAAACGTGATGACTATGCGATGGTTCCCGCAGTACGATGTTTTAAGTGAGTCCGTTATAAGGCTATTATAGTTACTGTGGTTCTGGTAAAAAAAAAACAAAATAGTTAGGCCTATCTCGGGGTCGCATTGCGTTCGGAGAAATGGGAAATTTGGTTTCGTTCGTCACACTTGGTACGTAGATTAATAATTTAACTGATGTGTGGAACTACTGGTTTGCAACTGTCAAATGTACCGATGAAATTATAGATTACAAATAAAACATATACGAGTACCTACATATGTTTTTGTTGGGAACTCCATAATTCCAATATTAAATCAGCAGATAGTTTTAGTTACGGCTATCCATACGATTGACGACTTCGTAGTAGATAGCGGTTATGAAAAGCCGTTCGGTTCTAAAATAAAACGTATACCTACTTGCAATACACGTTTTCGTGCGTGACGTGACGCATCCGACAAAATATTTTAAGTGGTTTGGAATGTAAGTTTGCTTTGCGATGATCGTAAATATCGGATAAAAA
Organism: Acleris emargana; assembly: GCA_927399475.2. Taxonomy (NCBI): domain Eukaryota; kingdom Metazoa; phylum Arthropoda; class Insecta; order Lepidoptera; family Tortricidae; genus Acleris; species Acleris emargana. The sequence continues at coordinate 9,693,731 of OV656849.1, forward strand.
ATACAATTTCATACGGGCAAATAATATATTTCAGGTGGTTTTACCATTAAATGTACAATATTTGAAGTTCTTAATAATTGAGGTAAATATAGTTTTTAAAAACTGCCAAGTGCATAGTTGAACATACATTGGCTTAACGCTTGAAAACAGCGGCTATATCTCTTACACATGAAAAACAACGTCAAAATACTTATATTATATATATAACTTCTCCAAATAAATTTCGCGATCGAGAATAGTTATGCAATAAGTATCACGTGACGTAATAAACAGTTTCGGCCCTGTTTTTTACATTTTATTGCCGTCTGGCCTTAAAACACCACAATATTTTTACTTTTAAAACATGTTACTTTGCCACGTTAAAATGTAATCTGTTTTGTGAGTAACTTCCGGCATTATATTTTTATTATTTTTGTAAATACTCAAGTAAACAAAAATACATAAGATAAACATAGATAAGAATGAAACAAATGTTAAACGTCTATGGTAAAAAGACACGTTTCGTTTTCAGTTACCGTGAGTTAGAGTGATCCAGCTGCTCTGTTCAACTGACCAAAATTAGCATCATAAATATGCGGTAGGTTTAGGTCATGTTAATTTTTCAACTGGCCCAGAGGGCTAAACCACCCAGAAATAGGAGCTCCGCGATAGCGGAGCTCCGTCGAGCCTTTTTATTTGACATTCAAATGGAAATTATTGGTCAGTTGGACAAAGCAGTTGGACCACTGCCCCGAAAGATCGTTCTCAGTGATGGTAGGAACTTGTGCAGCGTTCATCCGTCCGATTACCCTACCACCATGCAGCAGTACTCGCATTGTTCTGTTCCGGTGTAGAGAATAGACGGCTCAGGGTTGGCAACGCATTTGCAGCCTTAAGATTGTAGTCTTGAGGGTAGGGTTAGTAACATTAACTTTTACTTTTTTCAGAACACGAAAACGTCAAGGCATTCGTATCACACGCCGGAATCCTTAGCACTATAGAAGCAATAGACGTGGGTATTCCAGTAGTAGCTATACCTCTGTTCGGCGACCAGTACGGCAACGCAGCCGCCCTGCAAGATGCTGGAGTCGCCACCATTGTGTCCTACCAGGATCTAAACAAGGACTATCTCTTGAACGCGATTAATGAGGCGCTGGATCCCAAGTAAGATATACATTTAACTTATGCATGCAAAATCTTAATAAATCGATGCCAAGGTTTTAGTCTAAAATAACAGACACTGTTTCTAGAGTAGTCGAAAATAACAGAAACAGTCATGTATTTTTTTAGCTGCCCAATCTCAACCTGTTGGGTTGGGAGCAATGGTCCTCCAAAGTAGGTACCTATTGAAAAGTAACTAAACCCTCTAACTTCTGTAGATAGTTTTTTCAAGCAAATTAACATAAAAAAGTTAAAGGATTTAGTAAATTTTCAGTAGTTTTGAGGTCGATTTCTCCAAATAGGTCGAGATAGGGCAGCTAAAAAAACGTGTCTATTATTTTACTACTCTCTAACATATATCAAAATAAATCAAATCGGACCCGGCCAGTAGGGAACCTTTCCTTGTTAGATGTGTGCAGTGCAAAAGGACTTAAAAATAACCATCGAGACTAAATTGTCTCTCTTTGAACCGTTGATGTAGGAAAACATATCAATCTTATGTGGTCATCTTGCACCGTCTTATTATACACATAAGTAGGTGTTCTTTTTTTCCTTTTCTCTCTTTATTTCTCTTTAAAGATTTTGGTGTGTTTTCCTGCGGAAACTACGCAGGATATGTGAAATATTTTTTAATTTGCTATTTATAGATTTATATAATGCTAGACTAAGTAGTAAAATTGTAATATTAAATATATTTAAAAAAATTACTGACTGCGGCGCTGGTAGATTCTTGACGTGTAAAAGTGCCCGTGCGGCCTACTTACTGAATAAATGTCTTTATCTTTATCTTATCTTGTCTTATCTTCACTCTCATACACTCTCGTGCGAGTCTAACCAACTTCATCCGGACCAGAAAGACTTTTAAATGTGCGTTCCACCGGCGATGCGAGACAAAGCGGCGTGAGAATGTAAATGTGTATTAAAAATATTACGGTTTTATTAAATATTAGCTGTTCCCGTGCCTAGTTCGTTGGGCAATAAACATTTTTTGAGTATTATATATAGCATATGACACTCACAAATAACGTGGCTTTCTAATGGTAAAAGAATTTTCAAAAGCGGTTCAGTAGATCCAGATATTACCCCTTACAACGTTACAAACTTTACCTATTTATAATATAATATAATATAATAATAATATAATAAGTATAGATAGTAATAATAATATAAGATGTATAAAAAACGACTGACTGTTGAGTTTCATGCGGCGTTTCTTCTCAGCCTCTTGCGAGGCGCTGGTAGATTTTTGACGTGTAAAAGTGCACGTGCTACTTACTGAATAAAAATCTTTTATCTTTTTATCTTTTATAGACGAATGTGTACCTAGTGGTGTCCGATTACAATTGTGACAATTATGACAAAACTGCCAAAACTTGGCAAAAATAAGAAACCCCTTTGGGGAGACTACCGACCACCGTCATTAAGGAATACATTAATTATTAACGGAATCAGAGTGCGACATTTGAAATGGTAAAATTATTTGCGTTCTAAAGCCGCATCTTTGATTCGTAAATGAGCCCAATCCCCTCCATATGTCACCTACGAGTATCCACTGGCTCTTTTAACTGTACAACCTGTGCTAGTTGCGCAAGACTTTCTCTGAATATTTCTCCATCGTTGCATTTGTATAACATACTTGCACCTAATGTAGGTACCTGAGAGTTGAGAAAGGAAATAAATATTGTTTACACTAATTCATCCCAAAAATATAACGTGTACGGTGTTCAGAGTAGTAATAAATAACAATAACCAATCCATAATCACCATACTTTCGATACGGTTGATTCCCAAAAATGTGTTTAATATCTACTTTAATGACGTAACAATAACTGATATTTAGGTAATCAATATTATTATTCCAGAACGCAGCAACATGCTAAACTAATGTCAAGAGTTTGGCATGATCGTCCAATGTCGCCTTTGGAAACCGCCATATACTGGACGGAATACGTCGCTCGATACAACGGCGCGCCGAACCTGCTAGCGGCATCTGTGGGCAAACCATGGTACCAGCAACTACAGTTAGATGTCTTGGCGTTTGTAGCTCTAGTAGTATACCTTATGTGCTACGTTCTGAAGAAAATCGTCGGCGCTGTATGCTGTTGTTGCTGTCGCTCGGACGAAACCGAGACTGCTAGCGCTTCATCGGAAGAAAGAAGAACTAAACGAGTGAAATTTGAATAGGATTTTTCATTAGTTTTGGTTGTGTACGTCACAAAGACTTTACAAAATTACTTAAGTATAAAAATAAGAAACATTTTTTTACTGCTTATGATTAGTTATGATATAATTTATTTGTTTACAGTGTTTTTGGTTAATTAAAATAAAGTTTAATAACTTAATTTGTGTAGTTTATTTTTAAGCAGGTGACCTACCTACACTAAAATGACCCATTCTACAAAAGGGAATAAAAAGAGATTGCAAGTTTGTATCGAAAAAAATATTGTTATGGTCAAATTGACTAGTTTAGTTTCTATGCTCTTTGACGTAAATAATGAAACGCGTACTTACCTACACCGAAACTTTGCGGCCACCTTCCACCTCATGCTTTAAACTCAATTTTCTAGACCTCTGTTACACCAGATTGTGTCAAACAAGTGATAAAATCACTTAAAAATACTAATAGCATAAATATACGGAGATAAAGGGAATCTGCTGTTAGTCGACGCAAGAAATGTCTTACTATTCAGAACAAAGACTTCTGATGCGCGGAGTTCCTCAAGGTAATATTTTGGGACCTTTATTATTTTTAATTTGTATTAATGATGTGCCGAAATGTATGCACCATCCAATGTTATTAATTGCAGATGACAGTACCGTTTTAATTCAATCAAGTGACCCTAAAAATTATGAAGCTGACATAAGCAATAATCTTGCAACTATAATTGACTGGCTAGACCTAAATAAATTAAAAATTAATGTTGACAAGACAAATATAATGCAATTTCATCAATCTAAATGAAACGATATAATAAATAATTATTGACATAAGATATAACGATTTACGTATAGAACAGACTGATGTAGCGAAATTCTCAGGTATTAATATTGATACAATCATTACTTAAGTGCAGTTTTTTTTTCATAAAAGTAAGTCTCTTTTGCATAGAACTTTCTATTTCCAATATTTAAGATCGTTGCTGTGACATGTGACTTTAAAAAACTAATTACCTACTCCACTGGCTACAGAGCCACGGTTTTACTATCTTTTGTAAATTAATTTGTAAATTATTGCATAAATATAAATATATAGGCATATATGAGAGTTTAAGCTCGACTATACGTTCGCAGACTTTTAAATGTCATCACGATACGAGGCCATGTCAATGAATAATTATTAAACAAGATGTTACTTACTCTTAAATGACACAGCACAATATATAAGAAGTACTTAGCGCTATCTATAGCGTACCACATACATACTGCTGGGCCTCTATTTAACACGGTAAAAACCATATCGTGTTTGAGCTGTTATCGTATTGTCACCGTTTTGATAGTTCTTATTTACTATAACTACGATATATGTATAATAGAAATTATACGAGTTATACTTACCTATGACGGTGCAAGACAACCTGCAAGGTTTTATTTTTCTTAAATACAATAACAGTTTCCAGCAGTTTGAACCTCCTCAAGGGGTCGAAATTTAATCTGACATTTCTCGCTACGCCCTTTGTCACACCTAACTTTTTAAACCTTGCACACAAAAGTATATAAAATAGATATTTTTTGATTATAATTAAACATCAACACAACACAACTGAAATGCTGCACAACATTCCGATTATAAATTGATCTCTCTTTATGATTTCTTCAGTCATAACATACTTAACTAAAGATAAGCTCTGATATGGCTTGTCAGGCCGAACTAAGTCTTTATTATCCTTTGGCATGCGCGGCGGAAAGGTTTTTCAGTTTTAGATTAATTATTTACAGTTTTAGAGAAATTACAAAAAAACTTAGTTAATGTGTATTAAAATTTTTGCTAATCAAAATGGACCTTATTCATTTCATAACAAAACGAGTTTTTTTTTGCGGTTACGAAGCGTATTATCTTAAATACAGAACCCTCGACACGCGAGTTCGACTCGCACTTGACCAGTTTTTAGGGTTCTGTAGTCAAACTAGGAACCCTTATAGTTTCGCCATGTCCGTCCGTAGCATTTGCATTCAGAGAGTAGGTATCATTTGGTGAAGTGAAACTGATGATAAACACCACAAATGGCCACCGAAACTCCTCAACGGCACTTATTTCAACAGGAGCGATAAGATAATAATTATCTTGATTAAGATTTTCGAGCGATTAGTGATGACGAAGCACATGTAGATGATTTAAATATATTTATTATCCCGCGGCGCTGAAATGTCTTATAAAATCCTACTTAGGTATAATTTCTTAGTAATTGAAAAGTGGGATAACCACATGTATAAGGCATAATAATATACATATTATGATCACTAAAAAGTGTAAAATAAAATAAGTATTTTAAAAAACAGTGGGTATTGGCCTGCGACAACTGACCAATTACCTACCAATAAAGAAGATTTTTGGCGTTTTTAAAGGTGGTTTTGTGCTTTTGAAACATTATTTTTTTTATAAAACTATTTTCAAAATCTTAAGAAGTTCATCGAAGAATCGGAACACGACGTAGTCTATATTAGCTTCGGGACCATATTAAAAGCCTCCTCTACTCCAAAGGATAAATTAGAAGTCATCACAGCCGCCTTATCCGGACTACCACAAAGAGTGGTGTGGAACCCAATCTCCCAGGAAACCCGAAGAACATTTACGTCTCTAACTGGCTTCTGCAGAATGATGTATTAGGTAAAGACTATTTGTATCAATGGAGACGCTTGTTTTCATTAGGACCCCAAATATACTTAAACCGCGGCACTACGTCAGACTATATAACCTTCATTTTTGTAATCTGCGTAGACTGCGTATCATAGTAATGGTGTGGGGTGCAGTTTGTAAACGGGGTAAGCTACCTCTAGTATTTATCGATAAAGGCGTTAAAATCAATGCTCAATACTATAAATCCGAGGTTTTGGAGAAAATTGTTGCTCCAAATTTAAAAAGGATGTTTGAGAACGAATATTATGTTTTCCAACAAGACGGAGCTCCTTCACACACGGCAAACGCTGTTCAAGCTTGGTGTCAGGCTAATTTGACCAATTTTCTGCCGAAACATGAATGACCACCCAGTTCTCCGGACTTGAATGTATTAGATTATTACGTTTGGCCGTACATGCTCTCGAAACTACATGATTATAAAATCGCAAACCTGGATCATTTCAAAAAGGTTATCGAGCATATTTGGGACCAAATACCAATGGAAGCGGTGCGTGCCGAGTGTGATTCATTTGAGAAACGTTTGAAGCTAGTAAAAAAAGTTAAAGGTGGAGTTATTCCGAAACATTTGTTGTAAATATTATACATACGTGTTCCATTAATAAAATATGCTTTTGATTGTATTAACTGTTTGTACATTTATTTTATTGAGAATCTAAACTGTATGCAAACTTATTGGACACGGTGTAGGTCGATCACGCTCTCCGTTTGCGTAAAGGTATACTAGTGTAGGCAGTCTGGGATGTCGCGAGATAGGTAACGTATACTTCGTGTTTTTAGCATTAGAAAGACCTTTACAGAAGTAAGTGTAATGCTTTTTATTGTACACGCTGTTACGGCAGTAGCACAAAATAAGAGGAAAACTATCAAAAACATTTTCGGTCAATTTTGCATCATTATAGACAATTGCAAAATGTGTTGTTTGCTTATATGTATAAATATTAGTCAACTATAAGGCATTTTCTTAGTATATTTGTGTTAGAAATTCACAAACTTATTGCACGGTAAAAAACCCAAACAAGCAGATGTCTTAACTTATACAAATTGTACGGTTTAAGCGTATAATGCGACTAACAATAAGTTAAAGAGATCGTGTCCTGCAACAATACGCTTAACTATGGCATCGGCAGCATAATACATACATATGTCCGCCATTTGCATTGCCTTGTTTATGATTGTTTTAAAACATCACTCATGTCGATGCGATTCGTTATAGTTATATTGACTACTTTGACTAGTTAGTTATAGGAACTTTTTAATATTGTTTTGAGCTGCTGAGTTTCACTGTTTTCCATCAAAGTTAAGAACTCCAAATACCTAGATATAAGGCTACACTGCTCCACTATTAAGTTCATAAATTGTTAATGTTTAAGTAGTAAAGTTAAGCGCCCACAAGTGTAAACGTTTAGAAACATTCATTATTATATCATCTAATTATATTTATTTTACGGATGGCCGACAGTATTTAATTCCCCCGAAAACTCGGAGAAATGAAACAATGCTTTTCTTCCAACAAAGGGCCTACAAAAATAATATCTGCTATTTTATTAAAGTTTTCGTGTTAATTACATTAATTTAGAAACAGAAACAAAATAGTTACATGTGAAAAGTAATTCCTTGTGCCTTAGGCCGCTTCCTGACTTGGCGGTATGCTTGCAGTAAAACATACTGTCTGCATAAATGCTGCGCGTTGATTGGTGAATGCTACTAGTTGCCTAGCAACCCTTAGCGATTCCCTGTTTTACTGCTAGCATACCGCCAAGTCAGGAAGCGGCCTGAGTGTGACTTTCAGACTTTGATAAGCACTCTTTCACCGAGCATTTCCCCATTAAAATTTATCGCAGCTTCTTTTACGGTTGGCGTCTGTTTGACAACTAACTTGACAAATGGCCGATAGGTATGTGCCTGCAGGCACATATATGACGTAGCAACGATTTTGCGTGGTTACTGCCCCTATAGTTAATGCATAACGAAGCTTCTTAAGGTACAAGTGCTGAGGCTCGCAAGCTCGCGCTCTAACCTCAGCCTACCTAAGAGCTAATTATTGAACCGTTATACATAATTTTTTCTACAAGCTTAAAATGATAATGACACAAATAAGCAATCGTTAACGTTCTTGTATTTCTTCCTCGGTTTTTCTGCTAACAAATTACTTGTCAGCAAAGTCATTTTCATTATTTCGATTGGCGTCAATAGTTTGTGAATTTGATTGCTAAATGTTTACAAATTTCATGCAAATTTTAATAGTTACTAAAATAGTTACTTATTAATATGTCATTTTATCATAAAAATTGGAATGCCAAACGAAAAGCCCTTTTTTTGATATCCATATTAAACGTAACCATGTAACCAAATAACAAATCAATGGATATTACGAGTATCGTTTATTTTTAGTAACTTGATAAAATAATAATTTAAAACACAATTAGTCTCAAAATTTGTTTTGTTATTAATATACGTAATTTTAATTGGTGTTAAATTATTTTTAACGATTTATTATACAAATTAGGATGTTCAAGTGTTCAATAAACGCCAAGACCGTACTGACCGTATCCGGAATGACCGTAACCGTGGTAATATCAATGCTATAATGATTATAATGCATAATAGAACTGTTACTACTATGGCAATGCTCATTATACAATTGCTTTCACGCCTCGGTTACGCGATAGGTAACATCGAATGGAATGGAATGGCCGATACCATTAACGGTTCTATACCATATGTAGTACGCGAGTAGAAAAAGGTGTTTTATACCGGAGATATCATAACAACTTTATTATACAAAAATAGAAATATCTCTATGACCAAACTGAATCCAGTGTACGTTATAGGAAATCTTTATCTCTAAATATGCCCAGATACACCCTGTTAAAATCTTTCGCAATCCTCCAGGGCATATATAGATATAATATATTATATATTATATTAATTTGACTTCGTGTACAATCCTTTTACTTAAATTAAAAAAAAAAAAAAATATTATTATTATATTATATTATATAAAATATGTATAAAAATATTCCGTCATTCGCCGATGAACCGACTTACTGACACACAACAAACAGCCTGACAACTAACGCAAATAATGTGTGGTTAAAGTCGCAGTTGAACAAATATTTTTAACCGTTCTTTCCGCGTCGAGATTCTATTTTGCTATCAAGGTCATAAATAACAAGTGTGTGTTGAAATAATACCAATTTCTGCTTTACTCTGTGTGTGATAAATAAGGGGAGATTAATTGTAGTGAGGCCCTTGTTTAACTGAATTAGTTATGTTATCTAAACTAACAAATGATAACTCGCGAATGCAGCTGTAGGTACTTACATCGTATTTCTTTAAAACATACCTATTACTTACAACAAAATAATTCAGGAAGCAACTCATTTGATGAGCGAAGGTCAAGCTCCGCGACCGTAATTTGAACCATTTGTCCACGAGATGACACAATGATTCGATAAGTATGAACTAAAAAAAAACTACTATCTACTCATTTTACCGTCATCAACAGCATGACATGACAGTATTATAAACTGAAAACTTAACTATATCACATGTCCACAGCTATTCCTCGTTATCGTAAACACAACGATACACGATACATAAATAGCATTTGGGCCTTGGACATGCTTTAGTCAGTCCCTCGCGGTGCCGACGAGCGCATCATGCGGAGTCCCGTGAACATAGCGCTCGCGCTTCTAACAGTCAGTGTGTTGCTCAGTGCAACCACCTCATTGAAGATTCTGGGAGTATTCCCGTACGAAGGCAAGAGCCACTTCTTCGTCTTCGAACCTTACCTCCGAGAGCTAGCGAGAAGAGGACACGATGTCACAGTCATATCTCATTTTCCCCAAAAAGCGCCCGTCAAAAATTACAGCGACATTTCACTAGCTGGCTCGGTGAAAATTTTGGAAGAAGCTTTCCCGTTAGAAAGCTCCTACGCAACAGTTGTAATGATCGGACATTTCCTAGCAAGCAGGGGCACCGATAATTGTGTGCAAATGCTGAAAAATAAAGAAGTTCAGAATTTGTGGAAAACTAAAGCTAAATTTGACGTTGTTGTAGTTGAACAATTTAACAGTGACTGTGCTCTGGGTTTGGCTTACAAATTAGGAGCTCCGGTAGTAGGAGTGACGTCAAACACCGTGATGCCTTGGCATTTCAACCGATTTGGTGCGCCTTCCAACCCCTCGTATGTCCCGTTCATGTTCTTTAATGGAGGAACTAAACCTACACTGTACCAGCGATTTGAAACGACAGTTTTCAGTGTATACTTTAACGCTCTATATAAATGGGCCGTTCAACGAGTAGACCAGAATACGTTAGCAGAATATTTTGATGACGTCCCACCGCTTGAGGAATTGGGAAGAGACATTAAAATTATGCTCGTGTATAAGAACCCTATCCTCTTTGGTTCATCGTTATCGCCTGAGAATATGAAGGAGGTCGGCGGTTATCACGTCGCGGCGCCGAAGCCGTTGCCTGAAGTAAGTGCCCACACTCGATTAATTGAACATTGGTGCCCTTGTGCGTGCTTGTTGTTGTATTATATTATAATACATGGTGAAATTTCATAAACAAGCAACTACATTTTTACAAATAAGTTACTAACCGTAGGCACGCTTTACTTTTTATGGACACAATAGTCGATGGGCCTAATTATAATAAACCAATTCGAGGAATAGATTTCTCAATTCGATCCTGTAGTTAGATTAAACAAACTACCTATTACAATTAATTAATTACTTATAATAGTTATACTTAATAAAATAAAAATGACCTTCATTTGACCCCTAAATGCAGTCCGAACCAACCTCTTCTGTGGTTTTACATACAACATATAAAACCTCTCTGATATTGTATTTTATAACATACATTACTAGATACACCATCCCAAACAAATATGATGTTACAGTACCTAGGATTTTTTCCACTTTGACACTCGAGACATCTCGGTAAAGGTTCGTATGTTTAGATAGAGTATATAAAATCCTAGAATTTACTCACATAAAATATTGAAACCGATTTAGTACAATTATTAATAATAAATTTATAATACATCAACTTAGTATATAAACTTCATTAATATTCTAAATATTCAAATAGACTATAATCAACTTTTTATGAGATATTGTTAGGGTTAGCTTTCAAAATCAAATCTGTCATTTACATTTGCTAATTTAACATGTGTGTTTGTGGTAAATTACTAAAAACAAAATAATGTGGCTTGATTTAAATATTACATCGTAGTACTAATAATAATAGTAATTCGATGTAATATTTTAATCAAGCCACATCTGTGTTATTCATATGTCTAGGTACCTACTGTATAAAAAAAAACATTTTGGCAGGTGATCTACATTACTGTTAGACACACAACACATACACACTATGACTATTATTGCACACTATGATTGTTATCTACTGCAAAATAATTTAGATAAGCTTTACCAATATTGTTCTGATAACCATTTGCATCTTAACATTGGTAAATGCAATGTCATTACTTTTACAAGAAAAACACTCTTTATAAATTACGACTGTTATGTTAATACCTAACTAAATTGTAAAAAGGACATCACTTCGCACTGCCAGATCTAAACAGAATCAACTCAAAATCCTTGATAGTTTTGTTTCAAGTTCATAGACGTTGTATTAAAGTTGATTTTAAAATACAGTTGTATTTTGAGTTACCGCTGTTTTGATCTAGCAGTGCGACTTGTGAAAGATTTGGGTGTTTTTCTGGATAGCAAATGCTGTTCAGTAATCATGTTGATTATACCACCGGCGGGCTGTCGGCTGCTGGGGTTTATTTTAAGAATAGGAAGAGAATTTCGGAGCGTACATACAATTGAAACTATTTTCAATTGGTTCGGGCCCCACGAGACAGGCGTCGCCTAGTGTGGTGGTCATAGGCAATTGTTTTTGTAATGTAAAAATAATGTTTGGTAAATAAACATTTTTTTTTTTTATTTTTTTTTTTTTTTTTGGTCAGGCCGATTTTTTTGTATTCGTCAACTGTTTGGAACTCACAATACAACATTTATATTGATTCAAAACAAATCAATCAAACACCTAGAGTGGAAATCTGAGCGGACGGGTTTTTCGTTCTGCTGCGGCAATGTTGTTTCTCTTGAGAGTCGGCGCACACTTCGAGATCTAATTTTATTGCATAAAATTCTTTCGTATGAGATTGATTCCCCGTATTTGCTAGGCAAAATTGGCCTTAGGACTCCTCGTATTAATGCTCGAAGTAATAACAATATATTTCATGTTCCCCTTACTGGTAACAAATATGCGTCAAATTCATTTTTATGTAGAACTTTTAAAAACTATAATACCACATTTTCTCACTTAGATTAATTATTGCGTTGTCGTAACATTAAGTGTTGTCTGTAATTAAATTTAATATTATGTAAGCACACATTTTTGACGTGTTTTGTGGCAACTTCACTGGTCAATATGTTATGTAAGTTTTTCTGTAATCTTCTTTCTTTACTTATACCGTTTGTGCCCAAATAAACATGAAACATTATGAATATGCAGCAATGTATCTCGTGTCATCTGCACTTCCGATCTTTCCCGAAGAATGTCGGGAATTGCCGAGTGTCAAAGTCCAATTCTTCTTCTTCGTTAAATTAATGGCGGTCGACCAATTTCGCCGGTGTCAGTGAGAGAGTATGATCAGTAAATAGAACAGTAAATCAAAATTAATAAAAGTAAAAGCAGGGCATTTTTCAATCGGCCATCTTCCCTCCCCGAAGGTTACGGGAAGGCCAAAGTCCAATAATTAATTTTATTGTACTGTATAAACGGTATAAATTGTCCCAAATGATACTGACAGCTGTATTCAGATATATGCAAACATCCCCAATTTTTACTTTAAACATTCATATGCAAAAAATATACTAAAAATAAGTCAAGTATATAGGTTACAGAATTATCAACAAATTTTTAGAGTGGTTGGTAATTCTGTAGCTCTGCCAACCCCACTCTGGGAATGAAGGCGTGAGTTTATGTATGTATGTATGTATGTAAGTCAAGTATAATCCTTCAAGTGTCAAATTTGGAAACTAACGTTTCAAAATAGGTATTCAAAACTTTTTAGTGAAATGTCCATTATCATAATATTTGTGACAAAAGTGAACAACGGAAGAATAGAATATCAGAAATATACTTACCTAAGATTTTTATATTTTATTAATTTTAACGAAACGACAAATAATAAAGAACAACTTATGAGATGTTTAATAAATGCTGTACTTGTATTACACAACTTAAGCTATATATACAATAATAATATAATAAAACAAAACAAGGTCTTATCCTAAATAGCTAAACGTAAAGTAAAACATAATTTCCTTAAAATAAGTTAAATATATTATATAAATGCCTTTTAGACTACATTTACTAAGGAAACTTTATTTCTTTGCAATGTAATTGTAGGTATGGTAGGTAATAGTTTTTAGAACATTTGATCCTACTTTAAAATGGTTCTGTGTTTCTCCCGTAAACCTAAGCCAAAACAAACCAACTCGATTTATTAAAATTAAAAAAGGTTATACAAAAGGTAGATTAAGGTAGTTAAAGGTAGATACTCCATATATTTTTGTTCCAAGATAAGACTGATAGGATAAGTCATAATTTGTATGTACAAAATAAATTACGAAAAATCATGAAAGCATTCAAAGTTTAACTAGAAGAATAGGACATTCCATCTTTATTTTTTGTTTCCTTGTTGACATTATTGCAGTTTTTCACTGCACATTTCGTCATGATTGACAACGGTCGGAACAAGACTAATAGCAAAACTACTGCCCAAGTCGATTAGGCGTAGTTTTTCATGGTGATTGTGAATCTAATCAATGTTTCTTGCTAAAACGATTAACGTTACTGATATATGTCTAATTTAAATTTATGTTCATATGCAATACCTACATACGCTGTAGGTTTATTTATTTATTTCCAATCATAAGTTTCTACAATAAATGATGTTGCCGTCGTTTCAAACCTCTTGGAAAACATCACAACACAAATTATTAACATTCATCCATCACACATAACTCAAAAGAGAAATGGTCTCTTTAATTACTTTAATTTCATCATTACAATTTTAGTCAATTTGTAAACAAATAAATTTGACATGAAAACAGCTGTCTTCAAACGTAGGTGCCGGCTAGATATCTAAATAGTACTATAATAAGAGTGGCCATATTCGAAATTTCGTTTCAGTATTCCGTTTCGGAATTTCAATTCGGAATTCCGAAGGCAGCCTAATCCATACCAACCTACCACACACGTACAATAGTTTTCCGTAAGATTCCTTCGAATTCGGAAATCCGAAACGGAGAAAAATCGAACGGGCGTGTGTAGTATAGCGTCATAGATTTTGTATATCCAAGCTGTATGTGGCCGCCCTAATGAATGCTAAAAATTACTCTTGTTAACTGCGCCTAATTATTTATACTAGATTTTTCGAAGAGCAATGTAATGCGAACATTAATATTACATGTGCTGAGATTCAAATACATAGTAATTATTTACTTTTTATGTTTGTCATATCTAGCGGCCGTAATTGGGTCATTTATTGAAATAAGTCTTTTTTTTTTCAATCACTATCTATTAACATGACTTGTCGATTTTTAATCAATTCACCGCATATTATTATCACGATATTATCAGAATATCTTGGTAGGCTTATTCTTGACATTATTTAAAAGTTGGGGCTTTGAGCCTAACTATATTATTACATTTTTTTTTTTTTTAACTAAGAGCCGACTGACTGATTGTCTATGATTACTGCTATTTTAGATTTATTACGAACCTATCTGTTGTGTTGATCCATCATTTAGAATGCAATTTCTATTTTATAAACTACTTTCAGGATCTCAAAAAGTTCATTGAAGAATCGGAGCATGGCGTAATATATATATGCTTCGGGTCCATGTTGAAAGCATCCTCTACTCCAAGAGACAAATTGGAAGCCATCATAGCCGCCATATCCGAGCTACCACAAAGGGTGGTGTGGAAGTGGGAAGAACCTAACCTCCCAGGGAATCCGAAGAATATTTACATCTCTAACTGGCTTCCGCAAAATGATATATTAGGTAATACAATTTGTATCTATTAAACTGGTACAAAGGCTAACTAGAATATAAAACCGGTCAAGTGCAAGTCGGACTCGCGTACCGGGGGTTCCGTATTTAACAGTGGCGTAGCGTCACGTAAATAAATAGGCAAGCCGGAGCAAAAAAAGGTGTATGGCGTGTGTGCTTGTTGTTTGTATACCTAGTACCTACTCTATGCATAGGAATTATTAGGGAAGCCGCTAGGAATCGGGTTGTATGGACGCTTCGCTACTGGTATTTAAGATAATATACTTGGTAACCGCAACAGAAAATATTCATTTCGTTATGATTTTTATTTTCTTCGCAATAAGGTCCATTTTAACTAGCCTAAATTTTTGTAGAGGTTTTCTAAGTTTTTTATTATTTCTCAAAAACTGTAAATATTTAACACCTTATTTTATTTTTCCCATAAAATATAAGTACTAAATTTGGATTTTTCGATTAATAAACTTCGGAGATAAGGGGGGAGGGGAACGGTAATTTTTTGTACATTATTATTATGGCTTGAAATCAAAAAGTAAATCACAATTATTACTTTTTAATAGTTTTGAAATGTGTAGATTAATACCTTTCATATGACATCCCATTTGCTATAATCAAACCAATTTCATTTTTCGACCTCCCATTGTAGACCCCAGAAATTTTCAATTAATTTCATATTTTTTTTACTAAAAACAGATGCGGGCAAGCAATTTGTATACAATTATGCCAAATTTCAAGTTGATAGCATTAGTAGTTTCTGAGAAATCCTGCTGTGACATACAGACAGACAGACAACGAAGTCTCACCATAAGGGTTCCTTTTTTAACATTTTGGTACCGAGCCCTAAAAAGCAAGGGCAAGAGCATGTCTGACCACGCTCAGTGTAGGATTCCGAAAACAAAACTATCTGTCTGTGGTCTGAGATGATTATATACTCAGGGACAAAAAAAACGAGTCAGAGTGCGTTTTTCATACAAACGAGGCTATTTCGAAGCCTTGGTTCCTGGCCAGGGGTGTTTTTCATTGATGTTTAATGAAGGATACTCCGAGGTTCAATAGAGTGGGTCAAATTTTCTTAAGATACCTAGGTACCTTATCATTATCACACAATCAGTTAACGCCACAGCGAGAGAGTTTGGGTCAGTATTTTGATTTCCTTACATTTTATTGCTATTTTAGATGTTTTTCTGAACATGATCACTTCCGGCGTTACCCGCAGACTCAATAAGTTGGGTATCCTAGGCACTCTGGAAGTCCTGTATCGATACTCGGTGTATCCATCATCAGATTTCACTAAAAGCCTCTATTCCATTAAGTTCAACTAGAAGTTCAACCAGTTGAACTAATTGGATGACTTTTCTCAAATTTTTTCAACTTCAAAATGTAGTTGAAATCATTGGACTGAAAATTATAATAAGTTCAATCCCACACACTCTTATTTCAATAAGACCGTGTCGACGGAGCTCCGCTTACGCGGAGCTCCTATTTCTAGGTGGATTGGCCCTCCGGGCCTGCTGCAAAACTAACATAACCTAAACCTAATATTTAAAGTTGAAAAAAATGGAGAAATTAGTTCAACTGGTTGAACTTCTAGTTGAACTTAATGTAATACCGGCACTAAAAGCATCCTCTGGTAAGGAACCAAGGCTTCGAAATAGCCTCTTTAGTATGAAAAACGCACTCTGACCCGTTTTTTTTGTCCCTGAGTGTAGTCATTGTAGTCGCCTTTATCTCAGGAACCAATCAAGACTACTTAGTAGTGATAGTTTTCCTTTAAAATTCGTTATAGGTAGTATGTGCTTTAATAACAGTTTCTTTAGTAATGGGTTTCTTTAGCACATTTTTGGTTTTTATTTCAGCCCATCCGAATGTGCTCGCTTTTTATTCCCACTGTGGCCTGTTGGGAACTACAGAGGCCATCACCCACGGAGTCCCAATGGTGGGCATGCCGATCTTCGGAGACCAGCCGTCCAATGCTGCTGGAATCAGAGAGAGCGGCCTGGGCGTGACAATCGATTTCAACGAGCTGACTAAGGAGAGCCTGCTGAAGAAGTTAAAGACAGTCCTGAATCCAGAGTAAGTTAATATTATATTTGATTATTATTGTAATATAAAAATAGCATTGGCAGTTCAACTTCTAGTTTGCGGCTACCATCTGTCTAGGAGTTGGACCCCATAATAATTAACAAGGACCGTAATCCTAAACAAATTTTAATGACAATGTATGAGATTTGAGTTCAATTCCATCAAGCGAACTCTTGTAATCCTGAAAATCACTGGGTAATCAATCACCAACTCTTCATACTTATTATAAATAACAGTCCCTACCACTTCGCGCTAATCTCAAAAACAAATGGATGCATGTTGATGCGTCATGTTTTTTTGGAAGATGGTTTAGAATTATAGCAAGTTATAAAACTTATTATTGTAAATCTTGGTAAATTCAAGAAATAAACTAAAAAATCACTTTATTTTATTTAAAAATAGGTTTAAATAAGCAGCTTACTTGATTAATGGTTTATTCTTTCTATGTTCGTTTATTTCAGGTATAAGCGATCAGTGAAGCTTATTTCAAAGGCATGGCACGATCGTCCACTTTCTGCGATGGAAAGCGCCATCTTTTGGACCGAGTTTGCAGCAAGAAACAGCAACTTCACCTTTCGATCCCCGTCCGCCGATGTTCCTCTATACCAATACTTTATTTTAGACATCCTAGGCATATTAACTATTTCATTTTTAGCTATTATATATTTAGTTAAATCTCTTTTTTATAGAAAGACAACACAATCGAATGTTAAACAACAAAAAACAAAAAGCAAAAAAGCGTAATATTTTATAAATAAACGTGCGATGTAAAAAGTGATTTGAATGATGAAGTAACTACAGAAGGTACTCCCAGCCTCCAAGTAGCGTTTGTCCATCGCTATCGCTATCACACTTGCACTAGCTACTGGTAGTATATTTTGTCACTCGTGTTTCATGGAAAAACGAATATTACCGATCGTTATTAAGAAACTCGTACTTAAGTTCATACTGTTACTGCCGCACTCAGAGACGTCAATTAAACTTAATTATTGGTAAGCGGCGTGTTGTCTTATTCTATTGCTATAGCAAACAAAGTAACAACAGCAACTTTAATCAAGTATCAAGTTTAATTGACGTCTCTGAGTGCGGCAGTAAGTACTTAAGTATAATCAAGCTTAATGTTCGATGTAATTCTAATTACTCTAATATTGCCATTTTAATATTGGTTTTGTCCGTATACAGGCGCCAGTAACCATTTTTCATCAGGAGGGCTTACTGCAAATTTTGCAATAAAAAGATACGATGTATTTGGTTATTTTTGGTATAACTAAGTGAGAAATTTAAAAATGTATCGTAGGTAACTATTTAAATTAAGTACAAATCATGTTAACTTCGTTAGTCTCATCGTCTTTTGTACTTATCCTTTAGCACTAGGACCACATTTACAGCTTTCTAAACCATTGGTAAACCACCAAACATCCCATCCAACCCCCCAAAATAAAACGCAAACGCATTTCGAGTATTCCACTAAGTAGAAGAGTGGCTAGGTAACGAAATGCCTCCTGAAATATGGGGTTGGAAGTGAGGAGCTGCTGGAACCCTCGAACCAAATACCACCATATTTGAGATATGAGCAAAAATCTGAAAAAGGTACCTTCAACCCCCCCCCCCCCTTACACTCTCAGCACACCCCCTAGGGTAAACCTGTAGTCAGCCTCTGCCTATACTTCGTATGAGTGGGAAGAGTACACAATATATATTTCCCACTCTCCGCACTCATTATAAGGTCGACTACTGGTCTCTGGCTGACCACTGGTGCCTTTATCCTATCCTTGAGGACTCTTAGTGTGTTCATCTGGATACCGCAAGGTATAACTGTATCAATTTACAAAACTACACGAATTATTTCCCCTGATTGCCCATATTCGGCTTAATTTGAACGGATTTATTAGTATTTATTTTGTTTAAGTATTAACAACTTTTCAAGAGGAAGCTTTTGAAGTTAATTGCTGAAATGAAGTTAAAAATTAGAACTCAAGTTCCTGTCGTAACTGGTGACAGTATTCATTGTTTAAGTAAAAAATAATGACCATACCCATAGAATAGATTGTTACGGAAAGTAGTGGTAAAGTTATCCTAAAGGAATATTACTGGTGTCCTGGATATATAATATACCGTTTGCCCGCGACTCCATCGAGAACTGTCAAATGTTTTGGGTTGAAAACTAGCCCGTATTTACTTAAGTATACTTATTTCATGTCCAGTCACTATAGTATAGTGATTTTCCGCGAATCCGACCGTGTCGGAGTCGTTTATCGCAGCTCCCTCGAGAACTTTTAAATTTTCCGGGATGAAAGGTAGCCTATGTGTTAATCCAGGGTATAAACTATCATTATTCCAAATTTCATCCAGATCCATCCAGCCGTCGCAGCGTGAAGGAGTAACAAACACACATACACACTCACACACAAACTTTCGCATTTAGCATTGCTATATAATAGCTAAAGTTGAAGGAAATGTTCTGTTGAGTGCTCCACGTCGCATCTTACGACGACACACACTACACACATAAGACAAGCAAATAAAGAAAACAACAATAAAAAGAGTAGTGAGTGTGTCTTCATGGCAGTGAATCGGACACTGGCTCAGCATAATGCTGAGATGTTAAACACCTTCAGATTTTCAGCCAGCTCCGTTTGTGACAGATGGACGGAAAAATGCAGACAGGAATATCATCAACTCAGCCGCCACAGATTCAATGAACTTCAAACTTTCAAATAGTGAAACGTATGTTACAGTTAGGGTAAAAAATTAAGGTGGCTCTTTTTTAATAATGAACGATAAAGAAATTTGTTTAATAATTTGTGGATGAAATTAATCACATAATAGTCATCACTCATCACAAACTTTTAATGACATCAAATAATTACAAAATTAACGCGAAACGCGACTAGTAGGTAAGTACTACACCTACTAACACGTGTTATTCAATTATCGACCACTTGGCATCGGTATTCGTTTATGAAAAGGAGGAATTTAATCTCGTAAACAATATCACTTTCATAAACTTTCCTTGTTTTACATATCGTCGATGATGCTGCAAAACCGCGTTACTACCAAATTTATGATAGAGCAAAATGAACCTTACTGTCTTATTACAAAGGTGCATTTTGCACCTTATTAAAAATGTTACTTAAGCGCTTTTGCAGTTTCACCAACGATATGTCTCCCACATTTACTAGGCAATGCAAGAACGACCGATTCTCAATTTTACGAACACTTGTTAGCCGCATTGATTGCAATGTTCCAATTGATTTGTGAACTCTTAGATTATTCATATTGGGTACACGGACCTTTAAAAAACCGGCCAAGTGCGAGTCAGACTCGTGCACGAAGGGTTCCGGACCATTATCTACAAAAAATCACGTTGGTTGTATGGGAGCCCCCCTTAAATATTTATTTTATTCTGTTTTTAGTATTTGTAGTTATAAATTCAACAGAAATACAACATCTGTGAAAATTTCAATGATCTAGCTATCACGGTTCGTGAGATACAGCCTGGTGACAGACAGAGGGACACCTGAGTCTTAGTAATAGGGTCCCGTTTTTACCCTTTGGGTACCGAACCCTAAATAGGAACGGTGCACTAAAAAAGTGTGAAGTATGCAAGTTCTGTTATTTCGTTCCATAATAGAGTCTGACCACTTTGTCGTGACCAAAGCATTTTTTTCTAATTCTTCATATGGCAACAATTTCACCTTTGAAACAAGCTGTCACATTTTGAGTACCTATCCAGTCGTTATGCATTTCGTTATTTTAAATTTGCCGCCATTTTATTGGGTCACCACTTACTGGTCAGACTCTATCTACGGTCTTACAAATGCACTAGGTCTGTTAACCCGCTGCTGCCATTATGTCACGCATCGAGTCACAGCACGAGTGACATTTAACTTAACGCCGAAGAAAGTGCCGCATTGTGCTGTAAAAATGTGTAAAAACTACGTTAGTAAATATAAAAAGCCAAAGGGTATCACTTACCACGTGTAGTAACCTACATTGATTATTCGTGTTAGTTTTCATAAATATGTGTTTATTTACTTTGATGCACATTACAAGCAAGAATGACAATCAGTGTTGCCAGCTTTTTCACGGATTTTATTCCCTGAAAGTGGGTAAATCTGTACCACCGTCAGTGTAAAAAAAAATTAAAAAGGTTTTCTCATTTTGTAATGACAAAACCAATTTCAACTATTAAATAATGGGACTAAGAGATAAGAAAATTATGTGACGAATTTAAATCTATCAGAAATAAATGAGTTATTTACTTTTAAAAAACATCTTTAGTAACACACTTTGATTCCGACTGACCTACTTCAAACAATGATAAAACACTAGCTTTAGAAAGACAAGTCAAACGACTCCAAACTCGACGCATACACTATCAGCCTTTGAGGAGTTCCTATGACCACCTGTCTCCATCATCATAACAGCTCGATAGTACCATATAATTGTATTGGCATCGCAATTACACAAGTATGCAAAATTTCAAGCGCCGGAGTGCAACCCATCCGCCTGCACATGCTGCTTTCTTGCTGCCAGCACATGCTTACAGCGGGTGAGGATTGCCCTCCCTCCGCGCCTCTGGATTCTTCTTCTTCTAGGGGTAGGGCAGGCAAGACCACGTAGAATCGGAGTTGACAGATCGGTTTCTGTAGGGCGGTGGAGCTGCACTTCCCGCAGCGCCAGAGCAGTCGCAGATTCTAAGTGGATTGATAAGTAGGTATGTATTAATCTTCGGTCAAACGTACTTTGGGGATTTTAAACATTCGGTCATTTGAAAATAGATAGATAGTGTTTTATACTTTCGGTATTTTGATTTTCGATGTTTTTATTTTAAATGTAGATATTATGAACTTTCGGGATACGTACCCCTGTGGGACGGTAGATCGATGGTATGACGAACGAAATGGCAGACCTTGCATGTTTCACACCTTTTAAGTGCAACGTCGTTACGTCCGTATTTATTTAGGTCCGTGCCTACGCTTAAAAAAGGTGCAAAAATACTTTGATATTGTAAATTATATGTATGATGTTATTTTTTATTTCCCTTACCGAGTTTCTTACGCCGCGCCGGTTCTTCTCGGGGCAAAGGTTTTATTTTTCGAACCGGTGGTAATGCTTTTTCACATTCATGGGTGCATTAATTATGCCTAAATTAAATAATAAATAACTTAAACTTTGACTTTGAATATTTTATCCATCCACTATACACATAAAATACTAACCTCTTTATCGACCATATAATTTCACTAAATACAGATAGTAGCTACTATCTAATAAGATTGTAGTATTTTTATTAACTAAGTAGGTAAATGGAGTTCCGAATTATCAAATCGATAAGCAGTTATTAAAACACTGTGTAATCGATCGGACATAATAATGAAAAGTGCTGTTGTCTTTTTTTTGGCACTAGTGGCTATCAGCGTTAGTAAAGTGAACGCTTTGAAAATATTGGGCATTTTTCCTTATCAAGGGAAGAGCCACTTTTTCGTGTTTGATACGTACCTGCGCGAACTGTCGAGAAGGGGGCACGATGTCACAGTTATCTCGTACTTCCCCCAGAAGCAGCCGATCGTGAACTACACAGACATAACCTTGACCGAAAAAAAAAGCATATACGTAGACAGTTTCAATGTTGAACAGGATATATTTTCATTAATAAATATGACATACAAATTCGCGGAAAATAGTTTAGTAAATTGCAAAGTCTTATTAGAAAATGAAAACGTACAAAATTTGTGGAAATCTCGTGTAAAATTTGATTTGGTTGTAACCGAAGCGTTCTTTGGCGACTGCAGTTTAGGTTTGGCTTACAAATTAGGGGCTCCTGTGGTCAGTCTGACAACACACCTAATATTCCCACAGCATTACGACAGATTTGCTCTTCCATACAAGTTCCTGCAACTGTCACCCAGTTGGCCGCCCTCTGTTTTGCAACGTCTGGGGATAACATTGGCTATATTGATATCCAAAATATTCATGAACTGGGCAGTTCAAGCAAATGAGCAAGCAATATTAGCGACATATTTCGACGACATTCCACCTCTTGAAGAGTTAGGGCGTGAAGTGAAACTCCTGCTTGCCTACACACATTACAGTATGTTCGGACCTAAAGCGTTGTCTGAAAACGTCAAAGAAGTTGGAGGATATCATGTAGCTGAACCTAAACCACTACCCGATGTATGTATTAAAATTCTCTGCTGAATACTGGTTGGTAAAAAGCTACGACCTACGAAGGTGCGGGTGGAGGTTTCAAAATGTTTTAAGTAATGTCTTCCAATTGGTATTCCTTTGAAACTCATAAAATTGTTTGTCCTAATGTATTTGCTCTTAAAATCTTCCTTCAAACAGATTTTCGTTCAAACTATTTTCGAGCAAATATGACATTAGGAAAAACGATGATTATGCCACTTGAAACTTATAAACCCATACTTAAACTATATACTAACTAGTGACGCGAAGCATATAGTCAGGCTGTGTGTATAGGCAGTCTTGCTACAAAATTAAAAAACTGTTCCGTTCAATTCATTCAATCTGTCCGACGATCTGATAAAGGTCGCGGGAAACCACTGGATGACAGAAGCAGAGGACCGATCGTTGTGAAAACCCTTGGGGAAGGCCTTTGTCCAGCAGGGGACGTCTTGCGGCTGATGATGATGATGATGTTGATACTGTTCGATTTTAGCTAGTCCACTTGCAAGCCCTTTCACTGCTCTATCTGTTTTTAAAAACAATATTAATAAAAGCTAATCCCGCTCACTGACGGATAACAGACAGATCACGGACTGATTAACAGATAAGGCACAGCCTAAACCGCTGCTTAGAGGGAATGCGTCTCGGGTCCCACTAAGAAAGTATTTTTAAAATCAACTCTTAACTGGAAGAAACAGGGGAAATACCTAGTGGGAAAGTTTAAAACGGATTTAATTATATAAATTACATAACTGCAGACCTAAATTTCCTGATAGAGGTCCCACAAAGACGTTGACTTTGTAATTGCCTTTGAGTAACCAAAATAAAAATCATTTTTTTTTATCTTTATTAGAAACTAAGAGAATTCATTGAGCAAGCTGAGCACGGAGTGGTTTTCATTAGTTTCGGCTCGATGGTGAAATCAGCGTCTATTTCCAAAGAGAAGTTTGACGCCATCGCCGCGGCTCTGACGGTGCTTCCTCAACGAGTCGTGTGGAAGTGGGAAGAGGACAATTTTCCTGGAAATCCGAAGAACATTTACGTAGCCCGGTGGCTTCCTCAGAACGATATTCTAGGTTAAACTATTTTACTCTACTGTCACAGTTACGGTGATCGGAGGATAAGTTTGTATACTTAACTGTTCACACTTCTAGGGCACACTTATCGGTGTTGACACCTTAATCTTATCTGTGATCAATGTGTATATATTCATATTCATATTCATATATTCATATATTTATTGCACTCATAATAATACATAATACACTTATATACTTATATTGATCAAGCTCGCGACTTTTGGAGTACTTATTTACTCTTTAATCGTTTAAATATTTGGTTTAGATAAATAGGCCTAAGTTAACTTTAACACTACCAATATTATTGTATTAAAATACGCTTGAGTTAGGCATTTAAAACACGAAAGGACCATGCGTCAAAATGGACCCAGAACCAACAGACATGAGACTTGGGCTATTAAATAGGTCTTTAAATCTACTTCATTTAATTATATGGGCACAAAGTCGAATTCCATTGCAGAACTGAGATATTCATTTTTTAATTTAGAGTGAAAACGAACTATGAAGAATCTGTGGCTAGGGTATTTAACATTTTGGAGGGTAGGTAACAAACAATATATGTAAACTAGCGGCCCGCCAGCGGCTTCGCCCCGCTGCAAATTCCTGACTGTCCCGGTGGATTTTTCAATTTTTCTCGCCGTAAAAACCATCCTTGAACTTCAACGAACATTAAAAAAAAGAATTGGCCAGATTGCTCCAGGCGTTGTTGAGTTATGCGCTTACCAACACATTTTGCGATTAATTTTTATATTATAGATAATGAAGGTATTGCTACCGAACATGGCGTGAACTACATTCGTCTTCGTCGTGGGTTAACTAGTCATATTTTTTGAAATATCTTGACTGCTCTTGCTTAACTGGAAGACGCACAATAGGCTCTTGTGCTCACACTATTTCCATTATATGGTACTTAGGGTTAGGCAGGCATATGCCATTTAATCATCCTGCAGGTCATTTGAATGACTTGGTTATTAATGTATAATGAGAATAATAAGATAACATTAACTTGCTGTAAATACTGATTATATTAATAAATAAAATAATCAAACGTCAAACGCTCGGTTCTGTCATGTCATTTTAACTTTTTTCCGCTACCTAAAGGTTGTCTGGAAGAGATCGCTTTTTAGCGATTAGACCGCCTGTTATCTTCGTCTTGTTTTAGTACCTACTTATTATTTTCTGTGTATCGCTTTTATATTCTTATCCTATCGATTAATGATTGGTATGGTAGCCTATCATTAAGAGAAACCCGTTTATAGACCTTATACATACACACTGACTGAAATATGAATATCTCGGTTCTGCAATGGAATACAACTTGGTGCCTATAGAACGAAATGAAGTATATTTATAGATCCTTTTAATGACCTAACTCTCAGCTGTGTTGGTTCTGGGTCCAAGCTCCATACTAAGTTGCCCATGGTCCGTTAATTTTACTTTCGCGGACTTTGAAAATCAAGTTTACAAAGTCCCTGCCATGTTGAGGCATAGCAGACTAAGATTTCCTTATGACAGGTATATAACAAGTTTAATCGTAAGTATAAACAAAGTGCAATGGCGTTACCTTATTATGTATGAGTTAATGACGTAGGTATACTCGTATGATGATTTTGTTGTCATAATTGTACAATCGCCCACACAGCTGAGTGACCAATGAAGATAAACAGAGAGAAACTTTCTCTGTCGTGCACATGAGATTCTTATGTAAAATCTATATCTATCTCTTTCAACATTTTCTCACTTCTGTCTTTAATGGGCAGTTAATTGTGTGGCTGTTTGTACACAAGTTACCGAGGCCAACATTTGTGAGGGTAAATTTGTGTACCTCCCCATAGTGAGTGTGTAGTGTGTTCTATGGTGTGACTCTTTCATATCAGGTGGCGCCCTCTGGCTTTGAAAATTTTATTTGAGACAAAAACAGAGCAACGAAATCAGATAATTGCAGTAAAAACATCTTTGGTTTATGTTGTTCCCTTTAATGAAAATAATTTTCCTTTTCAGCTCATCCAAACGTCATAGCCTTCTTTTCCCACTGTGGCCTCTTGGGTACCACAGAAGCTATCCACCATGGGGTGCCCATAGTTGGGATGCCTGTGTTTGGTGATCAGTTCATGAATGTCGAAGTTGTCGAAGAAAAGGGTTTTGGAGTACAAATACAGTTCAACGAAATTACAAAAGAAACTTTGTTAGACAAACTTAAGACCGTTTTGGATCCAGGGTAAGGTTTCAATTATTCTGTAGTTAACTTTTGATGATAATTCAGTACTTTTGTCTGTACCGTACCTAATTTGATAAATTGATTTAATAAAAGTAATGTTAGTTACTGAATAAAGCATTATTATTATTATTATTATTATTAATACCTTTTTACAAAGGTTTCGCTGTTTGTCCGTCCGTCTGTCTGTCAGCGACCCACAATAGGTAGACAGTTAACTAAGTTAAGTAGGAATTTTTCACAGAGTATGTCAAATTGCCGATATAGCAACAAATAATAAAATTACAAGAATAGTACGGAACCCTCCCGATTCGCATAAACTCGACATGTAATACCAACAATGCCAGACAGTGCGTTAGCGATAAACAGCCAATGGTAATGATTAAAATACACATACCTACTGTGTGTTGTTGGCAAATAAATCCAAATTTGCATTGTCGTGCAAAGAAAATGACATTGCAATCGATATGCATACTGCATACAACTTTGTAGTCTATCCTTGCCTATAGATTAATGAATGACACTTATTCAACCGCCGTGTGGTTGCCGGCTTATAATTGCGCCACTCCATAATATCTTCCCGTGGAAGTCGTAAGAGGCGACTAAGGGAATAAAGGCTTGTAGTACTGTTAGGCGATGGGCTTGCCACCTGTCACTAATATACACTGTTAAACATCTTAGCCTAATTGTGCAAATTGTGGTTACAGAGTTATCAACAAGTTTTTGGAGTTGTTGCTAATTCTGTAGCTCTGTCTACCCCACTCTGGGAATAAAGGCGTGAAGGTATGTATGTATGTATGTGTACTTATTCAACATTTTTACATTTGTATCCACTTTTGGACCTTATTACAATGCAATAAGGTAAAAAAGTGGATACATCTCTTTGTAGTCGACTGTACAAAGGCGAAGTTAGCCCTAAATGGGATCTCTTCCCCCTGAATTATATATATTTAATAGGTAAAAATGTAGAATAAGCGTTGTAATGCTAAGAGCAGCACGTTGTTAACGGCAAAGGGAACTGCAGCCGCCGCCATCTATCGGCGGAAGCTGTCGACCAATAGCGATTTTTGACGCTGAAGTATCTCTAACGCGTGGACGGCTCTCGCCGACAGATGGCGACGGTTGCTGTTGTCTATGTCGTTGACAACGTGCCACATAAAATAACTCTTAGATCGAGTAGGTACGATTACTTACCGTACGTTATAATTTTGCGACGTTGAGATTTATCTTGATATTATTTGTATCTAAGAATTTTATTGTGAAAAACCGATGCCGCTTGGAGCAGAATAGGTGGGGTTAAGACCACGTAGGTACACACATTGCCTTCAATAATCAAGAGGGTCGCGAGATCCAGCTGAATACAAAGAGCATAGGACAGATCGCAGTAATTTTTGGGATAGGCTAATGTCTAGAGGGACGTGTCTTGACTGACTAAGAGATGATGATGATTCAAGATTTTAATTTTATTTAAGACCAATATTTTTTATTTACTTATAATTAAGTAGTAATACCAATTTTAACATTTCTTACTACAAAAATGACGAAACTCATACTTACAAAATTCTACACCCTCCTTTTACCCTTTATAATATTAGTAGGATTAATAGGATAGGGTAAGATGGGGGAATAGCGGTCACTTAAGCAATTATTAATTTTTTATTTTATTTTTATGATTTACGGTATCGGAAATTAACTTTTTACATAGCTTATATAGTAGATATATATGAAATACATTATCAATATATTACGGGTTTCTTATTTATTGATCATTTTGTGAAACCCTTCGTTGACCGGTATTACCCGCAAATGCGGGTAATACCGGTCTACTGATGGGGTAGTACCGGTATTTTTTTGCTTAACAATTAGTCACGAAAAATGTAAATAACTTTCATAAAATCCAACAAGTACATACAATACACTTGCAAACGTACAGTAATTAACTTTAAGAAAGATATTAATTGGTATAAATCACATTAAGCTTACCTTTCATCAAATTTTCGATTTTATTACAACAAAACACGTCCGAACCTGTACACAGCTGTCACACTCACTGCGCGCGAAAGACAATGGCGCCGCTCGGTAAATTAGTTTACTCGGCCGCATACTAGATGGCGACACTAGTAGCGATTGCATAATGTTGTTGGAAGTTTTATATTTTGACGTGACCGGCATTGCCCGCTGACTGCCATTCCCCCATCTTACCCTACTCGTATTAGTAGGATTAGTGGATAATAGCTTCTGAATGCGCCTTCGTCCTGTTAGATTCCGATTATAGTTAGTCCCTCGGGAATTTTTAAATTTTCCGGGATGATAAAAGATAAAAAAAAAAAAAAAAGATGTTTATTCAGTAAGTAATTAGCCTAATTGTGCAAATTGTGGTTACAGAGTTATCAACAAGTTTTTGGAGTTGATGGTAATTCTGTATAGCTCTGCCTACCCCACTCTGGGAATAAAGGCGTAAAGGTATGTATGTATGTATGTATTCAGTAAGTAGGCCGCACGGGCACTTTTACACGTCAAAAATCTACCAGCGCTTCACAAGAGACCACTGCTGAGAAGAAACGCCGCAAGAAACTCAACAGTCAGTCGTTTTTTTAATATTGCTTATATAATAATAACCTTAACCTAAAAATAAAATACATTCATGCGCGGTTGAGCAGGAAAATGTGTCAAAACTCAGAATTGTCACAAGACTAAGCAAAAGCAATAAAAAAAAAAAAAAATAGAAAGTAAGTATACAAGTTATACTTACCTGTGACGGTGCAAGACAACCTGCATAAAAGTTTCGATACATTCATTGATTTCATTGATGAAAGTAGCTATGTGTTAATCCAGGGTATGCTGTCTCCATTCCTAATTTCATCCAAATCAGCTCAGCCGTTCCAGCGTTAAGAAGTAACAAACATACACCGTGAAAGTTTGTGTGTATTACACACAAACTTTCGCATTAATAATATTAGACAGTGGGATAGGATAGGATGGACTTTTTCAAAGTAGACTGATACGCGTGACTATCGCACAGAATACCTTTACTCTTTAATTTTCTTTCAACCATTGAAATTGTTTGAGTGTTAGCTTGTTCTTCCAGATTCCAAAGAAGAGCGAAAGAGATATCAAGAGAGTGGCATGACCGTCCGCTGTCCCCCATGGACACCGCCATCTACTGGACCGAGTATGCGGTTCGACACCCCAACTCCACTCTCAGAATACCCGCAGTGGGAAAGCCCTCTTACCAGCTCCTAGGATTGGATATGCTGTTAACACTCATCTTCATACTCTTAGTGCCAATTGTTATCGTAAAATATTTGGTTTGCGGAAAAAAGAAGACGAAATCTAAAAAAGAATAATTTATTTATTTAACAAAATTAAATAATTGTAAAAAAAACGCGAAGAAAATTGAAAATAAATTTATTTATTAAAGATTAAAGTCTGTTTGTAAAATAAAATAAAGATTACACAAATTTTATTTATAATAGAGCAACAATTACACCTGCAAAACCAAACAAAGAAATGTCGATTGAACGTAATGACAAAATTAGAATTTCAGAGTACAACCTTAATGCTATTAAAATAAGGACGCCCTTGTTCCTTACACGCATGAACGCAACGTCGACGTTTTTTTTTTTAGTTTTTTGCTGAATGACTAGTTTAACAAAAGATGTTTTTTTTTTTAAATTTGAAATTAAATTGAGTCTTATTTCTAAATTTATTTTTTTACCAAACATGATTTATCATATTTTGGCCACTCCTGAGCTGAGCTATCCGCCCCTGTAAGGTTGACCACTCTATCTCCCAGACATCCTGTATATCGTCCACGTTTAGTATTTTTCCCACTTGGATGCCAACTTAAGGCTTTCATTAGCCGGCTGAAAAGTCTTAGGACCGCACATAGGAAATCTAGTTTCTGAAGTCGTGGTTATGATAGGTTTAGCTGGTCTAGCAGGATATCTTTACACCGAGGTATTCTGACATCACACAATTATTGTAAATGTAAAGTCAACTTATGGGCTTTTAGTTGTATTGTAATCAGTAGACCTATAAGGTTTTTAGGGACCTTAGATAACTAGAAGTTCTCTCATTACACCGTGAGAAGCTTATAATCACGTAACGTGTTATAGCTAGGCACAAAGCGATTTGGAATCGTTCTACTTTACCGCTTTCCAAAAGCAATTGGTATGGTTAAAATTATTGAAGTAAGTTAAATATTATTTAGAAGTTAAAATACAATCTCGAAATGATAGGAATTAAAATTTAATTATTTTGTGTTTTAATATAATAATTGTATGAATTAAAACCATAACATAAACTCACGCCTTCATTCCCAGAGTGGGGTAGGCAGAGCTACAGAATTACCAAAAACTCTAAAAACTTGTTGATAATTTCTGTAACCGCATTTTGCATAATCAGGCTAAGATATTTACCAGCGTATTAGTGACAGGTTGCAAGCCCATCGCCTAACAGTAGGGGAGAGTGGGTAACAGTGGATCACTTTTTTTTTTAAGCTCCACAAATCCCAAGTTTATGCCTAAATAATTAATCTATGATAATTAACCACAAGATACGTCCTTAATCTACAAAAACAAGTGCAATTATTGGCAAAAACGGCACAAACTTACAAGTTATAACAAGTTTAAAAAAAAATGGGAAATGATTCACTGTGACCCGTGGATGGGTCACACTGGATCTATTAAAAAAAAGTTCAATAAAATACTACTTTTCTACATAATTATTTATTTATTTATATTCTAAGACAGCCTTCTATCACAGTCTTATAAAAAATTAACAAAAGTCTTACAAATTATGCTGGTATAAAGAGACCTAAACTAATCAACATTTTGTATAAATAAACAACAGTTTTTCTCTTTTAATTTCCATAAAGCTCTCTTCTCTATTCAAATAAACATATTTACTTCTTCAGTAATCATTAACAAACATTTTAATAAGAACATTGTTGATGCTAACTCATTAAACACAAATATATTTACTACTTATTAAACACAAATATATTTACTCCTCAGTCCACTGTGACCCAAATGAAAATTATTCACTGTGACCCATAGGCCGTCACGACAGAAAAAAAATATTCAAAAAATAACTACTTATACCCAAGCCAAAATTACATTACCCACAACGGATTTAACAAATAACAAGTTCAAAACTTACAACTACCATTTATATTTATTAAAGGGCTGGGAATAGGACAAATTTCTAAATAACGTAAAAAAATACTTTCGTACTTACCTACTGGCCTGCGTGTGACAGCACGTGATTCCGCTCGGCGAGCGCGGGGGCGACTGGCGCGTGAGAGGGAGGTATCGACGAGCAGTAGCCACGCTTTTGCTTGTGTGCGTGAAGCATCACACGTAAGAATTATAGCGAATAATCCACTGTGACCCGTGATCCACTGTTACCCACTCTCCCCTACTACAAGCCTATATTCCCTTAGTCGCCTCTTACGACATCCACGGGAAGACATGGAGTGGCACTATTCTAACCCGGCAACCACACGGGGTCCAACCATTTTAAAACATATATATTTTAGTCTTGGTTAAGTCAATCTATATAAGAGTTAGTGATTTGTTAATCTGTTGTAGGGTGTATGAACGTCAAAATAGAACAAGGTAGACAAAATAGTGGTAGGAAAGAGATGCGTATGTTTATCAGCAAAATTCTACTGGATTACCTAGGGAGTTCGTTTATTATAAGGGTAAAGGTAGTGGTGAGTAGATTGAGTCTATAAGTTAGTTGAATACTGTACGAAGTGGGGAATTACGTAGTGAGACGTTCTCGCTAAGAAGGTGTGTTATCCGTGTGTAGGACCCATTTATGACGATACACTGGCTCAATCACCCACGCACGCAAGGCAATGACACACGTCCACTCTCACCCTCGGCTCTCGTGTCACTGACGCGACATCCCTTGCGGCGTGCGCCTGAGACAGCGTGTATCTATTTATGTATAGATACTACCACAAATACTACATCCCTTTCTTATTAAAACTTTTTATTATCTTCAATCACAAATAATCAAATTATACATTTTATCTGATTGCAATCATCTGACATCAATTATTTTAATTATATTGTATTATTATCCATAATTTCTTGATCTTCATTCCCATTATCTTTAACCGTTTTCCATTCTCCTTCAATTCTCTTCAAATGAAGCACGTTCCTTCTTATAGATTGTCCAGTCTGTTCATTCCTAACCGTGACGTCTCCACCCTTCTGGTGTTCCACTATATGTGGAGTAGGGTTGTAATTTAAACTTAATTTGTTATGTTCTATTTCTTTAATATATACTCTATCTCCTTCATTTAGATCGCTTTCTTTTGCCCGACGTTTCCTATCGCCGTATTCTTTCCCTTTCTCTTTTTGTTCTTTATCTTTGTCTCTCACTTCGGAGTCGTCCGCGTTTTCAGTTCTCCTTAACGATGGAATCTTATCCTGGCATTGTCTCCTAAAAAACAGTTCCGATGGCGACTTTCCGGTGATGGAGTGAGGTGTAGCATTGTACATTAGTAGATATTCATACAAGCTTTCTCTCATGTCCTTCTTATCCATGTGTCCTATTTTCAGTCGCTTTAGAATATCTCGGTTCTGCCTCTCGACTTCACCGTTCTGCTGTGGCCAATAGGGGACCGTGTTAAATAAAGTTATATTGCATTCCTGTAGGAATGCTCTAAAATCTTGACTGACAAATTGACGGCCATTATCAGCAGTAATAGATGATGGATATCCTAGCCTACTAAATATTTCTTTTAAAAGCTTAATTATCTGAACACTGGTGATCATCTTAGTGACCTTAATCTCCTTGTATCGACTGTAATAATCGATGATCACTAGTAAATATTCGTTGCTGGGTAATGGTCCTAAAAGATCAATTGCCACATCTATCCAAGGGGCTGATGGTAGCTCCCGCCTTTTCATTGGCACTGGTGGCATCGGTACTCCCACTAATGTGCAGCCTTTACAGCTTTTAACCAGGTATTCCGCATCGCGATCTATTCGTGGCCACCAGACCTTCGATCTCAACCGACCTTTCATTGCTGCGATTCCGGGATGGCCTTCGTGCGCAGCATCAAGCACCGCCTTTCGCAGTGTTGCGGGTATAACTAATCGATTTCCCCTTAAAAGGATATCATCGTAAAAGCATAATTCGCTTTCGAAAATCTTGTATCCCTTTACAGATTCGTCCCAGCTACCTTTGTACAGACCAGTTTTGACATTCCGTATTTCGACGTCCTTGATAGAATGTTCTACGATGTCTCCCATGGAAACCGCTTGTGGCCTTGCGTGTTCTACAATCTGGTAAACATGTTGATCTTCACCTGACTCTTTTCTAGTATTAGGACTATGATGGCACAATCGTGACAATGGATCCGCGATATTCGATTTTCCCGATTTATATCGAACATTGTATCGGTACGATTGCAAACGTAAGACCCATCGCTCAATCCGGGCGCAGGGTTTTGATCTCGTTCCGAAAAGAATTTCGAGTGGTTTGTGATCTGTTATTAGATCAAATTCTTTCCCAAAGAGAAAAATATCAAAATGTTCTACTGCCCACACCAAAGCTAACGCCTCCTTCTCAGTCTGGCTATACCGCCGTTCGCAATCGGTCAAGGTCTTGTTGCCATACGCTATAATTCTGGGTCCTTTTGAGTCCGTCTGTACTAAGATTGCCCCAAGACCCACTGGGCTTGCATCCGCTATCACTTGCGTTTTGTCGTTCACATCATAGTATCCAAGAGACTCCAATTTAGTCAACACCTGTTTCACCAACTTAAACGCTTCTTCCTGTTCTTTATTCCAGTGTTCTTCTATGTTAGCGTTCCTTCCCATTTTCTTTCTCAATAGCTGTTTTAACGGTTCGGTTTTTGTAGCCAGATGTGGCACCCATTTATTTATATAATTCACTAAGCCTAAAAAGCTTTGTAGCTCTTCAATAGTCTTCGGTGCGCTAAATTTTTCAATGCTGTCTACATACTTTTTTAATGGTTTAACTCCTTCAGCTTTTAATTCGTGACCAAGAAAATTTACTTCCTTTACTTTCCGTATGCATATGTTTTTGTTTAGTAACACGTTATTCTCCTCGAATATTTTCAACACCTTTTCTACACGTCGATCATGTTCTTCCTCTGTGCTGCCATAAATCAATATATCATCAATAAAATTTACAGTTCCTTCACAGCTAATAATCATTCTTTCCAATGTCTTCTGAAATATTTCAGGAGCACACGTGATTCCAAACATTAAGCGCTTATACTGAAACAATCCTTGAGACGTTATGAATGTTGTAATATGTCGAGAATTTGGATGCAGCTCAATTTGGTGGAATGCGTTTTTGATATCGAGTTTTGTGAAAAATTTTGCCTTTCCAATCTTTGGCAGTAAGTTGTCCATTGTGGGTAATGGGTGATTTTCTCGAAGTATCGCGGCATTCGCTCGACGCATATCCACACAAAGACGCAATTCACCATTTTCTTTGAGAATTGGAACGATAGGCGAAACCCATCTAGACGGTTGCTTCACTTCTTCAATAATGTCACAATCTAGTAATTCTTGTATCTGCTCTTTTACCTTCAGCTCAAGTGGAATTGGTATCCGTCGGTAAGGTTGGGCTACAGGTTTTATTGTTTCATCAATCGGGATCTCGACTACAATACCCTTAAATTTAGGAAACTCTTTATCATCAACCCGATTTATTCCCACTCCTACTCTTAAAACGCCCAACTTCATTGCTGAGTTTTTCCCAAGTAAATCTCTTGTACCACCGTTAATGACGTAAAATGTCCCAGTTATTTCTTCGATTCCTGTTGTGATCGTTGCCTCAAACGACCCTTCTATGTCTAGGGGTGTCTCACTTCCATACGGAATCAACCTTTTATTGGGTTTTTTAACCTGATTAAAAACTCTTGCGTTTCTTTTCTTTAATAGATCCCACGTTTTATCCGATATTAAGTTGACATTACACCCAGAGTC
Organism: Acleris emargana; assembly: GCA_927399475.2. Taxonomy (NCBI): domain Eukaryota; kingdom Metazoa; phylum Arthropoda; class Insecta; order Lepidoptera; family Tortricidae; genus Acleris; species Acleris emargana. The sequence goes on from OV656849.1 coordinate 9,729,388, forward strand.
AACTAGCATGTTTATAGCTACTCCACCCACTTGACATTTAACAGAAGTCTCGTTATCATTATAGATGTTAAAAACGTACTCGACGTCTTTATTTTGATCTTCAACACAGCTTACTCTTACGTCTTTCTTCATTCTTTTGCTACCTTTAAACTCAGATCCATTATCTTCTTTAAATTTACTATCCGCATATTCCAATCTTCTTTTCTGTCCTTTCCTACTTCTACAATATCGTGCGAAATGACCTAACTTTCCACAAAAATGGCATTTTTGGTTTCTCGCCACACATGAACTGTCATGCGATTCGTGTTTCTTGTTTCCGCACCTTCCGCACATTTTGTAGTTATTTATTTCTCTTCTTTTGCTTCGTACATCCTCTTCCTTGCTATTTATTTGATTTACATCTGTTTTCTTGGCTTTGTCTTCGTATTCTTCTAGTTGTTGTTTCACTACTTCCAAAGTATTTGCTTCAATAACAATCCTTTCGAGTGTAACGTCATCTCCTATAGTTAGAATCTTTTTCCGCAATTCCACGGACGCACACTTCTCTGCAATCTGATCAATCAAACGGTCATCTGCCTTTTCAAACTTACATTTGCTGGCTTGTTTCCTTAATCTGACCAGAAATGATTCAAATTTCTCTGTTTCTTCCTGTTTTATAAGACGAAAAACGTGCCGTTCATACACTCGACTCTGTTTAGGCAAAAAGTATTTGTCTAATGAATCAATTGCAACTCTGAAAACATCGATGCCATCAGCTGGTTCTACGGAAGCTCCTGGCAAATTATAGTAAACGTCTTGCAACGCGGCACCTCCCAAAAGAAGTAGTGTTGCCCGTCTTTTTACAGGTAACTTAATTTCTGCTGCTTCCAGGTAAATCTCGAGCGACCTCTTCCATTTTTCCCAGATTTGACCAATAGACGCGCTATTTCCTTCTAAATCCAATTGTTGAGGAGTTGGCAAGTTATTTGTCATGGTGACGGGTCAGTCGGGGCGACCTGAAAAGATATTCCTAGTTTGTAGGCCTACCCCTGTTCTAGCTTATTTCAAACAACTACATTTTTTTATTTTTTTTACCTTAACGGATGTTTAAAGTATTATTTTGTACTTTAGATCTTGCCAAATTATTGGTCTTTATTAATACTTCCATTGTAATGGACATTTAAATCACAATTTAATGTGCGTTTGAAGACCGCAAATATTTCCAATTTAATGGAGGTCTTAAAACCGAGAGTAGTTCCAATTTAATGGATATTTTGAAACCACAGATATTTCCAATTCAATGGAGGTTCCAAAATCACAAATTAACCTGTTTCTAAAAACAATGAACACAGAAACTACTATGCACTACTAAATACATACTTTTAATGTCCATATTTAGAAAGTTAAATAAAATGGCGCGGATATCACGACCAAGCAATAGTTAAATAACTACATGCAATGTAAGAAATAAACAGCACATTATGATTTAATAATCCATTTTACCGTTAGCGAAAACAATATACAGAACACTACTGTAAAAGTATAAAAATAAGTAGTTGAATGATGTCAAATAATCAATAATAAAAAGTTAAATTCCTATAACAACAGTGCCTAAACAAAACGTAGGCGCTTGGATACATTGCCTATAGGAAAAACGTAGGCGCTGCAGCTGTAAGCAACAGGAGGGTATTTATTTCCTTTCAGATAATAATATTTTTACTATATTTCGCAATATTGCGACATAATTATTGTTCATCCAATAATGCTATGCTTGATACACAGCTTAAATCTACCTTTAAACCCATAACATTACAATACACACAAAAAAACAAAAAAAACGGTAAAATTCTACGTCAGATTATTCTAATTATTATTACTTATTGCTTTCATTTTCAGTCAATACATATCTGTTTTCTAAATACTCGTATTGTACGTAATGTTGTAATATTCTCTTCTTTGTTGTAACGTAGCAGGTTTTATGTAACAATGCTCAATATTTTATCTCTTGATTCTTTTTGTTTTTTCGTTTTGTATAAAAAATGGTGCTCACCTATTTCCTCGTCGCCAAATGTAGGACCCATTTATGACGATACACTGGCTCAATCACCCACGCACGCAAGGCAATGACACACATCCACTCTCACCCTCGGCTCTCGTGTCACTGACGCGACATCCCTTGCGGCGTGCGCCTGAGACAGCGTGTATCTATTTATGTATAGATACTACCACAAATACTACACCGTGCATGTTGTGTTTAGGTATACATTGAATTTGTCCCCGCTCGGGCTAAAGGATATTGTCACAAAATACACAGTTTTGCCGCATTTTTTTTGTCGTCGTCGCGAAAGGAACCCGCTAAAACGCCTACAACATATAGGTATTGTGTATGTTCTTCACCCATGTTTACACAACTGTAAACTGAACCATTACAATGCAACATACCTATTAGCTAATCGGCGGGTAGTTACTAAAATTAACTAAAAAAGTAAGAAAAATCATTTAGCTAAAAATGTTGTAGGTACTACTACATTTGGGAAAGCGAGACCACGTGCTACAGAAATATTTTTTCAAATCGGTCCAGTAGTTTCAAATCCTATTTAATGCAAAAAAACAAACAATCAAAGCTATCCTCTTTTTAATATTAGGTACTAGCTTTTCCCCGCGACTTCGTCTGCGTAGAACTCGATTATCGCAGTTAAGTATAGTTTTAAGTAATTTTATAGTTTGGCGTCCTTCCCGGCCAGAATGATCTTTTAAACACATGAACCTCACAAGCTCGAAATTTTAAAATAAATTATATTGGATAACGTCATCTATATGTTCGCCTCGGCCCGCACGGACGGGTTCCCCGCGCGCATGCGTAAGAAAGCAGCGTCGCTGCTTCAACGCATCCGTAGCTGCCACAACAGCATTCTGAACATGGTTGCTGAACGGCCTGACTGCCCCATGGTGCGACACTGGGTAGCAGTAGCCATAGGAATAAAATAATCTCTTTGTTAATTTGTTAATATTGAATAATTACTAATATAGGATATAAGGAAAATAATTTAGGAAAATATAATGGTCTCGGCCCAGAATATATGTTTATTCCATTCGGCGTCGAGACCCTTGGTCCGTGGGGTCCTAGCGCTCGAAGCCTCTTCAAAGAAATTTCGAAGAGGCTCATTGACGTCACGGGAGACCGAAGAGCTGGCAGTTTCCTCGCTCAACGTATAAGTTTAACCATCCAGCGAGGAAATGCTGCCAGCATCTTTGATACAATGCCGCAGGGGCCATTCTTAGACTTAATGTTTTAGTTAATTTATATATTTAGAGTTAGTCTTATTTAATTTTAGTCTTATTTAGTAATGGTTGTTGCATTATTTTATGTCGTTTTACAATAAAGTTTCATATAGAATAAGATTTGATGTTACTAACAACATATGGAACTGGATTCTAAAATAAATTTGAAAAAAAAACAATTAAAAAAAAACATTTTAGTAGGAAATCAAAATATATTTTTTGGCATCTTTCGCCATAACATGAAGATTTCGCGGGCTGGATACTCGTGATCATACTTGATGCTACATACAGTTAAACATGGGGAAAACTCTTCTTCTTTGTATGACGTAGGCCTCCGATAAGAAAGGAATTTCCGAAATTCTATCCCTAAGGGGGTGAAAAAGGGTGGCAAAGTTTGCATTTTGAGAAGAGTTCTCTACGATCCGTGGTTTAGGCTGTGCGGTGATTTCGTCAGTCAGTTATTCAGGACAAAGCATTTTATGTAGACTAATTAGTGTAGACTAAGAAGCCTCGACCATTTTAGTAGGTAACCTAAAAATTGGTGAATGAATAAAAGATTTTAAATTTCAATTTTTAATATATCACTCGCTATTTGTTGTAGCTACTTCCAATAATGAATCCACATTAATAGCGAATATTAGCACAAATACAGCGGAGACAGTGCCTTACGCATACCTGCATTTTTACACCGCCCAAACATCGTTAATAAGACTTACTGGTAGTCACCTGTACAAGTAAAGTCTACAAGAAATGTATATTTTACTTCAGTTGGCTGCTAAACCGGTTTGTTTTCTCAACGACAATAATAATAAGTATAATCGTTTTTGTCGACTCACGTAGCAATCAGGATACTCTGCATTTAACTTAACCGAACTGGCTAACTAATAGTGATAAGCAGAGGCCGCACATTTGGTGCCCATGACGTCAATTTCATACAGAATGATTGAAAATGAATGACTAGTATTGAAAGGTCGTAATTTGGCTAGAGTATCGCCGAACTAGTTTTGAATAAAGCCTTATTAAACTTCCTGAGTTCATCGATACTGATATTGAGAAGGACGGTAACAAAAATCATCGAGTAAAATTGTGATTTACAAACTTATTGTTGTAATGAAAATAAGTATGATTAAATTATGACGAAGCGTTAGCCTAGAGTGAGTCTTGAATGTTTTCTATGTATTTAAGTATTTATATTGTTTTCTACTAACCCGTAATACAAGGCTAGAGTTTAGTAAGGGACTAAGTCAATTGGTATGACATTGTCCCCTGATATTTATTTATAATTTTATTATTAAAAAGTCGTAAATACTATACTGGCATTCATATAAGAAAATTGACTCAAATTGCAATTTTTGCAATAAATGATGAAAAAAATATGCTGCCGGCGTGATCCGTATTATGATTGCGATTAAGCTGTATTTAACTCTTATAATTTTACCGCTTTTTATTTTAAATTAAGTATTGTATTTAATTACCAGTTAATACCTAAACCGCTTAATGAAAACAGAGCACCCTGTGTGTAAAATTTCATAATTTTGACGTCATCGGCACCACAAGTGCGACCTCTGGTGATAGGTAACTATCCATTCAGTCCGGCCTGAGCCTGAGATCAAGGAGGTCGCGTCCCGCGCCGACTACGGTGACGTCAGTGACCTTCATCGCGCTACAATGCATATCATCAACTTGTCCTTTTTTTTCTGGCTTCTCGCTCTAACGAACACAGTTACCGCTATAAACATACTAGGCATATTCCCTTACCACGGAACTAGCCATTTCTTAGTGTTCCGCGTGTTTCTTCGTGAATTAGCGAACAGAGGACACAATGTCACCGTCATCTCGCATTTTCCTGAGAAGAACCCGCCTGCTCGCTACCACGACATCAGCTTGGCAGGAACCATCGAGATCCTCAAAGATGACATGCCAATCGAAAACTCATACAAAAGTATCTTCAACACCGGGCTGTTTTTAACAATGACTGGAGTGGAAAACTGCGAAGTATTGCTCAAGAACAAACAAGTGCAGGGTTTAGTTCATTCAAATACAAAGTTCGACGTAGTGATAGTAGAACAGTTTAACTCCGACTGTGCTCTGGGTGTAGCATATAAATTAAACGCTCCCGTAGTCGGTATGATGTCTCACATCCTAATGCCCTGGCATTACCGTCGACTAGGTATCCCATACAACACTGCCTACGTTCCCTTCCATTTCCTCCAAGGAGGCACTAAGCCAACTCTCTACCAACGAATTGAAAGAATATTATTCGACGTCTATTTCAGAACACTTTATTATTTAGTAACACAAAGGAGCGATCAGAACACCCTAGCTCAATATTTTGATGATATTCCGCCTCTGGATCAACTAGCTAAAGATATGAAATATCTTCTCGTATATCATAACTTTGTGTTAACTGGCTCAAGGTTGTTTCCAGCTAATGTAATCGAAGTGGGTGGATTTCATGTCGCACCTGCAAAACCACTAAACGGGGTAATTTACTGTTCCTCTAACGCAAATTATATGGGTCAGCTAAAGATTAAAGAGCTCAACTTTTTAAATTAATATTACAGGCACTAAGAACATTTGTGGAAGAAGCAAAGCACGGTGTCATCTACATAAGCTTTGGATCCGTAATCAGTCCCTCCTCGTTATCCAGTGAGAGAGTGCAGACAATTTTAAATGTCATGTCAAAATTACCGCAGCGTTTTATTTGGAAGTGGAATAATCAAACTGTACTCGCGGCTCAAGACAAGGTCTACACTGATAGTTGGCTACCTCAGGTTGATATCTTGGGTAAGAATTTTTAATTTATAACATTAAGCAATGTTTACCTGTGTGGTTGCCGGGTTAGAATAGTGCCACTCCATGTCTTCCCGTGGATGTCGTAAGAGGCGACTAAGGGAATAAAGGCTTGTAGTACTGTTAGGCGATGGGCTTGCAACCTGTCACTAATATACTGTTAATAGTAGTTTATCAACACGCATATCATAAGACCTCTGTTATGCGTTCAAATTTTACTATGAGAACTTTCTTGTCTGTGATAGTAGGTAAAATCTGTACTGTAATGTTATTATAGTATAGATTTTAGTAAGGTTATGAGTTTAAATTTGGAACAGCTATCAAAACTCAAGAGAGTCTCTATTCTAGTTTTCATAGATATTAAAACTGTTATAACTGTTATAAGTGTGTAAGGTTATGGTCCGTTGTGTATGAGAATACTTAACGAGGATTGTGAAGTGCCCAAAAAATCGCGTAGCTGTCAAAAAAATCCATACTTTAACTCCAGCCGTTAACAATTAGCCGATTTCCACGATTTTTGAATATGTTTTAGTTATTATAAAGAACTAAGTAGGTTTGTACGTTTCTGTTTTTTGTTTTTTAAATTTGTTTCATTCTACGAAGTATTTCGTGGAAAGGAACACGTGCAGACATACTTTTTCATGATATCTACAACATATTAAAAAATCGTGGAAATCGGAGACTATGTTAAGGGTAGAGAGACGTTTTCGCATTCGGCATGGAAATTTTAGCTTCACAGTCCTCTTAATACCTTTTCAATTTATATGTACCTACTGTGGACTTAGCATGCAATAACACTAGAATACGTCAAACGTTCGTTAGTGTCAAATATGTCTATTCCATATTCTAACGTAAGGCCAAATGTTTAAGTTTAAGTTCAATAAAAGTGTATTTATTAGACTTGAGTCCTTTCAAGTCCATCAAGCGTGAGGTTATTGTCATATTTCTGTTGTTTTTAAAATATTTTTTCTTGACCATCGATGCTAAGTCCTTCAGTCGACCATATTTCTGTCATTTCTCGATATTGCTAGAGTAATGAAATACATCGATCATATCTATCAAGAAAGTTTAGATAGAAACCCATAGAATAATAATAGCATAGAAACCGGACTATGGACTTTGCACCCGCTATATTTCTTTGCGCATGCCCATTATGTGAGAGAAAATACAACGTAAAATTGGGTGTTTTTTACTTCTTTAACTGTAATTTTCACGAGGTTTAAAGACGTCAAATTTGAATGGAACTCGATATGTCCGCGATCGTGTATGTAAACACTTTATTGAACAAAACACAGAAATTAAAATAAAATATTAATAGAATAGGAATTTACAAAGGTGAAATTACCTATCTCTTTAAGGGATCTCTTCCGCTAACCTTTGGGTGATTGATGAAAACAATAAAAATGGAATGTGGCCATACGTATATTATCCACGTATATATACGTATATTATCACCCTGTAATTATTAAAACTTTACCGGAAGAGATCCTTAAAAGGGATAAGTTCGCATTTATACATTCTTATTCTGTATTATTGTGTTTGAATTTCTGTATTTTATACGATAAAGAGTTTGTGTTTACATGCATATAATTAAGTACACGCGTTCGCGTACGTATCGAGTGAGGTTCATTCAAATTTTACGTCTTGAAACCTGTACCCATTTTGTAGTCTGGCTTCTTTGCTATAGTATGTTCTTATTATACACCGTGCCCGGGACATTCCCGAAGGATTTTAACAGCGTGTTCCTGAGTTAATTTGAAGTCAAAAATGTTAAATTAACATAGGTCCAATTCGACTTTTTTAAATTTTCATTTTTTCATACAAGTTAAATGGAATATTTTCGCTTCTCCAGGAAACAAGTCCTTAGTACGACCTAGCAGCGCTTTAATTGTAATTAGCACTTGTTTACGGGAAATCCCCTTGAAAGTTATGTATGTGAGTAATTTGTCCTTTTCTTACTTGTGATGTTGGAAGAGCTAATCGATGAAAGAGATTAAACTGAGACATAAGAAGATGTTAACGTATAGTTAGCGTAATACATACATACATAAACTCATTCCCAAAGTGGGGTAGGCAGAGCTACAGAATTACCAACAAAAAGTTAGCGTAATAAGCATAGATTATTTGAAAACAGGATTAAGTAGAAGTTTCATTCATAAATCCTTTTTAAATGCTGAATAATTTAAAGGCTTGTCTCACAAGCACCGTACCTACATACATGTCTTTACACAAATCGGCGCATAGCATAACATACGCTCCAATTGTACATTAACATAAATAAAATAAATAGAAACTTAAAAAGTGATGGAGCAATTTAAATGTGGCGAGGTTACAATTCGTTGATGTATTTTTTCGCATGGTAAACGTAATACCGATATGACCGACAAACGAAAAATGGTGCCCGTTGTTGGTACGAGTATCAGTGGTGGTATACCTACTTCACTCCTTTTGCAGTACTGGCGAGAGTGGCGAGATTGCCCTGGACCCCACTAAATATTTGTCAGGACTAGCAGAGCTTAGTGTAACTACGAGTGGGTCATACTTTAAGCTCGAAGGCCTCTGCCGAAGCTCGCTACCGAACTGAACGAATGGGTTAGCAGTCTTCAAATAAGTCCACCAGGTGACTAAGCTAGGCCTTTCCCTGTAACATATTTTTTTTCTGAGCTACACGCCTAAGTTCGATGAAATCAACGAAAACTAAGATTCGTAAATGGAACTTTATAAAAATCAATCATCATCAGCCATAATTAATAAATAACAATAGAAGCTACAGCTAGTATCATTTAACACCGATCAACATTGCGTCGGCGATACTGTAAAACCGCGTAAAATAAATTTATGATAGAGCAAAATAAACCTTACTGTCTTACTAAAAAGGTACATTTTGCTCCTTATTTAAAATGTTACTTACGCTGTTTTTCAGTTTCACCGACGATTGGTAGGCTGAAGCCAAGTAAATAATAAATGATGCAATCACCGATTAAAGTGATTTTGTCTACAAATCGATTCGTATTGTGACACTCACTACAATGATCCAAAAAAGTATTGATCGATAATAAAAGTATTGATTAGAATTCATTACATGTTCTACTTAATTTTAATCGTCCGGCTGTATCTCATGGGAGATCTGAAACGTTCATCTTAAAGGAGTCCTGCTTATTCGTGGTCCGCAATATGGTTGCTACTCGTATGTCACTGCTAAGCAAAAAGCGGTTAGGACGCATAATGTCCCACTCGCAAAATGTCCCTCCACCAAAATTACGTCCCATTCGCAAAACGTCTTCTATGCAAATGGTCCCTTATGTAAAATACCCCATTCGCAAAACGTCCCTTTCTCAAAAGGTCCCACCCCTTTCGCAAAACGTCCCTTCTGAGAAAGCCCCTTTCGCTGAAAGTCCCTACTGCATAACGCCCCTTTCGCAAAACGTCCCGTCTGCGAAATGACCCATTCGCAAAATGTCCCGTCAAGAAAAAGCTTGTTTAAGTTGAGACTAGGAGTCTTCTCATAAGAGATGGCCTATAATAATCCCTACATTGGCCTTAGTGTGGAATGGGGACTTCACATATGAAAACTTTTCCTTAGTAATTATCACTGTCCACTTCAATGGAGATTAAGAAGGATACTTATAATAATTAAGACGATAAAACAACAAAACAATTGAATACCACTTGTCAGGGCTCTGTCAGGCATGACTTGCTAGTTACCAAAGGTCTTGGTTTTACCAAAAATGAGCGATCATATTCCAATTGAATTTACCAAAAACCAAAAAGGTAGAAAAACTATCTTAAGAGATGGTTACCGGTACAATTTTAATAGAAAAAATAAAAGCGGTAGTACGCAGTGGAGATGTGTCCATCGAGAGTTGTGCAGTGCTTCGATAACCATCAACGATGCTGCGACTACGATTCTACGAGGAACTGACGAAGATCACACGTGTCAAAGGGACTATGTTAGTAACAATGTTTTATTGGCAATAAATGAAACAAAAGAAGATGTTTGCAGTGATTTAGGCCCAGTTGAAGACATATTTGACCGAAACTTAGAAAACATAAATAACTTGGATGCACCGTCTTTTACTTCCAAAAAAGATACATTGTACAGATGCCGGAAAAAGTTTTTGAACGCGGATCGATTACTAGACGACATAAATGAGATACCTGATTGTTTAGCTAACGATTTTTTGATATATGACGATGCTGAGCATGAAGGTGGAAAGACAATGTTTGTGTTTTGTAACAAAACAGCAAGAAAAACAATGAGAAAACTAAAGGAAGCCCAATATTTCGGAGACGGGACGTTCAAAACAGCACCCAGAAATTTCTATCAAGTGTACACTATACATTTAGATATAAAATCAACAAAATCATCTTCCAACGTTGTACCAGTTATCTACGCCATACTTCCAGATAAAACAGAAGAAACGTATATCAAACTTTTCGAATTAATAAAAAACAAACTACGTATAACTATAAAACATTACAAATGTGACTTCGAAATTGCTCCGATGAATGCGATCTCAAGAGTTTTTCCAGACGTTGAAGTCAGCGGTTGTTACAGACACTTTAATGCCGCTGTTTGGAAAAAATCAGCGACATTAAATGTAACTTTGACAGGACAAGGGCGGAAAATTACGAGATGGTGTGCTGCTCTTCCTCTAGTTCCCGCAGAATTTATACCGGCGGCGTGGACATTCATCAGACAAAGCATGCCAGACACTGCTGAAATTAGAACTTTTCAGCAATATTTCGAAAGATATTGGTATCCTAGATACAGCCCGTCAGTTTTGTCTTGTTACGGCCAAATTCACCGCACAACAAATCCCGTGGAAGGCTGGAATAGCCGTTTTAATAAAAAACTGACAAAACATCCAGGATTATTTTGGGCTAAGTATACAGAAATTTTTAACAGAAGCAAAGCGTTCGGACAGGAAAATTCGTACAGGCTTGGCTTGCACTCTTAAAAAAAATCGCAGAAACCGGGACATTCATTTCAACAAAGAATACAAAAAAGAGGCTAAAAAACTACGAAGAGGCGAAACAACTGTAAGGGATTTCATAATTTCAATATGTTTTATGCAACAAAATCAGGACTAAAACATTGCGGGGGTAATTAGTAAGCGATTTTTATTAAAATTTGAGGAGCTGATGGTTTTTAGTTAAGTTTAGGATATTTTTTAAGTTCAATTGAATGGTGCGATATCCATAAGTACAATTTTATTAATAAAATACTAAGGAAAAGTTTAATTAGTGTTTTTTATTTTTAAACCTAGCTATTATAGGGAACATTTTGCGAAAGGGACGTTTTGCGAACGGTACATTTTGCGAACGGGACATTTTGCGAACGGGTCATTTTGCGAAAGGGACGTTTTGTGAACGGGACTTTATTTATGTGAAGGGACGTTTTGCGAAAGGGACCTTTTGCAGAAGGGTCCTTTTGCGTAAGGGACATTAAGGAAAGGGACATTTCGCGAAAGGGACGAAGGGACATTCTGCGATTGGGACATTACGCGCCCTAACGCAAAAAGCGTCCCAACGTTTCTATTTCTGGCCATAATTATCTTGGACTCTCTCTACACTCTCTCCAGTCTTGAACAAAGGTGTTCATCCCGGTGACATCCTCGGTCGCTTATTTGGTCTGTCGCATTGTACGAGTAGGACCCATTTGTAGACACATGTCCATCACTAAAGCTATTCTTGACTGAGGTTTAAAAGGATAATTTACTGATTTTTAAACTCCATAATTCTCATCTTTTTCGTATTTTGCAAGAAAATATTTTACAATGTCAACCGATACGTAAACAATGACAATGACACTTACTGCCGCACTCAGAGACTTCAATTAAATTTAATGTTTGAAGTTACTGCTGTCACTTTCTCTGCTATAGCAATAGAATAAGATAACACGTCACTAAACAAGAATTAAATTTAATTGACGTCTCTGAGTGCGGCATTTACTAGCATACTTGTCATATTCATTCAATCTTATGAGCGTCATATTAATAGGAAACAAGTTTAGGCCACGTTGCAGACTAATATAAACCATAACCGTAGAAGTTATGGATGAGTTGTGCGTGCAAAATTTATTTGATTTAGTTACTTGGAATATGTAAACAGATGACATATCTAGCCTTAAAAGTGGCAACATCGCAATTATAAGGGTCTGTTGTACCAAAGTTTTCGTAACTAGTTTTTTTTTTACAAAAATGGATACTTATACTTATTTCGAAAACTAGACCGAATCGAGCCTACTTTATAAGACATTTTTAACTTAAAATTAATTCAGGAACACGGTGTTAAAATCCTTTGGGAACGTCCCGGTCACGGTATATATTGAATTTTATTTATTTTAGTACAAGCCCAGAGCTTAGTTTGGGACTAGGTCAATTGGTGTGAAATTGTCCCCTGATATTTATTTATTTATTTTATTTATTTATTTATTTAATTAGCAACTTTATATTTGACATAAAATACGACACTAGATAACGCGTAGCATACCTACTTAGCCCACTGGGAACAAAAAAATCGCCATGTTGTGGGTAGTATTATCTATGAGTTATGAACTTATTCGTCTTCTCCATTACAAATCACATAATCCAGATTAAGAAAGCGTTTCACATATATATATCTGATAAACGTTTTTCACTATTTCTTTTGTATTGATGCCAAGTATTTTATTTTTATAGTCAGGCTACGAACAACATTAACACAATTATTATAGGCAAGATGATATAGTGTGTTCCACATATTATACTTTACCTACTATTACTTTGTTTACTTGTGGTAGGACCTTGTGCAGGGTCCGTCCGGGTTGGTACCACCATCTTATCCATTAACCTACCGGCAAGCAGCAGTGTTCGCGTTGTTGTGTTCCGGTTTGGGGATAAGACAGCCGTTGAAATGACTAGCATAGAGGCATTCCATCTTAGTCCTCAGGGTTGGCAGTGCATTTACGGTCTTGTGAATGCGAATGTCTATGTGTCACAGTCACAGTTTCCACTTACCATCAGGTGGCCTGTGGGCTCGTTTGCCTTCCTAGGCCATAAAAAAAATGACACAGAATTTACCAACATACATTTTATAAATATATTCATATTTTTGTAACTTATTTCCAGGTCACCCAAAAACATTAGCATTCTTTTCGCATGCCGGCAACGGCGGAACTACCGAGGCCATACATTTTGGAGTTCCAATAGTGGCCATGCCGGTGTTAGGCGACCAGCCCGCCAACGCCGCAGCTATAGAGGAGAGCAGTCTAGGAGTGCAGCTTCAAATAAAGGATTTGAATGAAGAAAATCTTCTAGCGTCTTTCCGAAAAGTCTTGGATCCTAAGTAAGTTTCCTGATATTAAATTGAGCTCAACATGCTCTAATCGTAAAGTCATAGGTATATCAAAAATCTTCCTTCTTAAATCTTTAGGTCGCAAGGATCAGCTGTGCAAAAGTACGTCCTTTATTCATCAAATGCCGAATAATTGACGCTATAGTATTAATACTACACCTACGTCAGTATATAGGTAATCTACTTGTACTGTAACAATGGGCTGCCTGAGGCTGCATCATCGTTCCCAAAACGTCCCCTAGATTCGCTATACTGCATTACCTACCCTCTGCCCGTATTATGGTCGCCTTATTCGGCTATTCCCAGTTGTCCCCACCCCTTTGTCCACACTTCGGACAACTGGGAAATAAACCCGTTTGTCCGCAGTGTGAACAACTGGGAATAAAAACGAATTTAGGTGTGGACGACTAGGAATTAAAATTCCCTACTAGAATAGCCCTGGGAATAGCCGGCCTTATTATCGCGGTGAATAAAGATTCCGTCACTCTTGTGCTAACATACTGGTCAGAAAGTTTTATCCACGTTTATCCACATCGATAATCACGACTATAAATAAAACAGGGATATAAGAATGAACGTCGATACCAAGTAAGTGTCGCAAGTTAGAATGTTGGCAGGCTTTCAATAAGGCGAACCAACGATATTATGATAACAGCCGCGGGGAAACACCGGACCAATCATAGAGGAGATATTTAGGATTCGTCAATGATGATGAAGATTAACTATGCTAACTCCGCATGTGCACAGTTCCACACATCGAACCTATTGCTCAATGGTTCCGCAAGACTTAGGTAACTAACAATGCGTCCCAACCAAAAAAATATCTTATCGAATGATAACATTGATAACTATTGCTTCAGATTTCAAATGCGAGTCAAAGAAGTTTCAAGAGCTTGGCACGATCGTCCCTTACCCCCACTGGACACAGCTATCTACTGGACGGAGTTCGTTGCTCGCCACCCGAACTTTACATTCAGAACGGCAGCAGCAGACACACCCTTGTATCAGCACTTCTACTTAGACGTTATACTTGTGTTTTCTATCTTCCTTTTCATAGTAATCGCAACGTTAAGATTAATAGCGTCGGTGTTTCGAACAACCCTTCGTGTACGTGACGTCAAAGCACGTGATATAAAGTTGAATAAGAATAAAAATAGGAAATCGAAACCTGAATGAAAAACTCCGGGCGTTAAAGCCAATAAACAATGGCAATCAAAGTAGGGCCTAGGGTGGCCATTGAAACATTAGTTTGTCGAATAGCGTTTTGCATATGCAAGTAAAGAGGAAAATATACATTGTGAACGATTCGCCAGTCTTTTATTTCTCTTGTGTATTTTTAATTATACTTACATTTGTTACGTCACGTAAAATTGTTTGGGAACCATCTTTCAAAGGCCTGAAACAAAATCATACAAAAATTACACAAAATTGGTAGGCATTTGACGTGTTTCACTTTCACGTACGGTCGACCTTGTACAGTCGAGTTCATAAATATGTATACACTTTAGTCCCCTCTCACTTTAATCCTTGTGATAGTTCGAATACTTAGGCAGTTTGAACATGACATTAAATAGACAAGGTACTAAAGTGTACCTATAAATATTTATGAACGCGACTGTACACTAGTGCTTCGGCACTTTAACGCCATATTTAAACTGCTGCACTAATCTGTCAAAGGCGTTTATACTACTCTGATTATTCTTAGAGGATGCCTGTGACAGCTCATATAAACAGTACACTTATTTATTTAACTTTATAATATGTATAAATACTAAATTAGTACAAACCTAGCGACGCCGCCCAGGAATTTAAATAATGAACCGGCTATTTATAAATATACCCAGTCATCGTCTTAGAATAATCAGTTGTTAGCGACAACTGCTACAAGGTACAAAAGTGTGCAGCTATTAATAAGGTAGGTATCTACATACATACAAACAGCCACACACTTAACTGCTGTGAGAAAATGTAGAAAGAGATAAATATAGATTTTACATAAGAATCTCATGTGCACACTGTTTCCCTCTCTTTATCTTCATTGGTCACCCAGCGGTGTGGGCGATTGTACTACATATAGAACATACATAAACTCACGCCTTCATTCCCAAAGTGGGGTAGGCAGAGCTACGGAATTATCAGCAACTCTAAAACCTTGTTGATAATTCTGTCACCACATTTTGCATAAACAGGCTAAGATTTTTACCAGCGTATTAGTGACAGGTTGCAAGCCCATCGCCTAACAGTACTACAAGCCCTTATTCCCTTAGTCGCCTCTTACGACATCCACGGGAAGACATGGAGTGGCACTATTCTAACCTGGCAACCACACGGGTAGTATATTTACTATCGTATCATGCTACATATAGAATCAAGTAAGTATAAGTTCAATTCGTGTTCAATTCAACCTTCGATTTTGCAATCAACGCAGGTAAGTAATTGCTACACCTACAAATATGTAATTTTAGAGTTTTGTTTATTGCGTTTGTAATTTTTTGTACTACTTAAAGAGCAAGTTCTTAGTTTCCAATGAAAAAACATTTTCTTGTTGTATAAATAATAAGATAGAGAACCTCATTTCGAGAAACACTCTAGGGTATACTAGTTGCTGAAAGAACAAAATTGTTCCAATCATAAAAACTTGTCACAGTCATAAGTGACATATTTTCATTTTTACAAATGTCATGTAGCTCAGGGGATATAAACAGTTAATTGGTATTTTTACCATGTCGGCATGGCTGCGCAAGAGTACTGTACCTAGTACAAATTATCACATACCACAACACTTCAAATGGGAACAGAAAGATGTGAGAATGCGTAACTAACCAAAAATCATAGCAACCTCAAGGTATGCGAGTCTTAAGTTGTAATTATTTACACATATATCTGTACATCGCGCCAAGTATACTTGGATCTTATTATAAGAGGCAATAACGCCTCGCATATAAGGGCGTGTAGATATTTTTGAAGTCTTGAACGTTTATATATTTGTGATTTCGATTATATGATACGTATTATAGAACGTAAAATGTTGTTTAATAAATAAACTTGTTTATAGAAGTCGACCAGGTCTTTTCTTCAACACCTTCTGCATTTAAATTTGAAAAATGGCATGTTGCTGCAAAGCTGGAAAAAGTAAGTTTAAGCTAGAGAGGTATTTTATTGTTACTTATTTTTGCCTGCCTCTGAAGACTGAAGTGACCCTGCCTACGAAGCTAGAGGTCCCGGGCGGGTTCGATTCTCGGTATGGGCAAATATTTGTGTGATGAGCATGAGCTTCTAAGCTGAGTCTTGGATGTTGGGCTGGTTGGGTAAATTAAATACTTACACATGTTTATTTATTCCCATGTTGTTTTTTTTTTACTTTAGGTAGTTACCAATTATATTCTCGCTTCTTCTTGTTCTTCTCGTGTCGGTGGTTATACTATATTTCTCGCTACTGAGATGACAATTTGAATTTGCAACACGAGACCAAAGTTATGTGCATCTCGTGTTTTTTAATCCTTCGCTTATTTACATAATCGGGATGCAAAATAAATTTCGGTGCAACCATATGCCAACTTTCATGGTGTTTTGTTGGGTAGACGAGACGACAGCGAACGTGACAAATAGCAAACGAGGCAAGACGACAGCAGTAGGTATGTAGGACTGTAGGTACACACTCGCTCTTGGCCTGTCTCGGGTTGTCTCGGTGCGTTCAGCTGGCATTAGAAGTTCAAATCCGACTGATTTTGCGCTAAAAAGTTCCGATCCCAGTACCGTGCCATAAATGTAAATTATCAAATTTATCTTGCAGCGGAAAAGGCATCGACGATTTGCTTGGGGCGTTGTGAACTGCCGAAGCACAGATGTCTGGAAAAGGAGGACGTGAAGCCTGGGCCGGTGCCCAAAAATATGGGCTGGCTTTACACCGCGAAGGATTCCCCAGACCACCAGGTGAAACGCAAAATAAACAGGACCTAACAACCTAACATACAGAAGGGGATAATGGCTTACTAAACAGAGAGCTCCTGTCAATGTTTGTATAAAACCGAATCAATGAGGTACCAATAACTCTTCATTGTTCTCTATTCGGTAAAAAATACAGGTGTAGGTTTTTTTAACCTTTTTATGACTAGACCCCGTTATCTTGTCGCACTGACGTCGCTTTTTTGTAGGGATTGAATGTATATTTTATCGACTGCATACATTTCGATAGTATTGTACTTAAATTTATATGTCATGTCACTGGCAATGAGTCAAAGACAATCATTACTAAAAATGTGATAAAAAAGAACAACAATAGTTTTTCCACAATAATTACATCAGGTTATCGCATCTCATAATACTAATGAGGTTGTCTACTTATTTTTAATCAAGATTTTTTAATACATATGCTACTTATATTGAAATTGAGCAGAGATTTACAAACATCGATATAGAGACGGTCGATTAAATAAACATTCAATCCCTACGAAAAAGCGATGTCACTGCGACAAGATAACGGAGTCTATATATGATTATGACCCACGTCAAACACTCGTGGTCTCACTTACACGAACTGAGGAAAATTTTAAACTGTAGGTGCCGTTGGCGTTGTAGGCACGACAGCACACGACACTGTTCTTTCTTGGCGTTCAAGAGGTCAAATTTTCTAATCGAAGTTGAAATTTGTTTATTCTTCAGTCTACTGTTAGCACGTCAGTTGTGCTTACCTACTTTGAATTGTTTTATTCTTAAAATACCCGACTTTTCAGAACGATTGTTATCCAAAGGTAAAATGACAAATTACCTACTAAATGCCATTACTCGAGCAGTCACAGTAGGGGCCAATCAGTTAAACGACCTCGGCCTCTACACTGTTTAAAACTATATTGCTTTTGACGGAGTACAGCAGAGTTCATAAATATTATTAACAGACAGAAGTTTTTGTGGCAAAACGTCAATTAACTAGGGACTTCCTTCCTATATTAAATTTATCGATAATTGTTTCAAATAGCTACTCATAGTACCTACCTAGTTGTTTTCAAGATTGAATTCTACGTAAAGTAACAATTATTGAATTCAGTTGGTACCTACCCACCCACCCTATTTTTAAGCCTATTATTGTAATTTGTTTGCATAGGTATATAACTATAACTTCTTACGTAAGTACAATTTGTTGTCAGTTAAGGTGTGGTTGGCGTCCAGGCCATATATCCTGCTCCGTTCTTCGTAAGATCGAAAAGCACAACTGCTGCAAATATGGCGAATGTGGGGCCTGTCATTCGACTTGTGGCAAACCTTGCTTCCCGCAGCCCTGCTCATCGCGGAGCTCGCGACCTTCCATCCCGCGGCCTTGCTGTTCCTCCCGAGCCTGCTCCAGAGCCTGCTTAAAGTCAAGCTGCGCGATGCTCTCCACGTGCACGTCATCAGGCACGTGCTCTGCTCCTGCCCCCCTGCTCCGGATCATCAGACATGGCGGACAGTATCAATTATGCACAAAACCTTCAGACTTATGCACGTCTCCGTCGAGCCCGTTTCCCCTCAAGTACGTTCTCAATGCAGACGCAGATAGCCCAAAGGATGCTAAATACAGCGTAGAGGCCAAGTTCAACGATTACCACTTCGACTACACAACGTCCGAATCGTCGTTCATTCTCGACTTCAGCCCGCCAAACGCTTGTTACAAGCCGAGTTGCGGGGAATAGGAATGATAAATCATTTATAGTTCATTCATTATCATTCAATCATTATACTTACTTATTAGTAGGTACCTATTTTTTACAGTATTTTGCTACTTAACTAGCCCACGTATTTTATAAAGCTTGCCACTAACTTTGTTGTTTTTATTTACGAACAAGTCCCAGTTCCATAAGTAGGTAGGTACACTTAATTTATCAAGGTGATAAACTAAGTTTATTAATCGCATATTATATTAGTTACACTAGGTAACACTGGATTAGTGTTAACAGGCACAGAATACTTTTGCTCGCGACTGTGTGAAACTTGGTAATCAATGTGATATAAATAAATAAATAAATATCAGGGGACAATGTCACACCGATTGACCTAGTCCCAAACTAACTCTAGGCTTGTACTATGGGTACTAGACAACGATATAAATACTTAAATAGAGAAATGTACACTTAAATACATAGAAAACATCCATGACTCAGGAACAAATATTTGCGCTCATCACACAATATAATATACTTAGATATGGAAAGTGTCCGGACTATTCGCAGTAGGTAGTTCCTTTGGTATTGACAGTACATTTGAAAGAGGCATACAGCGTTGGCCAAAGGTGTTGAGCACCCCACGTTTTCCTTTGTAATTTACAAATAAAGTATTATTTTCCAATTTAAAAATACACAGATAAAATACACAAAAAAAATATAAATTTGCAAATCATTGGTAACTAGCTACCTATATCGAAGTAGCCATTTGAGTGCGAAAACTTAAGCTAGAAAAAGACGGGTTTTACTTGGGTTTTTCAATAAAATGATTTATTGCATTTTTCTTAACGGAATTTCCCTTAAGGCGGTTGTAACCCTGCTTCGCACATCACAGCGGCGTCCGCTGCGGTTTTTAACTTTGTACTGTAGAATCTTGGTGTCACACTGGCTCCGTCTGTCCGTGCGGAGCGGAGGTGCGAATCGCACGACGGTTCTTACCTCCGGGAGGCGATGCGGTGCGGGACGCAGGGTATGCCACACCACCTCCTTCCTTCACTTCCTCGGCCACCGGCTAACAATAGCTATCCAACGAAGAAATGCAGCAAGCATTATGGGCACCGGTAACTTCAGTCGAAATTAGGTTCATAGTGAAGGTCTTAAAACCCAAAACCTCAAGTGGGTATGATGAGTTACCTATTGCTGTCATTAAAGAAAATATTTACATACTTTCAGAACCACTGGCTTGTTTATTCAATGAATGCATTGACACAAGTAAGTACCTTTCCAGATCAGTTCAAGGTGGCAAAAGTTCTACCAATACATAAAAAGGGGTCCAAATTGGATTCAATAAATTATAGACCTATTTCTCTCCTGCCATCACTGTCTAAAATTCTTGAGAGAATCATGAAGGATAGATTAATGAAACACCTTTACAAATTATAAGGTATTAAGCGAGAGTAAAGTACGGTTATCAAAAGAGTAGTGGAACAAATGAGGCAATTACTGCTCTTATTGAGGACATACCTAGTTCATCAACTGAATAACAAAAAAAAGGTTGCAGGCTTGTTTCTAGATCTGAGTTCGGCTTTTGACACAGTGGATCATAAGATCTTGCTTGAAAAACTGGAATACTATGGGATTAGGGGAAAAATGTTGGCACTTTTTCGTTCTTATCTAACAAACAGGAAACAATTTGTGGAAATAAAATGGATACAAGATAACAACGAATCAGTGCATATCTCGAAAATTGCCAGTTTGGCAAGAGGTGTTCCTCAGGGTTCAATATTAGGTCCTATCTTGTTTATAATTTTTTCAAACGACCTGGTAAGTTATATGGAAGGATCTCTTCAGGATACTAAACTCGTTGTGTTTGCTGACGACACAAATGCCATCATATCTGCAGAAAGTATTTCGGAATTAAATGAGAAGGTAAACAACGCACTGAAAGCCTTTCACATCTGGTTCGAAAATAACATTCTTAGACGGAACTGCAGTAAAACCAATGCTTTGCTTTTTAAAACCACTGCGAGAAACAATGATGTGCAGGGATCGGAAATTCGGATCGATATTTACCTATACTTTCGCACCGGCTTTGTTGTTCAGTTGTATGGAGGCGGACTCAATCATAGAATTCATTATTAAAATTTCTGGGATTTCAAAATAAATAAATTGCACCGGCATTAATTCATAATCAATTATTTATATTAACTGTTTCAAGTTATTTTTCATGTATACATTTACCAAAATGTTATTTAATTTACCTGTAACTCATTAACCTAACGAATTTATAGGAGCAAAAATGAATGTTTTATCCTACATGTAAAGTAATTATTATATTAACATGTTGTTGCATCCCAGAATCCCGGAACTTATATTATTAAAATAATATTTTTAAGAAGCCGACGCCATGTTTGCCTATCTTTTTCCGGGATTTTGCCAACTTTAGGTAAATATCGATCCGAATTTCCGATCCCTGATGATGTGCTACAGATCCATTTAAATGATGCTCCTATCCACCAAGTGAATTCAGTCAAATGCCTCGGTGTTCTTATCGACTCCAGCTTAAACTGGAAAACCGAATTGTCAGCGATCGCAAATTCCGTGAGTTCAGCCTGCTACGCACTAAGAAGCCTAAGAGAGGAGGTAAACATGTCCCAAATCAAAATAGTGTACTATGCACTGGTAGAACCGAGATTGCGATACAGTATTAAGTTCTGGGGGCATAGATGTAACCACAATTTGCACACTTAGGCTAAGATGTTTAACAGTGTATATTAGTGACAGGTAGCAAGCCCATCGCCTAACAGTACTACAAGCCTTTATTCCCTTAGTCGCCTCTTACGACTTCCACAGGAAGACATGGAGTGGCACAATTCTAAGCCGGCAACCACAGGGCAATAAAATTAAATAACTTTTCGATTCATAATATTTACTAGCCTTCACTGAAGACGATAAAATCTAACAAAAAATACAATCAATTTTTATAACATATTCTGCGCACTACGATGAATTGGTAACAGCACACTAGCTTGGGTTGCCAGATTTCTGAGCCAAAGCAAGCATGTTCTCGTTTGCTATCATTTGGAATTCGTGGAACCTCTGCGAAACTCTCTGGTTTGTCCTCAGGTATTTCTCCATGCAGTTCAAGGTACATTTGTCCTGGAATTAACAAAGTTAAGTCAGTGGCACATTTAGGTCATCCTCCGAGCTTTTCTCCCGCCACACCTTTTGTATATACAAAAATTAAGGTTGTGGCAATAATAGTAGATTGTACAACAAGTGCATAAAACGTACCATTTTACCCGAGACGTGCATATAGCCACCCGAGCCGGTACGGCGAGGGTGGATGGTCACGTCGAGGGTAAAATGGGTTTTATGCTCGAGTTTTACACTCTGCTTTTCACTTCGATCGCAAGGAAATAAAACAACGATTAAGCATATACAAGAAAATTTAATTAATTTGTATAATGTAATTAATATGTTCTATCACGCATAAAATGTAATTTCATCGACAGTTCGTCAAATTAGCTTAAAAAACACACTCCGCAAACGTGTTTACGCTTTTTTGGTTCCTCCAAATCATAAAACTTTCGTATGTGCTGAGATAGATTTTCTTCGATTTAGGCGGCAATATCTGCTCAATTACATTTTTCGCACTTCTGTACATTAGTCTCAGGCGAAATCATTTTTTGATCGTCACTATCACTACTTGAAGACATTGTTCAATTACTTACGAATAATTTATTGACTTTTCAACCGCAACACAACAAATTTAGTTAGTTTTTAATTTTGTTTGACGAATAATTAGCTTCCCGCTACACAATTTTTCTTAATTTTTTGTTTTAATTTTCAACTATGTGACGTTTGACTATGGACACTAGGTTTGAGCCATAATGCCAAGTTATTATAAATATTTGCGTTACTTATGTTTTTTTTACGTAAATGCACGCCCGTATTAATCTTAAAGTATTTAGATAGTATTACATATGTCGTAATTAAAATAAGATATAACCTAAATCTCATAAAAATATATCAATAAAATGAAGGTGTATTGTGTAAGGCCTTATTACCTTAGTCTTAAAAGAAGAAATTACTTTATGCACTAGAGCATAAAATGCGATTTTATGCAGCCTATACCCAGCATAAAGAAGGACTTTACGAGCATGAGAAGTGAAAAGATTATTTTTATTCTTATTCAGAGTCTCCCGAGATCCATAAACGCTGTCAGATAAAGCTTTATGTCCATACAATAAAAGTCTTTGCTCGGAGAAGTTAATCAGCTAGCCGAGCCAAACGACGTATTTGTCGCTAATATTCTAATTTTGCAAAAAATATTTTATATGAATGTAAACTAGGAGTGCAGTTTGCACTGTTAACACGGAATATCCCTTGGCATATTAGTTTGATCTATGATACTCAGAAAATATTTTATTTGAGACTTTTTTTTAGGTTTGGTTATTGTTTAAAACGTGTAATATTTCTGTTTGAGTAGTTTTTTTTAACCATAACAGAAAATTGACAAATGGATAGGAAAAACCAATATGAAATCACATTAACTTAATTTAGAATCTTCCATAACTGATAAAATAATAGACGCGACAATATAATAACTACCTACTTATACGAAATGAATGTTCATTAAAAACTAAAGCAGAGAGAATATTTGTTTTTATAGAATAGTCAATCAATTCTTATATGGAGTAACTGACATATTATATCACAAAGCAATTTCAAATTAGTTTTGCTGTTCTTTATGTTCCATGGTACAGTCAACTCATAAGTGGCTGTACATTTTAGTACCTTGGCGCAATAAAGTACTAAACTGAGAGTGGTTTGAATTTAGTGTATTGCGACAAGGTACTTAAATGTTCAGCTACTTATGACTTTGAACATACCTATGACGGAATAACGATTTAGAGATAAGTAGGGTTAGGACTTTTGGTGGCATATCGTGGTTCTATAATCCATGGAGTCGCTATTTTTATAATACATGACACTTTGATTTTGACCTTCAGTATGATCATATTTCAAAATGAACTAAATACATGTTTAGTTCGGTTATTCCAAATCTACTAATATTTGCTTGTTTGTAATTGTAACGCTTCCACAGCAGAGAGACATCCTCCATACCAAAATTCATTTAAATTGATTTAGGGGTATAAATAAGTTAATGAATTTTGAAATATTAAAATACAGAAAGTCAAAATAATAGTGTCATGTATTATAATAATTAGGAAATAGCAACTCCATGGATTCTAGAACCACGATTTGCCACAAAATGTCCTAACTCTAGTGATAAGATAACATGGTTACTTTTTCATAGCTATTGGAAATTTTAATATAGCAATATTTGCGATATAAAATACAGTTATATATTATTAATTTATTTAATTGTTTTTTTTTACTTGGTATATTTAAATAATTTTTAGGTTAATCTTTTCGGTACAAATCTGCCCCGCTTCGCCCTAGATGTTTAAAATTATAAAATATGGAAGTCACAGGGATCATTCACAACGTGATTGTCTTCTTACATTGGGGTTGGTTGTTACAAGTTGCCGTTAGATGTCGCTAGGTCGCCACAGACCGAATTATGGATGTTAAGATAATAATAAAAATAATAATAATGATTCTTACACTAAATTGTATTTATAAACTTGGGTTGGTTACCTCAGAAGGCTTAAGATTCCGTGAGGTGAAATCATGTATGCAGTCATTGAAGCAAAGTTCTGATAATTTGTTATACTGCACCAGAAAGTCTTTGAACTGAAAATAAAACAAAATTTTGTAGTGAAATTATTAAAAACAATATTTTACCAGGTACTAATTTAAGACACTTGACTTGATAAAGAACAGAATTCTTGTAGTATAAGACAATATTACTTGCCAAATTTCATATTTCTAGGTCAACGGAAAATAGTCTATAAATTTTGATTCCCATGAGTGTCAAAATATATTTTTTGCGACATTAGTATCCATATCTTTTTTTTACGTGTAGTTGAAGTTTCTCAGCTTCCAGGGACTAGACCTTAGAGTATGGTTTTAATTTTAACTTAATACCTACACACATTCCTGAGATAAAGGGTGTTGACAGACAGATGAACAGACAACAAAGTGATGCTATAAGGATTCTGTTTCTTCCTTTTGAGGTATGAAAACCAAAAAACTGCAAAGGTTGTACTTGTAGTACTGTGGCATAGTATAGACCAGGGGTATCCCAAACTTATAAGTATCGCGCCTCCCTACTGCTTAAAATGAATATGCCCACGCCCCCCCTTGGTCCCAGCAAGTAGCAGCAAGTGGGCTCGTCGAGCAATTGTAAAATAAAATAAGAGTAATAAAGTTCAAAAATATATTTTTAGGTGTTTTACTGCGCCCCCCTGTACATGTCTTCGCGCCTCCCTAGTGGGGCGCGCCCCCTAGTTTGAAAATCAATGGTATAGACTAATCAAGACATGAACAAAGTAGGTAAAGTAGTAGTGTTCAAGATTTTGTAATGATTGAATTACTATTATTCCTACTTTCATTAAATTTAAATTGGTACAATTAAAATGTCTCTAAAAATATATGATTATTAACATAATATTATAATCGCATAATGTATGCATTCCCCTATCTCGGATACTTCTTGTTGAAATTTGATGTTGTTTTTTAATATTAGGATCATTTCTTGAGAAGGGTTTAGTGAAAATTACTTTAACTCCCGTTAAGCCGGGGCGCGTAATTATTAAAAATATTAAAAGCAAATGCTTAAAACTACAAATCTACGCAAATTGAGAACTATAAGTAAGTACATTACATTCATGGAGCGGGTTTTAAGTCACACAATTTTCATTAGTACATCTGAGAAAATTTTACAGCATTTCTTAATTTTCATGCTATGAACATGACAGAACTTTACCTACTTCTTACCGTTTTGATTTGATCCGCTTCAGTCATCTCTGCCTGCATCTTGAATATCAAATGGTATTGATACAAGCACAAATTATAATTCGGCGCTCTTAGATAATTCACCCGTAGACTCAATTTAATTCAAATCAATTCACAATTATACAAAAAATTAGGGTTTTAGCCGCAGAATTACTTTGACACTACAAATGTTAGGTTATGTTTCATTTTTTTTTAAGAGCCCTTTACATTCGCGCGTAATTCGCGCCTCGGAACTCTTCTAGGAACAAGGAGCCCTGCTTGTGACTGTGGGGATGAGTTTGGGGACTTGAATCATATATTTTTCGCATGCAGTTTGTATGACCATATTCCCTTTTTTGAAAACCTTATTTCCCACCATGTCCCATTCCCTACAAATATGAATATCCTACTCTCCTCTCTTGATCCTTCTATTTATTTGTTTATAGAATCTTTTATAAATTGTAACAACATCAAAATATAATATTTATTCTTTCTTCCAATACTTTTTTACATGTAATCTATTTATTCTGCTATAATATATAACCAACTACTGTACTGATCCATAGTTCCTTATCCTTTCCGTTTTTTCATCCGTTTTTTAGTAGTAAAATAATCCGTGTTAGTTTCCCTAATTTTTGTTAATAATAAAAAAAAAAAAAAACTTGACTAATGGCAAAAGCATTCGTGCGAGTCCAGGAAAAAAAAAAAAAAAAAAAAAAAAAAACTTCTAGGTTCCACATTCGCAGTTTAGTTCGCGCGCTCGACGAAGGCCTACATTAAAAGTAGTGTCCGACCGAAACACGATTTTTAGCCGAAACCGAATATTCGGTTTTTTTCTGATTTCGGCCGAAACCGAAACCGAAATTTTTGAAGACTTATGAAATTATTCAAAATTACTGTACAAATCGTAAGGAAAAGGTTATTGCAAGGATTTCTTATATGAGAACAGCTACTGTTTTAGTTAAACAAAATAAAAAACGTTTATTTTTAATGAAAATATATATAATTAGAGGTAAACTATGAAATTTTAAACCAAATAAAATCATTTTTTTTAAGTTTTAAACAATGTTACCTAATTAATATAATACCTGGATAAAGTAAATCACAATCACAAATTGCAAGATAAATCACAGCATAAACATTCATCAACTTTTACATAAATTATAGTATTATCACTGTAATCAGTGATCTTTAAACAAAGTTTTAGAATAATACCTCGTGTGACAAAGTCAAACATTGTAAGAGAAATCACAGCATTCATGCTACATTAACATAAATCAACTTTGTCAAAAAATATGAAATAATTAAATTTTAATCAATTCTACATAACATACCTACCTACATATTTAAGGGATAGTAATAGTGTTAATTTAATAAGGTATTATTTAAATTATTTTACTGCAGTTATCAAGACTTCACTAATTCGCGGCAAAGGTATTATATTATTCAAAACAAACCACCTATTCTTATCACGTCTAAACTAAATTCACAATCCTAATATCAAACGTATCGTTCATTAATCACAGCATAAAATGCAGTAACAGATTCTAAAAAATAAATAATAATTTAATAAATAAACAACACTCACCATATTTTCTCGCGCGCCACGTGGTTCACAAACAAACGTCACAAACGGGATGAATATGAATACTGTCGGTGGTCCCGGCTGGGACGGCCGCCGATGCATTACCTATACCTACCCGGCCGAGCGCGCCCGAATTAAGCCGAGCGCTCCCGATGCGAGAACCGCGAGAGGCCGCGAAGTAATTTCGGCCCGGCCGAAGGTTTCGGCCGGATTCTGGCCGAAACCGAAACTGCGGCCGAAATCACTTTTTTGGCCGAAATTGGCCGAAACCGAAACCGAAACCGAAACTTCGGTCGGACACTAATTAAAAGTAAAAAAGAAATGACGGAATTGGTGTTATTGGGCTAATATTTTATAAAAGTTGCGCGCGAATGTGGACCCTTTTTGCGTTCGCAGCTCTTTGACTCTGACCAAACTACCGACAAGGCATTAACAAAGCGCGAACCATGTGCGACCCGCGAGCGCCCTCCACATTAACTTACACTTTGACCGTTCGCGTATTATATAGCGTTCGCGCGTTCGCGCGTGAATTTAAAGAGACCATTAAAGAAAGACAAGGAAGACGCCAAGACGGAATCAGCCGTGATCGAATATGCATGGATTATACGTTTTTAAGAAGATATAGTTCAATTCAATTCTTTGATATAATATATACATTATGGCTACTGTCCAGAGTGGGACAATTCTGCCAGTGTCTAGGTTGGAAATTCGTGATCGGTGAAAATGCTTTTCCAGAAAGATGTTGATTCATCAGTTGAGGAATTTAAAATGAAATAACATACATACATAAACTCACGCCTTCATTCCCAGAGTGGGGTAGGCAGAGCTACAGAATTACCAACAACTCTAAAAACTTGTTGATAATTCTGTAACCACATTTTGCATAAACAGGCTAAGATGTTTTAACAGATGTGCAAATTGTGGTTGCAGAGTTATCAACAGGTTTTTGGAGTTGTTGGTAATTCTGTAGCTCTGCCAACCCCACTCTGGGAATGAGGGCGTGAAGGTATGAATGTATGTATGTAAATATATACAAATGATGTATTAATAAAAGTTAGGACATAACTAAGACTAGCTGGGCGAAAAATGTAATCAGGAAGAAAGGAAGATATAGTTAAAATTATGTACATCCATACATACATACCTTCACGCCTTCATTCCCAGAGTGGGGTAGGCAGAGCTACAGAATTACCAACAACTCTAAAAGCTGGTTGATAACTCTGTAACCACAATTTACACAATTAGGCTAAGATATATGAAATTATGTATTTATTTATGTGTTTTGCCGTGTGGTTGCCGGCTTAGAATAGTGCCATTCCATGTCTTCCCGAGGAAGTCGTAAGAGGCGACTAAGGGATAAAGGCTTGTAGTACTGTTGCGATGGGCTGTCACTAATATACTAATATACACTGTTAAAAATCTTAGCCTAATTACTGTGCAAATTGTGGTTACAGAGTTATCAACAAGTTTTTAGAGTTGTTGGTAATTCTGTAGCTCTGTCTACCCCACTCTGAGAAAGAAGGCGTGAAGGTATGTATGTATTTTTACCAAAATGTATGAATAGTGAATGTGTTATTTATGTATACAAAATACTGGGCTTAAATACTAGCTGCTAATTATTACAAGCAAAAAAGAGCAAGTTGTTTAAAGTTGCCCGGTATCAAGCTTAACCCTTAAACTGGTTTTTTTCATTTAATTGAACTATATTTCGAGAGAGAGCTGCCTATATTGCAGTCCCTGAAATATATGGTTTAAACTTAAAGCTACCAGTTTGGTAATTAAATGAAACTGAGATCATCTTGATTTGTTTAAGTACCTACTTGTATCTTAAAAAGCACTTTACGTGAATGCGATTAACATACGGATCGATACGGCACCGCCGTGTCGTCCATCACAACCGTTCAAACAGATTGCAGAGACTTTACTTTGAAAATCGAATTTCTTTCAATTCATCATTTTCACTCGTCATTCGATATTTAATCGAAAGGGATGGAGCTAACGTAACTTCGAACTTCGATTTTCAAACGAGTACCGAAGATTATAAGGGTATTTTCAAGCAGATCAACTTTTTGTACCATGCCGTAGGTAATCCACTGTGTCTTGCAACACGGTACGGCACCGCAACGCCACACTGCTCCACATACATCTTATTCTCCCACCAGGTGAATTCGTACAATTCACATAAACTCGATTTTAACGCCATACAATAATTAGCCCTACCTAAGGCAAAGGCCGCACTGCGGCTAAATCGCCGCGGTTTTTAACCGCGTGACTTTTATATCAAGTAAATAATCAGCCCCCAGTGCGGCCGCTTGCATTCGTTTTACTTGATTAAAAAGTCACGCGGTTAAAAACCGCGGCGATTTAGAGTCTGACCAGCGAGTCGCTGCACAAGCATTTTTTCAGAATTCTATATATGGCAACAATTTTATCTGTCAAACTAATTGTCAATCACAGTTTTTACATAACCTAAAATATAGCATCAGTGTATCTGTTACGGAAGTATTATCGTGTTATAATGGCTAAACCGATCAGAAGCAGTGCAAGAAGCATGTTATTTTCTATGATCTCTAACTACAATCAGGTTAGAAGTGACGAAAATGAGAGATTACTGAAAAATAAACGAATATTGGATGAAATCATTCAGACGACCGGTAAGTTATTGTCAAACAATGTTGATGCTTTTAGTGGCACTCTTTCATTTACATAATAGGAACGTTGGTGTTTTTGTATTATAATACCGTACGTAATTATTTATTTTGATTCTAGCTGGCGTGCGTGATGAAAACATTAAGCAAACTATTGAAAAGCTAGTAAAAGAACTGAAGATGGATATTGATAACAAAGAATCAGAATCGAGTTATTTGGCAAAAATATCCATCATGACAGGTAATAAACTATATTTGCTTGTCAAGAGTTCTCAATATATGAATGTGTTGATTTCCTGGACTAAAAATGTCTCCTTTTTCAGGTGTAAGCATTAGAACGCTACGTACAATAAAAAAAGAGGGTTCTACTAACCAAGGTGAATGGAATACGCCAGGGAAAAAACGTCCCCGTCCATCTACTGTGTCAAAATTAGACAATTTTGATGTGACAGCCATCCGTAATAAAATTAACGAATTTTATTGTGTCAAAAAGCAAGTTCCTACTCTAAGAACATTACATGCAGAATTGAAAGAATCTATAGGATTCTCAGGATGTTGTGAAACACTGAGGAAAATATTACACCAGAATGGATTTCAGTTTAAAAGAAATCAAGAGGAACGCTCCATTCTCATGGAAAATTTTGAAATATCTGGATGGAGACAAAGATTTCTAAGAAGTATACACAAGAAACGACAAGAAGGAAAATCGATTGTTTATCTTGATGAAACATATGTCCATCAAAACTATAGACCAAAAAAGTCATGGCAAGGGCTTTCGACTTCCGGTGTTGTTGAAAAAATTTCATCTGGCAAAAGGCATATTATAGTGCATGCTGGATCAGAGCAAGGATTTGTGCCAAATTCTCTGCTTGTATTTAGCACAAAATCCAAAGCAGCTGATTATCATGATGATATGAATAGTGTACATTTTTTAAAGTGGTTACGTGAAATGTTGATCCCAAATTTGACGGAGCCGAGTGTGATTGTAATGGACAATGCAAGTTACCATGTCACACAAATAAATAAGCCTCCAACCATGCACAGCTTGAAGGCAGACATTCAAAAATGGCTAAGGGAAAATAAAATCCCATACGAAGAGTGCTATAAAAAAGAGGAATTGATGTGTCTTGTTGAGGAAAATAGAGTTGGTCCTGTATATGCAGCAGAGGAAATATTGAAGCAGCATGGACATGAGGTCCTTAAATTGCCCCCATACCATTGTGACTTAAATGCAATTGAACTCATATGGAGCCTGGCAAAGCGAAAAGTAGCTAGCAGAAATTTGGGACTACATGGTTCAGAAACTGAAAACTTGATCAGAGAATGTTTTTCAATGATTACACCAGCAGATTGGAAAAAATGTACAGACCATGTAATCAATGTAGAGGAAAAATACAAGTCTAAGGATAACATTCTTGACACTGAATTGGCTCCATTTATAATACAAGTTCGTGAAACTGATGATGAAAGTGATGATTCTTTATCAGGTGTTGAATTTTTGGAATCTGATTTTGATTATGACTCATGAATAAATGGCTTTATCATTTTATAAATTTGTTTTAATAAAAAATACATTAGGTATATTAATTTATTATTGACTACTAAGTACTACCTACGTAAACTAAACAGGTATGTTACCAGTTTAGTTTATATAGTACCTACAGTCGAGTTCATAAATATAATTATGAGCAAATCCAAGGCTTCAAAAATAAATGAGCATAGAAAAGTACATATGAACTGATCAAATTTACCAATCAAAAATATGTACACACATCATCTGTCATATTTATCTGAGCATATCACACAATAATATGTAAGCAACTGAAAACTGATAAATATCTGTACTAAGTACTATTTTTCAAAATTATTTAATCAAGGCAAAGTGCACAAATATCTATGCAAAAGTTCTTTCAAATATTTATAAACATGTAGTGGCACAAAAATATCTGTACTGACGTTTTACAATGTTATGTGAACACGTTGCTGTTCATAAGTATCTAAACAAACACAAGACTTAACAATTTGACAATCATCGAAAAGAGTACCGTACTGTCAAATCATACATTTGTCTCTTTCCCTTTCAATGTGACTTCATAGAAGTGTCATTAGTGTTTGCTTGCGGTTTCTAATATAGTAGTACAGATATTTATCAGTTTTCATTTGCTACTATTCTAATAACGTAATAATATAAAATATAATTACATCAAGCATCAAATAACTTTTATCACTCTATACTTTGTGTTACCAGCTAAAGATTTTTTGAATTTGCCGCTTTTTTTTTGTGCAACGACTCACTGGTCAGACTCTAGCCGCAGTGCGGCCACACACTAAAAGTCATTTAAAAATTGCATAATGTCTTTTTGGGATTGTACAAGTACAATATATTTGTTGACCTGGCAACAAAAAAAAATCTTAGGTAGATTGACGTTTTCTGACAATCTCACAAATAATGTTATCTGTGGTTAAGCAGGCAAGCTTATTTTTTTAGACCAATACTTGTAAATATCTAGAATAATGAACGAAAACGACGATGAGTTGACTACATTTTGTGATTCAGCGGTAATTCTTCATTCGACTGATATATAATTCTTATGGAAAAATAAGTTTTTTTTAAACCGATGTATTTGCAGGCTTCATTGGTAGAAGGCTGTAGACTGCCCGTTCGCATGCAAGGAGGCAACGATTGGCCTTTAGCAGAAATTATAAGTATCAAAGAAATTCGTGGACAACGGGGCTACTATGTTCACTATGTTGATTGTAAGTGAATTTAATTAAGTAAGCAGCACTGCAAATAACAAATCAATGTATTTTGTTTATCATAGAAAAATCCAAACTACTTAATGCAAGTTTAGTTCTATGCCAATTCCTGTATTGAAACAATTCTACTACTCTTTATAATATTTGCTTGATTGAAATTAATTTCATCTGATTTATTATGATTTTGGTGCCAATAACAAGCAAAATGTAATACTATAATATCTTCTTCTGTTTCATCGAAATGATCTTGAGTACACAGCCAGCCCTTTTTTTCTGCTTCTGAGCATAATTACAATTTTTAAAATGCACACTATACTCGGGACGTTTTCCTTTAGTGACTCATGTAAACAAATCAATTAACTATTACTACTCCATAGTCACATACTTTGAAGTTTGAGCATGGTCATTATTATTTATTTATGCACTTAATCATTATTGTTTTCATGTTTATTTTGAAGTAGCAATCTCTATTCAATATTGTCTTTTTTGGTGAAAAACACTTCTGGTGAGAATACTATGAGAGCTATAAATTTACAAATAATGAAATATTTGTTTTAACCTCCTGCCGCCCAGAGGCCTTTTAAAAGGCCTTCTAAAAATCATATTTTAAACTTTTTATGACAAGAACCTATGTACTGATTTCGATTAACAACTTTTTTGCCCTGGGCGGCACGAGGATAATAAGTTATTATTAATAATTATTATTAATTATCAAGAAGTTTTAAGACTTGTTGGTAGTTCTTTAGCTCTGCCTACCCCACTCTGGGAATGAAGGCGTGACTTTATGTATGTATGTATGTTATAATAATAACAATACTTTTGAAATACTTCTGTTGTTGATTAATTGAAAATATACTGATGTATTGGTAGATTTGATTGATAAATAAATTAACATGTGTACTGTGTGTGCATAGCGCAATTGTTATATACAACTCTAATTTTTATTATTTAGAAATGACCTTAATTGACTTTATTTACATAATGTGCTCGACGGGAGACGAGTGGTTTTTAACCTTTCAAAACCCGATACATATAGCAAAAAAACAAAACAGCCATTAATGTCTTAAATTAGAATTCAAGTACTTTTTGTTGCTGGCTCCTTTGGGAGCCGGCGGGTACCATAAGGTTAATCATCAGTATGACAGACAAAATAAAAGGATAAATAACAAAAGAAACAGGTGTTTGTTAATAATTTGAAAGGATTTTTCAATTTAATATCACAAACATATTATATTGACTATGAGAGGATCAATCGTACAGTGTTTAATCTCCAAATTGAATTTGATGTTACATTCTCTAATTTTATTTAATGGCTTCAACTCCTGTTAAGGTGTATTTCGACAATGTCAAGTTATTTATAGACACTCCCACGGACTTATTAGATGAATAAGTCCATAGATATCACACGCGAGGATAATTGTTCCGTAAAAGTATTTTTTTCTAATGGACTATACAGAAGCACATGGGGTTAGCTCCACAAGCTTCTGTCAAGTCCTGATATAACTGTGGAGTAAAAGAGGTTAAGTTTTCAACATTTTGTTATTAGTGTTATGGAGTAATCCACTTGGTTGTGTATGACGGATGCAGATTGATAAATTGGCTGTCTAGACATTGTGAAAGAACGACTTGGATATGTGGTTTATGAACTTTGTACTTTCTGATGAAAACATAATCGACTTGAAGCCTACAAAAGAGTAAATAACTGGGTTTGTCAGCTTTATTAGGTTGAGCCGAATCAGACTGTACACACAAAATATATAAACTGGTACATTGAAAAATAAATGTCTCCATAATATATTGAGTTCTGTACATTTAGAGGATGTACTCTTTGCTTTTTTACATTTTTCGTGTTTTGCAATAAGCATTGCATAATTTGCATACATTTTGCATATTTTTTATTTTACCTGTTTATATGTTTTGCCTGTACCTAGCTTACATTTTCCGCATTGTACATTATGCTCTGAAACAATTTTTTGCTTTATCTATATATATAAAAATCAATGCCATTTTTCGTTGTAATTTTATAACTCAAGAACGGGCTCACCTATCCAAACCAAATGTTTAGTCTTTGTTCGGACTATTTAGTAGATGGTTTATGTGAAGTTTGCACAAAATCGATCGAGCGGTTCTTCATTTATCACATTTTTTGTATCAAATGAATTGAAAGCGGGGCGAAGCCGCTGGCGGGCCGCTAGTATATATATATACTAGTTGACCCGGCAAACGTTGTTTTGCCTTATAAAGACAAATAATAAAGACAAATAATTTGCAATAAAATAATATTGCGACTATAAATTGAAATGTAAGCTATCCTATCTTTCAAGTTGGCTCGAATTGCACACGGTGTGCAAATCAAATTTAAAATCGGTTCAGTAGTTTAGGAGTTCATCGCGGACAAACAACGTGACACGTAATTTTTATATATATAGATATATATAAATATTATATTTGCTTATGGAATACTTTTAAATGCTGTTAATACATGGTG
The DNA here is from genome assembly GCA_927399475.2 of Acleris emargana. Classification (NCBI taxonomy): domain Eukaryota; kingdom Metazoa; phylum Arthropoda; class Insecta; order Lepidoptera; family Tortricidae; genus Acleris; species Acleris emargana. Next base: position 9,764,797 of record OV656849.1, read on the forward strand.
AATACAAACACCAATTAAAATAATGTAATTTGTAATATTATATGTATTGTTCACATGAGCAAAATTTTTGTTTTTTTTAATTGTAATTATTTATTTATTTATTGCACAAAAATGTACAAATGGCGGACTTAATGCCTATTGGCAGTCTACCAGTCAACTAAATAATCATACAGAAAGTATCAAAAACACAAGTATGTTACCAGAATAATAAACAAGTTTCAGGTATAAGAATGCTGGCCGCCTTCGAGGACTTTTTCTGTAGACTTTGTATTTGAGAGAGAGTCATACAGATTACAGACATTTATTACAATACAATTTGCATTGGCACCATTTGTAAAAATATTTTTTTTTAACTTTTTCAGTCAATAAACGTTTGGACGAGTGGGTGGCAGAATCTTGGCTGGACACACGTAAAGTGCAGTTTCCCAGGAGAGATGGTGCCCCGACCGGCGGCACCACAACCCCGAAGAAGACGCACATTGGTTCAGGAGGTGGCATTATGCCTCATACTATTATTAGTATGTGTTTTGCTGTTTTAGTTTTAGATGCTATTTTTAATGCACTTATCAATCATGCGAAGTTAATTCTAGATCTCTAGCAAAGCAAGGCTATCAGGTCTGTTAGCTTGTAAGTATTCATATTGAGTGATCATTAACCATGATTGGTGGAGGTTAATTATTCATTTGGTTGTCTAGTTGGAAATGGTAGACTAGATAGAACCTTGTTTCCTTCATTTTTGCCTCTCAAGTTCTAGTTATGGCTGTTTGCCATGCACTTTACATTGTTACAGTAATGTCCCACCATCCAATTCAATTATGCCAATATCATCTTATTAATTTACTTAAATTGCATTTGGACATACAATTATAGCAACCAAATGTTATGTGTAATCCCTTAAAAGTTTACTTAGGGCTTTATGTTTTGTTTGTTAAGAAATAAAATTTGTAAGGTGGGTAGATTTGGTGTGCGTAACCACCCATATTTACAAACCCTACTTATGAAACTAGAAAGGAACTAGTGGTGTGATTATTTAAAAAATTGTGGTTGGTGGAGGTGATTCTTCTATTATTGCTTTGAGGTAAAAGTTCTTTTGTTCAGTTAGCTTATTTTAGCAGTTAGTTATTAGTAGGGCTCGGATTTTTCATCGCACGGTAAGATGAAAGACAACTATGGAGTCGATATTAAAATAAAAACTTTATTCATATTCATACTCATACTCACTCACATTCACGCTGTAACTATTTAAACTTAATTACGTACAGTCAACAGCAAAAGAAACTGATGAAATAGGGTCTCAAAATAGTATATCCAATAAATTAAGACAGATGTCTCTGATTATTGTAGTTTTGCATAAGTAAATTAGCTCGTAATGTGTCATAAGCAAGGATCGGAAATTCGGATCGATATTTACCTATACTTTCACACCGGCTTTGTTGTTCAGTTGTATGGAGGCGGACTCAATCATAGAATTCAATACTATAATTTCTGGGATTTCAAAATAAATAAATTGCACCGGCATTAATTCATAATCAATTATTTACATTAACTGTTTGAAGTTATTTTTCATGTGTAAATTTACCAAATGTTATTTAATTTACCTGTAACTCATTAACCTTACGAATTTATAGGAGCAAAATGAATGTTTTATCCTACATGTAAAGTAATTATTATATTAACATTTTGTAGAATCCCAGAATCCCGGAACTTATATTATTAAAATGATATTTTTAAGAAGCCGACGCCATGTTTGCCTATCTTTTTCCGGGATTTTGCCAACTTTAGGTAAATACCGATCCGAATTTCCGATCCCTGGTCATAAGTAAGTGACATGCCATTCAAACAGTTAAAGTCATTACTGAGTGTTCCAAATTAAACTGATTTTCAAAAATAGCAATAGTCAGTAATACTACCAAAGTATCACATGTAAATGAATATGAATGTTTGGACCTTCATGTCTTCTCAAGACCACTTCGGAATACAAGTCAGACGTTCGGTTAATGTCGGTTATACTCGTAAGAGAAACACGCGAAACAACTATAACACCTCTCATTTCCGTCAAGGGTTGAAATAAGTTCCTACTACTTCGCTTTGTTTTTTTTTTTGCAACATTTAGATTAAATCCTTTTTTACTGCCGTGATTACCCTAGTTTTCATTTCGAGATTTTGTAATTTTGACTTTATCTTGTTGGACACTTGACAGTCTTGACACTTAGGTAAAATAAATAATTTATATTTTTTGAAATGTTCTGTAAAGAGACAGTTATGGCATCTTTTATGATCATTTTCTTTTGACTAATTAAATATTCAGTTAAAAATGACACTTTGTTATAATCTGTTTTATCTGGGGCGTCATGCTTGAACATGTTTTGAAATGTTAATTTTGATCACTTACTTTTGACGTTGACTGTACCTAGTTTTACATACAGACTATATTGTTGCGATAGACGTTTATCAAACTGGCCGCTTTATCAAATTTAATCGTGTGCGTCATGTGTCATGTCAATAGTTAACGACTTTGACATGTCATTTATTTATATTTGCAATCGGTGCACACGGCGTGAATTATTAAGTGAACATTTTATTCATTTTACAATTTTGATTTTGAAATGGACAATACACACGTCATACCTTGTCAAGATTTTGAAACACTAATTCCTGTAGCTACATGCTCTATGGATATTACTAACTAGGAGCTTACTTAATGTTCATATTATTTTTATTATTGGGCCCATAATGTTTATTACATGACGTGGCATTAACATTTTTATTTATAATTTAATCTTTTAGTGATATTTAAATGAATGAGTATGAGTATGAATATGACTTAAGATTTTATTTTAATATCGACTCCATAGTTATCTCTCATCTTACCGTGCGATGAAAAATCCGAGCCCTGGTTATTAGTACTGATGTTTTATATTAAGATACGTCATCTACACGCAAAAGCGTCCCTCAAAAAGGAAGGTAATTTACCTTACTACTGTTTAGTTGCGCCGCAGCGGCTGACACGCACGCATCAAACACAATAAAATTTTACTACCGAAAAGTAACAAATCTATTTCATAAAAAATGCCGTCTTGTATTTTTCGAGGCTCCCGAAATTATTCTGTAACTGTAAAAGGAAGAAAGGATGTCTCATTTCATGAACATGAGATACACAATTAGCACATGCGGCCATGACCGGGCACTTGTCTTGGCGAGAATGACGAGCAATTTGATACAACTATTTATCTCTTTCTAACAATAGCGTTCACTACGAATTACCGTCTTTGTCTGTAGAAATATGCTAACGTTACAACTGTCAGTAATTGGTGACGGGTTTTAAATGTGTTTAGTTTGAGCATGATGAGCATAACGTATCTAAATATAAAATATCATTGGTAGTTAGCATGTGTAGTGATAGATGAAATTTTGCTTACTATTATTCATTTGCTGCAAACATACAGTCTCTATTTCGTGTTGTGCAGTTCTTACGAAAGTAACAATTAAAAAAAAGTTGTTGATTACGCGTTAGCTTGTAAAAAGTTTATTATATGTAATTTTTAGTGGCATAAATCTATAGTGAGTGTTGTATTGCAAAAGATTTAAAGGTGTGGTGATATTGGATAAATTAATTATATTTTGTCTGCAGATGATATAGTCTGCAATGATATACCGAAGTCCAGTAACAATGGCAATAGAGAAGCTAGTGTCCCGCAATTACAACACAAAATACCCGAAAGAACACATTTTAGTGAAGCACTCAATGGCTCCGCTTTCAAAAATGCACCTGGTAGGTCCTCACTCCATACTACCAAGTACTTGCCTATGCACTTCACATTATCTACGTCCAAGGGCCATATTAATTTACTGATCTTGAGTGGAATAACCATCTCAGGATTTGCCAAAACCGTCAGTTTCCTAATTTCCTATTACTTGGATCTTTAATTTGAGTTGAAACAGCTTTTTACAGAAGGTCTGGTTTTTAATACGGCCCGAGGGTCGTTTGTATATTTAGTACTCCTACATACTACATACTCTACAGGTTGACATCAAATTGGTAATACAAAACAGTTAATGACGGATAGTGAATTCCACTAACTCAGTTGTTTACATTAGCCTTCTTTAACTTTCTAATATTTAATGTTTAATACCTAACAGTCTTATCTATCGCTCGGTGTTATCAATCTTATTTAAGGCTAGTTTTCACTTTGTGAAGTAGCAAGTGAATGTAAGAAGTGATAAAGTTTTTAACCTTTTGAACGCCAGAGTCGGCTCTGGCCGACAACTGAAAGTCATGCCACTGACGCCACCGTCGGCCACAGCCGACACAAGTTAGAGATTAAAAGAGACTTTGTTTCGTATGGATTAAGTTGTAATTTGCTTAGCATAGCAAACATGTTTGGCGTATGTGTGACGCATTTTGTATTTGACGTACGGCGTTCAAAAGGTTAAACTAGTGGTTACGATGATTATGTTAAGATCCTTTACACATTGCTTAGGCCCTGTTTACACTTTGTTAAGTGCAAGTATGAAGTTCATACATTTGTTACTTGCTATGTGACAGCGATGTATGAACTTCACACTTGCACTTAACAAAGTGAAAACAGGGCCTTACACATTGATTTTATTAATCACTTTACACCTGCACTTGCTACTTCCCAAAATGTAAACAAGCCTTAAACATAAGGAGTAGAGTAACAGCATTAAGCAAAAAAATTGGATAAATTAAAACTTAAAAATAAAACTTTTAAGTAAATTAGCAGCACGAGACTAAGTAGATGGGTTTAGTTTAGGGAAAATGAGTGTAAAACTTTGATTTGGCATTACCAATTTAATAATAATAATTAATAATAATAAATTTATTTCGCAAGAAAAAGTACATATTGCTACTTACATTTTCAAATATTATTCTACGATGGTGACAACCAAAAGTAAGTGTCAACTGCCCCCCGTACTAGTTTGCACTGTATCACGGTGGGTCAACCTGGGTGGGTGGGTGGGTGAAGTCACCCTGTATATTACTGGAAAATACAAGTGGGTCTTTATGATATCTTAGAGGCTCTATTCAAATCAGTAAATCGTTATTTCTTTTGACACTATAGTTGTAAAAATTACAATCGTTCAAAATTACGATAACATTTTAAAAACAATATAGGTTTACTCAGTAGAATAGAGCCCATAGATGGTTGTTATTATAAGTTGATACTTGTATTTGTAGGTACATATCTCTTTTTGTTTAATATTGACAAGCTTTTAATAAAAAACAATAGTAATGATTTGTACGTCTTTCGCACAAGTACTTGCACACAAAATAAGTCTCTTAACTTAACTCTTCTAATAAGGAATGTCATTATTTTATTCAGTAGTATTAACTTTGTAATGTAGCAGTTCCTTTGCATATTTATAGTCCTGTATGATACATGATTATATAATATTTATAATAATATGTATGATAATTAACATGTCATTTAAACTAATGGTTTACTGGTACCATACACTTATGATAAGTCTACAGGGGTTCTATTCTACTTGGTAAAATCATATTGCTTTTGGCATGTTATCGTATTTTCGACGTTACGATTGCTATTGTTTATTTGACAGTGATGGCGGCTGAGTTAAAAATAAAATGATTAAAACAATATGGTTTTACCGAGTAGAATACAGACTCTGATATCTATCAATGTCTGTATTTTTAATTTTCACACAGGCACAGATTTGTACCAATGGTTGTATCATCTTTTGAAAATGAGATTTTTCATATAAAAACATTGTGCATACTAATGTTTTAAATGCCAAAGTATGTTTGTTTGTTCCGATCTTACGGCTCACGACCTCAACCAAAAGAAGGGAAATTTAGTACAGCGTTTATTGCCCAGATATGGATTAATGGTACCGTAAAATTGGACAGACGACGATTAAACGACTTATACGAGGACGGAGTCTGGGCAAAATTTATTAATGTGTTATAACACACAATGATTAAAAGAAACAAGATTTTTAAAAGAAATGAGAATTACATTGATCTTGTTCGCCCTCTTGGATACACTTGGACCCTGTAGGATTTTGTCTGCAATTTTACATCTTACAAGTTCAGTTGCGGCATTCGTGATGTTTTCTCTTTCACCGTAAGACCATCGGATACTACAGAAAAGACTGGTAGTGACCACGGTCATTAAACTCGGAGTTTTGCCATCACGACTCGACGCCTCCGAATCCTCAAATTACCCTGGCTCTACACAGATATGGTAATGATTGTGACGGAATATTTATTGCATTAATAACGTTGCAACGTTCCAGTGGCCCCCATGGCGCAGGCAGCAGAGCCCCGGGCGCTGGTGTCCCGCCCCGCAAGTCCTACGCTCGTCAACGAGTCTCCATCACTGGTCAACGGGGGCGCAGTACTAGCCGCGGCTTTGCAGAAGAAAATGAGCAGGAAAAGAAAAGCTAATTCTATCGACAACGAGGTATGCTTATTTTTAAGTCGATGCGATGAGTCAGATGTTCTACCTTAGTTGACTAAGTGGCGCCCAACTCGGGGCTTACGTTTAATGTAGAATTGATTTTATTTTAATGTTTTGGTAATATTTACTGCCGTGGACACGCAATATTGATGGAAACTGATACTTTTAACACTAGTTTACTTTAACCTTTTGGTATGTTTGCTATAATAGTCACCGTAACGTTTTGATAACAATACAACTACTACGCTGTCATATTTTCTATATAGATTTTCTACATAATTTATAGGTGATTTCTTTAGAGGTTAAAATTAAAAGCCGCTGCCTTGAAAAATCCACGACAAGTACGACGGGGGTCTACCTAGGATAATGCTACCTGCATCAAAATTATTGGAGCGACGTCTAGACACGTTGCTGCAATATATGTATCAATGTAGTGTTTATGAAAAAATATACAACAAGTGTCAAACCAGATTAACCCAGGTTTATAGAATTCTCAATTAACGAAGCCTCCTGCTCCTTAATTATAATTATACATTCGTTCACGCAATCGTCCGTCCAATAGAGGCGTGACTTATTGCTTATTCGATTATAAGCGCAATACTAGTGAGAGCTCGCCCCGTGCTTGCCTGCAGCCGGAGGGCGAGGCGGAGGAGGCGGCCAGCGGCGCCGCCACGCCCACGGCGCGCCCGCGCCAGTCCGGCAGCCTCGTGGCGCACGGGCACGACGACCTGGTCACGCGCATGAAGAACATCGAGATGATCGAGCTGGGCAAGCACAGGATCCGGCCCTGGTACTTCGCGCCCTACCCGCAGGTCACTACACCAAATCATTTTATTTCGCTAAAGAACTATAAAACTACTTATACTAATATAATGCAAAAAATTCTGTGAGTTACTTCGTTACTCCTTCACGCTACATCGGCTCGACGGATTTGGCTGAAATTTGGAATTGAGATAGATTATCACAGGCTACTTTTGATCCCGGAAAATTTAATGGTTCCCGAGGGAATAACGATAATCGAAATCTACGCGGACGAAGTCGCGGGCAGATGCTAGTAATTAATATTGTAGTGAATACATGGACGTGACGCTAACGTTGTCTATGCCGGACTGAGAAAGAAGTACGAAAGCATAGCAAGCTATTACGTGCCAATAGGGAATATGCATGTTGTTTTTTTACAGCTTCAATTGAAGCTGATTCATGTAATAAACAGATCACAAAAATCATTTTTTGAATAACTATAAAAATAACTAAGATATAAGCCAACAAAGATTTGTTCCTATCTCTTTCTAGAAAAACGGAATTTTACATGGAGTTTATATGGCCGCAGTGCACAATGACGTCACGGTGCACATCGGATCTCTCTGTCTAATTAGAAGTTTGAAATGCTTATAACTTCCGTATTTCTTGACCGATTTTAATTTTAATTTCCGTTTTGGTGATCTCTTTTACGGTATTTTCATATTTTGATCAGAAATGCGATTTTTAAAATCCATGCATATTCCCTATTGATCTTGTAGTTAAATTTTAATTGGATTGGTTAAACGATGAATTACTTCAGGGTCGGCCTGCGTTCGTTCGTTTGGCTTTCCTATATTCACTTGTGTCTCCTGAGTGTTACTTTTTTTCATTGTATTTTTAATTCGTAGGTGTAATAATATTTTTTTTGCCTTTTAGGAAATGGTCAACCTCCCGTGCATATATATCTGTGATTTCTGTTTAAAATATAGAAAAAGTCGAAAATGTTTGGAACGCCATTTGGTAAGATCTGTTTTCGTGATAGTATACCTCGTTCGATTCTGTGTTATGTAAGTAATTTGAATTCATAGTTGTGAAATTTTTCAGATTAAATGTAAGCTAAAACATCCGCCAGGCAATGAAATCTACCGAAAAGGTAGCATATCCTTCTTCGAAATAGACGGTCGCAAGAATAAGTGCTATGCACAGAATCTGTGCTTGCTGGCTAAACTGTTTCTGGACCACAAAACGCTGTATTATGACACAGATCCGTTCCTGTTTTACGTTATGACCGAATTCGACTCGCGAGGTAACTGGTATTAAAAAAAATAGGTTAATTTCACGTGATATGTGATATAATTATTTGCTAAAGTGCATATTCATGTTAAAATTTAATATCAATTGTTTAGAGAATATTCTATTCCGTTGGGATAGGTAGTTTTATGATGTCATTGCTTCCTAATAGAGCCTACCCTAACTCCTTTCCTATATCCACGCTTATTTTAATGTAAATAAATAAATGAAATGGTGAAATAGTTTGTGATTTTCGTTGCAGGATTCCACATAGTAGGATATTTTTCTAAAGAGAAAGAAAGTACAGAAGACTACAATGTAGCCTGTATACTGACTCTGCCTCCATACCAAAGAAAAGGATATGGAAAACTTTTAATAGAATTTAGTGAGTATTTATTCTTCTAGAGCTTGCTTCTAGGAATTATCTTCAAACCTATTGTCCACCAACCGCCGTTACTGCATCCGTCATAAGCGTAACCATGGCAATTACAATGCTTTAATATACTGTTTTTCAGGTTACGAACTGTCCAAGTTCGAAGGCAAAACGGGTTCCCCTGAGAAACCTTTGTCTGATCTGGGGCTTCTGTCATACAGGAGCTACTGGGCGCAGACCATTCTAGATATATTGATGCACAGCAAACCCGTCGGGGACAACGAGAAGCCAATCATCACTATTAAGTAAGCCATAGTTTAACAAGGCAAAACAAGGAGATAACAGATGACATTAATTTGATTCCCGAATTTCTATCTTCAAGTTTAAATAGAAAAAAATATGTCTCTTATATTTTTACCTAAATAAAGCAAACCACGAAGGGCTAAATTTGATAAAGTATCGAGTCATTTAAGTTAAATTTTTTTTGTTTTTCAGTGAAATATGTGAACTGACCAGTATCAAGAAAGAAGACGTCATAAGCACGCTACAGAATTTAAATTTAATCAACTATTACAAGGGGCAATACATCATTTCGGTCAATCAGGTAAAGCTATCATAAATTAAGATTTACTGAATACATACTGGCCATCACTAAAATCGAGCTTCCCTTTGTTTGATTTGATTTATTGTTTAACTATGAAATATTTAATACGCCCTTAAAATCGAATTTTCCAATAAGTCCCCTATCTAAAACAATTTTGAGCTTGTTTAGACCAGTAGTTTTTGTAGCTAACGATTGTTTTATTTGTTTTTTTTTTCGTTTGGTTGTGCTTCTTTGCTCGCGTTGTGTCATGCCGTGCCGATTTTATTGATGGCCAGTATCACAACCTTTTTCTTCGGTTTGATGCCTCTCAACATTTTCAGGAAATAATGCAGCAACATGAGAAAAGCATGGAGAAACGTATGTTAAAGATCGACCCCAAGTGCTTGCATTGGACACCAAAAGACTGGTCAAAGCGTGCCAAATGGTAAGTTATCCATATTTTTTATTAGTGAAATAGGCTTATTTAAGTCATTCATCTGTTTTGAACAGATTTAAATATTAAAAAGCGACACATATATTGCTTATCAGTTAACGTTATTCTTGATAATCTCATACAATTGAAATCATCTCACTTAATTGGTTTGATTATAAAAATCTAATTCAGAAATTGGAAACCAATATATCCAAAGTTTCTTTTAATTTATATTGAAGGGCGGGTCCGTTACTTTTACAATCATCTCTCATTTTTAGTTGTGTTAGAGGCTAGGCACACTTTGGCTCTGTGTCACATATATTTTCAGAGGAACGTAAATAAAAGTTTTATTTAATTCTCTAAAGCGAGGAAATTTTTAAAATGTATGTGAAATAGGGTACTAGAAACACTATTCTGTCGTGGTTTGGATCCGCCTTCGGTGTTTGGTGTGATTGTTAGCGGTAACTTGAGTTCTTTTGTCGCCAGCGTGTGAAGAGACTGTGTCTCGGAGCTGCGAGCTATCTTACTCTGGCTTCCGACACGTATGCAATTTGTTCATTTCGTATTTAACACGTATTCGTAGACATTACACTGATTTATATACTAAACTCTGGAATGGCTGCTCTAGTTTAGATAAAACGGCTCCTTAATTATTTGTATGACGTTGCTAGTAGATATAGTTCAAGGAATGTCATTGTTTTCTTTTTTTTTCTGTAACAAATAAAAAAGACGTAAAGAAAGATGTTGATGGAGGTCTTAAAGCGTTTTCTTTGGAAACCCGCGTTCTCTTGACTTGCTCTTTCCAAATATATTTTCTCTTTAAAACACTACCTTTGCAGAGATATTATACAGGTCAGTGTCATTTTTACTCATTAGATAATAGTGGTGTACAAGGATACCATTCATTAATGTAATTTTTAAACTAATCCACGGTCAAGTGTAAATAATTGAATTGTGTGGGTTCAGGTTTTATTATATCATCCTTTCATGCATCGTATCATCAGTCTGTATACTTTAATTTATTTACTGTTATGTAGTCCTCTATTTAATGACTTGTGACTAACCGCTTAGCCTGTTTGTGTTAATAATGTGCTTTACATCTTTGCTTTGAATAATATTTAATCACTCTTAAAATTACTTGCTTAACGTTATGGTTTTTACTTCGGGCGATGTGGTTGCATTATAAAAGCATTTTCTTGTAAAATAGAAGCTAAAATAAGAAAGGTAAATCAGAACAATATTTATTACACTTTTTTAGGGGATGATTATTACCTACATGCAAAATTGAAAACATCCTAAGACAAAACACTGGTTTCCTGATGGTGCGGTAAATAAAGTTCTGATAATACCTTCAGAAATCGAGTGACGTTAATAGACAATACAACTATTTGCAGGTAGACACGTTTGGATCAAGAAAGTAAACTTCGTTAGACGAGCAAATTTGTATCGGTGTCTGAAATACCATGCCTATCTTATCTCCGTTATATCGTACGATTTTGTAATGAAAGTTATTCAATGTTAGTAATATTCTCGAATACCTTAAAAATATACTTTGCTGAAATGGCTTAAATCAATATAATGCATCGCCTAGGTAGGTACTACATCGCAAATATCCTAATAAATGCTTGTACATTCATTAAAATGAAAAGTTAAGTTATTTAAACCCGTTAAACAGGATTAAAATTTGTAGCAAAAATAAATGTGCACCTAAATAGTCGCCGCCAATTATCATTTAATTTCCCTCACTTATTTTCAAGCAAAACACAATTTACGTGAAAACCAAATTCCCATTTTTAACTGAAGCAAGTAATCGGTGCCTAACTTATATTGACTTCCTTTCGAACGCCCCTGTATTTTCAATTAAATACAGAATCTTTCCTTGCGGATCTTCGGTTGAATTTTTCGCAACTTTAAGATTTTTACAAAGTATTTTTCGCAAAAGGTTATTTCTATAGACATACTAAAGTACTGTGTTTAACGGGAGCCCCCGTCCTGTCGTCTTAGCTCTAATTATTATACCATCTGTTTCTAAAGAGATCAATGAATTGATCTAATGAAAATAGCAAATTATGATCGTAGAAAAGATGGCGGTTATTGTTTAAACTGACTTTGACCCCTTAGATTATACTATTGCTTGTATAGAACGTTAATTATAGGCTTGTTGTAAGCATTAATTGTGATATTAAAGTATCAATGTACCTTTGGACTTTTTTTCATCTTTCACCTACTAAATTAGAGTACACCCGAGGCTTATGATTTTCGTATGATATTCTTTAACGATAAGTGAAAAGGCATTTGTTTCAAATGATGGTTTTGGAGATATCGTCGGTGATACTGCAAAACCGCGTAACTAACAAATTTATGATAGAGCAAAATAAACCTTACTGTCTTATTAAAAAGGTGCATTTTGCTCCTTATTTAAAATATTACATACGCGGTTTTGCAGTTTCACCGACGATATGTAGTTATATTTATATTTTAAATCAACAAATTTGCTGATAAAATCGTTTCATCCCTCTATATCGGAAATGTCCTGCCTGCTGCGGCCTTAACAAGATCTTAATTATGTCAAAGTGACGATATAATTAAAATCTCAAGTCGAGGTTAAGGTAAGGTGTTGATATTTAACCAGGATCGCCAGGGCCCAGGTAGGCCACGCATGGTTGAGTATCACAGATCACAGAAACAAGGGAGATATGTTATGGGGGCGTGGTTCGTGTCGCCTCGATATGGTCAAATTGACCATATCGGCTCGAGGCGTGTCAAGCGTTGACACAGTCACTCACTGAACGCTGTCAGTATAGAAGCTCCGTTTAAATGATAAAATGACTGTATGTAGCGTGAAAGTGTGCAAAAATCGAAATACAAACGTTAATATAAAATCAAAGGGCATAACTTACCACCGGTAAATTTTGTTTTTAAGCATTATTTATATTTTTAAATGAATATTTTATATTTGAATGGATTTCAGAGCGTAAGGTTGTGAAAGTTGTGTTGACGTGATTTCTATCGACTATCGATAAATGGCTTATTCTACAGCTATCAATAGAATTCAATGTGTTAATAGTTCTAGTTATTTATCACTACCACGACACGCTTAAAACAGAAGAAAAAGAATTTTAACAAATTTTCACGTTATACAAAATTTAATTTTCTTTACAATATTAACGAACGACGAAGGACTCTAGCAATTCAAATATAAGTAGGCAAATCATACAATTAAGATAAAAATAAATTAACCAACCACAAAGGCAAAGGGCTCTGGCTCAGTATTGAGCTGTGTTTGCACACAGCGCTGATTGACAGCTCGCGCCGACTCACTCTTAAAAGGATTCAAGCCTAAAGGTTGGATGGTAGAGATTGCCCCAAGTATTAAGTCTATCTTTCTGTTTTAAGTAATTTGTACCATTTATGAAATAAAGTTTACATAATCAAGTCGGTAAACTACTGGTTTGTCCCAAACTGAGATCTTGTGACGTGACACTCAACCGAACCCATTTTATTAGTATATTTGTATTAACATCATAAAGTCCAAGTTTACAATTTAGACTTTTATATACTAATCAAAACGAAAATCTTAAACAGCTCCAGAAAATTTAACCAAATAAATTCGCCCTTTTTTTGTTACGTTCTAATATAGGTATCGTTCCAAATTTAAAATCTTATGTATCAATTTTACGCAAACCGTATTCTTGCTAATAAAATATTATTCTATTCTAACAATAATATATTAAGTTTAAATGATGTAATTGTATTAACCTAGTAGTAAAATAATAAAAATAGTAGTTATTGCCTGTAAATTGAATAGTACCTATATTAACGTTGCAAACAAGTTTGAATTGTTTATCGATATATTTTGAAACATTCCTTGTGGCATCCCTAAGTGGACGACAGGAGAGAAACGCACACCTCTTGAAAAAAGTATAACTAGATGTCGCTGTGTGTGGGTAGTCCTTAACCTGCTGAACATAGGGACTACTATCTTGGCGCCATCTAGCTCTGAGGAACTAATTAATTACTCGTCGCATAGATGGCAGCTAAGTGACGAGTAAGCGCTACCTTACGTTCAGTGACTGAACTACGATGGAAAAAAAACGATCTTTCAGCATTTTTCAACCTTGAGAACTTAGTATAAAGCTTAATTTTCTGCTACTATCAAAACTATGTTACGGCGTTTTTAGTTCGTAAGCTGTAACCAATTATGAGGAGGTTGTTTTTGTAGTAGTTAATAGAGCGTAAGCGTAAGACGCACACATGTTTAAAAGTGGCGACACCGGGTCTTGTACGAATTGGCGTTCATGACATATCTCCCTTGTTTCTGTGATCTGTGTTGAGTATAGAGCCTATAATAGAGCCGTATAAATTAATGAAAGCCAAGGTTAGGTGGTGATTCGGGCGCAAGAGCTACACGGAACGTTTCTGTAAATCCATGCCCGGTCCCTGTAATAATGTGTATGGCTTTATATTATTTTGTCATAAATCTACAGGTCTTATGAGGATTGTGAACAGACGCTCAAATCGCAAACCAATAGAATCCAAATTAACGTGCGCAAGGCGCGCTCGACGTGACCTCATGCGCCTTCTATTGGTTAATATTGGCACAGCTCCGCTCCGCTCCGCTCGTCTCCGCCTCAGTGGAGCCGCAGCCTAAGGGGGAGGGAAACGTTATCGCATTATGTATGGACTTTTTTAGCTTCACAATCCTCTTAACACATTCAGTGCTAACGACCCGATAGTTGGGTTCACTGTTCGGCTATACTATAGCGAATAAATACTTGTACAGGCTACGGTGTAGCACTCGTAGCAGGCAGGCTGAATGTGTCGATGGTACAATAATATACCCGGCCATTTACTTGGTATAAGGCCAGTGTATAACGACATCAAACATCGCAAACGCGCATGTAACTATGTTTTTTTTATATGTTGTTAGGTCCCTTGCGAGTAGTTAACACCCATACGTGCAATCCTGAAAACCTTGTGCTATCTCCATGGTGCTTGTGTGTTAACTACTCTCAAGAGACCTAACAAAATACAAATAAATCGTTGTTACGTGGTGGTAGTTGTGTTTACGATGTTTGCCTTTTTCAGTGTAGTAAATGTGGCCGAATCGTATTAAAGTCAATATGGTTTATATAATGATTACTACATAATAGGTTAAAAATGAAGCGGTATAGTGGTCCAGGTTCTTATTTACATCTTAAGGATAGTTTTCATTTACTCGTAGTGCGGGTTTTATGGAAAAATAATCAAACAATAAATTATGCAATATAATATGATTTATTTTTTAATATTTGTAAGCACAATCATTTTGCTTTGTCTGTCAATATATCGTTTAAAGAAGCAGGTACGAGTGATGTTTACAACACTTACGAAACCTAACTACATACAATAATTATAGTAACAACTGCATTTCTCAACAATATTGTGTCTTAAAGATTTTATGAGAATCACTTTGTGACAAATAGTACCCAACTTGTACAGTATCATATACCTTATAGAAATATATCTTTATAAAACCGTACTATTCAAAATCTGACTTACTAAAAAGCATTAGCAAATTATTATTATAGACATAAAAATATTTAATAAATAGTTGTACATAACATGTATGGTAATGAAGAATACAATTAGAAGAATATACAATTAGACACATTATTACGTAACAACAGTAACTCTAAACAAGGTAGAATAATACTAGCAGTTATATAACAACCGAATTTAAATAAAGAGTAGTTACTTGTCACACCCAATTATACGTAAAAAGGAGAGAAAAAGACGACATAAAACTTATCAGTTCAGTAAACAACACTGATTTGCGTTATCAACAGATAAATTGATGTTCTCTGACATGTGGTACAGTCGGCAACAGTGGTTAACATTTTGAACTTTATGCTTTAAACGATAAGATTTAAAACTGTTAACCAACATGATGCTTATTGCTACACCAATAGAAAGCTTGCTACTCTACCCTCTAAAGTTAATCTTACTTATAAGATTACTGCGACGGTACTTTCACATTTCTGCGCATGCAATGAACTTCAGTAAATTATGTAAACTCCATATTATTTGTAAAATGGTTATATGTAAGTAGTATCATAGATATTTAAATGTATACTCGACCAAGAAACAAAGGGTGCGAGCGGGACTCTATCGCTAAACCTCCGCTCTCCGACTGTCCCTTTGTGTCAGCGGGCTGTATCTCTAATAACCGTAACAAGTGGATAGATGAAATTTTCACAGAGTATGTAATGACAACAAATAATATAAAAACAAATTAAGTATTAAACTGGGAGGGGCTATTGTCTAATTCACTCGCAATCGCAATCGTTTTCATTTTGAAAATCGAAGGCTTGTCTGCGTACAAAATGAAAACAATTGTTCCGCTTTGAAGCCGATTGTCATTGCGAGTGCGTTAGACAATAGCCCCTCGAGACTCCCTATATGGTTTTATGACATTTATCTTGATTCTGTTTGTTGTCCTATAGGTGAAGTCCATTGCGTTCAAACTTACAAACCACACCAAAACTTCCGTTGCATATGAGAGACTATTCAACTCCTAAAATATGTGCTGTTAATAAATAGGTATAATTTTTGCGTGAACCTACTCTTAATTATTATTTTATCACAACGTATTACCAACAATATAAAAATAAATGCTTGCGCGACTTGACTCCCGCAGGGCCAATAGACTAGTAACACTGGTACGCGAAAGGCACTGCCGACATTATAATATTGGTCTGCAACATTGATCATCTGAGCTACAGAATCAAGGCTTTTTAAGCTAAATTTCATTAGCGATTTAGTACATTATTTCTTATTATGCAGCAGTACAACTCCGTTACTACACAATAAATAGTATACCTACTAATAATAATCGTAGATCACTCCGTTACTCAGATGAACAATTTATTTATCTTTATCCATACACTAAAATCGTACAAAAATATAACATTCATTTGTATTTTACAACAAAACGGTCAATTAACAGTTATTATTGGAATATTTAAAAAAGGCACCTTTAATTATTATGAACGATGTATGAAATTAGAAGAATTTGAATTTATTTAATTGGCAATAGATTATGTTTCAGACTTCTCTACTAGTTCCAAATGTGAAAAAAAAGTCTATGATAAGAAAATGTCTATTAAACAGATACTCGGTAATCAAGCTTTTGATACATATGAAATAAAGTTTTTATCATTCATTATTAAAGAAGAAAAAAAACTACCTTGAAAATGTACTGATGATGTGATCGATTGAAGAACAGATGATGTCGCACATATTCGTTAAATAATGATAAAGTAGTTGCCCTTGAGTTTCCTTTTTTAATCAAGTCATTTTCAATTCTATCTCCATAACTTGAGTTAAAGCACCTTAATGTATATTATTATTTTGTACAGCTATAACACTTATCTACCTATTTAATTGTGTAAGTTTTTATATGTATGTAAAAATCTATTCGTTAATATTCTAATCTGTCATTAGCAACATTAATATACTTTCGGATTTTTAACAGAGGTATTGTTTGACGTAGTTTATTTTTGGATGATAATATATTTATTGTGATGCTAGTCAAAGGTTTTTTCTTCGTCCATCGGCCGCGTTAGGTTGAATAGTAATTCTGTTGATGTTTAAACAATAATAATTTTGTGATACCCTAAAGAAGCGTCTAATCTCGATCTCACCACTGCACCGCAGTAAATACTCAGATCTCAGTCAGCAAACGATTAAAACAGATCAAAGCAAAATTATTTTACTTATAAAATAACCAAATGTGGTACCTAAACAATGTTAAGAGTTAAACATCTAGATAAAAATATAATATGGTGTACCTACCTATTGAACTGTCTCACAGTTTCATCTGAAGTGTTAACCGATAATTTAATTATTTCACAACGCGAAAAAGTAATAAACGTAACATTAATAGAGGATGGTTATGTCAAATATCTAAATGAAATTATTCATGGCCTTATCCTGAAAACCTACCTATGCGGAGTAAGCTTAAACGGTACCCTCAAGGCAGTCACACTCGAATTAAACGCGATACAGGCACCATACTAATCTACGCTGTTGTTCTACACAGTAGACATACGACTTCGTTTCGAAATATACTCTCCGTCCCTATTTCAGCTTAAATTTCTATATAATACGATACAGAGTAACTTTTACCTTACTTTGAAAAACGATAGAAGGTTTCAAAATCAGATCAAAATAAAGTAAAAACTACGACGATGACGCTCTATTCCGAATTTCAACTCCAATGCTTAAACTTATACGTATACTCGTGAGTGGACCCGACGAAGCGTGAGAGTGGCTGAGCTAGACCAGGCAGCCGTCGTTGTGGCCGTTGTTGAGTTTGGCTTGCGAGTCGGGCACGGTCGCGGGGTACGTATGGCACTGCTGCGCGCTCAGGTTGTAGTTTACTTCCTGCTCGTAGTACTCTTGCTCCGACTCGATGGGCACCAGGAGGTTGGTCGACTTGGGCATGAAGCCGTCTGTCGTGACATAGCTTACATCGGAATTCTGCAGGCTAAGGACGCTGTCAGGCCGGTAATCGCTTTCGATGACTTGAGGCATATAAATGGTGTCTATTGCCGTGATGGTCTCTATTTCCCCACCGAGCAGAGTAGGACAGGTGAAGCTCGAACTAGAGGCGAGGATGTTGGCCGACTCCGGCCGGATATAAGGCGACTGGTCGAAAGACGTGGGGAATGTGTTTGTCTCGTACCGGATCTGATTGTAATTGGTGTTGGGAGAAGACCGCGAGGTGCCGTTCTGCTTGTAGCACTTTGGGGATGCTCTGTGATTAGTAAGCATTTCCATAAGGTGGTGTTTCTCTACTTCGAGGTCCTGAAAAGACAGCAAAGAATTGATTAAATAAATATCGTTTTATCAGAAACGCGCATAAGCATTCTTCCTAAGGGTCGAGGATCTCATTTAGGTTTGGTTCGTCTTCCTTTTATAAAAGGGCGGTAAACCAGACATTGAAATAACTTTGTTTCTCAAACATGTAAATGGGAATTTAATTACTTATCGCGTAAAATATTTGTTGGCACGTTAATACATAGTAGACAGCAGACAGCTTAATCTGGTTTTAAGTCGCTAACCCATCGCGTCAGTGGCTTATCTTAACGACTAAAGCCCTGTTTATCTGTTAAACGGACATTTAAGTTGATAATCGTATTACCTTTAGTTGCCTCTTCAGGTCAACGTTCTGGCTTTCGAGGATCTCGCTCTCCGTGATGAGGTTTCCGGTGCGTTCCCGCTTCTTCAGCCTGCACTTAGTTGCAGCTATTTTGTTCCGTTCTCTTCTGCGTCGTCTGCGTTCCTCATCTTCAGGTGTGAGCTGCGGCAAATATGATTATATTAGGATGGTACTTGTACCTACATGGAAATTAGGTACCCAGATTTTAAATTATCTTAAATCTTGACTCAATGTCACACAACTTTATTAACAATTAGTAGAGTTAGGACATTTGGTGGCAAATCGTGGTTCTAGAATATATGGAGTCGCTATTTCCTATTTATTATAATAATACCACTTTGATTTTGACCTTCAGTATTTTAATATTTCAGTATTAATTTATTAATTCAATTGCTATCTCTGTTGTGAAAGCGTTACAAACAATCAAATATTAGCAGGTATGGTATTGCTGAACTAAATATGTGTTTAGTTCATTTTGAAATATGACCATACTGAAGGTCAAAATCAAAGTGTCATATATTATAATAATTAGGAAATAGCGACTCCATGGATCCTAAAACCACGAAATGCCACCAAAATCCTAACCCTAACAATTAGTTCTGACGGTAAGGTCGCTATTCCTGAGCAGGTTAATGCAGTCTTTCTACACTGTGAACTGTATTGAATTTACAGTATTGCTAAATACATATAGAGATGGTGTCCCTATCAGATAAATTATTCCTAAGCCATCGTACTTTTACAGCCACGTTCAAAACGAGGAAGTGAAGTCACGCTCGTTACTGCATTTGCAATGCGATCCTTCTTTAGAAGCCAACTATAAAACTTCAATGGAGCCGTTGAATTATAATGTCGCTATAGCCATTTAAGCTAGTTTAGATACCATTCATTTCTATCCGTTCCAAGTAAGCTAGTCGGCTTATAAATAAATATTCAACGTGACTTTTTACTCGTGCAGTGCAGCTCAATATGGTTAAAGATTATAAGATCTTAAGTAGCTGAGTATAGGTACAAGTACCTAATGTACCTATACTTTATTCAGATGGTTCATTGAAATTATTCGTTTCAATCGTCTCGAAATAAGTATAGATGCCTAACAGCAAATGGATTAGTAGGGGAAGCTGCTGTACCCCGGACATTGTTTTACCTCGGATTCGTTGTCAATATTGAAAATATCTCGCCCTCCTCAAAAATAAATATAATTATAAATGTCATTTGAACCATTATCTATGAAAATGAAAGTAAAGTTAGTACAAAACTCAAGATCGACGTTTGCGTCGAGAAAATTACAAAAATATAAAATTTATTACAGAAAATGAGTATTCTTTATTTCAAAGTTTTCTTTATTTAGGGTTTCGAAAATCTATATATATAAAATGCTAAACTGGTTGTTGATATATCAACGTACAGCCCAAACCTGGGACTTAAAATTTGGAGGGAGCATTCCTTGGGTACTCTAGGGGTGCACTAAGAAAGGATTTCCGAAACTCGACCCCCTACGGGAAGAAATGGGGGAGTAGCGGGAAACTGCCATCTCTCTACAATCTCTCCCATCTGTTTTAGGAGAGACGGAAAATATGGCCTTTTCTAGTAAATTATACTAACGAACCTATGAAAAGGTATAAAAAAGACTTAGGTTACCCTTTTATTTCCTAAATAAATAAAGAAAAGGTGATTTTTATTGGTTTTCTGGGCAAAAATGTTGTGTCCAAGGTACAACACCGAATGTCCAAGGTAAATCAGGGGTGTTGTACTGTGGACACTTTTCCCTTTTTAGGGTTCCGTACCAAAATGGTAAAAAAGGAATCCTTATGGTGAGACTTCGTTGTCTGTCTGTCTATCCCTATGTGACAACAGGTTTTCTCAGCAACGATAAATGCTATCAACTTGAAATTGGGCATATTTTTACATCATGCTTGCTATAATATGAAGCACATAATTTTTCTTTTAAATTAACAATCAAAACACTGTCCGGGGTTCAACAGCTTCCCCTACGTAATTTAGTTACCTATTTACCGCTGCTACGCCAACTAGTGACTGAATTGTAAGCGAATTGCATGGGAAGATTCGCTCTAGTGATCCTTATGTTTAGTAGAATAAGCATTACAAATCGAATAGCGTCTGTTACGACCTGAGTTTAAAGTTCAGTGAACATGAATACTTTGACGTTTTATATACTGACCCCTTCGCCCTTGGTGGTGTTGGTGTGACTGCTATCGTAGTCGTCGTCGCTGTCTTCCCTCTTCATCCTCTTGACGGCAACGTCTGTGTCGCTGCCCGACATCTTGCGCTTCGACTCGATCGACAACTTCAGTCCAGCCTTTATAAGTTCCGAGCACGTCTGGAAATAAAAATATATCATGTAAATACTTAAATACTTACGTATTTTATTAAACTAGAAATGTGAAATTTGTATATGACTAGACAGCAAAATAAGTGTTTATAAATTATTGTTCGTTTATCTGCAATCCGACGCAACGTTAATTTATCGAAGATCGATCGAAGCTTTTCGAAAATAAGTTTATGAATGACGAGTTTTATACCTACATTTTGTATAATCTAATGGCAAAACCATTAGTACAAAAATGTCTACAACCTTAGATTTTTTGATTGCGCCATTGGCTAACCTCTTCAACAACAATTCGTGACAATAAGCAATGCTAAAATATTCATATTCGGTATAGAGCAGTAGCAAGCGAGACGCCGCGCAAATAATAGTCAGGATCGTGATAAAACCGGCTTAAGCAATTGCGCATTAGAATACCAGACGCGAAAAGAAAATGAGACAAAATATAATCCTGTCAACAATGGAAGGACATCTCAACCCGGACATTATTGCGTATTCAAATCAATCATAACATTGTCGTGAAATCACTTAACCATCAAGATGTAAGTGCCTGATGTTTATTCAACATAGATTATCGGTTTTTATTGGCCGTGGGATAGAGATCAATCATTACCTATTGAATGTGTATAATTTTTTACATTGCAACGATTGATGATTCATGAGTTACCTTGATTAGATTAATTCAAGGCTGTGATTTTAAAAATTGTATCTCAATTGTTATAAAGTATGTAGAACTGCAATGGTAATAATGACCATTGTGATTGTTCTTGAAGAAGTGTTTGTTTTTCTCACATTAAAACGTCCGCCCATTGTCTAGGCCTAGGCTTGTCTAGTGTCAACAAACAGACAGTATTCTATTGTCAGTAGCGGAATCTGAGCTACGCCAGAGTAACACAGTATATCCGATCAATCGTCCAAGTTTTTAAATTTGCTTTTAGTATTAATTGATGACTGTATTAACTATTTTTTTGGTTTTTGATAAGCACCCACGCATCATCTTGTCCATCTATCTTATCTAGGTATTTGCCGCATTCACTGTTTTTTTTTGAAAGATTTGATGACTTGTTTTTTATCATCATATGTTTGTATCATTAATCATTACCCAGCCCTAAATAACACTAGGCACTAGGCACTTAGGCGAAGCTGCTGAAGAAGGTGATTAATTTCCAATGAAGGACCATGACAAAAGTTTTAAAAAATAACAGTGGGTGTTGTATCACCGGCCCTTAGGAGGTTCTCTAGAAACACGCAGTTAAAGTATGTATAAGGTCGATATTAAAAGTGACCGTGTGAAGAAGAACAAACGTGTCCACTCGAACACGATAGCCTTGCAAGCAAGATGGGCAATTAGTAGCATTACTTGGGACCGTAGAACTAACGGGGAGTGGAAATACTTCAAGAGTTCACGGTTCATTAAAGGTTATCCTTTGACAAAACATGTTCTTATTTATGTTTGGTTAAAGCTGATTGCTTTTTAGATATTGTAATTAGTGTTATTTATGTTTGTATTACTGGACTGACATAGTCGCAAAGGAACTCAAAAACTTAATTTTGTTTATGAAAACAGAAATATGACTTATCGAGTTCCAGCCTTACTGACATCACAAACAATTGAGCACTATTTAATAGATTTGAAAAAAACACGAGAAAAAAACGTATCCCTTCGGGAATAACACTTAGAAAAGTGAGGTGTAAAGAAAGTGGTCAGATGTATCCGGAAATACCTCGTTTTTTTTTTCCTCTAATATTAATATTTTGGTGTAAGTAATTAAAGCTTAGGCTTATCTTAAATTTTTTAATAAATTTTCGTATGATATAATAAATAAATAAATATCAGGGGACAATGTCACACCAATTGACCTAGTCCCAATTTAAGCTCTAGGCTTGTATTATGGGTACTAGACAACGATATGAATACTTATATAGAGAAATATATACTTAAATACATAGTAAACATTCATGACTCAGGAACAAATATTCGCGCTCATCACACAAATATCTTCCCTTACCGGGATTTGAACCCAGGACCGCTAGCTTCGTAGGCAGGGTCACTACCAACTAGGCCAGCGCGTCGTCTATATGATATTGAACTTTGATACACACATACACATTACATTACATTAGAACTATTGAGTCCCTAAAACTCTTTGCACCCAGCTGGCAAACTTAATATTTAGATGAAAGTCTGAGATAAATCTGTTTTTTCTTTACACGAGGTATTATAAATTCCATGTGGTAAAGCAGTAAAATTGTACGCGAACAAAGTTGGCAGAAGCTAGGTTGCATTATTACCTTTTGTATGCTGGGCGGAGTTCCCGAGGCCGGCGAGGTGGCGGACGAGCCGGTAGACATTGAGGAGTTGGAGTCGTTTCCGCTGGCGCTCTGCAATAGAACACAGGGTCACGTGCGTAATGGAGCCGCTTCCGATTCAGCTGCAATGTTTATTCCGCTAGGGTTCCCGATAAATCATGTTCAGTTACTGTTCAACCTATCTAATTAACTTTCCTTCCCAATCCTATTACAATTACGCCATTTATGTCCCCCTTCTATTAGAACCCGTCCCCTCCCATAATACAAACATTATTTCAATCTAAAATATGATAACGAAAGTGTCCTAAATGTGCCCTAAATGACAGAGAATAATTAGTTCCCTTGCTTTGTTATTTCACGCTCTGATAGCTCCCTGGTTCCGTTCTGTACGTAATTAAACTCATTCATAAAACGACACTTCCATACAAGATAATCTGTACCGCAAATAATGTGTATTTATGCGATAACTAAATATAGATAACCTGATACCGGGGCGCCACCGTGTCTGCTTTACGTAACTTGCAGTAGGTATTCTGCAAAAAGGTGCATGACCTCATGCCGTGCTGGCATCTCTTGTATTATCCAATGTTTATAATGGGGGAGTGATGGCAGTCACGTGACCATGTTGCGTGGCACCTCACACTATTGGCACCGGTTCAAGACACTTGTAACACTTATTTTGCATTTGAAAGGACGATCTGCATGCATTAGGAAAGGTCCTCTTTGCATTTTGATCGCTAACCACAATGTAACCATGAATAGAAGCGGCTATTGTTAGATACAAATTTAAATAAGATGAGGTGCACCTTGAGGCAGGTTTGACTACCCATCTAACCTGGATGGTAAGTGACGTCGAGAGTAAGGTCTATAATGTTCCTGTTTATCGATGTGGATGAACGAGACTAACGTCATTTTCTGACCAGTATGTAAGTGCGAGAGTGATGGATACTTTATCCACTACGGCAATAGGCGACCATGATACGGGGGCAGGGTTTGAAACATAATAAGTTGACTGATATGGGTCTTTTGACATACCTTAAATCCTGAGGTCTTCTCGCTATAGTTGTACTGGTCGAGAGGATTGGTCATGGTGATGAGATCGTTGACGATCTCCGGAGTGCGCAGGGTGGTGCTGGCCGCGTCAGCCGTGAGCAGGCCGATGACCGCGGCGCTGAGGTTCACGTTCACGTTCAGGTTGTACGCTCCGCCGGGGTCCTCCGCCCCCGCGGGCGACGGCACCTCCTCACATTTAATCGTCGGCACGGAAGACCTCATGCTCGACTGATTCATTATATCCTTGTAAGGAGCCAGTTTCGCTGATTTTTGGTAACGTTCGTATAAAACTATGTTAATATCACTTTTGCGCTAACGCTAGTTCTAATGCTAAATATCACTGATTGTGGTAAACTGGTTTAGAATGGCACTTGAGTCTTCTTAACAAGTAGTTTTCACAGCAGCGCGGGTCTATCTGAAAAAAAAAAGAAAAAATGTTTTAACAGACTGCAGACATTTTACCGTTTTATGCACATATGGTCGCTTTACGGTAAATAAGCAGGATGATACGGTGGCACTAAGTGTGTTTCGAACCGGAAAATCAGGACTAAAGGAAACCGCAATGTACATAATATTCGATCAATCCGAATTTAAAAATTGCATTAACATATGTTATGTTTGTACAAGTGTGGCACCAGCAACATGCTTTGAGTATAGCTCTGCCGAGAAAGCAATTAAACATGACCCTTTTTACAGAGGGCCATTAAAAACTGAATGTTCACAATTCGGCAAAACAAACGACAGTCTCAGTTTCGCAAGTGGAGTGTGCGGGGCCCCGCTTTCGCAAGAGTACGCCGCGGGTTTTTAATTAGGGCTATCTGGGCATCGCGACCTCGCGGCCAGGATGCGACTCCAATAAAACGCTTTTTTACAGGCTACAATTGAATGTGTGCCATAAAATTGAAATTGAGCGCGTTTTACGACGCGTTTCAACGCTCTTCCGCGTGTAGCGTCGTCCGCTGGTTGTGGACGCGTGACGCGGACCGCCGGATACAAGGACATGCTTAGATTAAGCAATTAACACACAGACACCGGTGTTAGCACGAACCATTATGTGGAAATTAGGGTGCTATAATCCGCTTTATCAGTACGAGTCGTGACCGTAAAATCCTTTGGCACCAAACGGGAGCTAATGTAAGCTAGTTCCATATACAGCTATCCGCGTTGAAAGCTGTCTGGCGCCTTGACCCGCTGCATATCTGTATATCTCATATCAAAGGCACGTAAACACAATAAAGAACCGAGCCAGAGTAACCTAGTTGCGGCGACTTTGCTTATTCTGCGCGCGATGAAGGAAAATGTGTCGTCGGCAGAAATATGGTTAGGTGCTTGATGATTAAATCGAGTTGACCTTCTGGATTTCACTTTGGAATAAAACTGAATACCGCAATTGTGTGCTATCATATGAGTGTAATCCACAATTATTTAAATTACCTACGTTACGTGAGGGTTTGAAAATATGGAC
The DNA here is from genome assembly GCA_927399475.2 of Acleris emargana. Taxonomy (NCBI): domain Eukaryota; kingdom Metazoa; phylum Arthropoda; class Insecta; order Lepidoptera; family Tortricidae; genus Acleris; species Acleris emargana. The sequence goes on from OV656849.1 coordinate 9,791,037, forward strand.
ATTGGGTAGCAAGTTTTGAAGCGAACCATATTACCTATTCGAATTATAAGAATAAAATTAACATAAACACTTGACATTTTTAATGAAGTTTAACATACAGACAACCAATTTACATAAAGCGGCTTATTTGAACTTTAAATGTAAGTACAAACTTGTCAAACTTGCGGTTGCAAAAAACTGCCTAGTTGACTCTGGGTTCGCAAACACTTTACGTAATATTAAATCATATACATCATTGGGTAGCCGATGAGTTTGGCGACTGGTGTGTAAATGAAACACAACTGAACAAACATGAAGTGCGCGTGTTGCCAAACATCGTTTAAGATCAGGGTTTATCGGAGAAAGCTTTGTCGACTCTAGGTACGAATTTATTTACAGTCAGCAACGAAATACGAAAATAACATTGTTAAATTGGTTTCCCCTTTATTACATGAATGATTACATAAGTAATCTTCTGTAATCATTTTATTGACCAGATCAGCCACTAGGTATGCGGAGCAGCAAACCTTTTCCATTTAACTATGTGAGAGAAAATAGAAAATGCACTCACGGAATTGAATACTAACATTGTTGCGATGCAGCAGTAAAACTGTGCTCCAGGTCATAAAAGTCGGTGATTTGAAGGTTTAATACCAACTGCAGCATTGGGTTTTACTTACTTTAAAACAACCACAAATAGATAAGGGAATTATAACACAACGCAGCGAAATCAAAACTCAATCAAACAGCATACAATACATTGTAATGTAATTAGCAAACCCTAATACAAAGTTAACTCAGGTCCGTTGTTTAAAAGTAAACATGGAATTCCATTCCGATTTGTCCGATTTTCCATTCGATTATGTTGTAGTTACCGATTTTTCCCACAATCTCCGACAAAGCAACACAAATTGCCAAGACGAATCGGCTTGTCATTGGTTAAGTGCGTACTACTATTTTAAGGTTTTTTTAAAAATAATAGTAGCAATTTGTTTCAGTATAATTGGGCTCCTATGTTTGTTACCTTTATTTGGCTCTTATAGTTTTGTCGTGTGTTGATCTTGAACACTCACAAAAGTAAATGGTTAAAGACAATATACCTACCAATTATATAATATTTTTACCCACGTTACAAAAACCATTTAAGTCGTCGCTTTTGTTTATATTTTGATGATTTCAATAAATATTTGTCACACAAAATGGCCGATTTTTCAGCAATCATTGCAAGTGACCACCCTTCTTCACCAAGGCCCCAAACATGTGTCAGTATCCTTCAAAGATAAACAAATTCTACGAATTACGCGGCAGCTCGCATAGAGCGACTTGCCCAAAATTGGCAAACCTTTTGTTTTGCCTATTGTACGAAAAATTTATATCCGATTGCAAGTGTTACTGTATATTTAAGTTGCGTTTAGTATAGGTGGTCGGCTCGCGTGGGTTATCGATATGCAAACATGTTAGTAGGACGTCCGCAACCGAAAATGGAAAATGAAAAATTATGTGTCCGGCCGACGACTGCGTAGGATCTGGAAACGTTTAGATTTTTGTGTTTGCATTGCTAAGTGTGTACAATAAGGAGGCACGAACATGTTTAGCTACCCACCTTTATACAGTACACACTTCAATCGTATATATTATCGTATATTTGATATATGTAAATAAAGTTATCAAGTGGATGTGGGAATAAATAGTTTATATTATCAGAAGTTAACATTAGTCAAATTTGAGGTAAGTAGGTTAGGTAACCTATAAATACCCAGGTATTTTACGTCGCATCAAAGTGAATGATCCTTAGTCGTGAGGCTATGAAATTCGCATGAGTAAGTCTAGGCGCTTAGCAGTTTTTGAAATCGCCTTATATAAAAATGGAAGGATTTTCTATAAACATAAGTCAGGTTTATATATCTTTACATAATATAAAACAAAGTCGCTCTCGCTGTCTGTTCGCTTAGATCTTTTAAACTACGTAACGGATTTCAACTCAACAGGCAGCGCTTATGTTAATTGTGGAAATAATCTCTATTTTACATTAATAACATCATTTATAACTAAGAAGCACTGTTTGCTTTTATGTGTTCTGGTGTGGGGATAAGAAAATCGAAGAAATCACTAGCATAGAAGCATTCCATCTTAATCCTCAGGGTTGGCAACGCATTAGCAGTCGTAGGATTGCAGTCTCAAGATTGTTTTCTTGAGAATGCCAATATCTATTGGTCTCAAATCCTGCTTACCATCCAGTCTTGGTGATCGATTGCGTTCTCTATATATGCCATAAAAACACATAACGTGTTACCGGTTTCATAAAGCTAGTATCGAGGGTTTTTATAACCTCGTATGTTCTAAACTTCACTGATTAGCGTAGAAATATGTTTTAAAAGCTCATTAAAGTGCCAAGGACAAAGAGCTTGCGACGAGGTTACGAGCTTCCTACAGCGAGGCCGAGGTTGCTTATTCCAACTTCACATTATCCGATGAATAAAGTGTATTTGAATTGAACATACAAAAACAGTGCTAAATCACTTTTAAAACCACGACTAAGTAGGTATCTGTTTTTTCAAAGGTCACTGCATTAAATAATGTTTAGGTAAAATATTTATGAAAACATGTTTGAAGTTTGAAAACGAATGCTTTTATAGTGACAAAGATTACCTAGTAGTTAAAAAATGATCTTAACGAAGGTAATAAAATAATTGAAAAAAAAGAGTTGCATATCGGTCATACGCTTTATGAAGGTCAGTTGTTAAAAAGTATGTTATCGATTATGTCAAAATGCAGTCAAACCAAGTGAGTATTTATATTGAACCACTAGTACTTTGAATCTAAATTTTCAACATCTAATTAGATCGCTAAGTATCCAATAGTCTTCCAATTTAAAGGTCACTAAAGCCGGCTAACTTACTTGTAGATAAAAACTAGTGACTTTACAACTGGCAACCAGTATAAGAAAATCAATAGAAAGAAAAAAAAAACCAATAAAAACTGTTTACAAATTATTTCAGTTTATGGAACTAAAAATATCAAGTAGTAGGTAATTAGGTACTAAGTATTATGTGTGGAGCATTTTCCTTCTTGAATTGAGATTGCTTATTAATAGTTCTACAAGTTCTTAAAAACAAACAATACAAATATATAAAAATTGAAGGTGTTTCTCTGAATGAACTATTAGTTTGTTAAAGAGGTTTATCAGTTCTGTATTAGGATGCGGTTTACCTCATAGCTACATATTTCACAGCTTAGTTGTTACCTATGACTAGTCAATTAATTATTATAGCTTAGTAATGTACCTAGTTAGAAGTGAGTATCTCACACGTGCTTGCGATTTATTCTCAGAAATATACAAGAAAATGGAGGTAGAGGCAGAAAAAACATTTATTTTTATTTGGTGCCTGCGCCTTGGAAATAAAAATAAAATGATACTTGGAAATAAATAGACTATTTCAATGAAATACTAAATAATTTTTGACGTAGGTATCCTTTTTGGGAGGGGCGTTGAATCGTTATTATGGTGTTATCGTCCATATACATGTGCAGATGATATTACTCTCATCGATCAACGAGATGAGGGTTAGCATTCTACTGCAAGGTTTGATTATTAATCATCTGAGGCCGAATTAATAACTGTCAAAACCTGCCAAATTCCAGGCAGCGGAAGAGACAAAGTTGTAGCAGCCATATACCTAGTTATTTTCCTTTCTTTTCCTCAAACTTGGCTCCTGGCTCTTTCAGCTGGCACAAGACTTCTTGATAAAATCTCTTTTTAAACGTTCTTAGTTAAGTTTTAGCTTAATAAGTAGTTTAGTACATGGCATAACTGGGGATAATGCAATTAAGTCGAGTTCCATTAATCAGTCCGGCTATTCCATGGGCGGGGTTGCCGGTTGGAAGTAGGTCACCCATTTCAAGGCCTGAATATACAAAATAATTGACGCATGAATTAGTATAGGTACTTTGCTTTAAGTTATTTTGGCTGATTTTCAACTTGCCTGGGAATATGGTGATGATTTAAAATTATACGTTTTTTTAGGCAATACCTCCACGATTATAGCCGGCATAGGTATCTACAGTGCTTATGCTTAACAATACCTAACCAACTCAATGGTTTAAGATGTATTAAGAAGTTGTGTGGTGCGAGTGTTTTAAAAGAGTAAAAACCTGGACAAGTGTTCGTTTCACTCCCGGGACACGGGCTCCTAGCGCAAAAAATTAGACATTTTTATGTGATATTAACTACAAATTAACGACTTTTGACTTTTTCCTTAACTTGTGCTATAGTGATCTACTTTCTTTTTGCCAAATCTGGTGATTCTATAGGGGTTCTCATTTACTGGCTAGTATCAAAATAGGTATGCTCGAAGAATTTACAGCCGTATTTTTATTTTTTATTGTTTTATTCGACATTATTTCAAGAAGAAGACGAAGAAATACATTTATTCACCAATCATACACAAATACAAAAGATTAAAGAAAACACTGAAGATAACAGAAATAGCACGCAATGTGTGTCCTCGCGGCGGGCGGTGAAACGGACACTGGAAAAGCAACATTAATTAATTAGTAATTTCAACTTAGGTCTCCACACTTCCAGAGAAAAGGGGTCTCGAAAGACAAACTGTCAGCCGGACAGAAAGACGGACAAAGAAGTGATCCTATAAGTGACTGCCTATTTTGGTTATGAGTTACGGAACCCTAAAAAGTACCATAAAAACAATTCCATTCCTTTAGCGGAAACTCGACATAAATTCTAACAAAACGAATTACTGAAATTATATGGAGACCAAAACAAGGTCCCATTGTTTGGGTACAATAGTGCTGATTATATTATATTCAGCGTGTTAATGTGTTTGAAGGTAAATAATAACACCTGATCATTATTTATGCTGTCAAACGTGGCACGATACCGGCGAGGAGAATGCCACCGCCGAGTCACGGATTACTGATAGTGCACATAACATAATACTTTTGCATTTTTAAATATATTTAAAATTGACACGGTCAACATTTCGTATGCCGCGTTAGTTTACGTTTTTTCAAAAGTATATACCTACCTACCAACATTGCAACATTTACATTTTATTCGATTGTATAATTTGCAAGACCTCGGTAAGTTTGTAGAAGAAGAACCTATATACGAAAATAGTAATTTAGATTGTTGGTAGTCTTCGTAAAAAAATAAGATTGTACTTACATTCTTTATGCTCCTTACCATAGAGAGACTATGGACTATGGTAGAGAGATAAAAAATGTTTCTCGGAAGCGATAAAAAAGTTTATTTGAAGGTTTTATTGCAATTAAACATTTACAACATGTCCTTATGGATCACAAAGCGAAAGCAGTATAACATCTAACCCTCCCAATGCCAACGATTATAGATTCGCCACGCCAAATCAACTTGGAATGCAAATAATCCGACTTGATTCCAATCGTGAAGATCTCCTAATCAAACGACCACCTGGTTTGCTTATGGTCATAAACATTCAATCAACGACAGTTAATTGTTTTTGTGATTCAACTTAAGCGTAATTAAGAAGCTGTTTCTTTGGATTTAGAAACAACCTAAGAAGCGGTCGATGGTTAATGGACTAGGGCAATTAAGGCTGTGTTTTAATCGATTGATCGAACTTTCTTCTTGCCAGAAAGTATGACTGTCTTGCTTGAAATATCGAAACAGAAAATACATTAAAACTTGTCTCCCAATTTTAGAGCCAAGTCGTAACGTCAGATATTTGGCGCCGCAAAGCATAAACATGATGCCATTGCTTCTTAAAGATTTTGAGCCTACTCTATGGTCTGAATAGAAAATGTGGCGAAGATAATTGAAACAAGATGCCTTTAAATCGAAAAAAGTAATAAAACACTCAACTTACTATAAAAGCCAACTAATATTTCTAAATTCGATGCGGAGTTAAATATAACCGCGTATTCGGAAGAACGTAGCAACAGAAATGTCCTTGACACCGGGCGGACAAAAACTCGCTTCGGTCGGCCGCAATTCGGCTCGTCGGTGGGTGTGTTCGCCGTGAGCGCGGCAAAGAACAGCGATTGTACTTGCCAAGCAGAACGTTGATTACATCGACGACTTTTTTAAAACAATAAGAAATTCTTTCGACCTAAGTACCTACCACTAACTCAGAACATCTTTTTTAAATGAAAAAATCTATGACTTTGTCGCTTCAATTGAACTAGTCCCAAACTAAGTTCTAGGCTTGTACTATGGGTACTAAACAACTATACAAATACTTATATAGAGAAATATATAATAGTTAACTACATACACCTTTGCAAGACGTCTGTTCGCTTTTTTATAAGCAACACCCGACGGTGAAGGTGAAGTTAAAGGTGTTACATGTCTCTTTTGTATCGTAAGCGTTGCTCTATGATTCGGCGCCTCCATGTGTGTTATAGGTATTCGCATATAAGGAACAAAGGAAGTTTGGCAATGTATTGTTCACTCGATTTTCGTCTGTGTTTGAATAAAAAAAATGTATTTGCAATTCAAGTTTATGCACGATCTTGACGCCTACAATATATTTCTTAGTAGTGTGCGTTTGATAGGGAGTAATACTAGACGTTAATATAATTTTATGATAGACAGTTAAAGTCGTTAGTTCAATCCCGTTGTAGTATAACCGATTCGAACAACTTCGTTCTTTAGACATACATGTGGACTTTTATTCTGTTGGTTACTACAGGTCCAGCTGCGTAGTTTAGATATAAGTTGTAATAGATAAGCAGGTTGTAGTAAGTATAAAGCAAGAAAATCAAAATCAAAAATGTTTAGAATTCTGAAAACAATCCTTTTCAGGGTTGCGATGCCCCGTTAATAGAATTCAACTCAGATAACACGATTATGATTTTATCAAAACTTACATAAAAAGGCTTTCAAACTCGTGGTTATATCTTATTAAATAAAGTTGTTCTTTTATATCATAGTACAATAAAAAAAACCCACGCGTTTACCACTTCAGTGCCAACAACGCGATATCGTGTCACTTTCCTATTAAAACCAGAAAGGCCGGCCCGTGAAGCCGTGGGCTATAGCTAGTCCATTTATATTTCGACGGCGCGTATCCGGAGATTAGGAAATGTGATTGGTAGCAGACGTCCGAAGTTTTTATAACAAGCGCTCGTACAAGAAAAATACTCGTGACTAGATGAATTATTTGCGGGTTCCTAAAAAGTGGTAGAAAATATATTGGTTCTTTCATTACCCTGGTTCCATAAGGGTGACGAACGGACGGAGATTAAAATGAAGTCGTTTCTCGTAATAAGACTAACCTTAACGATTTGATCATTAGTGAAGCGAACCTGCACCGGGGTTATAGCACTTCTGCCCGCTGCACCATTCGGAGCCGGGTCCTAATTGAAGTCACTCTACAGGGGCCCTGATTTAGGACAACGTACGAGAAACCTTAGTTCAGTTAGTAGAGAGTACTACTCTTCGCTAAAATGACATTCGACACCTGTGAAGCATCGCTTTTTATAGCGACACGGTACCGTAAGTAGGAATGAACGAATGGATGAAATGTAAAGAAAAGGTGACAAAGATAGGGAGCGCTTTTTTTCATATAGTAATTTGTAATCCGAATGTATTGTTACTCATAATCATCGCAAGTCATAAAGTGTTTTTTACTAAAACGGTTTTTATTTCAGGATTTTTTAAATATCTACCTGGTAAATGAGGTTTGGTTAGGTTAGGTTTATTTTATAAAAACCCTGTAATAAAAACCGTTTCAGAAAAAAACACTTGCGATGATTATTCATGAGCAACAATGCATTCGGACTACTAATTTTTATATGATCGAATATAGACCCATTTAAATACCCTGTATTCCCTGAGCAAATCTAAGCACTATAATTTGTTCATCATCATCAGATGAGTGGTCATTGCTGACATAAGCCTTTCCCAAGGATCTCCATGACGGTCGGTTGTGTGCTACTCCCATCCGTAATCCCTGAAGGAGATTCTCACACCCCATTTATACTGGCAAGATCAGAATGGGCATCACGAGGCAGGGTATGTGCCTAGTGTAGTAGTCATGGTGGTATTTTATATTTTATGATAGGTAAATATAAAAGATAAAAGACATTTATTCATTAAGTAGGCCGCATGGGCACTTTTACACGTCAACAATCTACCAGCGCTTCACTAGAGGCCATTGCTGGAAAGAAACGCCGCAAGAAACTCAGCAGTCAGTATTTTTTAATCATGTTTATTATTACAATGTACTACTTAGTCTAGCATTATATAAAGATATAAATTCAATATAATATCAAATACCCTGCGTAGTTCCGCAGGAAAACATGCCAAAATCTTAGGAGAGACAGAGGGAGAAATACGACCACATAAGTTTCGATATGTTTTCCTACATCAATGGTGTCCCCCAGACAAGATAAAGCTTCTGCATTTGAACAAATTATTATTATCTCAATATCGTGTTTAGTCCAAGCATTTTGTCTGTTAGGTAGTCCTTGACCCTATAATACGCTTCAGACATTAACGACTCGACCTTTTGATAAATAAAGTGGATCCCTATTCTTATTTTGTCGTTCGCCAGCAGGTATGTCTATTCATCCGAGACACGTTTGAAGAGAATCACACCCTAGCGCCGTGTCTTAGTTCGCTTTAAATTATTTATCTGCGGATTATTTTTAGTTTTTATATATATATCGTCTAAGATGTCTCAAAAATATGTGTATTTGTCGAATAACTGTGAGTTTCATTTTGATTATATAATTATCATCACGATTCAAACATATAGGTATGTACTATGTTAAATAGATATCTCTTGTTTTACTCACATGTAAACAACTCATTCTTAATTACCATAATCGCGTATATTTTATGGGTCGGGCATGAACCTGTCCGATAAAAATATACTAGATTAAATATGCACATACTTAGAGACCTCCCAACTTGAAAAGGGGAAATTCAAGTAGGTACCTAGTCTAGTCCTACATCTATCTAACCTCATAAGTGAGCACTCTGTAGGTACTTAGGTATGTGAAGTAGCTCCCGGCGACTAACCTTAGAACGCCATTGGCTTTAAATGACTAATTATTCCAAGAGACTTAAAGAAAACCGTTAAAATAACATACTAGTAACCCGATTTTGAGGGTTCCGTACCGAAAGGGGCCGTCTGTCCGTATGTCTGTCACCAGGCTGTATCTTACGAACCGTGATAGCTAAACAGTTGAAATTTTCACAGAAGATGTATTACTGTTGCCTCTTTATCAACAAATACTAATAACAGAATAAAATAAATATTTAAAGGGGCTCCCATACAACAAACGTGTTTTTTTTGCCACTTTTTGCTATTGTTGTGTAGATAATGGTGCGGAACGCTTTTCTCGCGAGTCCGACTCGCACTTGGCCGATTTTTTTTTTTTATTCGGACGAAATCGCCGGTAAAAGTTCGTTTCTTTACATCGCTAGTCAACAATTTCTTATTGTTCAAAATTAAAATAAGTATCTACCCTTCCATTGATTTAAATTATAAACGTGCAGTCATGTTACTTTAAGTACCGTAAAACCTGGTAACTTATGGTCCAAAATCTTCCAACTATGGTCCAAAATCAATGACCAAAAGTACAAGTTCCCATTATCTTTAGTTAAGGAAACGTGTTGTTTTAGAGACATTTCTTGTTGACTATAGTTTTAAAATGCTTAAACTTAAGTCATCTATGAGGAATCAAAGAAATTAGACTCGGACCACAGTTGAAGTACTGGACCATAGTTACCAGGTTTTACGGTACATGATTAACGTCTACTTAATGACCTAGGTTTAAACGCATGGGCGGTATAGGTATTGCAATATGATATTTGCCTCCTTCAATTAATGATGGTCATGTTTACTATCACTACATAGTATAAACCAAAGTCGCTTGCGCTGTCTGTCCCTATGTATGCTTAAATCTTTAAAACTACGCAACGGATTTTGATGCGGTTTTTTTTAATAGATAGAGTGATTCTTAAGGAAGGTTTATATGTATAATACATTCCACGCGGGCGAAGCCGCGGGCGGGTCGCTAGTTATTCATAAGTTTAACTAACAGCCTTCACCGATTTTATATCGTTAGCTGTAAACATTTAATGCGCTGCTATACGTGTAGCTGTAGTCACGATGGATGTATCTGATTTGAATTTTTATCAAGCTTCGACTGTATTTTGATAAGGCTAAAGTTTTATTTGTTTATTTAGATTCTGCTTTGCGAGTTTTTAGGACGACGTATTTTAAAATATTAATTCTTTCAACAAATTAATTTAATCTGAACCATATCCCGCTAGGAAGTGTTATTAATAAATATTTTACTACTTTAAAAAACAGATGTCAACATATAAAAGTATCGTTAAATTCTGAAAAGAACTACCTACGCCTATTGTGTGCTCTATCTTTGCCTGAACGTATCTTAACAAGAATCGTGTCGTAATTTCAGGGGCCTTGAGAGGCGTCGTGGTAACCACCAAAAAATTAAGATCGCGTTCTTATTTCATTAATTATTGTTTTATGTTCACTTTAGAAAAAATATCTTATTTAGTTATTATTCCAATGACTTATTTTTTCTCTTTTCTAGGAAACGTTGATGTTTTATGAATAAAAAACTTAAATTTCTAAGAAGAAAACAATTTAAAAAATATGTTACAAGCTAACTTAACTGTAGATAAGTAAATGTATTTCTAGAACATATGGTTTGTAAATACCATTATAATATTTATATTGTAAAAAATATCCCAATGTCATTGAATGAAGAACTTAAATTACTCATTAGTCATTACTATACGAAAGTCAATGAATATAAGAACATAAAACAAAAGATAATCGCGGTCAATACCCAGAAACAACATGTCAATTATTGTATTGTAAACTTGAATACAATAAGAATTAAGAGAGTTTTTTTTATCAGCGAGCGTTTGTATATATTATATGCGTATCGAGCTAAGAAATTCCTTCGGAACCATAATTATTCGGTATTTTTAACCTCACTTGCTCTGCTTGGTAGGTAGATAAAACTCCACCCACGGTCAACTCAATACCCGGAAAATGCAGCTCTATTGATCACATTGCAGTTCAACACTGACCTTGTGTATTTTACGACAGGAAATAAAATGATAATGCCTAGAGATGCACAAAGCAGCTAATTACGAAGTACTTCGCTAAGTCCATTTGTCCAGCCAGATTGCACAAGATAAAGCAAATCGCTATGCATTGTCAGAGTAGCCAACATACTAGGAGAACTGCAACTGGCTGGTTACGTTTAACCAGATTACATGAAACATAGAAATATAAATAGGTTACAATAAAAAGGTGTTACATATAGGTAAGTGGTTTGGTTCGTCATTTTCTTCTTAGATAAAACATGCGAATTTACATTATCTATTAATTTGCTGTCTGTTTAGGATTAGGACCAACGAAAAGAAATAGCTAAGTATAGTGGTAACAATTTAAAAATAATAATTTATTTTAAGGTATTAATATAAAAAGAACTTTAATTGAATTAATACACAGTTCACACAGCCATAGATACAATTTAGTTTAAATCTATCCCATAGGATATTAACTAAAAAAAAAGTAATGTTATTATTATTAACGTAAAAAAAAGATACGGCTGTTTATGCCGCAAAAAACGGCGTTTATGCAAGGCACGGCGTCCAAATTTTGAATTGAGTTAACCGCGTCATGTGCGGGACCCTCGGTGGGCGAGTTCGACTCGCACTTGTCCGGGTTTTTTTGTCTCTAATAGTATTAAATTTTACAAGTAGCAAGTAGTACCTACTCATAATCATTAATCATACTATATTTTATTTTCCTACGGTCACCTGAAATTGAGATATAAGAAATCCTAAAATCTGTTACGTATAACTTCCGGTGTAAAAACATTTGAATAACCGACCTAAATATAATACAAATAAATCAAACCGCGTCCAATTTAATTTATATATATCTCACTTTGAGCATTAAATATTTATTTCCTCAACCTGTTGTAAATGTTAGGTAACCTAGACCTTTATGAAGCCAGAAACGTATAATATTTCTGGTAGTAGTACATACATGTTAATAAATACGGACTTTTCCTTAGTATAGTACGATTAGGTATCGAACATTGTCAGAAAAGTAATGATATACTTTGATGTTATTGAATTTTAGTGATTTTGATCCGACGACTAAATATTACATGGGTTTATAATGGCCAAACAATTAAAGTTTGCTATAGTACTTTGAACCATTAAAAAATGTCGAATAAACGAGAAATGAATTAAGTGAAAAAAAACTCGCTTAGCCTTGTATGTCATGTCATGTCACAGATCTGTGCTCAAAATTTGGAGATCTTTTTGTATTTTTTTTTTACTTACTTACTTTTATGAACTACTTAATCCGGACAGACTGCAACGTGCAACTTGGTGTGTTTTCCACCTCCGACATACGACGGGTTTAGTCGACTTTCAAATGACCTTATAGTTTTATAAAGTGAAAAAGGAATTTAACACCTTATTTGATTGACTGTATGTTTCATACCTACGTCGAGCACGACCTTTTTCCTTCTATCGAGTAAGTAATAGTACATAGATTGTTCAACACGGACTAAAACAAGCCATATTGACACGAGGTATTTATCAGCCCAAGCGGAGCGAGGGTGGCTATAGTTCGAGTGTCATTATGGTGGTTTAGTCTCGCGTTAAACACTTTACTTTTTACTTTGAATGCGAAGAAAAAAAACGATGTTCTAAACAAAATTACAAAGTTACTTACAAATTTGTTCCGCAGTTTTTTGACGGTGAGTGACGCTTGGACCTAATTGGACCATGCATAGTAAAATGAATTAATCCTTAATATAATTAAATAGATTCATATTAGTAATCATTTCGTGTTTTACGAAATTAAATCGCTTTTTAAATATTTTGGCACAGTTGTTATTTTGAGGTTATTTCCACGCCCTGAAAGTTGTCTATAGGTACACAAACAGTGACATGGCGATACCTAGTCCTCCATTCACAAACACCGTGATTGGTGGTTATAGGGATTCCAAAGTAAAAAAAGAAACCTAAAGATGAGTACCTAAAGAGCTTTATCCCCGATGTGCAGAGACTAAAGTAACATTTTTAAGAGCATGAGAAGTAACAAGTACATTATATCATGTGTATGGCGCATGGCGATAGAAATAAGTGGTAAAATTTGCTAGCGCGTTGACATTGACGTTGACTTTCGTAAGTAGTTAAGGTAAAGTAGTGTAAAAAAAAAATGGAAACTTCTGGATCTGTTTTATAAGGGTTCGTGCTATGAATTAAGAACGTTTCCGAAGAGTAAATGCGAAGACCAGTAAAACCTTATTGCTTCTTAATCGATTTCTCAACGTTATCATAGTTCTTATTTATTAGATGTTAATGGATGCGATTTATAACAATTCGATAACACGTCAAAACCGATAGGCACGACGGCTTCATCTTTCTTTTTTTTGGGTTCCGTACCCAAAGGTCAAAAACGGAACCTTATTACTAAGACTCCGTCTGTCTGTTTGTCACCAGGCTGTATTTCATGAACCGTGATAGCTAGACAGTGGTATTTTTCACAGAAGATGTAATTCTGTTGCCCCATTAACAACAAATACTGAAAACAAAATAAAATAAACATTTAAGGGTGGCTCCCAAACAACAAACGTGATTCTGTTGCCGTTTTTTGCTAATGTTGTATAGATAATGTGCGTGCTTCGTGCGTGAGTCCGACTCGCACTTGACCGGTTTTTTAACTCTTTTTGTCTACCTACTTATCATTTTATTAGACGGACTAAGCAAAGGCTTAAAAGGTTTTAAGTTATGGAGTAATAAATAACGCTATTAAATATCGAATTAAGTAATAAACTGCAAAGGTTGGGTAGGTGTAAAATATTTATTATTATTAAAGTAGGTAAACTACGTATATCCACCGGACTTTATTGTTTTAACTTGCATCCAATTAAGTATTGCATATACAGGGTACTTCAAATAAGTAAACACTTCTTAGAACATTATTTCTTTGTTTAAGGCCACAAAACACTTTTTATAGTAATGCGGTCAATGTTCACACATTCGTTCATCGTCATCATTGGTCTAAAATAGCATTATAATTTCATTTCTTAAAGATCGGGCTTTGTGCGGTCATTATTATTTATAGAGTTCATAAACGAATATCATAATTAATAAGTATGCCAAATGTTGAACCATAACACGGTATCTTAGACCATTCAGGATAAAATGGCCCTTCCTTTATAATATTTCTGTATAAACAAAGTCTCTATTTTCATGCTTACGAGTAACGAGTACCTATCATTTTGTGGTGCGTAGTTCTAGGTAAGTACGTAATACATTTTCAATATTTTCATACGCTCTTTATCATCATTCAGAAGATATCTTTTGGTATGGTTTATTTTATGTTTATAATAAATTTATCTCACCAGGGGCCCCAGACAAGATGCATTACGCCAACTCGCTTTTCTATTCGTTTCGTTTTTAAACCAATCACGCCACTGCTAGATCACGTGACTTTTCGTATCACGTCATCTACAAGTGAAGCGATTGGTTTAAAAACGAAACGAATAGAAAAGCGAGTTGGCGTAATGCATCTTGTCTGGGCCCCCTGGGCGGAGTCAGGGCTGGAAGCTATTCATAAATAAACCATTATTATTCTGCTAGTACATATATCGCACCTTCAGAAAAATAGTGACATAATTCGGAAATTTTAAATTTCGAGTTAGGGCTCTATCGTAATCAATTTATGACTTAAAGTTTGAAAGCTGAAATTTTGAATTATGTCACTATCGTTCTGAAGGTGGGATATGTGTTTTTGTTTTACGATTTAAAAATATTTGATAATAATAATTACCATTTAAATATAAGGTCGCATGTGCAATAAGAATACCTTTACGTGTTATTTTATAATCAGACGGCAGAATTAATACCATATTATTTCGGAATGTAACCCAACCGTCAAGGTCATAGATGAAAAATTTATCGTCATTCTAAGCAATATAACTTATGGTTTTTTATTAACTCGTTTTTTATGACATGGAGAAGTCAAACGAGGGCCAAGCCACTTGATGGTACTCGTTTGGGCCCTGTGGCCTTGTGGCTCATGAACATAGGAATGTTTGCAATATCGTCATTCATTATTGATTACAAATACGTTACAAACAATGTTTCTATGTTACTTAGTTCAAAAAATCATAACTTTTAAAATAGAGGACGCCAGTGACTTGTTACGCGTAGAATTTGTTTTCCGTAATTTCCCTCTTTCTTGGGAGCAGATTTTCGAGAATTTCTTTCTGATTGGTGCCCCTAGAGTAAGATCCCCAAGGAAGATTTCCTCCTTTCAAACCCCTATATCCAGCGGTTAAGGCTTTGCGTTGTCTAAATATCCGATAGTTAATCTGTCATGAATAAGATGTATTAAGTATTAAGTATGTACCTATGCATTTATCACTAGGCTAAACAAGATCCCACGAATTAAAAAAACACCAAGCATGTCTTTGGAGGTTTGAGGAAGTGATACTTTCATTGTTTCCTACATCCAAATGGTCCCGACATCGAATTTTCGGCAGTGAATTGAATATGTTAAACTTTTGCAAATGGCAGCTGGTTTGGTGAAGTTTTGTGGGCGTGGAACCAGTTCGGCGGCGCGGGCGCTGCCCAAACTGTTCGGCAGGAAAGTATTACTGGGACTCGAAAACGGGTTCCGACGGCAGAAGAAAAAAAATACTACTAACTTATGTTTTAGCGCGTTTTATTTTAAGAGTGGCTTGTATTTTGTCAATGTCATCCGTCCTGATTCAGTCGATAGGATTTTATGTGATACTTTGTGTTTTATAATGGATGGACCAGGATTGAAGTTTACAAATGCAAAAATTTAGTTATATCATTATTTAACGGATCCATTTGGAGTTTGTCTATGACCTCCATTCATTACTGATTTGACTTGACTTCTGGAGTCTGGAGAAGACCTCGAAGTGGCTCGTATTACGTGGCCTAGCTGTATAGGGAGCTATTTGTTACGTCGTCGCTTTTAAGTCAAGGGGTTAATTAGGCTGGTTGATCCTTAAGCTAGAACTGTTAGTTTTAAACTACGAGATTATTGTGTGAAAATTATCGCTCACTTCTCATTGTTCACTAGTTCCCATTACAATGACTGAGTAGCTATCTCTACTGATGTGTTAAGAAATAAAGAGTCATCAAAATTAATTACCAAACCAATCAACTAAGGAACCCTAAAAATACAGCACTCAGACATAAAAACGTCTCGAGATATCGTGTCGCGCGATATTTTCGGATTCGGGTAATGTAAATATTGCTGTAAGCGTGATTTATTGATTATTCGACGTGCAATGTTTACCCTGTTACTAACAGTTTGGATGCACATCCAGACTCACGAAACATTGTTATTACGTAAGTTTTTTAGATCGTCAATATTTAATATCCTTAAAAACAGAAATATGCTCGTAATACTTCGCAATTATGAACACTTATTTTCACGAATTGAAATGGTTCAAACATTTGGCTTCTGGCTGGATTCACATTCAACGCCAAGCTTTCTCAATTCCCAACCAAATGTACACGAGACTGTGTTTTTGGTGTTGAATACTTAGCCAAATTACTCAGAACATAATAGTACTTTAGCCACGCGAGATAAACACAATCAATCAACCGTAAAAACGCATTATAAAGCCGTCACGTAGTCCGGTATCATGACCTATATATTGCGATCGGCCTAATCTTTTCCCACTCGATTTTATTGTCTAATGCCTGTGGGCAGGTTTGATAAAGGAAATGACGGAAATCTTACACATTAAGTATGTTGAAACGTTGAACGCTCTTCAAGATCAATATTAAGTTATTAACTTATTATTGTTCGGCCCACGTTGTCGAAATAAAAAATGATCAAGTCCTTTTGTGGTTCCGTTTGTAGTTCCATCAACTTGTAGTAGAGGCATAAAATGTTCTTCGTTGAGAGATCTCTGTTAGCATTTCTTCTAGTCGTTGAGTTTAACAACGAGATTAACAAAAATCTGCAATTGTCTAGATACTCTAGCAAATTATTTAATACCCTTGCTATCGAAATTTGCACTTTAAATAAATGAAAAAATTATGACCTAGGCAACAAATTTTATGTTTGAACAAACAACTACCATCTATCGCAAAGATAAAACTGTCTCCTGTCCATTTTTATCACACTCTGTGCTAACACCAAGTAACTTGCGGATCAAATCACGGAACTCCGAAAGCTAACAAACTAGCGGATATTTACAATGGAATGGCCTCGAGGAACGCTAATTGCATTGGGCTGTTCGAGAAGATAATAATCAATAATTCTGCGCCGAAAACCTAAATGTACAGCGCACAAAATACCAAATCGAATCATCAGAACTGTATTCAAAGTTATACGGTTGTTTAATGTTTAACTGAAAGTTAATTGAGATCATTTATGTGTGGACTTAGGTAACTCGAAATACATATAATAATAAGCTCTGTCCCGCAATGGCAAGTGAAAATAGCCATTTATTCAATTTATTTTGGACATGATAAGATTTCTGAGCAAAACGCATGGACTTCCTAGAGTTTTATGAAAGTGATATTATTATACTTATACGTTTAAATAGCACTTTCGCGATAGGCGTGATAAAAGATAAGTTAAGATAATGTTGTAGTCGTTGATGTTTTGATACGAATATCGCAACAATAAGGCTTGGTTTAAAACTTTGTTATCTTCAAAATTTGATAATAATCCAAAGTTTGCATTAAAGCGACAATGTTAAACAATAATGTACCTAGTAGGGAATGCAAATAACCGGTTATAACCGGTTTTAACCGGTTATTTTCATACAAAATCCGGTTAAATTGCATTCCCTAGTACCTAGTATTCGAATGAGTAGGCTCCATGGCCGACATTCGAACACGCGCCCTGCCGCCATAACAATTTATAGCACACTTCAGAGCCGTATTAAGTTTCTCGCTTATTACACCCTCGAAAGCAACTTAATATACCTACCGACCCGTACCACGGAGTTAGAAAACTCACGATTTAATAAAAAAACGACGTGCAAATTTACATAAGTAGGTACCCAACTACCTATGTGTTTAATGTTTATAGCTCTTTCATGACATCTGATTTGTAAGACAATTGAAGTTTGTAATAATTTTTTTCTTTTATTTAACAAAACAAATATATTGTATTATTTTTTAATCTTATAATTTTTACCAGGTAAATAACAAAAAAAAACAATGTACAAGGTGTAATATACATCAATTGGTAATATAAATAAATTTTTTGATGCTATAATTCCTGATCTGATGGTAGGTACCAACAGACAGTTTTCCTGTTTGCGCCAGTAAATGCTAAACAATGCGATGACAAAGTAAAGTTGCAAATTCTATATATATTATATAAGATTTAGCTTAGTTTAATATCCTAGATTTCGTTTTATCTTTGGGTTGAAGTTGAAATTTAATAGTTGTAATATTTTATTCTTAAATAAATACCTGAGTACCTAGGTAATAAATGTATTCCGTGCCACATTGTAATGTAGCAACAGTTCAACATTTTTCCAGATTAACGGGAAAAGTTTATCATTTTATTGCACCTACCTACTTTATTGATTTCTTTTTCACATTTTCGATTGATAAAGTTTGTGTACACTATTTTAGATTTTAACAGTAAATTATTTAAATAAATAAATAAATAAATTATATAACTGTAATAGTGCCACTCCATGTCTTCCCGTGGATGTCGTAAGAGGCGGCTAAGGGAATATGTATGCCTATTGTAGTACTGTTAGGCGATGGGCTTGCAACCTGTCACTAATACGCTGGTAAACATCTTAGCCTATTTGTGCAAATTGTGGTTACTGAATTGTCAACAACTTTTTGAAGTTGTAATTCTGTAGCTCTGCCTACCCCACTCTGGGATTACAGGCGTGAAGGTATGTATGTATGTATATAACTGTAATAGTGTAGAAATTACACATTTTCTTTACATTCTCAGAGCTTCATGGTAGCAACTGGCTAATGGGTTTTATGTGTCTCCGAGTTCCGACTCCGAGTCGAGTTATGACGTACTATTTATATGAAGTGCTCTAATATGGCGTCGTGATATGAAATATATTCTTTAAATCACTTAACTGCCTGGCTTTTTCAATTATCAGAACAGTGATAAGAATCCTTAAGCGTCCCTTACATTACATATTATGAGAGAGTTGAAATCCTTTTTAGTGATTTGGATTCGCCTCTAAATTCCCACCAGTAACAATGGTAGTAGGTACTGTCGACTACAATAGTTATTTGTTCAACAAGAGAGCAAAGTTGGTTTTTGCTGCGAGTGATGATGTTGAATCCCGAGTAAGCGAAGGATTCTATTATTGAATCACGAGCGTAGCGAGTGATTCTAGGTTAGAATCCTGAGCGTAGCGAGGGATTCAAAGACACGAGACGTAAAAAACTTTGGTCTCGTGTGAGACATACAACTTTTCACCTCAGCAGCGAGAACAACACAGCGCGAAGCTGGTAGGGCCAACGCAGGTCTTCCGTTGTGACCATTTGGTGAATACACGACTAAATAACGACACGATCGCATATGCATCAATCACAAGCAAAGCAAAATACTAATAAAATAAAAAGTGGAAAAAATAAACATGAAACAGATAAAACCTGTCACTCAACTTGATAATGCCGTAGTGCAAACACAACTTTATACAGCTTTATGTAGTCTGTGGCTTTAATTAGGCCTTGTCTATTCTATGGCTATTGGCTATGGCGGACAAATTAACAAAAATTACATCGTCATTTACATTACATTACATTTGTTTAATACGCAGAACAAATTAGCAAAAGTAGGTCAAGGGACCATGAAAACCAAATTGAGTATCAAACTATGAAAAACGTCTAGTAACACCGTGCTCCTGAATGCTTGTGGGACATAAAAAAAGGTATGTGAATACGTGATTCGAACTAAATTGCAACTAGGTAGTCTCATATGTCTGAAATTTTCTCGACTTTTTCGCGTTCCTGCAAGTGTTTCCTTAATGAGCCTTAAAACTATGTATATACATTTCAGGTTCTGAAGCGACGGGGGCAGATTATGAGCTAAAGTAGTTACGTTGACGGAATCATTGACAGCCTCGTAGAGTCATAATCTACAAAAAATAAATTAAATTGAACAAAAGACGTGGATTTCTAAACTTGAACAAATTCAAACAAAGAAAAACAGCTACTAACATCATGCTACTTAATGCTTGTGGGACATAAAAAACAGGTATCTGACTGGAACCAAATTAATAGTTACTGTTCCCTTAACTGCAAGTGTTTCTTTAACTGAGTCTTAAAACCATGTATACATTTCAGGTTCCTAAGCAGGCAACAGATTTTTCCAGCAATTTGTTGCTGTGGCCTGATACTTTACTACCCCGAAGAGGAGACATGCCAGATGAAGCTTGAAGATTTTAGGTGTGACATGAACCCACAACGGAATGGCGAAGCAGAGGCTTTTTTTGTTTTTGAGTGAAGACATGAAAAAAAAACAATATGATAAAAATTAAATAACATGTATCTATATTTGTAAAACCAACAATTTCAAAAATTAAAAGTTAAAAGTAAAATTACTGCAGTTTTGCAAGTTAAATGTTACAGTTTTGTTTGGAACCGATATTGTTGTCTTAGAAACTTGAGTTTGAGTAGTTGATGAGGCTGAGATTTCGGCTTCCTTACTTGTTGTGGGCTGTGACAGAGGAATAGAGAAAGTAGGTGACTCAGCAGTGGTATTTGTGACTCTGGAAGTAGATGGGCAAGACCAAGGATCTGAGGTCTGTTTCCAGCTCATAGTTTCACCGGCTTCCTCACTTGTAGATTGTGACGGCACAATAGTGAAAGTAGGTGACTCAGTCGCAGTATTAGTGACTCTGGAAGTGGATGGGCGAGACCAAGGATCTGAGGTCTCTTTCCAGCTCATGGTTTCGGCTTCCTCACTTTTGGATTGTGGGGGAAGGATATGGAAAGAAGGTGACTCAGTGGCGGTATTTGTGACTCTGGAAGTAGATGGGCGAGACCAAGGATCTGAGGTCTGTTTCAAACTTATGTTCTCTATGATACGCTTACAGATTTTAGTTTTATTTTCAAGTGAATCTTCAATATATCCTTCCGCAACCATATTCGACCTCCATCCGCCGTGCCGTTTTTGAACATTAGCGGCTGAAAAAAATTTGGACTTCTTGGGTTTGTGCCCTACTGATATTTTCTTCAAAAATGCAATGAGTTTGTGGTAGGTTTCAATGTGCACATCATCCTTCGTTTTTATTGTTGTTTTCAACATTGAGTAAATACTCCACATTGTTGATGGTTGCTTTGTTTGTGATAACTCTATGAAATACGCTAACAGTACAGTCTCCGAAAAAGTTTTGGAACCATTTGCAAGTCTCCATTGCTTAAAAATATCATAAGCTTTCAGATATTTTTCGCGAGACGTAGCGTAACAGAAAAGCAACAAAAAACATTTTTTTTAAACAAGTACAATAATCCCGCTATTTTTGAAATGCGTTCTGAAACTGCCCCCGCGGTTTATGTCACGAAATCAAAGATTGCTAAAACAATAACAAAATTATGTAGATACATGATAAACTTCTTATTTTTCATTAATTTTGTCTTCAAAACATTAAATAAAAAAAATGATCGTATAAAATAGTTATAATAAACACATTTCAAACTTTAACAGATAGTTTTATTTGCAATTTTACGGTTATGTGTGCATCCGAACGTGCGTTTCTTTTTGGGCCTACTATGTGTGGAATTTGAAAATCGAATTTCGAATCAAGTTGTTTCTATCTCTCGCTTTTTTCCTATCGAAGTGAAAGTGACAGAACAAAGTGAAGTTAAATTTTTTCGAATGTTGTAAATAGCCCCAGCACTGCTCACGGCATTTAAAAATAATAATTAAAAAGCTACTTTGCCTCACGCTCGCAGCAAAATTGAATTTTGCTCACTGTTTTTAAGCAGCAAAACCTGCTTGTTTGAGCTGCTGAGGTGAAAAGAGATGTATTCACTTTTGGTTCTATTACAACGCAATAAGGTGAAAAAGTGGATACACATCTTTGTAGTCGACTGTACCAGCACTAACTTGTATACCTATCTACTTAATGCAATAACCATGCAGCGATAAACTATTGACAAATTAATAGCTGTGCGCCTGGACTATGAAATCATTAACAATCTACAATAATGTCTTGAATAACCTCGCTTGATGGATTTTGTTTAGTGCTCACTATGTCTTAAAGCCATAATGGTGCATTGTGAGGACTGCATTCCATTATTGCTGCAAAGTAGATAACGTTAGATTAGATTAATAATATTATATTGAAATCGTAAATCCAGAGGCACTTTGAAGCATTGGAACGAATGGCTCTCGCCTGTTGATTAATAAGAATCAAGAGTCAGAGATTTGATACCACCTTTAGTACTTGAACTGTTTTGCAAGTTTAGTCCGGGTGGGTTACTATGACATGGCTAAGCAAGTCAGTTTATGACGAGTGAAAGGGACAGAGCTATCACCGTAAACTGAACTGCATAATGAAGTCATGGTAATCTCACTGACAGTAAAAGTTGATGTATTAACCTGTTTTAATAGAATAAATAAAGTTTTTAATAATGCTTCATTGATACTTGAATTAAAAAAAAACTTTTACCTACCCAATGAGATAAATAAAAACACCTTATACTTGTTTACTGCATTTCGAATATTAATTTCAGGAAAATTGTTGCTAAAAAGACCGTAATAAAATAACAAAATATTCCAAGTACAACATTCCTGTGGTACTGAAATAACACGACAAGAGGAAATTCTGTTTATTGGCAGTTTCCAATAACCGTGTTAATAGGTCACATTGGTTTTAATGGGTCAAGGGATGCATGGGGCCATTGACGGGCTTGGGTCACCATTATATAACTCCAAGGCATTGATTCAGAGTGCGTGAGTTTCAGAAAACACTATAACAATGCTACAATGTTAACCATGAGTTGTAGGTAAACGGAAAGGGGTGTTGTGCATTTGTGTCTAGCAACCAAAATATAATTGACGCGAAACAGCAAACAGGACTTGACATGGGTGCATTTATACTAGGTGCCTCTGGATATAAAACAAAAGTAAACACGTAAATTCGTTATGTTTCTACCTCATCTTGCCACAATGACACATAGGTGTGGTGGCCTTGTCGAGTCGTGATTAATGCCGACTTCCCAATACATTTTATATGCCACACGATTATTTTCCACTACAATAATTAATGATTATTAATAATACGATGTTTTAAATACTACCTTAACTTGCTCACCTTTATCGATGGTGAGATAAGGAATCTAACAAATTATAGATCATCAATTACCTAAATGAGAAAAAATACCACGAATATCAAATGTCAATATAAAATTCATCACGACGCGTTTCGTGACGTGGTGTTATATACATATCAACAGGAAATACTTTACACAATACTAACAGGAATTTAACAGCACAAATAGGAAAAAGATTTATGCAAAGTACGCCAATTCAATGCAACTCATTCTCTTCAGAGTTGCAATTCCATTAATCGGTAAATCATTAGGTACAAATAAATATAATAAAACATAATTGGTAAGTTTGTATCAACTTTTTGCAATCAATGATATTTATTCTGTTTCACAAATTGCAAATACGTGAAGAACTATCGTGACGACCTCTAACGTTATTGGTTCAGAAAATATGCAATCATGCAATTAAGCTTGTTATGAATTAAGTTTACCTAGCCTTAGTGCCCGTGCGCAGCGCGTGGGCGTGGCCTCGGTGAAATAGAGCCGTGATTGGTCGCTTCGGAGCGGCGGTTGCAATTTCACTTCGCACGTGGTGTGATTGCTAAATTGCTGAAGGCTCATCTATTTGAAATTCTAACCCTCAGTATTAGGCATGGTGCTTGCTACCTTATGTTGTCCAATTGTACGTGTTTGCTGTACGACTTTTCCTGCAAATATTATCAGGGAACTGATTTAAAAGTAGATCGTAAATGATCGAAAAATGAATTCTAAAGTTGAGGATTTTTTTTGTTTGGGGTCGTATTATGGAAGTCGAACAACCTCGGTTATAGAGTTAGCATATAATGTCACGAAAATTGCTTCATATCATCCCAATGGGATACTTGAAATATTTTTTTCGTCATTTGTAAGGTTACGATCTTGTTATTTACTGACTAACATATTTAACGCTACTTACTTTTTGCTAGGGGGTCAAACTATATTCGGTACTTAATTGCTTTGTACACTTAATTCGATTACCGACGTATTTTGTCTATTTTACTGTTCCGTAGCCAGTATCATTAACCTTCTCGTTCCAACCCTTTTTACAAAACTGGATTTTAAATATTTCAAACTAAGTAAAGATCAAACATCACGACATCATTAAAGCATTAACTAAATTGTTGCTTCTCGTATATCAGAGGCATAATAATAAAAGCTTTGTCGCTTTGATCGCTGTTCGCATCTGCTACTAGTTTTAAAATATACCGTCCTACACGCTATTTATCTTTACAGTGTTTTTCATCATCTATTTAACATTAGTCATTGTGATAAAAGAACACGACAGGGTTATGCGAATATTTCACACATCGTACCTAATTGTTCCAAGGACGTGTCTTATGCGAGCTTCTGAGTAATTTTATTATACGGAAACTGTGATCATATCTATCGCCTGAATTTTAGTATGGTTAGTTGTCAAACTAGGTAGGTACATAACTTAAAAAGGCATAATCCATCTATGAATTAGCATTATTTTAATACCCATCAAGGATTCCAAAGGTATATATCCTTGCACTATTCTCTCTGGTATTTTGCTAAGTAAGTAGCCTCATCCACCGTCTTCACGTCATTTATCTGGAAGGCCTTTACCCAAGTGATCTGTATTTAGAAACGAAATCAAATCCCTGCCATTGTTTTTTTATATATTACTAGTGGATTGCTGTTGAACGACAAACAATATCTTGTTTCATATACGTATTTTGTTTTGCCCCTCAGCGCCCGCCCGCTGTGTAATGTCTTGAAAGGCTTTAATGGAAGGTAGGTGGTAGTATGTGCTGCTGAGTGTGTCTCTCATTTTATACAGTGTCAAGGAAAATTAACCTTAACGCTTTATAGGTTTCAAAATAATGGTTTATTGTATGCCAATATTCACAGCTATTTCTGTGGTCACAATTCTTTTCAGGCAGTATGCATAAATTATTATCAGTGAGATTTTTCTAATTTGCAGCAATAATCTTATTTCATATACCTTTATTAATGATACGGTAGTAGGGTAGCTGTCAGGGTAAGCTGGTAAATGGATTTTAAAGCTTGTTTTCCATGTTTCTGCAAAGGCAAGGGCAACTTCTTGGTATCGTTAAGAAGTTCAATTTATATTTATTTAGCAGTGTTCCATTTTTGTTAAACAAACGAAACTTGGGGAATGTGTAGGTTATACATGACAAGAATGGTATTTGTGCCCCTTAGGATGGAACTCTGTACATAGAGCATCGTTTGATCATAGTTTTGAACTATAGCCTTTATGCTTTCAATCGCTATCATGCCAGGTACACCCTTTTTTAATTTCAGCCTAAAGACTCTTTTTCTTTTCGATTCACCTAAACTCGATAAGAAAACATTAACAACTACACAACTTAAATGTTACCGCCTGAACGTGTTTTTGCTTTCGTCAGTCTCTCTGTAATTTGTCTGTCTAGTAATTTGGAGGTGGCATGATTGGAGTTTTGAACAGAAACATGTTTTACATCTGTATTTGCATAAAGCTATTGTTCTACAAGTGAGTGTTGGAATGTTCCTGCTAGACTGAATTCTACAGCTGCTTCGTCAACCAACATGCAATAATGTTCACAACTTTGCTGAAAATGCAACAAAATCCAAAGTAAAGCCAACTATTATGTATCTATGATAGATTTCACTGTAACAATTACCTTTTTCGTTATGGGAAAATAGCACCCCCATTGAAGAAGATAAAACTGTATGTTTAATTTGACGTTTATTTAAGAGGTCCCGAATCTTGCTCATTGAATGTGTGTCTGTGTAAAGTTAAGACCCACCATATATGACATATATTGTTGTGTTCCGATTTGGAGATAAGACGACCGAGAAATTACTTGCATAGAACCATTCCATGTTAGTCCTCATTTGCGGTTTTAAGATTGCAGTCTTAAGATTTTAATCTTGAGAATGAGTCACAGATGACACTAGTCATCAGGTGGCCTGTTTGCTCGTTTATGTTCTCCATGCCACACAAATAATCTCTATCATCATTTCATCATTATCATCAAATACCACAACCAACTACCAACCTACTACTACTATTTTTGACCAATCACCTGGTTTTGGTGCGGCCTGTCGAATAGAGGCTCCTATAAAATTGACAAAGCAAGGAAAAGTTATTCAAAAATAAGCTGGTGTTGTTGTGAAGGTGACACCAGCGGGACAGGTGTGCTATGGAGCTGGTGGTTAAAATCCCACACATCTGCCCAAACAATAGCATTATGGAGATGGCCCGCTAGCAGGCGATCCTTATGCGCCACTTGCCATTCTCCATGTGCGGAAACACGTAGGAGAAAACGCATCGCTTCTCGAAACTAACCCAAAACAATTTAGCACATATTACAATGCACAAAACGAACTTGTATTAGTAATTTGAGTGTTTATTTCATTCTCTTGTTTTGGTCGTTACGTAGGTGGCTCTTTCCACCGGTTCTGGATTAGAAATCGTGGCAATATCTCTTGAGATTACGCTTGCATTATACAGTACTGATATTGCGCTAATCAGGAGTATTTAATAGATTAAATAATCCTGTCAGTAGATTACACTTATCTTAACCAAATGTATACAACCAACAATAACAAATAAACAATATCCCTTTCAGTACAACATGCTTCAAAAATTTCAGTAGACAATAATACCAACGTATAGAACAAAGGGTTTCAATAGATAATATAACTTCAAAACAAATGTTCGAATGCACAAATGTTTTTAAACCTAGATAAACAATGGGCGAGCCTAATTTGATCACATAACCTTGCTAGTATACTTGCATCGCGTATCCCAGCTATCTTAGAATATAAAAAAAAACATCCAAGAGCATGTCGAACCATGCTCAGTGTAGGGATCCTTAGCTGATACTAAATAGAGCGTATCTGCATGGCATGGCTTACGTCCTGTTGTTGGTGACATCCGATCATGATGAAAATAACTGTCGTTGAAAGTGTTTAGGTATTAAGAGTTTGTGATTTTCTTCGTACTTGTTGGACATACCGTTTAAAAGATAAAGAGAGGGACACAATATTTCAGATTAAATTCACTTTAGTGCTTAATCTAAAAAAAACATTGGTGTTTTTAAAAAAACTGTCGAAACATGTGCCACACGTTGACGTTTGCTGAAATATATGTTTACTGATTTTATTAAATGTATGGATAGTTCCCCGTAGAAATATATATGTATCGCTGAACCGTAAACTTTTTTTTTTTTTTTTTTATATCATAGGAAGGCAAACGAGCACACAGGCCACCTGATGGTAAGTGGAAACTATTCAGAATGTCTTCAATATCTTTCAAGAAGACAAGACTAGGTTAGATATATAAGCCTCAATTGATAGTTCGGTTTCTTAAGTAATTGTATTACAGAAACCTTTTGCCTTGTTTGGGAACAAGTAACGTAATCGGTATGGATTTAGTTTAGGAGTGAAATATGTTTGCTTATTGCAACACTGAGAGGTCATACACTTCTGTTGTTTATAAATAAAAGGGATATCATAAACGCAGAACCTGCAAATTCCTAGACGAGTTCATGTGAACGGCTCACTATTGTTATTATTTGATACCCGATATTAAATCATAATATACAAGCCTAGCGCAACTTTGCTTTCAAATTCGAACTCTATGTTTTTTAGTATAAGGTTGAAAGTGGTAGGTTGAGTTCAGGGTTTGAGATGGGGCCGGTGTTAATGTTGCTGACTGCAAAATGTAATGTCACACGGTGACTCGTCGGGCATTCCCCTTTCTCAATTTGATCGGCTTGCAAATCTGTCAGACGGATTATGTATGTATGTATGTATGTAAAATATTTATTGCACAAAAATATAAATATTACACACAATATTATTATTATACTAATGCAGAAGGCGAACTTATCCCTCAATTAAATCTTTTCCAGCTAACCCTGAAGTAGATGACTTAGATGAGTTTGGGCAATGCATGGGGTTGGACACATACAAGTTTTGGACAAAAAGTAACAAAATGAGATGATAATACTTATAATTAAATATTAAACAAATAAACAAGTACACAAACGTAATCATTATAAGAACTTGACTTGACGACTCAATCAGCCACAACATTTTTAAATTTCTCTTTAGAGGGACTACAGAAGAGGATTGTCTTAATGACAACGGAAGTGAGGAAGGATTTGGCATGGAATATAGGTCTTCACAAGAGCTGCCGCAAATGGATCGAATGGGCGAATGAAAGTATACATGTGTGTCAAATAAATACAGGTTTTTGTTTTGAAGTTCGAACTAAGTTTCAAAGGACAGCAACCGCACAATCATAGGTGGCATTAGTTTCGTTCATTCCGTTCATTGTAGCTCAAAAAGAGTTTGCTTGAAATAAATAAACGAAATAAGTATAATATCAGCTGCATATACACATTAAAATAACTGAATAATAAAGATTGAAATGTTATACTTGACAACAAAACGCACAAATCATACTAAAGTTAAATTCTAATCTGATGTTAAAATCACAACATTAGAGGCAATATTTTACAATAATTTGTTTTTCTTGTTGCGGCTGTTGGCAGAGTTCCCATTTTGTACCGATTCGAAGGGAAACCCTGCTAATGTGTACTATAAAGAATAGTGTTTGTTACTTTTGTACATACTCAGATTAAATTATTACAAAGCTTACAATAATTGTTTAATAGTAAACTTTATGATATGTTACTTTTCATAATTGGGATGAAATACACGGTAAAAACAGTAAATATCAACGCACTAGCGACATCTAGTGGTAGTTTAATGTATTTCAATGTTTCCCGACACGTATCCAATCCAATGCCTCCAAACTCAACTAAATTAGTCTTTCGTTGATTGAAAAATGAAAAATGATCCAAAAAGAATACAGATAATATTAATTTCTGATATCGAGTGTCGACCTAATTCCACTGGCAGAGCGCCCGGGCGGTTGCTTTTCGCGGGACAAACACTTACGATAAATCATTATCATCCGTCAATGTGACTCAATAAATTTATCAAATATGTACTCCTTGATTAGCAATCAAAAAGCTATTAAATTAACGTTTAATACGTGTTAACCCATTTGTAAAAAACTGCAAATGTTCATCATCATCAGTCATCACCCTGTTTGACGCCAGCACATACGAGTATAAGTACCTACCTAGAACTGAGTTGGGTAGTTACACAGAACATTGATAAAGATTAATGTTCATTTCTAATTACATTCTCCTGTACCTGTGGACCAGTGCCAACCTAACAGACCACCCAAAACCAATTTTCAGTCTCAAATACGATGATTGAACACCCGTTAACTGATTTTTTTAAGAAAATCTCACTTCATTTTGTAACAGATAAATTAAAATGCACGGAGTTTTACAAACAATTCTGAGAAGTCGATAACCTCTTAAACGTTTTTAAATTAATAAGAATGAGCCCGTGAACGTGACAAATAATACCTAAGTAAGGGTCAATTACTTCAATCAAGTTGTTTTTTAACAATTTTACTGGCTTATTGTACCGTCCGCTCTCTGTATCGCCCGTGCCATTTAAACCTAAGTGTAAAGAAACGCAACAATATTGTAAGTGGTTAGATAAGGATAAGTAATATGGCATTGCGAGTTGCGAGGCAACTTACTGCAAATCAGCGCTATTTTTACATGAATCGATGAATTTCAAGAGTTTTGACAAGGTCATGTTTGTGTGCAAAGTTTTAAAACGCTATAAAAAAACTCTGCAAACGATTAAATTAGAGAATAAGTTGAGCTTCTGTACAAAAACTGTGGAGTTGGCGTTGTGCCAAACGGCGCTACCTAGGCATACGATTTGCAACGACGGCATGGCCATGAACTCCAGGAAAATGATAAATGGGCGACTCTCACGAGACACTCCATTCCATTTGTGATCGTTTTTAATTATTAATTCTTTATTTTATTTGTGTTATATAGATTTTACTTTAGTTTTAAGTTTAGAGGTGTAATGTATGGTTCCTACTTGTATTTAAATGATTGTTTCTCCTCTGCCTTTATGTTTGTCCACACACGTGCGCGTGTCTCGCAAAAGTGAACAGTTTCACACCCGATACCTATAAAATAATAAATAGCTCAAGGCCCGACCGTTATTTTCGCTTTATATCTTATAGCTTCTGCCCGCGACTTCATCCGCGTAGATTTCGATTATCTTTACTCCCTCGGGTTTTTTAAATTTTCTGGCATAAAAAGGACCGTATGTTAATCCAGGGTATAAGCTATCTCCGTTCCAAATTTCATCCACATCCGTCCTGCCGTTGCAGCGTGAAAGAGTAACAAACATCCATCCATACCGCACCTTCAGAGCGATAGTGACCTAATTCAAAATTTCAGCTTTTAAACTTTAATTCATAAATTGATTATGACAGAGCCGTAACTCGAAAATCAAAATTTCTGAATTATGTCACTATTGTTCTGAAGGTGCGAATTATATCCATACATACTAACGTTCTCGTTTATAATATTAGTAAGAATATTTCCGATGCCATTAATTTCGACATTTTCTTTTCATTTTCAAAGTTCGTGGAGCACGAATTCTCGTGATAATTTTATTTACGTTACTAACCAATGGCACCGGAAAAGTTTGGACAGTTGTTGTAAACATTTTCCAAGATGAATAGTTTTATAATTTAAATTGGTTGTGCTGCAAAATAGTTTTTTTAGAGCAATTCATTGTTAGTCTATAATTAAATAATTATAGTAGTAACATTAGTAAGTGCGTTAACGTTTCGGAACATATAATTTGAGGCAATAAAATTTCAAACGTAGTGTCGAGTGACGGTGCCTCGTGGTTTACGTGCGCGTCGATGTCAAATTTCTTCAAATCAATACTCTTACATAGGCTCTATTCTACTCGGTAAAACCATATAGCATTTGACGTTGGTCGCCATTACGGTCAATGAATTAGAGTTATAATATAACGTTGACAATTACGATATATTATCGAAAGCATTATGGTTTTACCGAGGTGTGACTTCAGGCAAGTATTTGCCTTTCTATAATCAAGCCATGACTGATTAGACAAAATATTTAAAATATAAAACTGTTAAGTACATAAAAACTAAGTAATTAGGATGGCAAATAGCGTGCTGTCAGGCAAACGAAAATATTGAACTCCCCTGAGAACTGATAATGAAGTGGGCTGGTCGGCTCACGCAGTTTTCATTTATCAACGAAACTAGCTTCTGTTAACACAACCTAGCTTATTTTCAACAAACCTTTTAGGTATACGCATAGAATAACCTAAAAATTACGTAACAAGACATTGAAACACTATTATGAGGAGTTCTTGTGTCTCAGCTAGGAAATGGTCGCACGTGGACCCTGGCCTCAATAAAATCCATTGAAGATGGTATTGTTAACAAATTAATTTTAAATATTATTACTCGCACGACCTTTATGGAATCCACAAGAATACAAGCAAACACAGTATGTTGGAAGTATTTGAACCCACAATCTTCCACAAGGTTCCAATCTTACGACAATTAATCAATATCCGATTCAATTTACATATTTATGTTATGGCCGCCATAAGAATATATTAGCTGCCGCGTCTCCTACATTATCCACGATTATACCCATTATATGCCTTTAAGACATGCTTGGTCGCGCTTTGAATTGGCATTTTAAAAAATTAACACATAATAATAATCAATAATAAAATAAATGATAAAATTAGTTTTTAAAGTAGAATGTTTAGGATAAAACTAAATAAACAGTCCCAGCTTTTTGTTATATAAGTAGGTAGTAGATAATGTTTTTTTACAATTAGGTACTAATATTTGGGACCTATTTTATATCGTAGGTAGGCATATACTATTAAACGAGATAGTCATTTGAGTATATTAATTTGAATAACTACTGAGCTATGACTTGCTTGAAACTTACGAGCATGTAGAGCGTTTTTTATTTCCAAAGCTTATTAGTATTTAAAATACAATAAATTTTGGACAAGCCCCAAAGCGTGTTAGAAACAACCTTCGTCCAAAACGAAGAGAAACGAGAACCGTCAGAACCCAACCCACAGATGTCAGCATAAACATTTTTATAATGTGAATGGAAGAACCAATCCGGACCTGTGATTGGCCACACCTGCGCGCAAGGTAAGGACGGCAATCACTTTTTAATAACTAGTATTATTTATGAACCTATCAGTTTATAAAACAATCTCGTGCCTACATACTTATGTGAAGAAGATTGTACAAAAACGCTTTAAGGTTATACTTCAAGCGTAGCTATAGATAGAAATCTCTCCGTTCCGCTCTTTGCATAGTTTAATGATTTAAACGTTTTTTTCAGATACGAATTATCCAGTAGTTTTCCATCTAACCGAGTTTTATTTATTTTGTGTCTTCGGAATGTCAGTTAAGTCACATAAACATGTATCTGTTTTTAATTGTAGTATTTTAGAATTATTTTAAATCGAAAGTGTCTTTGCTCAAAATTAGAGGCTTACAAATTAATTTAAACACCAATATTTACCAAGTTTATAACTATATAAAACAACTCGACGGTTCAAATGAAGTGCATAATATATACCTAACCCGATTAAGGATCAAAAGTCTATGAAACATACAAAACAGCCGCCCTTATCGGGGTTGGAACATTGCCGACAAATTGTAATAGAGTCGTCCGACGGGCGATACGCGCGATATTGCGACCTCTTGGCTCCCTTATCTCTGAGCATACCTATAATGAGACTTTCCAACTTGCGCAAAGCTCTCGGTGCTAAGAACTTATTACTTAACACGTTTTAACACGGGTTCCAGGGCTTACACTGTAGCCAGGGCCTGAACAACGTAGTTCTCCAGCCACATACAAGTTTAGGACCTTGACTCTTATCACTCGATCCTAGAGAAAGGATCTCTCTAATTCTTAGTCTCCCTAATACAGATATAGGTATATCTACTATTACAATAATTGAGTTTCACGAAGCGCTACCGTTTTGATTTCTGTACATAATATAATATCGTGATCGATTACCAGAAACTATTGGCATAACTATCAGAGCTCGTGCTCGAAGTTTATAATAAGTGAGTTTTGAACAAAAATGGAATAAAACAGCTCACAGCTGATTCTCATAAAGCATGGAATATCATATTAACAATACCTGTGTACTTACTATAAACAATTCGGGAATATTTTGAACGTTACGTGAATTTAATAACAGTCTTTGTTGCAGCGTCCTTCACTGTCTGCCGTTATAGTTTAGGGAAACCTAATTTTGGATCATAACAGTTTATGTGCGGTTTGATGTTTATTAATGGTGCGGTAAGTTATTGTATATTTCAAACATTTTCTATTGAACTTTTCTTAAATATTCCTTGGTTTTGTGGTTTTAAAAACGCGACACACCTATAGTATTTCGTTTGACATTTCGAATGTTTTTTCAAGATTAATTCTCTACAAACTTTACACGTTTTTAAGGAATCACAAATCAAGATAAAGCAACAAATGATCCGCGTTCAGAAATAAGGTCACGAAGACAGAGCTCTGTTGAATACATTATGCCATTAATCTTGCCACCCTGAAACTGTTTGCCTCATTACTGACGTTGTTCGATAGACTACAAATTTGCCGTCGCGACGACGGCGGCGCCTTTGTACCGCCACGCGATAATTATAAAATTTATGGTCGGATACGCAGTTTTTATCGCAATTAAGAGTGCGCTATCGACCCACTTGCACCCGCGTCGCCTCCGTGCACCAATTCATATAAGTTCCCGACCGTGAGATCCAAGTGTTTGCACTCCGATTCAGCAAGTACCAAATTGAACGGCGAGGTCGACCAATTACGTTTTATTTTTCTTTAAACAACCTTTTAACTTAATTCGGCTGTAAGAAGCTTAAGTTATAGCAGTTTTGTAACAGAATCTTTACCGGCGGTTTAAAAATCTATTTTATTGACCGAATGATTATTTATTATCCAACCTTGTACTGTTATTACTAAACGTTTATTTGATTAAACACATTAATTTATCGTTAGCTTAAATCGAATCACGATCAGGCTTCTATCGATAATTCTAGTTAATAACCTTTTAACGAGAGCAAACGTTTAACAATCCCAAATAAAACGGCTAAATGGCCCGCAAGGCTAATGGATTGCAGTACCTATACGAGAGGCGTCAATAAGAAGCTCACATTCCTAGCCCGACCTGTGACCTGATTACCGGACACAGGCACCGGGTCAGTGACAATGTTGCAATTCAATTCTGCTTCAGTGCCCACTTCTTTTCCTGATTTAATTTTGTCTAGCCAAGCTTTTATTGCTCCTTTGGTTGACCCAGTTTTTTATGTACCTATGATATTCTTTTTCCGATTGGCCTTAAACTCTAGGCAGAGTGTCATGATGAGTAACTTCATCTTTAAACCTGAGCAGTGCGCCACACAGTCTTAAATAAAAGCAATATATGTCAGGCTTTCCTGGCACATCGTTGCAGATCTTCCTTAATACAAAACTAGGTTGTCCCAAAATAAATAAAATTACGCATCTTATGCAAGAGCAGAGTTACGTCTGGTGTAGAAATTAAAGACCGATTGTTTTCGGCGTCCATTACAGCTGGCGCGTTTCCGCCATCGAAGCGTCCGCGCAACAAACGAAGCGAAATTGTGACCTTGAATGTACTGGACGTCACGAGATGATTACTGTTCGTAAGCAATTTCAAGTTCAACACTGTTATTCTTATATAAAAGAAATGTCGTTTTTTGTTGTCAGTTTGGCACCGACGTTTGTTATTTAAGTTATGTTAAGCATGTTCTGTTGTAGTTGCTAATTTGAATAATAATATTCGTGTGCCGTCGAATCTTAATTCCTAGCGGATAAAGTCCTATACACAGCTGTATCTGACCATATAAACCGAAGTAAACGTTCTCGGATAAGGTTGTTTGCTGTCGTAGAGCTAATATTTGAGATCTCGCAAACAGGTCAGGCGGAGATGCGGACGGCCATTTGCGAGTGCAAATTTTCCAAGATAAAACGACCAGTCGTAAAATTAACTATGTACTGCATGAAAACGTCTTATCTGGTAGGTGACATTAACAGCTTAAAGGATATGGAAATAAATGCGAACTAGTTCTAGATAGAGCAAGATTTGAAGTGTTTAGTGTTTAGAGCTGCGAGAAGCTTTGTCGTAAATTAATATTTATAACGTCCAACGCGTTGGGTACGTATGGTTACTAAGGATATTCTTTCAACGGCTGAATCATACCGTCGTTAGATTTACAGTAGTTAAATTTTATGGCTCCGAACTTTTGACTTTAGCTCCATTACAATTAAGTTATAGCATTATGTAAATGTATGACTGTTGTTTCCAGTAACTACAATTAATACTCGTACTACAATGATTCATATGGCGATCATTTATTTACACTTCTTACCAACAATATGTTGAGTAGGAACCAAGGTTTTCATGTAACTGACATATGACACACCGATAGAGGCAAATTAATAGACATAGTGTATACATCTATACAATGTCGAATAATGTGAAGTGATCGATGACACTTTCTGCGTAGGAGCCAAGCGTCGTCCTTCGACACCGCGAAGTGGTCGGCAGCCACTCGAAAATTACCGAATACACAATAACAAGACGTAAACAAACAAAAGTTCATAGGATTTAATAAGGTGTGTCGTAACGTTACCAAACGCAGCCGCTAAATTGACCTTCTGTCAAGGGCGCACTCGCACACGAGGCTCCAAATTGAAACACCAACCGCGTTAATTTATTATTTCTGTAAACGCATGACTTCCGCCCTTTGAGCTGTAGGAAGTGATTAAGCGTTGGAGTTTCTATAAAAAATAACAAAACTGAACAAATGATTCTCACGACCGTACTAACACCTATCGAAAATGTACGTGTGAAGGTAAAACCGACCTTATCGCGCGGCTGCAATGTCGAGGTTTAAAACCATCAGTGCGCATGCCCACATTAATATGAAAACTTGCGAGCGGTCACGTATGTAGGTACTGTAAACAAAAATCTTTGAATTTACCTTATAAAATATATTTTACTTTATCTCAACTTCTCAACTCAAGACGTTTGGTTTGCTTGTGTATTCGTTTTTTAACAGCGAGCGTATCTATGAAGCTACGAACACAGTTCCGTGTACGCAGTAAAGTTCTATGAATGTGTGTATAGGTATGTGTTAAAACAAACATATACTAATTAACATCCATTCATTCGTGTGGAGGCCTTGCCGATCCGAGTGCCGTCTGACGCTTCTTATCACCTTTGTTGTGCACTTTCAAACATAAAATATGTGTGCAACTACTGTGTTTCCAAAACAGAAGACAGGCTTTATTTGCATTACAATTTCAGTGTTATTTTACAGAACATTTATTTGTTAGACAGTTGCCATCTCGCCTTTGCAAAGCAATCTAACATTGTCTTGGTTTATTTAATCATCCCCTAATCCCACTTGTTTTAATAGAATCGTTTGTATGCTCCGACCTTTATTGGGACCGAGGACATTCGTTGTGCTGTTAAAACAATTATTTTCGAGCTTGCCGTGGGCTATAAAAACAGAGTCGAGCGCGGCGTGGGCGGCGGCTCGGCGAGGACCATTCATGAAGTGTCCAGCGCCGTAAAACGGAGCCGATGCATTTGTCACAATATGCGACTTGTACTTTGTAAACAACGAATTTCTCTTCTTTTGAAAGGTCGTTACTGTTTGTATATACCTACATGTATCGATGTAATGAATCACGGGCGAGTTATGTTATGAAATACGCGGTCGCCTATTATTGCAATAACTTCACGATTCTTAAATGAAAATTTAAAAGTTGATTTTGTTTTTGTAGCCTACACGTGGGTCTTTTTTTATTTCATTCAAAGTTAACAATGTAAATCACACTACAATGAAGAGACTTTTTGCAAACGATTAAAGAATAAAATACTCCTCTATTGATTTGTCACAGATCTTACGGGTTGAAGTAAGTACTTTAGTACGTATATCTACTTATATAACAGGTTAATACGTTTTTTACGACTTGTATAATACAACAAAGACTTAAAAGGCTATGGGATATATCTCTATAACTAAGCATTTGGAACCCCGGTGTAACACGCAAAAACGAGATAAATGCGCAATACGTTGAATAGGGGAGAAGTTAGGGGAAAAGTTACAACATAGCATAACCGTATGTATGTATAGGTATTGAATGAGGAAGATTTAGGTCAAAGAGATACTGTATTGTGTTTCGCAAATGAATAAATAAAGTAAGACCACCAAGGGCGAGGCTTACAAAGTAAGGACAAGTCACTGAAGAAGGTAAGACTTATTTTTTAAGTCTTAATTCGTAAATTAGGTAGCAAACACAATGACCGAACAAATTAGGTAAATAAATGTATTCTTAGCCTCTTCTGTCAGTCTGCCCGCTTATTTTTAGTTCTTTTAATTAATCCGTGACAGTGATGCTCCTATTGTCAGAATTACTTAATTTAATTGAGGTCAGGATGGGTAAAACCAGCTAAATGAATGCGTGTGGTCGTGAAATAAAGCCACCTAATCGGAAAACTTTCTACCACTGAATAGGTAATGCTAATTTTTCCTGTA
This sequence comes from Acleris emargana, assembly GCA_927399475.2. Taxonomy (NCBI): domain Eukaryota; kingdom Metazoa; phylum Arthropoda; class Insecta; order Lepidoptera; family Tortricidae; genus Acleris; species Acleris emargana. Next base: position 9,828,884 of record OV656849.1, read on the forward strand.
ATATTTGCACTACTAGACATTAATATAGTTTGGTTGGTTTTTGCGACTATTGAAGTGTCTTATCTAGTTTAACTTGACATTAAGGAGCAAAGAGGGTACTTATTTAGTTTTGAAATCAATTTTATGTAGTACTATTTGTTGCAAGGTTATGTTTAGCAAAAATAATTGTTTATTAACATGAAATATTAACTTTATTCATATAATACTAACTATAACTACAAATTAAAAGTGAAAACGAAACTTATTTAAATTAAAATAAAACTAAGCTACTCAAATATTAATGATGTAAATAATAATCACCACTATAACAAGAACCCTCTAGCAGGTCCGCTCACGGCATGGTCCCTATGACACTGGCTGCATTACCTCTCTGGATAGCTAGCACAATTTGACTTTTTGTACCACTTTATTTCTGAGAGCATTGTAGTGTTTAATAATTCAACGTTTGGGTGACATGAGCCCTAATTTAAGTTAGCAATTCCCAAACTAGCAATGCGACAAAGAAACTATTTTTTTTGACTGAAACGTTAGTTAAAATTTTAATAAACACCTCTCCTTTGAATTAAGTTATAAAAAAAAATTGGCTTGAAACTTTTCACATAATTTTATAATTACATTTTTTTTTATCTATTGGACCCACTGGTTAACCTTACTACATATAAACAGATAACTTATACTAAGATTATCACGTTTTATTCGTTGAAGTCTCAGAGTTAGGGAAACTTAGTATAGGGACTCATAGTTCTGTAATGAAATGCAAGTAGTTGTATAATCTACACCTTTTTGTCCTATTGATGGTCGTTCGTTTCGTTTTTATTCATTCACAACCTTGTCCCGACCACAAACATAAATCCTGTTTTTTTAATTATGCTAACGCAGCCTTAGCGATAGCTATAAAATATTATTTATTTCCTATTGGCCATTGTTCTTTCGGCACGCCGTCCGTACAGCGATGGCAATTTGACTCCTAGCTGCTGTATAGGTATAATTACGAACTGTTTTATTGTAGCCTACATAATACAGCTGGGACTGTTTACATTTCGTGTGGAGTAGCTTTAAAACCCTTTATGATTTTCTGACTAAACCAAAGCGTGAACAATGATAACCTTTTTACTCTATGACCAAACCATTTTGCTTTAGCAAATCTTAGCTACTTTTTCGTAAAGAATTCCACATTAGCAAAATTGACTGTGTTGTGTATGACACCGACTTTACCACTGTGTTATGCTTATGATCCTATTACTTGAAAGTTTTTGAGTTTTTATGTTTGATCTTAACATTTGCATACCAATTACTTTTAAATAACATTCACAGATTAGTAAACCAGAAGTGTAATAATAAGTAACATAATACAAAGCACAGAAATCATATCAGAAGCTCTAAACATGTGCAAGCTCTTCTGTGCGAAAAGGAATTCTAAAAAGCAATTATTTTTCCGTGCAGCTTAATAACAATTTATCTATATTCATAATTGAATCTTCGTGATAGAATTATATTACTAGCATTTGCTATTCAATAACCAGTCTCTTCACGTTCGGTCATTCATTCATAGAATAATATGTACGAAGAGTTTTAACTAATGAATATATGGATATAAACCTCTCTCTATAATTAAATATTGTGTTCACACACACCTAACAAAATGACAGAAGACAAACCAACAATCAAAACACAAAATGACTGCCAGATGATGCGAAATCCATTTCTATTCAAATAAATTATTGGTTATGTATGTATGTTACGCAACTGTTTGCAACAAATGTTATTGCTTATCCCTTCATATTATAAAAGAAAGTCCCCTGCCGCGTCTGTCTGCATATTCGAAATAATGTTAAAAACGACTGACCGGATTTTCATGCAGTTTTCACCATCTATTACATAATTTTTCACGAAAGGTAAATTCGGGATTTTGTGCGAGTATTTCGGAAAAATCAGGTAAACCGAAGCAAAGCGAGGGCGGGTCGTTAGTGGTTGATAATTTCGGAATTTGGTCTTAATGTCATGACGTTTTATTCTGGTACAGACGATATAATGTAACATTAGGTACCTATACCCAGGTAATTAATAAAACTTAAATCTAGCATCAACCAGTCAAGCTACAGGACACAGGTAGGTAAAAAGATAGATGACAATTATGAACTCTGATTAATCGCAGCAGTTCTCTAGATTCAGATAGATATTTACAAGCTAAAAAGGAGATGATTGATTCAGGTGAGATGAGAGCACAAATGAGTAAAAATATAAAACAATCTAAGCTTATGAAACTTATGAATGTGCCAATTTATTGTCAATTGCAAAGCAGTGCCAAATCTTCAGGATAGTAGAGTTCTGAAAGGTTTCCTGGAAATTTCAAATAAGAAATCCAGGCAGTGAAACATTTAATTAGTTAGTTCAATTAGCCAATACAATAAGCAAGCCAGCGTATCTACATTACTTCAAGCAAAAAAATACTGTAACTAATTAATGACCAACAACTAAAAAATATAGATAACGCGATGGCGGGTCCCGAATTGCGGTTCGTAGACAGCATCCGTTAAAATGGTTAAAAACGAATTGATTCATCTACGTAACGCTACCAATATCATGAGGAGTTTATAATACTAAGTACAATTACATTACATTCCTTTTAAAGTCGTGGCCATGAAATCATGTTAATACTATAGGTACCTGCAATAACTCAAAACATAACTGTTTACAATTCAATTTAGTTTATTAGTTTACATTTCGAACATGCAAAGCCTTTTAAGATAGCATGCTGTACCGAAGTACCTACACAGACGGAACGGATTAAAATAGAAATAATAAAAAGATAAGAATTATTAGCCACAGAGGAAAAGAAAATGCGTGACGGCGTGACCGATGGCATATTAAGTAAAGCAAAGCTCATGAAGCGGATGAAGAGAAAAGTGTTTTGTTTACCTCAGACGCCAGCGCTAGGCTCGCAGGGTAACAGGTGTCTGCGGATGATCCCGACACCGACGTCGCCGGGTCCCAGGGGCCACACAAACAGCCGGCACAGTCGTGGGTTCACGATCACCGAAAAAACTCCGAGTCGATCCACTACCACTCGCCGACCGATCAAAGCATAGCTCTCACGAACCTTTTCGACACACAGACTCGATTTGCAAAATTTATTCATCGCATCCGCCCGAAAACACCTATATTTTTTATTAGCCGCACAAAAAGTACGCACGAAGCTTTAGGGCCTCGAATGTTTACTTTACGTCCGCAACGAATTAACACCGATAGACTGAAAGGAAAACACCATGGGACGCTAATACAATTCAGCAGCCGGGAAACTAGATTTCGCACACGCACGTGAGCAGGAGCGCGCGCCGGCCGCAACACCGCTCGGTAAACAGACCAACGCGCCTCGCTCGACAACACACGCACACACCGCCGCGCGCGGCGACGAGCGACGCACACAAGCGCGGCGCTGCGCGCGCATACTCGCCAAACACTAAAATAGATATCACGACATGCTCCGCCAATAAGAGCTCGCAAATATCACGCCATACGCGATCGTTATTGGCGGAGACGCCGATTCGGATTACCACAACACGACGGTTCAATTTGCGATTAACCGCAAAGTTTTCGATAAACTGATATGAAATCAAGACATTCGAAAGACCTAGGTAGTATCTTAACCTATTAGGATAGGATATCTCATGGATCTCGTGTAATAATTATTATCATAACGAGTAGGTATTTATGTGAAGAGAAACATCTGACAACAACGCATGCGTTCTGAAACTGGCGAGAAAAATTGGCGCGAATTCCAATCAAAATGATCGTTGACTGCCGGCGCGGGCGGCGAAATCCGGTCGGTGCCGGGTCGTGCTATTTTTTAATAGGCTTTTAATTTTGTACGTAAAACATACTCTATAGACCAAAATCTTTAATCAATACCCTACCTACATATAAAACAATAACAAACTATGAAAATTATGTTTTTAAAATCATTCAGATAACGCCTCCAAGGTTTTTATAATTATGTTTGTATTTTATAGCACAAGCCATGCCAGTTCATTACTTTTCAATTTTTCAGTAGGTTTACGTATCTGATATGTTGAAAAATAAACATTCAAATTACCCACAACACAACTCTATGATAGAGCATTAACCGCCGTGTCGTTTATAAGCAATGCGTTGAAATCATGATACTTTGCTTGAATATTGAAATCAGGGGTCAGGCATACGATTAATGAAATGCCAGAGCCGTTGAAACGAATATAGTCCCTACTGCCTTAAAATAGCTTGTTATGTTGTGCGTCGGTTAGTTTATCAATGTGAGTGTAACTAACAAGTTGGTCCGCGTTCGCTACGCACGTACTCATACAGAACGTGCTTATTTAGCGGGTGCTGTTAGGCGCTGCGACTAGGGTTACCATATCTCTGGATTTGTCCAGAGATCTCAGGATTTGTCTACTTTTCTCAGGATTGCGGCCGGATTTTGCAAATCTCACGAAATCTCAGGATTTTCAATAAATCACAGCTTACATTTTAAACATCTCTTTAATTCAAAGAAACAATCTAAAAATAATTTTCCTTTGGTAATAATTGCAATGTTAAAATTCATACTTATTTATCAAAGTAAAACAAACTAAAAATAATCTTCCTTTGGTAATAATTGCACAGTTAAAATCTCAAACTGTATAAAATCTCAGGACTTTTCCATGGAAATCAGACCTATTCTCCGGACTTTTGATTTTTTCATCTGGTAACCCTAGCTGAGACCGCTACAATTATAATACATACCTATTTGTAGTTTTATCCAGGCACTTAAGTAACTATAATTTTCTCAAACATGCTATGTAATGTCCCCTTGTTCCTCGTAGATAACCAAGTTTGATAACTGGTATTCTACTAGGAAAAATAATTCCTTCTAGTTAACTCGGTTATCAAACGGGATTATGTTTTTCCTCGTAGAAAACTGTTATTTTATTTAGTTTTCTACGACGACGACACTTTTCTTCCTAGCTAACTTGGTTATCAAACAGGATTATTTTTTTCCTCTTAGAAAACTGTTATTTTGTTTGGTTTTCTACAACGAAATTACTTTCTTCTTAGCTAACTCGGTTATCAAACGGGATTATGTTTTTCCTCGTAGAAAACTGTTATTCGGTTTTCTACGACGAAGATACTTTTCTTCCTAGCTAACTCGGTTATGTAACGGAATTATTTTTTTCCTCGTAGAAAACTACGAAAATAATATGACGGACTAATTAGTTTTTTTTTAAATTTCTCCATTCTTTTAGTTCATTCTTTGTTTTTTTTTCATAAAATCCTTATGTTTTTCCTCGTAGAAAACTGTTATTCGGTTTTAAAAACATAATCCCGTTTGATAACCGAGTTAGCTAAGAAGAAAGTAATTTCGTTGTAGAAAACCAAACAAAATAACAGTTTTCTACGAGGAAAAAAATAATCCTGTTTGATAACCAAGTTAGCTGGGAAGAAAAGTGTCTTCGTCGTAGAAAACTAAATAAAATAACAGTTTTCTATGAGGAAAAACATAATCCCGTTTGATAACCGAGTTAACTAGAAGGAATTATTTTTCCTAGTAGAATACCAGTTATCAAACTTGGTTATCTACGAGGAACAAGGGGTAATGTCGGCGTTATGTTAGTTATTTTAGGCTTCAAAGTGCCACGTTCCCGACGGAACAACTCGAGAGAACTGTAAAGGAATTTCATACAAAATTGGAGGCCTAGGCCGGGAAGTAATTTTTTTTAAATTTTAATATGGCCATGACAGCTGGTTTTATGAACAGGCTGAATAGCTGAAAATCGTTTTTTTTTGTATCTGTGTGGTTCGGACCAAAAATATCCGCGTTAATGCCTATTACACAAATGTTTTTTGAGTGATTTTTTTTTTTATTTCATTGCATATGTTTGAGAAAAGCACTATACATACCTCGCCGTGAAAAGGGGTTGCCAGCCTCGTAACTATCCGACCTCGCTTCGCTCGGCCGTCTATATGAACTCGGCCTGCAACCACCTACTTCCCGGCGTCTGTAGTAATGTACTATTATGGTGCTTCCTTGTTTTGAAGGTACCTACCTCCCTTACTGTAAGGGAAACTGAAAAACACCTTTGAGCATCTGATTCGTATTTTCGACAAGGGCGAAAAAGGTACGTACGTCTTTCAGTTTCCCTTACCGTACATGTAGAGCAAGGTTTTTTTTCAATTTCAACATCGTAACGTATGTCATTATCAATTTTTAGACTTGGGGGACCGTTTAGGATATAAGTACATATTATATATATTATTATATTTATTATTATATATAATTATGCGCTGATAAAAATTATCAGCGCATAATTTTAAGTAGAAAATTGGTTCATTCATACGAGATTCATACTTACTTGTTCTTTTTTGAGATACCATTTTTTTGTGTATGTTTTGGTAGGGGAGCACTCGACACTAAACCTATTTCGATTCTTATTATTCTTCCACCAGATGATAAATATATAAACAGGGTGTCCCAGAAACCGCCGTTAACCCGCCTATGAAAGAATATAGTATAGTATAGTATTTGCTGAACATACATGGGGGTTAAATCGATAGCGAATGAGCTGCTCTATCAGCCCTAGGCGGGTTGACGTCGGTTTCTGGGACACCCAGTATACATAAAGTCACATCATTAATGGGGAACACGAAATAGCAATGCTGCAATTAAAAAAACCTGAAAATGCATTACTATACCTACGTCAATGCAGTGCTGCAAGCCCCCCTTGTTGGCCTAATCAGTGGCAACAGCATGATAACTTAAGTGACGCCTCGTACTTAAGTATCTAGTATGATCGATCTCCTCAGAAAACCAAAGCTCATCTGAAAGATCATCAATTTCTGTGTAAGTAAAACCACTGCTGCGTTTATACATCGGACTTATAACAAAAAAAAACTGTTAGGTTTTTTGCATTGCAGCTTATCGAATTAGGTTTCCTGGGCTCTTAGAATATTGGTAGTAACGGCGTCAGAACCCTACACTGTGTACGGTCCAACCTGCTCTTCGCGGTTTTTGACCGTCCTCAAAAGTAAAATAGAGGTAAGTGTTTGTTGGTTTTTAAACTGAAAATTTACAGGGTCCGATTTTTAGGTATTTATTGGCGTCGGAGACACTGCAGCCACATCTGGTTGCAGTTCAAATGTACTACTTCTTTTATCTTCCTATTTTTCTACTATTTTTGGTTTTGGAGGGAGGACGTTTGTTTTCTATAGCTCTTGTGTTAAGGCTAATAACAGGCAGCATATCGTACCATCACGCTCCTTATTTGTTCTCTATTCACAGAAAGCTAACATCTGTAACATTTGCGTTTTTGGATTCAATGAAAGACCATACTAAATGGGTCCTATATTGACTCTACCTGACTCTACCACTGCAGAACAACACGGTGGTATTATATGAACGTATTTATGTCGTACCTACAACTGTTGACCTCGTATAAACGGCGGCGTGGAGTACATATCTGTCCTATATTGTAAGCTAAAAAATATTTTTGAGCCCTTTATCACTCAACCATTTTGGCCTTATTATTCTGACACAAACATTTGAATTGAAAGACGCATCATATTGATCTATAGCTTTTGTACGCGACTTCGTCTGCGTAGATTTCGACTATTGTTATTGCCTCGGGAACTTTTAAATTTTCTGGTATGAAAAGTAGCCTACGTCTTAATCCGGGGTATCTCCACTAAAGCCATATCAGAAGCCTTCGGTTAAATAGAGGATTTATACCACTAATTGTTGCTATATTTAATGTCGAAGAATATTATTACGTACTTAAGTAAGTGCTATAAAACTAAACTAAATTGTACTTTAGCATTACATAAGCACGTCCCTTACTTGATAACCTGTATTAGTAATATATGGATAATGTCGTAGACAGTAGATACTTGACCTATATTTATATTAACTCTTATTCTGTCACTTACCTTGTTCAGTTGTTTTATGTCCTATCGAAAATAAATAAAAGCAAATTTCCGTGCCTTGGTATATTGGTAGTGTGAAGGCGTATGAAACTAACACACTTCGCGTTTATAATATTAGTAAGATGACGTGCAAACGGAATTCGACCTTAGTGTATAATACTGGGCATCTATTCAACGACGTCAAATAATGGTGCAGGGTCCGTCTGGGTTGGTACCACCATCTTACCCATTAACCTACCGCCAAACAGCAGTGTTCGCATTGTTGTGTTCCGGTTTGGGGATAAGACAGCCGGTGAAATAACTAGCATAGAGGCATTCCATCTTAGTCCTTAGTGTTCGCAGTGCATTTGCAGTCTTGTGAATGCGAATGTCTATGGGTCACAGTTTCCACTTACCATCAGGTGGCCTGTGTGCTCAATTGCCTTCCTATACCATAAAATAAATAAATAAATAAATAATAAATAATACTTTTGACCAGGGCCTCTATTATAGGCGGTAAAAACATATCGTCTTTGATCTGTTATCGCATCGTTATTAACTTGGCCACAATAGCCACCATTACATTACTGTCAAGTAAATAAAAGCTATCGAAACAGTACTACCTACTTATATGTTTTTACCGCCTAGTATCTCGGGCTTGCATATTTGTCTGACTGTGCGTTTTGATCAAGTTCGTTATCTGCGAGCTTTCGTAAATATGATTAAATGAAATGAAATGAAATAAAATTTATTTGGCACTTAAAGCACTTAAGTTAAAAATAGTAATAATGCGTATAAATGCGTGCGAGCAACGAATGATCAATGGAGATGGGGAGCCAAGCATTTGTTTGCATGCAAATGCATTGGTTTTGCATGTTTTGGCGCTTGATAATGACACTGAGGTAAATAGTTAGGTTCATCATCATTATCATCATGAGCATCATCATCAGCTTATGTTACACATACAAGTAGGCCTCTTTCAATGAGCGTCAGTTCGCTGCATCCAATTTCTGCCAGCTAAAAGATGCAAATCGTCACTCCTCGTCTCCGCAGGGCGACTTCCTTCGCTATGTTATTATTATTATTATCCCACTTTTTACATTTTTATTAATTTTACTTGAAATAAAGCTTGTCCCAGAAAAAATGTCGCTCATTATAAGATGGGGTTGTGTATCAGGATGAAATCTAAAGAGGTTTGAAAACTATGTTTCCCGTTAGGATGCTCTATAATGTATAAATAAGAAAGAAAAAAAAAGTTGTTAGTACTAGATGTTCAACGATGTCGTCGGTGCAAGAAAAGTTACACGAATTATTTTTGTACAAATACCTATGTTGAATATAAAGGCATCTCTGAGAAGAAAGTGGCATCGGAGCTGAAAACGTTACAAGAACCGTTCAAAGGGTTTTAAAACGGTTCAGGGAGACAGGTGGTATACGGCGATGGCCTGGAAGTGGACGTAAACCAGGGTTTGTAAACCGATATCGAGAAGAAGAGTATAACAGCTTTACAGAAAAAACTACCCTCTCTGTACGAGACTTGGCAAAGAAGTTTAAAACCTCGAAATCTACAGTGCAACGAGTGAAGAAAAATTGATTTATAACAACGTTTAAACAAACTAAAGTGCCCAACAGAAATGCAAAACAGTCAAAAGAGTCTAAAACGAGATCTAGAAAACTTTATTCAAAAATGACTAAGAAAAAATATTGTACAGTTATGGATGACGAAACTTACTGCAAACTTGAATTCAAATGACTTCCAGGACACCACTATTATTCTGGGGCCGACAGGAAAGTAGTAAGTGAAGAGTATAAGGTTATCAAAATGGATAAATTTGCAAATAAAGTTCTCGTGTGGCAGGCGATCTGTTCATGTGGCAAACGCAGTACACCATATTTTGCTAATGGAACCATAAATGGTGATATATATACCCGAATGAGTGCCTCAAAAAACGATTGTTGCCATTAATTAAGAGGCATACTTCACCTGCCCTGTTTTAGCCTGATTTGGCCACGTGTCACTACACGAAGGAAGCAATAGAGTGGTACAAAGCAAATAATGACGATTTTGTTGAAAAAACTCTCAATCCTCCCAACTGCCCGGAGTTACGACCCATTGAAAAATATTGGGCTCGTGTGAAACAGAAGCTTTTAAAACATAAAAGTAATGCCACTTCAGTTCAAGACTTCAAGCGGAAGTGGAATGAAGCTTCCAAACTGATCACCGATGACGATGTACAAACTTTGATGGCAGGGGTCAAGGGAAAATTAAGAAGTTTCTGGATGAACTAATCCTAAACTGGTCTTTATGCGTAAATAATAATATTTTAAGGAATATCAAATAAAACGGTATCAGAAAATTTGGTGAATTTTAATATTTAATAAGGATTTTTTTTAAGTTTATATGCCACACTTTTTACTGGGACAAGCTTTATATACAGAATGTCGTTTAACTTTTTATATGTTTGTTAGTTTAGGAGTTATTAAGGTTATGATGATTCTGGCCAAGAACGCTACCTTGCGGTACACCTATGCCCCCCTTGGCTTTAAATAACTATAATGTGTGTTGTTTTAACTTGATATCCAATTCTTAATAACTTAGCACTATATTGAAATACACTAGCTATAATAAATAAATTTGTGATTCTAAAACTTGTTAGCCAATGTTTAATAACTTAGCAATACTGTTTACTGCATGTTTCACCTGTATCAATTAGTCAACTTGCATCAAATGACGTCATTAACATACATCAAAACTATCTAATACAAATTGCCATGCAATAAATATATTTGATTTGATTTGAAATTCTAACCATTTTGGGATGACTGCGAAATTTAACTGAAATTAGGTCACATAGAAGAAAATCGGCTATAACTTTATTTTATGTCATTATTACGTAGTACTTACTTGTTATACGGTTTCCAAATCTTGGTCTAAAGCATTTTTTTTTAGTATGAAGAATCAAAGACGTGCAATGAAAAATGTGGCTTAGAAAGTATGGATTTATTTTGAATGCGTTGATACTTTGGAATTATAGTGTATTTCAAAACAATTGCTACGTTATTGAGGATTGGATATCAAGTTTTGGAATTACGAATTATAGTATTTTTAGCAAAGGGAGGTAAAAGTTGCGTTCTTTGCCAGTATCATTAAAACCTAAAAAACTCCTAAACCAAATGGCAGATTGAAAAGATAAAACTTTATCCTGGACGGAAAGGAAAAGGCTTACTTATCCCTAAACTTAATGTTTACTTCAAGTCGTTGTACACCCTGGATACAAAAAAACTCGACATAATGATCGGTCAAACTGTGTAACAGTTTGTTGGGGAGTTAATAATATATTTTTAATAAGTAAAGTATTATATTTTATTTAAGAGGAGAACAATTCTTCAGTGGCAGAGCAAATGATCTTCCGGAAAATTCTGACAGAAGATGTTGGGCGCCCCAAAAGCGAATCCGTGTAAAGTTGATTAAATTAAAATATTAATCGGTGGATTAAGCTTTATTAACATTAACATATTTGTATGATTCAATATTTTTTATACGTATTAGATCATTGCTCGAACATTTTATCTAAGATATCTTTAGAATGCAGCACAACGTTTTTTTACATAATGAATCAACAATTACTCTTATTACTTTATCAAAATAAGTATGCGTTGGTATATTTCGTTTCCAGATACTCATATGTTTCTTAATTGTTTGGTTCATACATACATACATTCATACCTTCACGCCTTCATTCCCAGAGTGGGGAAGGCAGAGCTACAGAATTACCAACAACTCCAAAAACTTGTTGATAACTCTGGTTCTGGTTGTATGGTTAAATTTCAAAAAATCGTGCTTAGTGCTCCCCAAGGAATATTTCCTCCTTTTAAGACTACTAAAGAAGTATAGGAAGTCTAGGTCCTGTGCTGTCTGTCAGTCAGTCGAACATAGTGTCCTTCAATATGGACTTAGCCACCCGTTCGAAAATTAACCGGCATATAACACTTTTATTAGGTTACCTTAGGGGACTATGAAATTTCACCGTCTATAGTCCTACTCTGGCGCAGGTGCCCAAGCTTATGCTGGGGCAGCTGGGGGGCGTGCAATGGTAGCATCATAAGCAGCCCATGGCGCCCCCATCATCAACAGCATATGAAGTTTCAAGGCCGGTGAGGTTTTAGTGCGTAGGCTTACCTTCACTCTGAAGGGTGGGGGGTCGTGAGTCCCACATAACCCTCCAATAAGGTCATCCCTAGACGCGTTCCCTCACACAAAAAAACTGGGGCTATGAAATTTCCGGAGATAAAAACTATTATTTGTTTTATTAGGATAGCAATACTTTGACTACCCGAGCGCCAAATTTCATCATCCTATAAACCATTTAAGCGTGCTTGGGGATCTCATCCACTTTCAGGTTTATTAATATAGTAGGATACCGATATAGTAGATTATATGCCGTTGAGAAACATTATAAATTAACTCAGGGTACAAAATAATCTTTACAAAGAACGTTTGCGTCTTTTTTTTAATCGTCTTTTTTATTTATGGCGGTTTCGTAGTGATTTCGCCAATGTCAAGTGTATGAGAATATAATAGGTAAATAATATAAATCAAAAGTAAAGGCCGGACATTTTTCAATCTGCCTTCTTCCCTCCCTGACGGTTCCTGAATCAATCAGAACGTTTTCAACTGGACGTACAAAATATATACATAGAGTATAGATAATGAGTGATTATTCCTTTATTAGGTATATCTTACGAGGGGCGTTCAATAAATTCTCGGTATGAGAAGGAAAACAAAAGCATAGGATTAGTGTTTTATTTTTATTTTTCTATATATTCCCCCCATATGCTTATACACTTATAAGATCTGTCAATTAGTTTTTTTAACCCCTCATAAAAATATTTTTTGTCTTTGGTGTCAAAATGCTCCACCACCGTTGCCTTCAACGCTTCATCATTAGAAAATCGATGTCCACGAAGATCCTTTTTAAGGTTGGGAAACAAAAAGTAGTCGCTGGGGGCCAAGTCTGGACTGTACGGCGGGTGAGTAATTGTTTCGAACCCAGATTCAAGAACAGCAGCCTTGGCAACATGAGCAGTATGCACAGGGGCGTTGTCATGAAGAAGCAGCACTCCTCTGGTCAATTTTCCCCTCCTCTTCTCTTTGATTGCTTCCCGTAATTGGCGTAAAATGTTAGCGTAGTACTCTCCTGTAATATTTAAACCCTTTTCTTTATAATCTATTAATAATATCCCTTCACAGTCCCAGAATATTGTCGCTATGATCTTGCCAGCTGAAGGGACGACTTTGAATTTCTTGGGATGAGGTGTTCCTTTAACGTGCCACTGCATCGACTCTTGTTTGCTCTCAGGGTCATAATGATGAACCCAAGTTTCATCTCCGGTAACAATTTTTTGGAGCAAACCATCAGGGTTTTCACCACACAGCTCAATGAAGTCGGAACAACAACCAACACGCGTATGCTTCTGAAACGGTGTCAACATTCGTGGTAGCCATCTTGCACTAATTTTGGACATGTTAAGATGACCGTGGATAATATCATGTATTGTACCAATAGAAATATTGGTTTTTTGTGCTATAGACCTAACCGTCACTCGACCATCTTCCAGTATAATTTTCTCCACTTTTTGAATGTTTTCTGGTGAAGTAGCTTCAACAGGCCGACCAGGTCTAGGGTCATCTTCTATGCTCTCCCTCCCACGCTTAAATTCATTTGACCACTTTTGGACAGTAGATAATGAAGGAGCGGACTCACGGTAAACTAAATGCATTTCTTCTTTAATATACTTTTGATTTTTACCCTGTTTAGTCAAGAATTTTATCACTGGCTCGATGCTCCAATTTAATTATCATTGTAAAATCGCTCATGGTGGTCACGTTTGTTCAGCAGTAGCAGAAAAACAAAAGTACGTGTGGGCTTCAAATTTACATTTTTACTGTCGATGAATGACTCTTAGCGGCCAGTATTAAGAAGTTTACTAAAAAGGTTTGCAATATACCAATACCGAGAATTTATTGAACGCCCCTCGTAGTTGTGCAAATTGTGGTTACAGAGTTATCAACAAGTTTTTAGAGTTGTTGGTAATTCTGTAGCTCTGCCTACCCCACTCTGGGAATGAAGGCGTGAAGGTATGTGTGTATGTGTATGTATTCCTTTATTTTAAACAACAATGAAACTTATTTTGTAACAAAAAGAGTCCGTCCTCTACTTAAGTGTTCAGTAGCTGCTGCGCTGCTGTCGGAAATGTCAAACACCTTATCGTACTTAGGACTTAACTCGTATCGCGTGATTAACTTGTCGGTTAGTAGTCTTAGGACTTACCTACTGGTCAGGAAGTCACTGCGGTGAGTTGTTCTTGTATGTATAAAAATAAGAGTTTGATAATTTTCAAGGACCAGCTCAATTTGACCCTTGCATCACGTCTGCGACTATTTATTAGTCTAACATCCGAATAGGAGACTAACTTCACCGGCTGTTTATTCGATACCTAAAAAATATTTTATATCAAATTTGTCGCACGTATTCATTCGCAGCAATATCTCGTTTTTTTAAATTTGATCTACATTTTGGTACACATTTTATTCAGTAAACAGACCTTTATTTAGACAGTAATTTGTCTAATAAACAGGCCTTTGCAATTTTGAAAATAAGTTCATTTGAAAGGACCATGGGCAACTTTGTATGGAGCCTGGTTCTGAAACCGACAGAGCTGAAACTTAAGTCATTAAATAGGTCTTTAAATCTACTTTATTTCACTATATGGGCACAAAGCCGAATTCCATTGCAGAACTGAGATATTCATATTTAAGTTAGAGTAAATAGGATCTATTAAAAAAAAAGGTTTTCTTTGAGAATACAAATTCAAAATTATTAGGGTAGGGTTAGTGTGTGAAATAAACATACGTTTTGTAGCAATTGATTGTTTTATTAATATATATATATATATATATATATATATATATATATAAAAGGCAATGTCCCGGGTGACTCATCATCGCCCAGCCAAAACTACTAATGCTATAAATATGAAACTTGGACAGGACTTTCTTTTTATGATGTAGAGATCCACTAAGAAGGGATTTTTTGGAATTCAACCCCCAAAGGGTGAAAGGGGGTTGCAAAGTTTGTATTGGAAAAAATATTTTTATTGTCCAATTTACTTGAAACTTGGTACAAATGCTCTTCATTGCAAATAATGAGACACGTATTTCAGCGATTACTAAAATTCAACCCCTAAAGAGATGAAAGGGGGTTGCAAAGTTTGTATGGGAAAAAATGTTTTATGGTCAAATTTACTTGAAACTTGGTAAAAATGCTCTTCAATGCAAATAATGACGCTGTTATTTCAGCGATTATTAAAATTCAACCCCTAGAGGGATGAAAGGGAGTTGCAAAGTTTGTCTAGATAAAATATTTCTATGATCAAATTTACTTGAAACTTGGTAGAAATGCTCTTCAATGCAAATAATGAGACACTTCTCTCAGTGATTACTAAAAGTCAACCCCTAGAGGGATGAAAGGGGGCTGCAAAGAATGTATGGGAAAAAAACTCTTATGGTCAAATTTACTTGAAACTTGGTAGAAATGCGGTTTAATGCAAATAATACTTAACGAATATAGGTGGTAAAACAGCTCACGCTGCTTTTAAACTCCCGCTCAATCTCACCCGAGTTGAAACCCCTCTATGCAATATCTCTAAACAGAGTGAAATGGCCCAAGTTCTTCGGGAGTGTACACTTATTGTATGGGATGAGAGCAGTATGGCACATAAGAGCGGAGTTGAAGCACTAAGTAGGACCCTTAAAGATATCAAAGGTAATGATGGAGTGATGGGTGGAGTTACTGTGTTGTTGGCTGGGGATTTTCGTCAGACTCATCCTGTAGTCGCTAGAGGAACTCGGGCTGACGAGGTTAAAGCATGTTTAAAATCCTCACATCTGTGGCCCAATATCAAAAAACTCTCCCTTAGGAGAAATATGAGAGTTCATTTAAGGGGCGACGTCTTTGCTGGAGAGTTTTCTGAACTCCTACTCAAAATAGGAAACGGAGATTATCCCGAATCGAATGGAAAAATATGTATCCCTACTCAGCTGGCCACAGTAGTTTCAACAATAACAGAATTAATATCTAAAATTTATCCTGATATTTCTAATTTACAAATGAAGTCGATGGATTGGCTGTGTGAACGCGCTATACTGACTCCCAAGAACAATGTTGCTGCCACCATTAATGATATCCTCCTCAGGTCCTTTGAAGGGTCAGAAATGGAATACAAGTCGGTAGATTCAGTCTTACAAACCGATGAGGCTGTTCACTATCCTGTTGAGTTCCTTAATAGTGTCAACCCACCTGGTCTCCCTTCTCACCAACTCCTCCTTAAAGTTGGTACCCCTGTCATGCTATTGCGTAACCTTAACCCCCCTAAGCTTTGCAACGGAACAAGACTGCGAGTAAAAGCACTTCACAAAAATGTTGAGGCTACTGTATTTACCGGATGTGCTCGGGGTGAATCGGTATTCATACCACGAATACCACTTATACCCTCTGATTACGCATTTGAATTTAAGCGACTGCAATTCCCCCTTAAAGTCTGCTTTGCTATAACCATAAACAAATCTCAGGGTCAGTCATTAAAGGTGGCGGGCATCGACTTAAGGGAGGATTGCTTCTCACACGGGCAGTTTTACGTGGCCTGTTCCAGAGTTAGTTCATGCAGCAGCCTGGCTATTTTAGCGCCCGACAGTACTACCACCAACGTGGTATACAAAGAAGTGCTCAATCAATAGTCGATAGTAGATATCGTTAGATGGTAGTGATCTTCAATAGCCGTGCGAAAAAATATTTGAAACTTGAAAAGAACTGTCCTTTTTTTACGTTAACCAAAATAATGATTCTCCGCGGACGAAGTCGCGGGCGGAAAGCTAGTATATATATATACAGCAAGTTATTACTTCATTACATCAATAATTAAGTCATATTATAATATTATTATTGGTAAAACACGGTATTCAACAAGAAATGACACCGAACGAACATAATTAATGGCCTTCACCTTCATTTTTTAAATTGGGTTTTATTATGAGTCAGGATCTTTAGTGGCCAGCATTACATATTTTCATATGAGAGAATATCCTTTTTTCCAGGGACTATCACAGGGACCATGGTATATGTAGGTACTTAAGTATGTTTTATTTTATTGTTTTCTTTAATAATATACAGTTAAGTTATTATACCTTTTTAAATTAGTTGGCTTATACAAAATTCACGGACCACGGGTAAAATAATTCCCGTGGTACCTTCCAGGTACTATCACAGGGACCATGGGTAACAAAGGGTGCTCAATACCTACCCTCCAGTCCAGAATATGAATATTCTCCGAATGCATTTATCGTAAGCTCGTACTCACCGTGACTAAAATACAAATATCTTAGTTCTGCAATGAAATTTGACTTTGTGCCCATATAATGAAATAAAGTAGATTTTAAAACCTATTTATTGACATAACTCTCAATGCTGTTGGTTTCAGGCCCATTTTGGCGCATGGTCCTTTTGAATAAATTTATTGGACGAAAAATTTTGAGCCTACCCATCCGCCATATATTACTTAGAAATATAAAATTTGATATAAGACACTTTTTATCGAATAAACAGCATGTGTTAACCAATTTGATTCCTGGGCCAGTAGGGAACTATGTTAAAGTGCCGTAATAAATAGAAACTTAAAATGTAATGTTACTACGTCATTGTTTACCTATACAACTGGATAAAACCCGTCAACTGCGACTCCGACTCTAGCACCTAGGGTCCCGCACCTGTCCGGAACTTATTTGTATGAAATATTACAAACATCATTTACTGTTTTAATAAAAATCGTACTTATGTTTAATAGCTTTATTTATAGCATCAATAAACACTATCACAGTTCATAAGATACAGAAGACTGACAGACCGGACGGACGGACGGACAGAAATGCATGCACACGTGAGTATTAATTCACTTTATATCCCAATGTATTTAAATATTCCTACACGCACTCGTATCAGTGATGGCTCATTACCTTTTCGCCGAAGCTAGCGGTCCTGGGTTCAAATCCCGGTAACTAGTAATTTATTTTCCTGAAAAATATCTAAGCATAGTATATTTTCCCGTCTAGGATATTTTATTACCCTCGGTGCTTTCTGAAATAAAGGGAGGGTGTTACTTTTTTGCGTTTCACGTAAGCAATCCGAAAAAAAGATTATTCTCTTTAACTTGAGAGCTTTCAAATTATGATAGTTCACATAAATTATAATAGAATAAAATAAAAATAAAACGTGACTAATTTCTTTTTCTGACAAAAATTATAATTTCGAATGTAAAATTCATACTATAGATCGTGGCCTTGTGCGGGACCCTACTTCAGTTTTATAGGGCGTATTATCCGTTTCAGAGAAAAAGGAGAGACAGACGGACACTTAAAAGACGGGACGACACCCTTAAAAGACGTTTTAGACTTAACCATAATCTCATGTGAACATGATGAATAACGAAAACCTATATCATTGCAAAAGTGCAATCAAAATCAAATTTAAAACAGAGAACAAAATAGGTATGTATCTTCAAGAAACACAATCTAAAGTAGCGTTCTCACTAAACCTACACTAATGAAAATAAAATCGTAGTTCAACCCGTTACCTTTTCGCTCTGATGGAAACGCTATGCTTAACTCCGTGAACAACAGCAATTCTTCAAAGTCAACGTTACACAATTGGGGTTGAAAATAAATGTGACATTGTATCAACACCCGCGTAAACGCGCACGCTTGGCATATTGACGGGACAAAGAAGTCGCGCTATTCGGACGAGATTTATCTGCCGAGACAACTGTTACACGCGCGTTGGAATAGCGTAGATGGGTTTCAGAGATCTATTGTTTTATATTTAAGAAGGGTCGTTCTAGCCCTCGATTTCTGGGTTATTAAATTACTTGGTCGACCTGTGTCTCAACATGGTAGAGGCTGACAAATCTGATTGCGCTTGCTATCAGTTTCAAGATGTCAGGAGTTGTTATAAAAATAGACATTTTATTAACCTCTAGGAGAGTGTGTTGAAATAGATATCCAATCGCAACCCCGAATTTTTTTGTTCCCGAACTGTTTTATTTGTCCGAACAATCAGTAGTTACAAAATCTATTTCTAAAGCCATGAAGTTTTTCAATTTTTTTAAAGAGTATACTTCAGAACCTATAGGTAAGGTTAGATAGGTTTTTTTAATAATTAATAATATCAAGTTAGTGGTTTCAGACAATTTGGATACACTAAACAGTTCGTAAATGAAATGTGACGTTGTAATAATAATTAAGCGATGAAATAACTCTTACCCTCTTTAAGATTTCAGAAATTAAGTAGATACCAAAACTTTACTAAGTTGATCATTACAGTACGTTATCTACCCTAACTAATCCTTGCCTACCCTAATTAAAACGTATTGGTCGGGCCTTCCTAAATCAATATTAGGGGAACATCTCACTCAAGTTGATAAGTACAATTCCAAACTAAGCTCTAGGCTTGTACTATCGGTAGAGACAATACCTTAGGTTGTGGACCCAAGTTCAAAACACAATAAGTACAAAAAAATTAACAACAAGCTATTAAATCCCGTTTTTCCAGACATAATAAGTGATTTGAGATTTAATCCGCGTACCATCTAGGTACGCGTTCATATTTAATCTTCATTGGACCGACCCACTCACGATTAAGTGGTCCACTTGGCTTTGAATTTCCTCTAACCGTCCCAGGAAATGATCATGTTTTAGTCATCATGCTAGCTGGCTTACTAACGACAAGGTCACTTGCATCCTTTAGGTAGTACGGTAAAATAGGTAATTTGCAGTTGTTATTTATTTCCTTTGTAATTTATGACACATTTATTAGCACTTTTCAGTCTTTGTAACAAGCCACAAGCATGACTGAAACATTCGGTAAAACCATTAACGCTGTTTCCAAATCTGAAAGCTGAAATTATTTCATCACGAGTAACAGATGGTTTTTAAGTTTTTTTCTAATAGGATGTTCACATTATTCCACCGCTGAACAAACAAAAGAGCTACATCAGTAATATAACATATCCCATAGTTCACATGTCACTTTTAGAATGGATGTCCTTTGTTCGGAGTTGTAAATCTAGCGTAGACGGGTACGGGTTCCCTCGTTAATAATCGGGAGGGAGCGCAGGAGCATGGCAACACCACGTGCGCCGATAATGGGAGCACATTAAAATGTTCGGCGGCAAATTATAAATGACGTGCCTTTGAGAAACGAGGAAAGTGAGAGATACAAATTACTTTTTGTAATGATGCCCGTGAAAAAATAATACAGTCATGTCATGTCTGAGAACTGTGAAGGGGCTCTCGATCTTTTTAGACATATTTGATTAGTACTTGGCAATTTTAAGCTTTTATCCGCGTGTTAAAATGTTTTTTTTAAACACTTGTTTTGTTTGTTTAAATAGTTATTTATGTAGCTGGTACATAATGAATGAAGCTTCTTAAGGTACAAGTGCTGAGTTTAGAGCGCGACCTTGCGAGTGCTCTAATTACAGGCACGAGTACCTTAAGAGATAATTATGTAGAGTTGCATATACATTTTTCTACAAGCTTAAAATGATAATGACAAAAATAAACAATCGTCAAATTTCTTGTATGCTTTCCTCGATTTTTCTGCTAACAAATTATTTACTTGTCAGCAAAGTTATTTTCATTATTCTGGTTGGCGTTAATAGTTTGTGAATTTTATTTCTAAATGTTTAGAAATTTCATAGGTACAAATTTTTAATTAGTTACTAAAACAGTCTGACGCTTTATCATAACATAAAAGTTGGAATGCCAAACGAAACGCCATTTTGTTGATATCCATATTGAACGTAAACATGGTAACCAAATAACAAATCGATGGATATTAATCGTCTTTTTTTAGAAACGATAAAAAAAAAACATTTTTACGTATAATTTGTCTCAAAATTAACTTTGTTTTTAATATACGTCGGTACTTATAATTGGTGTCAAAATATTTTTTACGATTTATTATACAAATTAGGATGTCAAGTGTTCACTAAACGCCAAGGCTGATATTCGGACTGACCGTAACCATGGTATAATAACAATGCTATAATAATTATCATAGAACTGTTATTAACATGGCAATGTTCATTATAGAATTGTTTTCACGCCTCGGTTACGCAAAAGGTGGTATTCTGATACCATTAACGATATCAATATTACCGGTTTATAGTAGGCGAGTAGAAAAAAACATTTTGACTGTCATTTGGTCTAAAGAAGTCAATCGATGCTGAATAGTAAACAAAGAGATAAGTATACGAGAAATATTTCTTCCGTAGCATCAGGTTCGGACTAAGGTGTGCCATATAAGTCAGTATATAATTTATAGGTAGTTTTTTTAATGCACGAATTGTACGCTAGCGTCAGTACACTTAAATTAAGTATCGCTAAGAATTTACTTACTTTCATTTAGGGGTGTTTTTTTCTTTTTTAAGTTTGTACTCTGACAACTGTCTTCAGGATGCGCTTGCGCTCCCTTATCCGTCCACTCTCAAATGCTGCCATTCGGTGACTTCTTTCCTTAAATACCATTCTTAATCCGTACTTTTTCTGATAACAATTTTGTTATGACCGTTTGATCACGCCTAAACGTAAATCAATATCACCCCATAATGTTAGTGCCCAAATTATCTAGAATGAGTAGGCTATCTATACCTCTAATTGTAACATTCCTATTTCTAATGTAACTAAATAACTTTAAAATCAATTTTTATAGCGATTCTAGCAATAATGACATCTATATTTTTATATTAAGAACGCCGAACTACCGTATAATTAATAATTAAAACGTAAATAACATAAATCACATCACATCATGCCGTGTGGTTGCCGGGTTGGAATAGTGCCACTCCATGTCTTCCCGTGGATGTCGTAAGAGGCGACTAAGGGAATAAAGGCTTGCAGTACTGTTAGGCGATGGGCTTGCCACCTGTCACTAATACACTGGGAAACATCTTAGCCTACTTGTGCAAAGTGTGGTTACAGAATTATCAAGAAGTTTTAAGACTTGTTGGTAATTCTTTAGCTCTGCCTACTCCACTCTGGGAATGAAGGCGTGAGTTTATGTATGTATGTACATCACATCATAGTGTTTTTATCAATTGGAGTTACTTTTGTGGCTGAGTGCTAATTCTTCATTACTCAAGGTCTATTGTCCATCTGATTGATGTGCGTTAACCTGCCTTCTGGTTATTAGCATAGGAATATAGCATATTTGAAGCCAGGCAATTAGCACCTCGTAGCCGGAAGCTGAATATAAAAGGTTAGGTTTTGTTATTTTGCAATGTAGCTAAGTGGAATTAGTCGGCTAACTTACATAAAATACGTTATTCATTATTATACAGCACAGGCAAGGCGATTTTTATATTTAAAATATTTATTTGATATTAAAAATTGGATATGAATACATAGGTACATAATGTATAATAAAATGGTTTTTATATTGTAACTTTTTTTTTGTAAAATTATGAGAAAGAAAACGGCATCTCGCACAGCTCTAGAAAACAAGGCCATCGGTAGGTACTCATATTATATATTGGTTGTGGGAATAAAATTATATTAATTTGAAATACATGCGATTGTGTTTGCTACGGTTAAGTAGATTTAATCCGCTTTCACGCTACTACCCTGCTCCTGTTTTTGGTCAGTATGCCCTTCGGGCATAGAAATACATATCTAACTTACCTAAGTAATTGACTGACTTACCTAACATGGCACTACTTCTGGGTCATTTGATTAAGATGTGTTGTCTCTGAAAGGAGATAACGACGGGACGACTTGGACGATGTAGGTTAGGTTAGCTACCCATGAAGAGTTACACAGGGTTCGTTACCCCGGCAGCCTTTCATGGGCTATTTTAAATTGTAGACAGACTACTTTTATTTTATTTAAGTACAATGTTCAATACGTACATACATTAAGTACCGATTTAAGTAGGCTGACAGGCACCAGTAATGTACACTTCACTCTTAATTCAAATTGTATTTGTTTAGCAACAACAATTTAGGTCCTAAATGGATTGTTGCTAAACAAATGCATAACCCTTATCTGCTGTAAAATAAGAAGATGGAAACAGCAACGATGTACACTTGGTACATCGTTGCTGTTTCCATCATCCTACCTACCTAGTACATTTGAGATCCTACCTATCAGTACCTACCTATTATCATTTAAATTGGAAAAACGAAGGTTACTTACAATTTACCGTATTTCGAGATTTTACACTATCATAAACATGTATTTAGAATTACCCATGAGAATGACTCGAACATGCTTACGGAGACATGGGTAATTCTAAATACATGTTTATGATAAAAACTCGAACGTAAAAACTCGAATTACAGTAAATTCTAAGTAACCTTCGTTTTTCCAATTTAAATGATAATAGGTAGGTACTGATAGGTAGGATCTCAAATGAACTAGGCAGGTAGGTACCAGTGGCTCAATCTGGCGGTGATCCTTTGCGAATCGGGCCAGTAGTGGAGGAAAATTGGAGAGGCGTGTGCTCAACAGTTGGTGCAAATGCGCTGAAGAAGAAGAAGGTACTCTAAGACTTGATAACTTTGGGCCAAAAGTACTTAAAGATAAAATACGACAAAAGGGGTTTACTAACAAACCTAGTTCTTAAGCAATAGCATGCACCTGCCCACTAAATTATCAGCACCACCAGCATCAGCAAAATGCAGTTGCAGAAGGACTTCAGAATCTTTCTAACATTCTAAATAACGATAACTCTAGCTCTCCTACTTATTAGAATTCGTCGGACATTATAAAAATCTTGACATGAGACATGAGCCATGAAATTTTCTTGTCAGAACTCTACACAATGCCACACCTAGTCACGAATATGATAGAATTAGTGACTAAAGCTCGTAAACCAGTTTACTGACGAGACGACATAGTAGCCTGTCATATTTCATACCTACCTACCTCTATTAACTACCTTCTTGCATCTACAGGGTGATCTGATCACTTAAATATGTCATGTTAGTTGAAGTCGATACATCGTTTTATTGCTAAAGAATAATAGGTACCTACTGTAAGTAGTTACAAGGTTATTGTTAATTTGATTTGTATAATTATAAATAAATAAATATTTAAGTAAATTAATTAAGGGATGCATTCTTTGATCGTAACCGTAAACGCAACAATGTTTCAGAAGAAAATGACGCACACCGTGTCTTGATCCTTGTGTAAAATTGGATGTTCGTTGCAGTCGTCACATCCTTTATATATCCTTTAGTACCTACACACACGAACG
The DNA here is from genome assembly GCA_927399475.2 of Acleris emargana. NCBI lineage: Eukaryota > Metazoa > Arthropoda > Insecta > Lepidoptera > Tortricidae > Acleris > Acleris emargana. The sequence goes on from OV656849.1 coordinate 9,853,162, forward strand.
CAAACACAAGCCTTAATCGGTTTGTCTAAAGCGGTATGCCAGCATTTGTAATAACATTTTCCGTGACACTCTCCATCTCTCCATACAAGATTTACCCTTTATTGAGTTCTTAGCATTAAAGTCTCGGATCGTCTTTACTAAATCCGGGTTGATTATTTCTTGGCCTTTTGCAGCTGTTGAGTCAATAGCTCTACTGACATTTAGACGCAGTGAATTAAAAAGTAAAAAGCCTTAAAGGTAGGTACTTAGCTTCAATGAAACTATTCGTACCTATGCAAAAAATAACAAACACTAAATACATAGTCAGTAAATTGACCACAAAGACCACGATGGGTTTTATCATCCACCGGTAAAGAAGGGTGAATCTACAGCGCTTCGTAGAAAAAGCTATCCTTGCTAGAACGAAGCGCTGTTGCAGGAAAGACTAGACAATTATGACGCTATTTATTGTTATAAATAATATAAGAAGTTCGATTCATTTATTTTTTCTAGGTCCTTGCGTTTGGAAAATGTTTTTATTTTGGTATCGAAATTTACAATTTCCACTCCTTACAGGGTGTCTTATGAAGAAATACTACCTACTGTTTCTTAGCAAAAAAATCAAAGCTGACTTGTTTTTATGCAACTATACAGCGGGATACTAATTCAATTATAAAAGTCAATTAACTGATTCATGTTGAATTTCCATTATGGTCGAATTTTGATCAATCCTTATTGCATGCGAATAATATTCCTGTTTACGGCATCGTGGTCACGATTGTTTTAATTATTAAATTCTTTGCGGAAATTGCATTCGAAAATGTCAATTGAATTAACAAAGTAACATGATTCCCAGTAACTTGGATGATTCAAACAATGTGGACGATGGAAATTTGTTATGATAGCCGAAAAATTGTTTTTTTTAGTGTTTTAAGAGCATTGTGAAGCGACACTTAAATCTCGTAGCTGTTCAATATTCTCGATACCTACTGTAGCGTTACCGCTACAAATCGCGACATATTCGCGTCAAAATTTGCCTGATTATTTTGTTTCTTTTTTAGGTGTTCAAACTCGTGTTAAAGTTGCTGGCCTGCGTTGTTAATCGTTTGGATTATTATTTTAAAATGTTGAATGTTTTGTCAGATTGTTGTTTTTTTGAAATTGGTGTTTCAGTCTTGTTCGATTTTTTACTTTCACTTTAATACCTTGACTCGTTCGTATTTTTTGGTCTTACCTTACAGTGATCACATAGCTGGGTGCACGGTCACCAAAAGTTTATATATCGGCCTGTCCGTTTAGCGAAAGAAAGAGAAGCTTTTATGGTTAATTTGCACCGAATGATACCGGCTTAGTCCAGGTAAGTTACTGCTTATTATGATCTTATTCAGTATTGATCTTTTCTCTCTACTTTTAGCCCCGTGCTGTTGGTCTTGCTGTTCGTTACTTAGTTAAACTTTTCATTCTAGTCCGCTTACCCCCCCGAGGAAATAGACCACGCCGTCATTGGATTAGACGATCGCTCACGCTTCGCGTTTTGCGTTACGCGGGTTCGTGCACGCGCCGCCGTACCTTAGTAGGTAATTCTGTAGCTCTGCCTACCCCACTCTGGGGTTACAGGCGTGAAGGTATGTATGTATGTATGTTGTAGTGATTATGAAAAACTAGGTTTGTGCATTTCTGTTTCATGTTTGCTGACATGGTGTTACGAGTGTACTATACTCGCAAGCGAGGCATTTAAGATAGTATTAAAAAGTAAAAGAGAAACAAGAAAGTTTGTGTTTATATATACAGGGTGTCCCAAAAATAGCACATCACAGTGACACTGGAGATTCCCCAGCCTCAGACGAACCAAACCAGCCTAACATGACCTCAGTAAAAGTGGCACCGTTTTCGAGTTATACCAATTTAAAGATTTTCCAAATTTTCACCTCATTTGACATTGTAAGTGCTCGCATTTACTGGGATAGCTTTAGAATTTAGTTTTTTTTATTTGTGCGCGTTTATGAATAGTTGATTAAGATGATAAAAGCATTATTATGTCAATAACTAACGTAAAAGTTGGAAAAATACTGTAATGAACTTGACTTAAATTATCATCAACATAGTAATTTAAACTTTGAACACCTGCCCTAACTTTTTTTTACTACAAACGAAATGAGCAAATCACTTTAAAAACATGCGTATTTTATGCCAATTCTAAAATGGTATGACAAATGATATCTTAATGCATTAAAGTAGGAATTCGTATGACATTTGCCAATATGGATCCTCGGAAATCAATGCTAATCATCTAAAAAATTATCTTGTACTCTACGATATCTCATTTATTTGTGCTCCTTTGAAGAATATGATTGATTTTTGGTTGACCTTGGTTCAAAGATAATAAAAAACGGGTTTAATTTTCATTAGTTTTTACAGTAAATGTTCGAATTGTTTCCCTCCGACTCTAAGGCACAAATGGCATCTTCGAATAAAATTTCGGTTTAATTTTCGTAAACTGGTTTCCGATATGTCTCGGGCTGCATTGAAGACACGTCGCCGTAGTTCCTCTTCGTTAATTATTGGTTTTGAATAAATATTGTCTTTCAAACATCACCAAAAATAAAAACATTTTACAAAGCGAAATCAACTTCCGTTAAGAGTGCCGAGTAGTCGTTTCAGATCCACAAACAAAATCAGAGTGACACGTGATATCTTAATGCAAAAAAGTAGGAATTCGTATCACATTTGCCAATAAGTATCCCGGCAACCAAACTAACAAATGAAACGCGATTAGCCGCTTTGCAAAATAATAATGTAAAGAATTGTAGGATAGTTATTAATTTATTGCAGTTGTAGCCCTGTGACCCAAACTACTCATACTTCGTTACCTTGCGTTTCGTGACTCTGATTTTGTTTGTGGAACTGAAATGACTACTCGGCACTCTTAACGGAAGTTGATTTCGCTTTGTAAAATGTTTTTTTTTGGTGATGTTTGAAAGACATTATGTATTCAAAACCAATAAGTAACGAAGAGGAACTACGGTGACGTGTCTTCAATGCAGCCCGAGACATATCGGAAACCAGTTTACGAAAATTAAACCGAAATTTTATTCGAAGATGCCATTTGTGCCTTAGAGTCGGAGGGAAACAATTCGAACATTTACTGTAAAAACTAATGAAAATTAAACCCGTTTTTCATTATCTTTGAACCAAGGTCAACCAAAAATCAATCATATTCTTCAAAGGAGCACAAACAAATGAGATATCGTAGAGTACAAGATAATTTTTTAGATGATTAGCATTGATTTCCGAGGATCCATATTGGCAAATGTCATACGAATTCCTACTTTTATGCATTAAGATATCATGTGTCATACCATTTTACAATTGGCATAAAATACGCATGTTTTTAAAGTTATTTGCTCATTTCGTTTATAGTAAAAAAAAGTTATGGCAGGTGTTCAAAGTTTAAATTACTATGTTGATGATAATTTAAGTCAAGTTCATTACAGTATTTTTCCAACTTTTACATTAGTTATTGACATAATAATGCTTCTATTATCTTAATCAACTATTCATAAACGCGCACAAATAAAAAAAACTAAATTCTAAAGCTATCCCAGTAAATGCGAGCACTTACAATGTCAAAAGAGGTGAAAATTTGGAAAAATCTTTAAATTGGTATAACTCGAAAACGGTGCAACTTTTACTGAGGTCATGTTAGGCTGGTTTGGTTCATCTGAGGCTAGGGAATCTCCAGTGTCACTGTGACGTGCTATTTCTGGGACACCCTGTATACTTTAAGCGGTCAGGCTGTCATGGATAAATAATCTCTATTTCCTCAATCAGTAATATTAAAGAAAAGTAAATTAAAGCTTGTCCCAGTAAAAAATGTCGCTTATACATACATACATACATACATAAACTCACGCCTTCATTCCCAGAGTGGGGTAGGCAGAGCTAAAGAATTACCAACAAGTCTTAAAACTTCTTGATAATTCTGTAACCACATTTTGCACAAGTAGGCTAAGATGTTTCCAAGTGTATTAGTGACAGGTGGCAAGCCCATCGCCTAACAGTACTACAAGCCTATATTCCCTTAGTCGCCTCTTACGACATCCACGGGAAGACATGGAGTGGCACTATTCTAACCTGGCAACCACACGGGAATGTCGCTTATAATTTTTTAAAAATTCCGTATTTAATATTAAAATTCACCAAATTTTCTAATACCGTTTTATTTGATATTCCTTTAAATATTATTATTTACGCATAAAGACCAGTTTAGGATTAGTTCATCCAGAAACTTCTTAATTTTCCCTTGACCCCTGCCATCAAAGTTTGTACATCGTCATCGGTGATCAGTTTGGAAGCTTGAAGTCTTGAACTGAAGTGGCACTACTTTTATGTTTTATAAGCTTCTGTTTCACACGAGCCCAATATTTTTCAATGGGTCGTGACTCCGGGCAGTTGGGAGGATTGAGAGTTTTTTCAACAAAATCGACATTATTTGCTTTGTACCACTCTATTGCTTCCTTCGTGTAGTGACACGTGGCCGAATCAGGCTAGAACAGGACAGGTGAAGTATGCCTCTTAATGAATGGCAACAATCGTTTTTTGAGGCACTCATTCAGGTATACATCACCATTTATGGTTCCATTAGGGCGTTTTCACTAAAAAGTGTACCCAATTAAGGACTGAAATTAAGGAACTTTAACTTAGTCAGTTTTGTGACGAAAATTAGCCATACATTGCGGCCGTCAATATATAGCTAATTTTCGTCACAAAACTGACAGAGTTAAAGTTCCTTAATTTCAGTCCTTAATTGGGTACACTTTTTAGTGAAAACGCCCATTAGCAAAATATGGTGTATTACTGCGTTTGCCACATGAACAGATCGCCTGCCACACGAGAACTTTCTTTGCAAATTTATCCATTTTGATAACCCTATACTCTTCACTTACTACTTTTCAGTAGGTCCCAGAATAATAGTGGTGTCCTGGAAGTCATTTGAATTCAAGTTTGCAGTAAGTTTCGTCATCCATAACAGTACAATAATTTTTTTTTGTCATTTTTGAATCTCGTTTTAGACTCTTTTGACTGTTTTGCATTTCTGTTGGGCACTTTAGTTTGTTTAAACGTTGTTATAGAACAATTTTTCTTCACTCGTTGCACTGTAGATTTCGAGGTTTTAAACTTCTTGGCCAAGTCTCGTACAGAGAGGGTAGGTTTTTTCTGTAAAGCTGTTATAATCTTCTTCTCGATATTCTGGTTTACAAACCCTGGTTTACGTCCACTTCCAGGACGTCGCCGTATACCACCTATCTCCCTGAACCATTTTAAAACCCTTTGAACGGTTCTTGTAGACGTTTTCAGCTCCGATGCCACTTTCTTCGCAGAGATGCCTTTATATTGAACATAATTGTACAAAATAAATTCGTGTAACTTTTCTTGCAAAGACGACATCGTTGAACATCTAGTACTGACAACGTTTTTTTTATTTTTTATTTATACATTATAGAGCATCCTAACGGGAAACATAGTTTTCAAACCTATTTAGATTTCATCCTGATATACAACCCCAACTAATAATGAGCGACATTTTTTTCTGGGACAAGCTTTATATACCATTTAAAGGGGGGTCATACTAAAGAACAACCAGACTAGAGTCCGGTAAAATATTTACACAAAATTGGCTCAATACGCAGAAGTTGACGTGTGATTTTCCAACGACTACAACTAAGACTACCTATACAGGGTGTCCCGGAACTTATAATATGGCATAAGAAAGCTTCTTTGTCAGTCCAGAAAGGATGTAGCTTTTACTTTACTACTTACTTTACTTTTCTATATGTTAATAAGTTTAGGAGTTATAAGTTATAAAGGCTACATTGCGGTACACCTTTGCCTCCCTTGACGTAAAATAACTATAATTTGTGTTGTTGGGACTTCTATAAAATCCTTAATAACGTAGCACTTCATTGAATTATTATAAATTTTCAAAACATTAACGCGTTTAATATTAATCCATTATTTCTAAGCCACTTCTCATTTTTATTCAACAACTTTGACATGAAAAAAAAACTTTCTAGACTAATGTTGCACGTTGTCTCAAAAAAATGGCGCAGTCAAGATTTCAAAATCGTGCAACAAGTAGGTACTTCCTAATATAGGCAAAACATAAAGTTGCTGCTTTTCTTCCTTGCAGCCTAATTTCGTTTAAATCTTGTACCCTTCCCAAAATACTCAAAGCTTAAATTAGAGAGTTCTGATCGATGTAAATATATATTATTTGTTGCAATTTGTCTATTAAACATTGGTATAGACGGTGGAAACTAGAATTCCTTGGGTACTTCAGGTATTTTAGGTTAGGATAGACCAAAACGCATAAACTGTAATAATTGGCCATAAATGTAATTAATTGTTGGTCATTTTGCGCGAATGGTTATATTTGTATGTACTTTGTCTACTTAAAACTAAGATATCCGGTGCTCTTAGGGTATCATATTTCGGGCCGTTTACTGCCATACCTATTTCACCCATATTGGTTTAATTGCATCAAATGACGTCTATTTTCAGAACTGTCTAATCTAAACTCTGAGCATTTTGGGACGGGTGCGAAATTTAAAGGAAACTAAGTCAAGTAAGAAGACAATCAGCTGTAACTTTATTTTTCAAATCTTGATTAACTGCGCCAACTTTTGAGACAATATATGCCACCTTAGTAAAGAGTATTTTTTTTAAGTATGAAGAGTCAAATTGTGGAAGGAAAAAAGAGAAATACTGTAGTGGCTTGAAAGTATGGATTTATTTACAATGCGTTGATATATTTTGGAATTATAGTGTTATTCAATACCTTTATTGCTTCGCTATTGAAGATTAGATATCAAAGTTTAAAATTACGAATTATAGTTATTTTTAGCCAAGAGTTGCAGTGGCATACCTCAAAGTAGCATTCTTTGCCAGTAGATATCATAAAAACTTTAATAACTCCTAAACCAATAAACTGATTGAAAAGTAAAAGTTATATTCTGGACCGATAAGGAAAGGGCATTTTTTATTCTATTTCGATTATATTTACGTCAAGTTCTAGGACATCCTTTATGTACAGTGGAGGTCATAAATATGTATACACTTTAGTACCTTGTCTATTTAATGTCATGTTCAAACTGTCATTTACGAATTATCACAGCCATTAAAGTGACAAGGTACTAAAGTGTATACATGTTTATGAACTCGACTGTACATACAGATGACCATCTATTATAATTGTTTTTTTTTATCTGCAATCAGTCGTATGACAATAATCAGATGTGTTGAGTGAAAAGGGGATTTATATTATTAGTAAACGAGTGAACGCGGCGCAGCTTATATAAACCGGCGAGTTTAAGTATAGTCCCGTCAGAGCGTACAAAACACATTTTAGTGCGTGCATTCTCAATTAGGCAGCAGGGCTTCTGTCAATAAGATCTAACGTATAACGCTTCCTAATTGAGAATGCACGCGCTAAATTGGTTAGTTACTTCTTTATTTCTCTTATTTCATTTGTCACTTACAACTAAAGACTATTGTATTACAAACTTAATTTTAAATCATTTATAGGTTTTGTTTTTAGAAGTAACCTGAAAAAAAAACTAAACAAGAAGTTTAGGTTATATCTTGTTTATTACCTAGGGTTGCACTTATAAATAATCTTTTACAAATTTCTAATCCCTTAAGATATTAATCATTGAAATAGGGGAGATAACGTTGGACGATTACAATCAGTACATTATTAACTCATTACGGTCATTGTATTTTATAAAGTACTAGCTGTTGCCCGCGACTCCATCCGCGTAGAAGTCGGTTATCGCTATTCCTTTAGGAGGTATTCAGCTTTCCAGAATCAAAAGTACGGATAGGTGTCAATTATTGTTAAGCATCGATAATAATTAATTTTAGAATCATGCTACAAGCACTTCTTAATTATAGGCCATAAAACGAAAGTCTGCAGTTTTTTGCTTTAAGAGTAGGAGACGGGATACCCAACTAGCTAAATAACCTTATAACATCAAGCTCAAGTATATGGCCAAAACTCTTGTAATTGTTTTATAAAAGCATAAGTGGTTCCAATGTCCATATAATAGCTCATTATAAAAGATTTTGACTAATATAGCTTTTATTCTTATAATTTAGGTTGGATAAAGGCTAATATGGCCGATTAATATGACGACAATAAGAATTACTCTTGTAAGAGTTGTTTTTAAGAGATTTTAGCTATCACAGCCTCTATTCTCATATTTTAGGTCGGAGAATGTATAATATGACCATAATAATAATTCCTCTTGTAAGAGTTGTTTCAAGAGATTTTAGCTATCATAGCCTCTATTCTCATATTTTAGGTTGGATAAAGACTAATATGACCATAATAAGAATTCCCCTTGTAAGAGTTGTTTATAAGAGATTTTAGCTTTCACATTATGGATACAGTAAAACTTCCCCTTATAATGGTTGAATATTTTGCTTTTTAGCCATATAACATTAAAAGCTGTATAAAGGTTTTTGTGGATTTTTTTTTTTTTTACGCCTGTAGGTACATTTTAGCTATTGCCTTTAAAGGGTAGCGATCTGGGCGTCAAGTTATGTTCATATCTCAGCTCACTGTTAAGTTATACAGCTATAACATAACACTATCGCTCAGAGTACCATGGCGAGCAGCTCACGCGGTCTACTGCTGTATTAAAATGCTGCTCAAGTCATTGGTCAAGAGCACCTAGTTTGTCTGGACTCTGGCAGCAATACTGAGTTGTTTAGCCAATTGGTCCAAGTGAAAACAGTAACCCTTGTAAGGCGCACCGTACTACAAACATGATGGTTTAGTGAGTGGGAAATTTGCATCTACCAGCAACGAAATAAAGTGCAATTAAATCGGCTCAATAATGCCATGTATTGTACAGTTGATACAAGGAAAAAAGCACTTTTTGGTCATTAAAATTTAAGTAGTTTTCCTTTTACAATCTTAAGAGGATCTCCCTACTTATGTATAAAGTATGATTGTTTTCCACCAAGATAGGTATGTGTTTCACGTTCACGTCTTTTGTATCATTATAATTCAATTCAGAAATTACAGTATCAAATGGGATCTAATTTAGCTGTGTTAACTACACAGGGTGTCCCAAAAATTGTATTTAATACGTGGTGACAGATGGAATTATAATAGTCATACTACTAAGCACCAAATATCTGATAAGCTCTTATACCTCTAGTAATAGAGACGAATCACATATGCAGTCAGTACTACAGACATACATCTTAGTCCACACATTAACATCTTGTTTTGTTGACTTGATGTAGACAAAATTTGAATTCCACGTCAAATTATCTGTCACGTCTTAAATACTAGTTTTGGCAAGCTAGGTACATATTTATCCGTGGCAAACCTTGGACATGGATGGTTGCTTATGATCTAGCGCAATATTTTTACCAAGCAACGTACACCCACTACCATTTATTAACGTTTTACACATTTCAGATTACCACATGACACTTGACACCAGCCGTTTGCAGAATTAGTGATTACATCTCCGTAAATGTCGAGGTTAACACGTAAGAGGGTGTACTTCAATCTTATATGGATGTATACTCAAGGAACAGCTCTATAGACTAAAATAAAACACTTAATACTTCTGCAGAATAATTTAATTATTTTAATGTGACCAGACTCAAACGCAATGCGCAAGTCATACTCACTGGCTGGTGTAGGTACTATTTATGATTAAGTACATTATAAGGAATGAAGGAACCTACTAATACGACTTAGGGGCCATTAAAAAACGAGCCTCCTCTTTTCTCAAAGGCCGGCTCACTTGTGATTCCTCTGGTGTTGCGGGTATTTTATGGGTTACGGTGATCACTTACCAACGGGTGACTCGCTGGCACGTCTGCCTACTTCTGCCCTCCTAAGCTAATACGCAGTAAGTCAGATAAAATCCCTGTAGCAATTTCAACCTTATTACTAAGAGAAGAGAACTAAAACTGCTTTGGTTATTGATTTTGGGATACTGCTTAGGAGGGCAGCCTTCTTCCCCGTAAAAAAAAGGATTTACTGCCTCCGGAGCCTGCTGTAGCATACTGCTCACATTTTTTTTATTTTCGCTATGTTAGCATAGCTAGGTACTGCAGACGATGCGGTAGCTTAATATTCCAAGTGACAATATTTTAAATTAAGCTCATGATTCAAAGTGGAGGGACAGGGAGGTAGGTATGCCTAAGTCAATGCTAGCAGCAGAGTCCGTTCCAAGGCGAGAACTGGTATGTCTGTATATATTGCACCTTACATTACAAACAGGTGCTACCTAGAGTGTGAATCGGAAATTTTCAAACCAGTCACGTCAGTTTACTACAGTTCATAATAAGTAGGTACAATCATAGGTTATCAAGAATAAATTTGGTTATCATATCACTTAGTTTCGGTGCTCAGTTCCAAAATTACCATACTTTTTAGCTATGACCAAAATTTTAAAATGTCCTTTGCCCTATGCAGTTTGCATTGGCTTATTTATCCCCTATTCTTATTTGTATGGGTATGTCTAACAGTTGTGGAATATTGTGGTCAGTGAGTTCAGCATCATATCGCGTGATGACTAAGTAACAGGATCCTCCTACACGGCCAGGACTGCGTCGTGACAGTGACTCAATCTACCGATGATGCAATCATTCGTAATGGATGCGGTGATTCGTTTATTACGATTGAAATAGTGATGTTGGGACAGCATCATTTTCATCGACAGATTTAAGATCAACCAAAAAAACAGAAAAGGGTTTTAGACTATGCCAAGAGAAGATAAAGATTAAAGTTGAATGTGTGACTGTCACACATATTCTTCTACTCCCTTTACCCCTCATTACCTCGGTTATGAAGAAGTACTAGTTCGGTGGAATTACTGTTCGAGCGACACTAATCAAATATAACTATTACACATAAGTAGGTACAATCATCACTTATTTCTAGTAAAAAATACACAATAGAAGTATAATTTGAACATATCAACACAATGTCAATCCATCAACAAATCAAGTAAAGGTTACACGATTAGTGCCTAATAAAATAATGACTTCATCGAGAAACGATTTGAATCGTGAGTAAAACTTCAAAATATTTATTTACAACAAGAAGTTTAATATCCTTTCGATCATTATTATTCGTGGGATTAATAAACTGAATAGGTAAATAAGAAGTGAGATCATTCTCGTTTTATCGTGAGGCACTGTCGTCGTCTAATTTTTTACGCGCGTCCCTCGTATCACGTCACTACTGGGAGGTAAATGTTATGGCGTCACTGAACCACAAGTTTCTATGTCACTAAAATGAGTGTGTGGCTTCGTATGAAAACTACACGACGACGAAAGTGAAGCATAAACAAATGAGTAGGTCAAATCTTCGTCGGTTACTCAATCTTAATACCTAAGGTCATATCCGTATCGGAGCATGCATGGACTTGTTTATGTACATGCGTTATGATGAATGAATGCAACGCCTCGTATTAAGCATTGTTCAGTGGATTCATTATTACAAAGTAATCAAACACCGTTAGCATGTTTATTATGGTAATTTGAAATAGAATTTCATACTGGACGATATTGACGGGGTTCCCAAAATTCAGTTCAGTTGGTTTAGTTGATTTACCATCGATTTTACCAAACTGGAATAAGACTTAGGTACTCCGAGATTAGTCTATACAAATTCGGCGTATAATCTATAACCTTATTCTCGATTGGTCAAATCCGTCCTGTCATTTATAGTTACATACATACATATCTTCACGCCTTCATTCCCAGAGTGGGGTAGGCAGAGCTACAGAATTACCAACAACTCCAAAAACTTGTTGATAACTCTGTAACCACAATTTGCACAATTAGGCTAAGAATAGTTATAGTTACTTCAGTAATTTATAGTTTTACTTACTTATTAGGGTTGGCCTAGTTGGTAGTGACCCTGCCTACGAAGCTAGCGGTCCTGGGTTCAAATCCCGGTAAGGGCAGATATTTGTGTGATGAGCGCGAATATTTGTTCCAGAGTCATGGAACAAATATTCGCGAGAGTACAAGCCTAGAGCTTAGTTTGGGACTAGGTCAATTGGTGTGACATTGTCCCTGATATTTATTTATTTATTTATTAGAAATAGGTATATAATTTGAAAAAGGATTTTCAGCATAAGGTGTACTAGGTTCCATCCATTGAGGGTCCTGAGAGAATCATGTTAGTCTTAAGAACTGAGTTACACCTAAAATCCTGGATTCTTACTTTCTAACTAGGTTAGCTAGGTTTAATAAAAATCGGCTGCACCGTTTAAGAGATATCCGTTCTGAAAGATGGTCGCCATTGTATCGGGGGTTTTATCTAATTAATATCTGGCTATGCTTCGCAAATAATTTACTTATATCAAAATAATGTAGAGAATTTTTGATACTTAAGGCCGTATCTATTAATAAACTCATCTTGGCTGAGATGCCCGTCACAAGATTCGTCAAAGTAAACGTCAAGCCATAGATAACTGTCATTTTTGACGCATCTTGAGACGAGGATTACAATCGGAATCAGTTTATTAATACCTACGGCCCTTAGCCCTTTTTGATCGGCGTTCTCCTTCACCTTCACATGTATTTTTATTCTTCATTTGCATGCATTTAACTTCTTTAAATCTTATTTAAAAGATAAATAAAATAACAAATACCTCCTTCAGAAATATTATTATCAGAGATACTTACGTACACTACCAATTAAGCACTTACAAAAGGGATAGAATTATACCAATTGTCACTTTGTCTGGATTGATCATAATGATCATCATAATGTTGTACTATAGATGTAGTGGATAATCCTTTTTCAATTAGCTTATAAATGGGAACTAGATAAAGCTGACTGAGAAAGCAAAGTGAATACAAACTAGTCCGACCAAAACCGATATCATACATTTATTCACTACATCTGTATAACATGCAGCAAAATGTCAATCCCAATACTAAAACCGTGTCTCAAAACTATAACTTAAAGGCAAAGTATCAATTAACGTGAAGTGCGTTCGCTTACTTAACATAAAGTTCACGCGTTGCTAATGCAAGCCGCGTTCTCTGAGCTCATAGCCTTTTATAGAATTCTTAATCAATTCAGATATTTCAAACACATTATAGCTGGTGGAGACGTTGGGATACTAAGCCGAACCTAGCTCTGACTTCATAACGAAAGGTGTGTCGCTGAGGAATTTGACCGACGCAGAATAGAACGTTTGGCTTAGAAGGGGTCACAGATTACATTAGCATTGAAAGTAAATTAATTTTAAGCGTTTTGCAATGACTAAGACCATATAATAAAGAAAAGCTGGTTTGACTATTAAGAGGTTATTACACCTTCCTTAATAAGTCACTAATAAGAGGGACGCAGCAATACGTCGGAATGAAATGGAAATATCTCCAAACGTATCTAACCTATTTCGGCGTCCCTCTTATTTGTGTCTAATTCAGAAACGTGTAATAAGCTCTTTGCCTGAGCGCGCTCTCGAGTACAAAGGTATGTAGGTAGTACAATTGCGCACTTTATTCCAATTTACTCGTATGTAATAATTAAAAGTGTAAACATGTCTTTGCACTCGACTGTAACCCACCCGAGAATCATTTGGCCAAGGTCGACTTTCTGCGAGAGCGGTTACACACATATCCTATTTTCTCGAATTTAAATTGGACTCGATGCGAAAGCGCTCTTCAGCTATTTTTCGACCGGCCGGCGGCACGAGATTTTCGATTTGTATGAAATAACCATTCCCACCGAAGGTGCGCGAGGAAAATGATTTTTTTCAGTACTAATTTCAATTATCGTCTCCCCTCGTCTCGCTTCGCCTCGCTGGTGGATAAGCACCTTAATACATCACTTAACTTCGTGTCAACCGAACTGTTACACTGATTCTCCTGCGAACCTATAACCTAATTACCCTTTCTTGGACGAACTACCATATTGATACGATTTGCATGCGAAGGACCTATCATGCCTTAGGTTAATTTAATAAATAATGAGTAGTAGGGCATTAGCACTGAAACGCCATGATGTCTAGCTGATAACTGCAAACTCACCGTGTGGCAGCGAAAACCTACATAACTCCCCCCGTAGTTGCGTTAACAGATGATTCGTATATATTTTTAGTGTAACTAATATCTTATGATACCATTCTAATTTAGTTTTATCATTATTGTTTTTTACATACGTAGCTAAAACACCCTTTGCGAGTTGCGTATACCTATGTGAAAGTAAACACGGGGCTCTAAAAAACAATCTCACATCAAAGCAGTCAGTAGGAATGCCTAGTAGCATTCTTCGGCCGAAAGTGGGGCGATTTCAAATAAGATTTCTGGGAAGAGTAGCGCTGCTGCCAAATGTTCGATGCACCATTGCCATTGCCAAGCTTCGGTTGTCAATACGCGTTGACATTGTAAGGTCTGCATTTTTCAACCTATTGAATGTGAACCGGCGCTAAGCGGCGCTTATCTGTACCTATGATTGTTTATTTACATTACAGAATAATCGTAGTACTTAGTGATTTCGACCTGTAAGTGCGTATAATGTTTATTGGTACAAGTGTGTTTGGTATTTTAGCATGCCAACATGCAAGCGAGATAACCGCGTTTCTTATTTTTTATTCACTATAGTCGCTAATCATCAGTGAGATTCAAAAATCGTCTCCCACAGTCAATTACTTTTTTACGTAGTTTTTAGGGTTCCGTACGCAAAGGGTAAAAACCGGGCAATAGCATGTCGGACCATACTCAGAGTAGGGTTTCGAAGCCGTTACTACAAACAAATTAGACCTCGCGACAAAATTAACTTTGCCTATGGAAAACTATCACGATACCTATTCTCCGAACCCGTTTATTGTGCCTGAACATCATGCTTATCTCAAATTATCAAAATCATCACGCTTATGTTTGTCTCAAAAGCAAATTTCTGCTAATGGCTAAAGAGCTTAAACGCCACATGGTCGTTTCTTCGTGACTGCTAGTGCTAGCAAAACGCGGTAACAAACAAAATGACGTTATTACGACCGCTATGCTAGTCCAAAGCGGGCATAGCAAACACTGATAAATGTTTATTTTTATTTTTATTGTATTATTTTGAGACAAATGTCTATAAGCATGATATTTATTAGAACACCTTAATAATAAAAAACACGTTTCAATTTAATTCGGGCCCCATGCTGGCTTAATCCAGCGCTGACTATAACCGACCTGGCCCTGGCCCCTATTCTACGCAGTAAAAAGGCGGTAAAGTCTTTGACCTGTTAAACTCGACCGCCATTACTGTCAAGTAAATAAGAGCTATCAAAACGCTGACAATACGATAACCGGTCAAAAACGACATGATTTTTACCGTGTTGAATAGAAGCCCAGATCAACAACGATATGGTTTTTACCCACTAGAATCTCGACCCTGGGTCTCTTTTTTAGTCGGTAAAACCATATTGGCAACGTTATGATAGCTCTTATTTAGATAATTGACAGAGATGGCGGCTGAATTTAAAAACAAGACGAGAGCATTTATAAATATGGTTTTACTGAAAAGTTAAAATAGAGGCGGAACCAGTTATGTAGAAGGACCAATGATGGACTCTTGATTCTTATTTTATAGAAGATAAGGGTTATTCATCTGTTTTGCAACACTAAATTTAGAACTGTATGAAATTTTAATTAAGTGTTAAGAGTCCATTACTGGTGCCTGTCAGCTAAAAGTGTCCATCACTGGTGCCATCACCCTAGGCGGAGCCACTATAGACTAGGCTTAACTCGTCACCAACATCTTTTTTTTTTCAATATCTTAATTTTAAATTAACAACATGTCTTATTTTTCCGAAAGACAATCGGTTAATTTTAAAATAATTTAAATTTGATCTGGTTATTGACGAAATAACTTTAGCATAAAATCCGACTTTCTAGTTGTTCGCAGTTCGCTCCCCTTTAAGTATTTATTCGCACTGCGAACTACTTACTAATTTAATTAAATACGGATATATATTCATTAATTAAAAAATAAGAAGTTGTATCAAATAAAAGAGTAGGTACAGTCAACAGCATAAATAAGTGATCATTTATGTACCTTGTCACTTTAACGTTATGTTTGAAAATAGTGAAACGATTGAAAGCGACAAGGTACATAAATGATCAGTTATTTATGCTGTTGACTGTACGAGCAACTGGCACAGGCCGGAAAATCATGTCGATTTTGGTTCTATTTCTATCGAAATATGTATAAAGGAAAAATTAAGTGACGTGTTTCGGAGGCATTCCATCGTAATCCTCCGAGTTGGCAACGAATTTGCGGTCTTAGGATTGCAGACTTCAGATTGTAGCCTTGAGAATGCAAAGTTATGAGTTACAGATCCCACTTACCATCAGGGGCCTGTTTTATAAAGCTGCTAATTATAATTTTCAGGTTGCAAGTTTTCATTTGACACAACCTCAACCAATGACGACCAGCCATTTGAGCAGTGTTGCCAGTTTAGACCTGTAAAATTGTTAAATGTACCTTTATAAAACGTGCCCCAGGTGGCCTGTGCTCGTTTACCTTCTCCATGCCATTATGCCATTTGCCATTAGGTATGAAAAATAAAAAGGTGAATTTAGGCTTTCCGTGCGTCCGTCCCTTGTTGCTTAGGAATTATAGGTTCACCTGTCACCATATCAAAATCATTTTTGCCAAGCTATAACCAATTAATTAAAAAAATTAGGACATTGTTATACAATTAGAAACTTTCTGAACGAAAAGGAACTGTCAACATAAATTTCTGTTCACATAGATGCTAATTGTATTTTATTGTGCCATTTGTAGGAAAAAACTAAATACAATTTTAACTGTAAATCAAGCACAGTCGGTTGCTTTTCACTTGTCAAAGTTGGCAAAATATATAAAAATGATGTATTTTTTTAAATTGTCGCCGTGTCATGGGAACTGTCAAAGTGTCGTCTTTCATGAAAACAAATTTACACAAGAAAAAAAGGCGGGAAACTTCGAAGTGGGCGGCCGCGATTTTTTTCTCTTAAATAGGAAAAACATTTGCCTATCAAAATATTGTGATCAGTATTGTATATTATATTTGTATATTAAGTAGATTAGTTTGTAAATATTGCAGTAATTTGGTAAGTTTTATTTATTTATATCGCAATGGACATTTCGGATGACCCCGGCGGGGGCTCAGTCCCATTACCGGTTAGTTTTGTAGTCGTATCAAATGAATCGGGAATGGAGACAGATACGTCTTCAGTATCTAAACGGCACAAACGCAGTCGCGTACACAAATCTCAAAAAAGAAAAAAGGAGCATGGTACTGCTATGTTAATATCTGATTCCAAAGATTGCCACTGCACGGGTCAGGATACTGATGTGACCGAACCACCGGAAATTAAAAATCCTCCTACTCCTATTAATTCCTCTCCCGTTGTTGATTCAACTCCCCAAAAGTCTCCCCCGGTCATAGTAACAAGAAACCTCTATGATTCGACAGATATTGCTCCATACATAGTGCATATTCAACGCCAACAAGAGTCTCCTAATGACGGCACCACGCTCCACCCCATCTCATTGGGCAAGTTTTTAAAACGCTACGCATTTCGCAACATCATTGATGGTAGTGTTAAGAGAATCGGTAGAAACAGGTGTTCAATATCTTTTTCCAAACATGATGACGCAAATGCTCTCATTGGTCATAAAAGCCTGGTTGAATATAAATTTAAAGCCTTTATACCTTCATACAATATCTCTCGGATGGGTGTTGTCCGAGGTATCCCTACAGATCTTTCTCCCGAAGAAATAATTGAATCAACATCAGTTCCGAATGGATGTGGCAAAATATTGAAAGTTAGACGCATTAACACTAAACAAATTATTGATGGAACACCTATTTGGAAGCCGACACAGACAGTGGTTGTAACATTTGATGGTCAGGTTCTTCCTAGCCGTATTTTCATGTGTTATAATTCACTCCAAGTGCAACTGTATACATACCCAACCATTCAATGTTACAACTGCTGCCACTTTGGACATACAAAGATTCAGTGTAGGTCAAAACCACGCTGTTACAAGTGTGGTAGGGATCACTCTGGGGACACTTGTAATACTAGTGAGGATTTCTTGTCTTGCTGTTTGTGCGGAGGTGTACATTTCGCAACTAACAAGTCATGCCCAGAATTTCTTAGACAACAAAATATTAAGTATGCCATGGCGGACAAGTGCATATCATATGCGGAAGCATCCAGATTGCTACCACCCTTAACTAAGTCTTATGCTGAGATTTTAGCTATGCCTAAAGACCAACCTACCATATTGAGTAATAATACTAATCATTTCAGACAGCCATCCACCTCCCCAATGTCATACAGAAAGACTGTTTTTGCAAAACCTCGCTTACCTCCTAAGTTAGGTAAAGGTTATAATATTAAGGAGCATAATGGATTAGTCCAACAACCAGCTTCATCACTGATGAATGGTTGTGCTTTAAAAAAAATTAATACAGATAGCACACTCAATATTTCTGATATTATTTCTCTTTTAAATTCTCTCATTAAGTCAAAAGTAATTGAACCGTCCAACGCTGCTAAATTATCTGATGCTATCACAGTACTTAACAACCATAATGGATCATCACAGATCCAAAGCAGTTCAGTGGAACTGCCGAAGCATTATGAATAAAAAAAGTGAACTCTTTTATTTAGTTAATAATTTTAACCCATTTGTTATAGCATTAGCAGAAACTTGGCTCAAGCCAGGTTCTGTATTTAAATTAAGTGGCTTCTCCTGCCTCAGGGATGACAGGTCTGATGGCTATGGAGGAGCTGCTCTTCTCATTAAAAACTCTCTTTCATTTTCCCAATTCCCAGTACATAGTGATGATAACTTTTCAGTTGTAGCTTGCATAATCAATGGAGTCTGTTTTGTATCCATTTATATACCTAAACCTTCACTCCATGTTTTTAGTGAATTAGATGTTTTATTTTCTACTATCCCAAAACCAGTGATTATTATGGGAGATTTTAATTCTCAACATAGATCATGGGGTAGCTCATTATCCAATTGTCATGGTGAGGACCTTTTAAGCTTAATAGATAAACATAATCTCTGCATACTTAATAATGGGTCTCCCACGCGTCGCACGGAACCAACAGAGAATGATAGTGCTATTGATTTAACCATAACATCTCCTAGTCTAGCTTCCACTATTTATTGGGAAACTCTACACTCTACACATGGCAGTGACCATTTTCCAATAGTTTTAAATTTATCTGTGTTCATAGTTAATAATATTCCTAGGCCTCCTCCTCGTATGAAATATAGATTAATTAGTGATAATTGGAGTGACTACAAGCAAAGTATGGAGAATAAAGTCCAAAATCTTGTGCCTATTACAGCACATAATGTAAGTACTTCTGCAGAAGTGTTTAATCAAAATTTAATAGAAGCTGCAGACACATCCTTCCCGCTTAAAAAACTAGCTTCTGATAAGTTACCATGCCCACCATGGTGGGACAAAGAATGTAGTATTGCTGTCAACGAAAGGAAAAAAGTTGAGAAAATATATAATGTGAATATGTCACAAGATAATTTTAATTATCTAATGGAAGTTATTTCCAAAACTAAGAAAACACTTAAAGATAAAAAAATGGAAGGATGGAGGAAATTTTGCTTATCTATATCTCCTAATACTAAGGCCGCTGAAGTTTGGCGGAATATACGCAGATTTAGATCAGGTATTAGTACAACTAACTTTACAGTTATGCCGCCTTCTCTATATAATAGTTTCTTAGATCGCTTGGCGCCGGCAACGGTCCCCAATATAAACATGTTTATAAACACAATTCCTCCTACTATTTATTCATGCCCATTCGGCCTTGACGCTTTTTTCTCACTTAATGAACTGAAAGGTGTCTTATCGCAGACCAAGGATTCAGCACCGGGCAAAGATGGCATTCCTTACTCTTTGTATTCTCATCTTGGTGATAAGGCTTTGGAGTACCTTTTAGAGGTTATCAATGCTGTCATCATGACAGGTGCCATTCCTTTAACTTGGAAGACCCAAATAGTGTTACCAATTCTAAAACCAGGCAAAAATTCCAAGGATCCCACATCTTATCGCCCTATAGCTTTATCGCCAGTTATAATAAAAATTGTTGAACATCTAGTCAAAAATAGACTGGAATGGTATGTAGAAAGTAAAAATCTTATTCCTAATAGCCAATATGGATTTAGGAAGGGTAGGAGTACGATAGATAGTGTAAGTGTTTTTTGTACAGATATTCGTATTGCTTTTTCTCAAAACGAATCCGTTATTGCAGCATTCTTAGATATTAAAGCGGCATATGATAATGTTGTTATAGAAATTTTGATAAATAAACTGAAACATTTAAATATTCCTTACATTCTATCAAATTTTATATTAAACATGTTATCTGGACGGGAAATCACCTTAGATTCCACTGATCTCGCAAGAACCGTGTGGAGAGGCTTGCCTCAGGGCTCGGTACTAAGTCCTCTTCTCTATAACATATACACTTCTGACCTTGAATCCTCCGTCAAAGACTGTAGAATATTACAGTACGCTGACGATTTATTAATATATTCCGTAGACAGCTGTCCGAAAGTTGCGTCCTTCAATTTAACTAACACATTAAATCATCTTAGGAACTGGTTGAATGAACATGGTTTGGAGCTTTCAGCCTCCAAAAGTACAATTGTTACATTTAGTCGTAAACGTAATTCTCCTCCGGCAAACATTTATTACAATAATGATGTTTTACCTGAAAAGAGTCATGCCAAATTTCTAGGGGTTGTATTAGATTCAAAGCTTACAGGTCATCCACACTGTGAGCATGTAGTATCAAAATGTGAGAAAAATTTAAATTTACTTAGATGTCTCACTGGTGTGTGGTGGGGCGCACACCCTTTTACGTTAAAATTAGTTTATAATGCTTTAATAAGAAGTGTGTTAGATTACGGCACTTTTCTTTTAGAACCTTGTAATATGGCTGCTTTAAAAAGGTTAGATGGTATTCAAGCAAAAGCTTTAAGAGTGATTATGGGAGCTATGAAATCTAGCCCCATTAATGCTTTACAAGTAGAGTGTGGTGACCCTCCTCTAGAATTAAGACGTCAGTTTTTGGCCAATCGTTTTTTCTTCCGTACTTTACAGTTTTCCAATCATCAACTTCGTCCAAAAATCCAACTTCTGTCAAATCTTGTCTCATCATGTTCTTATTGGAAGTATAAAACGCCTCCCTATTTGGTAAATAGTTATAATAAATCTTTGGACTTCTCATCTCCTACTTTTCAGACAAACAATTTGCCTCTTTTTGAATGCCTGTTTCAGGCTCTTTTGTTTGAGCCAATCATCTTTTTCAATTTAAATATTGAACGTGATGATCCACATGCAAACATAAATCTGAACTTTATTTTAGATGAACGGTGGCATGATTGGCATCAAATTTATACCGATGCTTCTAAGCGTGGCACTACTGGGAATGTTGGTGTGGGGGTATTTCACAAGCAGTATAAGATTATTCAATTGATTAAGCTTCCACCCGAGACGTCGGTATTCACAGGGGAATGTTTCGGCATAGTTAAAGCATTGGATTATATTTTATTAACAAAGCTCAAAAATACCGTTATATTTAGTGACTCTAAGAGCTCTCTTGAATCCATAGTAAAATTTCCATTTCGCTCTAAAACACATTACCCTTTAATTTTTGAAGCAAGAGTCAAACTTTTGCAATGCGTAAAACTTGGATATATAGTAAACTTGGCATGGATACCAAGTCATTGTAACATCTCTGGAAATGAGCGTGCTGATAAATTAGCTAATGAAGCGGTGGAGTGTGGTGACGTGTTCCCTTATATAAATTTTAGCCATGATGTGGTTACTCTTCCCAGGATTTATCTCAAGGAATCTTGGGAAAAATCCTGGGAAAAATCTTCTAACACTAAAGGGAAATATTACAGGAATATTCAGAAAACTTTACCATTAAAACCTTGGTTTTTTAAGATTCGTTTAAGCAAAAGAGCCACTACAGTCATTATTAGAATGCGTCTAGGCCATACATGTTCTCCTGCCCATCTGGCTCGAATGAAATTAACAAGGAGCCCTGCTTGTGACTGTGGGGATGAGTTTGGGGACTTGAATCATATATTTTTCGCATGCAGTTTGTATGACCATATTCCCTTTTTTGAAAACCTTATTTCCCACCATGTCCCATTCCCTACAAATATGAATATCCTACTCTCCTCTCTTGATCCTTCTATTTATTTGTTTATAGAATCTTTTATAAATTGTAACAACATTAAAATAGAGTCTGACCAGCGAGTCGCTGCACAAGCATTTTTTCAGAATTCTATATATGGCAACAATTTTATCTGTCAAACTAATTGTCAATCACAGTTTTTACATAACCTAAAATATAGCATCAGTGTATCTGTTACGGAAGTATTATCGTGTTATAATGGCTAAACCGATCAGAAGCAGTGCAAGAAGCATGTTATTTTCTATGATCTCTAACTACAATCAGGTTAGAAGTGACGAAAATGAGAGATTACTGAAAAATAAACGAATATTGGATGAAATCATTCAGACGACCGGTAAGTTATTGTCAAACAATGTTGATGCTTTTAGTGGCACTCTTTCATTTACATAATAGGAACGTTGGTGTTTTTGTATTATAATACCGTACGTAATTATTTATTTTGATTCTAGCTGGCGTGCGTGATGAAAACATTAAGCAAACTATTGAAAAGCTAGTAAAAGAACTGAAGATGGATATTGATAACAAAGAATCAGAATCGAGTTATTTGGCAAAAATATCCATCATGACAGGTAATAAACTATATTTGCTTGTCAAGAGTTCTCAATATATGAATGTGTTGATTTCCTGGACTAAAAATGTCTCCTTTTTCAGGTGTAAGCATTAGAACGCTACGTACAATAAAAAAAGAGGGTTCTACTAACCAAGGTGAATGGAATACGCCAGGGAAAAAACGTCCCCGTCCATCTACTGTGTCAAAATTAGACAATTTTGATGTGACAGCCATCCGTAATAAAATTAACGAATTTTATTGTGTCAAAAAGCAAGTTCCTACTCTAAGAACATTACATGCAGAATTGAAAGAATCTATAGGATTCTCAGGATGTTGTGAAACACTGAGGAAAATATTACACCAGAATGGATTTCAGTTTAAAAGAAATCAAGAGGAACGCTCCATTCTCATGGAAAATTTTGAAATATCTGGATGGAGACAAAGATTTCTAAGAAGTATACACAAGAAACGACAAGAAGGAAAATCGATTGTTTATCTTGATGAAACATATGTCCATCAAAACTATAGACCAAAAAAGTCATGGCAAGGGCTTTCGACTTCCGGTGTTGTTGAAAAAATTTCATCTGGCAAAAGGCATATTATAGTGCATGCTGGATCAGAGCAAGGATTTGTGCCAAATTCTCTGCTTGTATTTAGCACAAAATCCAAAGCAGCTGATTATCATGATGATATGAATAGTGTACATTTTTTAAAGTGGTTACGTGAAATGTTGATCCCAAATTTGACGGAGCCGAGTGTGATTGTAATGGACAATGCAAGTTACCATGTCACACAAATAAATAAGCCTCCAACCATGCACAGCTTGAAGGCAGACATTCAAAAATGGCTAAGGGAAAATAAAATCCCATACGAAGAGTGCTATAAAAAAGAGGAATTGATGTGTCTTGTTGAGGAAAATAGAGTTGGTCCTGTATATGCAGCAGAGGAAATATTGAAGCAGCATGGACATGAGGTCCTTAAATTGCCCCCATACCATTGTGACTTAAATGCAATTGAACTCATATGGAGCCTGGCAAAGCGAAAAGTAGCTAGCAGAAATTTGGGACTACATGGTTCAGAAACTGAAAACTTGATCAGAGAATGTTTTTCAATGATTACACCAGCAGATTGGAAAAAATGTACAGACCATGTAATCAATGTAGAGGAAAAATACAAGTCTAAGGATAACATTCTTGACACTGAATTGGCTCCATTTATAATACAAGTTCGTGAAACTGATGATGAAAGTGATGATTCTTTATCAGGTGTTGAATTTTTGGAATCTGATTTTGATTATGACTCATGAATAAATGGCTTTATCATTTTATAAATTTGTTTTAATAAAAAATACATTAGGTATATTAATTTATTATTGACTACTAAGTACTACCTACGTAAACTAAACAGGTATGTTACCAGTTTAGTTTATATAGTACCTACAGTCGAGTTCATAAATATAATTATGAGCAAATCCAAGGCTTCAAAAATAAATGAGCATAGAAAAGTACATATGAACTGATCAAATTTACCAATCAAAAATATGTACACACATCATCTGTCATATTTATCTGAGCATATCACACAATAATATGTAAGCAACTGAAAACTGATAAATATCTGTACTAAGTACTATTTTTCAAAATTATTTAATCAAGGCAAAGTGCACAAATATCTATGCAAAAGTTCTTTCAAATATTTATAAACATGTAGTGGCACAAAAATATCTGTACTGACGTTTTACAATGTTATGTGAACACGTTGCTGTTCATAAGTATCTAAACAAACACAAGACTTAACAATTTGACAATCATCGAAAAGAGTACCGTACTGTCAAATCATACATTTGTCTCTTTCCCTTTCAATGTGACTTCATAGAAGTGTCATTAGTGTTTGCTTGCGGTTTCTAATATAGTAGTACAGATATTTATCAGTTTTCATTTGCTACTATTCTAATAACGTAATAATATAAAATATAATTACATCAAGCATCAAATAACTTTTATCACTCTATACTTTGTGTTACCAGCTAAAGATTTTTTGAATTTGCCGCTTTTTTTTTGTGCAACGACTCACTGGTCAGACTCTATAATATTTATTCTTTCTTCGAATACTTTTTTACATGTAATCTATTTATTCTGCTATAAAATATAACCAACTACTGTACTGATCCATAGTTCCTTATCCTTTCCGTTTTTTCGTAGTAAAATAATCCGTGTTAGTTTCCCTAATTTTTGTTAATAAAAAAAAAAAAAAAAAAACTTGACTAATGGCAAAAGCATTCGTGCGAGTCCAGGAAAAAAAAAAAAAAAAAAAAAAAAAAAAAAAATTTACACAAAATTAGTATTTTAGAGACCTATTTTTAGTGTACATAGTTCATTATATTTCGGAGTAGTTTATTTTAATACTTTACTTTAATTAATCATAATGGGACGTAAATCACAATCTAAACATGCTCCTAAAAAGAATTCTGGGAAAGAAAATAACAGACTAAATCAGAATATTCGAAAAGAGCTGTCCCTTTATGTCGACAAGTTGCTTAAGTTAACTAGTGTATTCCAAACGTCGATGAATACAGCCAAAAGTTGGGACCATCATTCTGATATTGTAGCGATTCTACGTGAGATAAAGAATATTGAGTCTCCTTTAAGCAGTTTTAAGTCATCAAAATCACGTCAGTCAAGGAAAGCTAACTTTTTCAGTTGGTTAAACGAAAATGGGGCGGTTTATGAAGGTATAGTATAACCTATAAATCATAAATTTTGTTTTCATTGCAACTAAAACATTGAATTAAAAAATATTTTAATGTAACATTTGTACAGTAGAATTCGAATACCTATATAACGACTTTGTTTATAACGGTCAACTGTTTTTAGCGACGAAATTACAATAAAATGGTTGGTTTCATATAGACATACTATGTAAACATGAACTTATTGTACGACTCCAGTGTAAGTGACCAACTGCTTATAACAACCTATTTTGACAATAAATGGTTCGGTTAGAACGACACGGGCAGTGTTTTATTTACAAATGTTTGTAGATAGGACTTTCTACCCTCTCTAAAGTATGTTGATTAGCTTGTGTAAATTACAGTCAGTGTTTTTCATCTGTTGAGACAAGGTTAACCTATAATTGACGACGTGGTTTCAGAGCATTGTCAAAGTAACACTTAGGCCCTGGTGACATAAAGTTCTAGTCAGGACGTCTCTGAGACGTATACCACGGCAGTTAAAGGTTAAGAGGCCACTTTATCTAACTTGTTTGCTCGAGAGTTCAATATTTCTAACTTCACTTGCCTCATCAACCTTGTATATTATTTTAAATATAGTAATAAGAATAACTGTAATATTAATATTAAATATACATAGGTACATATAAAAAGCAAGCTTTAATTTTCTGGTTGTTTTGTTTGGTTAGTACGACCAAGTGTTGTTGGGCCCTTGATGGTCATTATATCCGGATTCTACTTTATATGTTTTTGAAGCTATACATAAATACCACACGAAAAACAAACTTCAGTCTTCAACATAATATTGTAAGAATCAGTCTGCAGGAACTAAAAATCTATAATCAGGTTTCATAATTTCTAATAAATTCTGACATATTTTACCTTACCTTGCCTTATTATACCTTTTTGGACTTAAAATGAAGCATGCCTAGACAGAAATAAGGGCAAGGAATTTTCAAATTGTATCTCTGACTGCTTCATTTAAAATATTTTAGCCATCTTATTCTTGCAAGTTAAATTTTAATATAAATATATTGCTGCTACAATGCTATAGTATTTCAATTTGGATTTTAAATAATTTACAGGCATTGACATTAAAGAATTTGAAGGATATGACTTGGGATTGGTGGCGACTAAAGAATTTACCGAAGGCTCCCTGGTGCTGACTCTGCCTCGCAAGCTGATGATGACAGAGCAGAATGCCAGGGACTCGACCCTCTCTGCTTTCATAGCTGTGGACCCGATATTGCAGAACATGCCAAATATTACGCTAGCACTGTTTTTATTGTTAGAGAAGAATAATCCAGGTAATCATACAAAACATAATAATGTACTATGATAATAAGCATGAGTGTTTGCTTCTGAGTCTTGGATGTTTTCTATATTTGACCTCTTTTATAAAGGTTTGAAGCTCTAAATTCAGCTTTCTAAAGTTTTGTTACGAAATAATTATGAATTTAGATCTGTGTTGGTAGGATGGCTAAATTCAGTTAGGTGCAAAACTGAGTGAATATTAGCACCTTAGTAGAATGTTAATAAGTTGCTGACAGTCAATGGTATTTTAACATCATTAATACAGAATAGGACTCTTCGCGTGCAAAATTTCACTTAATTTATTTTTGTAATAATTTTAGTTTTCTCTATGGCAACCTTGTATAGGGAAACTATTTAAAGTAGAAAATTCCAACGTCTTTAAAATAAAGTATCACCTGCTTAATTCAGGGACGTAGATTTGTAGTTATTGTAGAATTATAGTTTGCTGCCAAAGTGAACTAACAACCAATTTGTTAGGCTATTTGCATCGGTGAAAAAGTGAACCTTCGTACCGAACGAATGTCGCCAATAACTACTTCCTATGGTAATGGCTGATTTAATAAATTTCTGACATATTTTAAAGAGACTGAATTTCCTTAAATTTCCTATTTCCTTATTTGGAACGCCACAGAGAATTATAATGTTAGACACTTAAAAAAAGTGAAATTTAACAGTTATGTGGTAAAATTACGGAAAAACTGTAAATGACAGGTTAATCATTTGGTAGACGGATTTGTAGCAAATTACAAAGAGTTCTATTCTGTATCAAGCATTTTAAAATTCCTTTGATTGTCAGCAACTTATTCACATTCTACTAATGTGGTAATATTGACCAAGTTTTGCACCCAACTGTAAAATGGATATGCAAATTTATGATTAGCAAAATAATAAGTAATACTCAACTTACATTAACATGAAATGTTCTTATTTCAGAATCATTTTGGAAACCTTACATTGATGTTTTGCCTGACAAGTATTCCACTGTTTTATATTTTGCACCCGAAGAACTATTAGAACTGAAGGTTAGTATTCATATGGTTTTCCCATTTACCAGGAAGGGAGTTTATGCCGTAAGGCCTTTAAATCTGAAAATGTCTGTGTTTTTTTTTCAAATCCTCAATAAGCAGACATGGACAGCAGTAACATGAAAATCAGTAGCAACTTGATCCTTGCATCAAATTCTGATACTGTTTGTAACTGCCAACTATCATTACCATTACCAACTTAGAGAAGTAAAACGGTTTTTTTTTCATTTTCAGCCTTCCCCAGTATTTGAGTCATCACTGAAACTATATAGAAGCATTGCCAGACAGTATGCATATTTTTACAACAAGATTCATACTCAGGACCTACCCGTCTTGAAAACCCTCCGAGATTTATTTACATTTGAAAACTACCGGTAAGATATTAATACTTCAAAGTGGGTGGTTTATATTATTTTTATTTCTAAAATAATACAAAAATGAAATATAAAAGATCTTATGCCACATTGCACTTGCCACATAATACTGAGAAGTAATAGATAAAAATAAATAGATGAAAAATCAGTTTTCATATTTTTCTATAGTTAAAACTATTATTGTTATATACAGGCAATAATTAATGTGTTATCTATTACATATAGGTAATTAGTTAATAATTTATTAACCTAGCATCTTAAGAAGGCTACTTAATTTACCACAAAAGTTATCTAATTTGTGCTTGACATATTATATTTCCACACCCTAAATTCTTAAAATCAAAAAAATGCATGTGCAAACTAACATGTATCTCAAGCAACTGTCGGAGCTGCCTCTAAAAGTAACTAGGGTAGTGTCATCATTCTAGATTTCAATGTATAAGCAAAATGGCAATACTTATAATTTTATTTAACTTTTGCTGTCTTAACTACCTGCACTAACCGCCGCACTCAGAGACGTCAATTAAAGTGAATGCTTGATTAAAGTTGCTGCTGTCGCTTTCTTCGCTATAGCAATAGAATAAGACAACACGAAGAAGCATTATATTTAATTGACGTCTCTGAGTGCGGCAGTTAAACACGAGTATTAATTGTATCCTGCTGTCTATCGCTTTCACACTCTGCCTGTGGGTCTAGTATGGTTGCGTTTATCGCGTAACAAATTGTGGATAAAGCATCCGTTACTTTCTAACACGTATATAAGTACGAGAGTGACGGATGCTTTATCTACATATTATCACGCGATAAACTCAACCATACTAGGCCCGCAGGTACAACATGTTCGTCACTGCAATAGATTGCCCAGTACTATTAATACTTTAGTCTGCTGTAATAGTGAGAAGATTAAAATATATACCTCTCATCCCCCTGAGCTTGCTGTTTCCTCCCTTTAAAAAAGTCAACTTTTTTACAAACATTAAGGATAGTTTTACAAGCTAGAAAACAATTCTTTAAAATATAATTTTTCCTCAATATGCCTACAGATGAGTTCTTATTATTAAATGCAAGTTTTAGTTTCAAACCCATGATTTTCTTAATTTAAGTAAGAATTGAGGACTAACAAAGAATCGCAATTTAAATCTCGCACGCTTTTCTACAATAATATAAAATTATTGTATGTTTGTAATGAATAAACTCAAAAACTACTTAACCGATTTAAAAAAAAAATCACTTTGTATGGAAATCAATTGAATAGCATTAAAATAAGTTTTTATGTAACATAATTGATTATTTTAATTTTAAAATCCCTAAAAAACATGCCTATAAATATATAGCCTGACCAGAAAAATATAGATACCTCACCATATGGCGGAAATTATAGTGATCAAAACGGATAAAAAAGTATTAGTGTCGACTCCATTAAAGGTTTTTTTATTTTTTCTGGTTGGGCTTTACCTACCTACCATTAAATGACATCGAAAGGCAGTGACCAGCATTTTAGTTAATTTGTATTTTATCCAATGAACTTGAACTTGAACTTGATACCTACCTACTATGAAATGTCACTTTGAAATAAGTATTTGAAAAATTTATCGATAAATTTAATATCGGAAGGAAGTCCCTAGTTAATTAAAGTTTTTGCCTCAAAAACTTCTATACCTGCTTATTACTAATTTATTTACTTCTTGTTTATTTTTCCCTAGCTTGTATATTTTTTATAGGAAGTTAAAAAATGTTAAGGGGCACACTTTTTAAAGGGGAATTTGAGAAGCATTGAAGGGAGTAGAATTGTGAATTTTAATATTTTCACTCATAGGTATAACGTAGCAGTTGCAAACAATTTTAAATTTCGCCGCAAAGAAATCTAGAATCAATGTACTATAATATAGTCCTTACACGTAAAATCAGGTCACTCACTATTAAAAAGACTTAAAAAATATATATTATAGGGAAATAATGGATAAATCCATAAAATTTCAGTCCATGCTTATAATATTGAGAACATAATCTTCTATTGGAATGGTTTTCTTAAAGAATTCCACATGTATTCTGGCGAATCATTGCCATTATGCGAGTCCAAGGTGCTCATTGTATAAATATTAGAATTGGAAATCATTGGGCTAATGCTTCGACTACTGCTGTGGTTCTTATGACTTTTCCTATGCTCAAACACAGGTGATGGAATTTTCTCGTCACAGAAACTGTCCTTTCTGGCAGCATTTCTTTGCTGCTTGTACTTTAACACAATATATGTCAGTAAGAACAGTATCGTGGAAAGCCCTAGAATACTTGCTGTGGCGATGGCAACTGATCTGGTGTTATTAGGGAATTTACTGGATATACCTGGCTTTTCCGTCAAAATTTCACTTCTCTCGTACATTTTGACTTCGAGTTTCTCATCTGACCCAGAAGCAATATTGCTGTCGAAATCCTTGAGGTGTTGTAAATCTTCTAAAATAATCACACCATCTCCATCCACATCTTCAACAGGTTTTTTATTATCAAGCAGCGGCGATCCTGAAATCAATCCATAAGGTTAACCTGAGGAAACTATAAATAAGACGGTGTTTTTAGATTTCTTAGGAACACATAGGTTGAGTTTGTAATTTGAAGCATTTCGGATCAAATTAATTCATGATCTCTAGAACATCGATCAATGGATGGCATTACGTAAGTTATCAATTAGAAGGCACTTAATTAAAAAAAAACCGCATACATTGTTTGTTGTTTACCCCCTCTAGATCGAATTTCATCAGGCATACCAACGTTGATATGATTTTCATTAGCCCTAATGTCATGAATGTCATGATAGTTAAACTTGTATGTCCTATTGTTTACTTGTACTAAAATTAAATGCTCAGATATTACTAAAACTAATAATGATTATTCCTAATGATTAATAGACATATTGATCTAATTACTGTTTGGACCAATAATTGTTTGAACGAAATGTAGGTAAATAAAAAACAAAAACTCAATTAGGTGAATTTTACCCACATAGGTTAGGTTAGTTTAGAGTTGCGACAAGGCGCAAAGTGCCTCATCTACGCGCAATAGAAGTTTTTACGTATAAACATACATAATAAACGTTAGGTTTTAAATATTATAAGGTTTAGTAATATAAGGTGTTCGGAGGAATCCGATAAGTAAAAATAGGGCTTCTCGTATTTAGAATTCGGATTTAATAAAATACCCTAATAACCTACAGAACCTAAACTAAAATGCTATGCTAAAATTACAGCTAATAAATGGTTATTTTTAAATTAAGGCTAGTCAAATTAGTGTACCGAAAATAGGGTTAAAAATTTCGGGCTACAATAGGAGAACCCTTTGCCCCACCCAAATGACTTATGCCAAAAAACTTCTTTGTCAATATTTTCTAAGAACCATTCATTATCCTTGAAAAACAAATAAATACTTCTAATACAACATAATAAATACTTCTTAGAATGGAATTGGCAAATAATAATGACTAATGGTTACCTGTATTTATTTTTGGTATTCCTTTTGCCGTAGCAGTTATATTATTATGTTGCATTATCGACAATAGTTTTCTCCATTCTTCCTCTTCCTGTTCATTCAACACTCGGCTTTCTCTGTTTGTGTCGTTGATAGTTGTGTTTAGACTAACGACTGAACCCCCATAAGAAGTCCCATCGGCATCTTGTCGTATCGCCGTGGCAGCGGTATTGTTATTATCAATATATTTTCCAAACAATGATAAAATACCTATATTTTCCGCATTCTCATTAACATTATTGCCAAAGTCCATGATCACTGGTATGTAAGTATAGTTTCCTTGAGCTTTAGCGGTTTGTACATTAGTTGGTTTAGGTAAACTGTCATGAGTGTTGGCTTCTAGGATGGCTCGCAGTGGATATGTTTCTTTCGATATCGGTTCAATGGAAGATTTGGTCAGGAAGGGCTCTGGCGGGTTTGGTTCCTTTGAAGCGTTGTGGAAAATGTCTGCTAGATGCACGTGACTCGATCCTCGTTCCCTGTGGTCTACTAGTTCAACCAGAGTCATGTTTCGCTCTTCGAGTATTTTGCCGAGTCTTTCGCTAGCTGCAAAGAAAAATATGGGTATATACATGTAGGTATACAAAAATATTAGTGATCAAAATTAGGTATATAATTATAAAAATCAAACATTGTCGACTAAAAAAATATAACAATCAATATAAGACGAGCAGGGCACCCGCAAAATACGTTTTCTTCCATAAGTTCGGAAATCTTAACCCTACTATTGCGGATAAAAACGTTGTAAACGCTGTTTGATAAGGTTTAACTTTTTAGTGTATGACATTTAAAAAATAAAATATTGACCGTTATTCCTTATAAAAATATTGATTTTGTTATTATAGCTAACGTTCATTATATCTCGTAAACGTTAGTAACATGAAAATAGTTATTATGTAGTTATATCTCGTGGGACGCACACCCATTTTAGAGCTTTAAAATAATTGTCTAGTGTGTAAGATTTTTCTACTTTTATTTTTTTATAAGTAATGTTACTCACTCATTGTGTCGTTTAATATTTCCTCTATCTCGAATTTGGCCGATTGTTCGGTAGTGCTTGATAAAATGGGAGCCTTCGTCATCGAAGTTGACATAAACCTAGACATGTTAATCCGTGTGGGTTTTTCTCTAACTTTCTCAGGTTGTGGCGTCTGTGTGGTTATAAAATCTTCTAATTCTGTGACATTCTCATTGCTATTCTGCGTAACCGTCATGTAAGGCTTCTGCGTTCTTTCGATAAATTCCGAAGCTGACACTAAATTTGGCATGCCGTAAAAACTCTTATGCGGTTCGTCCGTTGCATTTGGTATAACTTTTTGTTTAAGCCGTTTACGTTTTAACCTGTTATTAAACGCCTGAAGTCTTAACACTGAGTTATTTACAGCAGGTCTTAC
This sequence comes from Acleris emargana, assembly GCA_927399475.2. Lineage (NCBI taxonomy): Eukaryota > Metazoa > Arthropoda > Insecta > Lepidoptera > Tortricidae > Acleris > Acleris emargana. The sequence goes on from OV656849.1 coordinate 9,886,332, forward strand.
AATCGGTGCAACTGGAGGTTTATCAGTATAATTTATTATGTCCCCAGGAAACACTTCTAGTATCATGGTAGTGGTCGGTTCGGTTACGGATATACTGTTATTTTCGACTTCATTGCCCTTGAAAATACCGGCAGTAGTAAAAGATGTATACGAAGTATTATAATTTTCCGAATCCGATACTGTTGTTTCGACAACCTTATCTGTAGTTGTTGGTGCAATTTCAGTCACATGCTCTATATTGTTTTCGTTAGAGGTTCTGTTTATCATCATTGGAATAATGACTTTCCATTCCTCAGCTTTAGAAGCAGCCTTGTTGTTCGGAAAAGGTTTTCTTGCACTCAATGCTATTAAATCTCTGCCTAGTTGGGTTTTAAGAGTGGTATTAAACGTTGGCCTCATTCTGAGTTTCCGTCGTATCCCGTCAGGAAACCGACGTTTAGTGATAATTTTTGGCCTTTCACTAACCTGTTCGACTTTTTTCTCTGGTATTTCTGGACCTATATTTACAACTTTTTCAGAACTCTTCGTGTCTAAGGTTACAGTGGTTGTCTCAACCGTGTCTTCGTCTGTTTTTGTGCTAATTTCTAGTAGTTTTTGTTGTTTTCTTGGTATATTATTTTGTTGTGTATATTTACTTTCAGTTTCTTTTAGTTGGTGTGTTTCTTCATGAGATTCGTCATGAAATAGTTCTCCGATTTCCCTTGAGCCTTGGTTTGGTGGCTCGGTAATAGGATCTTTTTTCATCGAAAAAATAGCTACACCTTTCCCTTGCAGCAAATCAGTCAAAGACAAGTTGTGTCTTTGCAATATCTCACTCAAACTAGTTCCGTTGGATCTCTTTAAGATTTGCTTCAGCGAGATGGCATCAAGAGGGTTCATCTGTAAAATAATAGTTAATGTTAGTTAAAATAATAATATTATGTTCCATTGAAAGTGACATAATAATGAAGATATAATAATAACAGTAATAATATAGGAATATGTTAATACGGCCAAAGGCATCTCATGTTATGTCGGTTCCTGAAACTGTTACCACAGATTACTCTTATATAAGTACCTGCTCCAAAATATGGTCAATGGTTGGTGCCGTTTTGTGTTATTATACTAGTTTGATAGTGTTGAATATAAAACACGAACAATTGTCTAACTTTTCTGCAATTTATACTTATAGGTATGATCATTGGTGGTTTATTATAATTTATGCAGTTTATTCTTATCATGGCGGTAAGAGCGCTGTGAGTTCTGAGCTGAGAACTTATTTCCAAATCACATCAATGCAAGCGTTTGACGGCAGGGCAATCTTGTTAGATGGTAGTAGAGATCCGGTCAGACCCTGAATGCTGAATACTCCATTTTTAGGGTTAGGTATCCAAAATGGCAAAAACAGACCCCTTACAGTTTCGTCATATCATGTTCGTCCGTCCGTCCGTATGTCACAGGTATTTTTAGTTATAGTTATAGTTGTAGTTTACTGTAGAGAATAATATTGCATGCGTTAATCACATTTGCAATCAAAGATTCGTGATGAATAACTTGCCCGCTTTAATTGCATCTCAATATATTCATTCTTGGATTCTGGGCGAATTTCTTGAGCTTTGTCGTGGTACTTTGCTCGTAAATCGTCTATCCTTAAGTTTGTTTTAAGCGATTGGGCTTTACACTCTTCTAGCATCTCATTATAATATGAATCCATTCCGGGATGATAATTTGTTTTTTCATGACATTTTAGACGGTGTAGATGTTTTTTCAATTTTGAATTTTGCTTGAATGTCATGTTAGTCACTTTCTCTTTAATCTTTCGTATTTTTTTCAGTTCTGACCGCATAACCTGCGTTCACATTAATCTTAATTACGCTAGCAGTACGTACTTATAACGACCGTCTCAAGTGTTGTCCTTCTTTTTTATCGAAAATGGCGACTTTTTTTTCCTGTTTACGGTTCCGTACCAAAATGATAACAAAGGAACCCTTATGGTGCGACTTCGTTGTTTGTCTGTCGGTCTGTATGTCACATCAGGTTTTCTCAGAAACAATAAATGGTATAAACTTGAAATTTGCCATAGTTGTACGACTTGCTTGCCCGCATCTGTTTTTAGTAACAAAGGTACGATTTGGTCTTAGACATAATTGAAAAGGGGTCTAGAATGGGGGGTTGAAAATGAAAGTGGTTTGATTATAGCAAATGGGGTGTCACGTGGGGTTTTGAGTATAGGTGTCTTGTATATGCTGCTACTTAGTTTTGTAGTTAAATGACAAAGTATATATTGCTCACGGGGGGCACTCCATACATGTAACGGAAGCAGTTGTATTTTCAGAAAACATCTGCGTGCGGCACGTACTTTCGACAGTTAATTTAAAATCACGTTAAGGTTTCTAAGCAATTACTTTGACTCACTAAACGCCCTACGCTGAGAGTGGATCGACATGCAGTTGCTCGGTGATTTATTATTTATTGCTTTGTTTCTATACAGTAAGTAATGACAAGAACTATTTTATTTTGCGGCAAGTTGATATATACCTATTGTCGGACGTGAATACATCCAATTCATCTATGAACGACGTGAACTTAAACCCTATTTGAATTATTTACATCTTGTAAAGGACATATTATTATTTACATCTTAGCCTACTTGTGCAGTGTGGTTACAGAATTATCAACAAGTTTTGAAAAGTTGTTGGTAATTCTTTAGCTCTGCCTACCCCACTTTGGGAATGAAGGCGTGAGTTTATGTATGTATGTAAAGGACATAAATGGTCTACATACTTAATATGTTACTGAGAAATATTAATGTTTTACTGTAGACAATAATATTGCATGCGTTAATCACATTCGTTAATTTCGTTATCAACATTTGCATTCAAAGAGTCAAGTAATGAATAACTTGCCCGCTTTAATTGCATCTCAATATATTCATTCTTGGATTCTGGGTGAATTTATTGAGCTTTGTCGTGGTACTTTGCTCGTATATCGTCTATCCATAAGTTTGTTTTAAGCGATTGGGCTTTATACTCCTCTAGCATCTCATTATATGTATCCATTCCGGGATGGTAAATTATTTTTTCATGACATTTTAGACGTTGTAGGTGTTTTTTCAGTTTTGTATTTTGCTTGGATGTCATGATACTCACTTTCTCTTTAATCTTTCGTACTTTTTTCAGTTCTGACCGCATAACCTGCATTCACATTAATCTTAATTACGCTAGCAGGTACGTGCTTCACAACCGTCTTAAGTGTTGTCCTTCTTTTTTACCGACAATGGCGGAAAAATGTTCCTCTTTAGGGTTCCATACCAAAATGGTATATAAGGAACCCTTATGGTGCGACGTCGTTGTCTGTCTGTCTGTCTGTCTGTATGTCACAGCAAGTTTTCTTATAAACTATAAATGGTATAAACTTGAAATTTGGCATTGTTGTACAACTTGCTTAGCCGCATCTGTTTTTAGAAGAAAGAAATCCGGTCACGTGCAAGTCGGACTCGCGAACTGAGGGTTCCGTATTTAAGATAATAAGCATGGTAAACGCAAAAGAAACTACTCATTTTGTTATGAACTTTATTTTCTTTGCAATATTAAAAAAACCGGTCAAAAGCGAGTCGGACTCGCGCAGTCCGACTCGCTTTTGACCGGTTTTTTTAATATTTGATAAAATTGACTTCTGTGTGTTATTTTAAAACTTTATTTATATTTATACACGTTGATTTAAGCGAAATCAATGAGAGTGTCAAGTTTCTGTCTTTAATTACGTATAACTATTAATGTGAGAAATATACACAAAAGTACCTACCTAAACTAAATATTAAAAATGGATATTTAAAGGGGGTTACCTAACTTAAGTCCAAAATTCGAGTCGATAACTGTTTTAATATCTATGAATACTAGAATAGACCTCTTAAGTTTTGACAGCTGTTCCAAATTTAAACTCATAACATAACAGTTATAACGTTACAAAAATCTATACTGTAATAACATTACACCTGGGACAAGAAAGTTCTCATAGTAAAATTGGTTGTAATAATGCTGGTAATTTCCTACGGGTTTTGAACGCATAATAGAGGACTTATGATATTTTGTCATCTTTATCTTAACCTAACCTAACCACATCGCCCTAATCTTTATTACAATCGGTTAAATAGGTTTTAGGCATTTCAGATCACTAGTATCGGTTGTTCAAACCAATTAGTGTCAAATTCATACATGGCATTTTGAACCTTTTTTTTCTTACAACCTCCTGTAAACGCCACAAAAGAATACTCAAATTATTAGAGTTTGTCTTAATTATTTTTATGGTGTAACGAAACACTTCATAATTGAAGAGTTGTATAATTTGAACCGTAATAAATAGCGTCTTTACACAATATGTGTTATTAATTTATTACGATGCATTTACCATTTTTTTTAAAGTGAAATAATAAAAAACGGTCAAACATACAAGCATCAAATACTAAAAAATGGTCAAGTGTGAGTTGGGCTCGTGGCGATTCAATTCTAAATTGAATTCAAATCAGAATGAAATAATACCTACTGTGCGGCGGCACGGGACCATCGGTGCGCGAATAGGACTCGCACGTATCCGGTTGTTATCCATGATATCCCAGTAGTTGGGTGGATCAACTTTTTTTTTGTTGATATTCTGTCCCGTAAGCCAGGAGACAACAGTGATAGAGTTTCTTAGAAAAAATGTTATAATATATACTTCCAGCACACTCAGGAGAAAGGCCATAAAAGAATGGGCGTGTATTTGCCAATAAAACAGTTTTTTAGTGGACATATCCTTTGAAATCATAGTTTTAAAGAGTGACCCTGGAGACGTCACCATGGCAACGAGCTACAAAGAAAAGTTGATTGACCCAGTTACATACTGGCACTATGTCAGTTTGCATTGGACAAAGATGAGATGACACAAAATCGGTTTACACATAACGCAAGCTATCCAGGATAAGATCCTGTTTTTATTTAAAACTTTAATTGTAATTTGGATATCTTAATTTGAAATTTTAAAAAATGCTACTAAAATCGAATTACCGAAAACGCAATGGCAAGATGTGACATAAAACGCAATGTAAGCTTTACAAGTAACAGACTGCCTCCACAAGCAAAAAATAAAGAACTTTATAGTTTTTGTAATTGACCCCAAAATTACTCCAAAATATGCCACGGACTATAACACGGTAAGTATATTTAAATCTTTATGGCTCTCAAACCCACTTACCATCTGGTGGGCTGTGTGCTCGCGTGTCTCCTTTAGGAATGCCGTTTTTTATATACAGTACTTGGAAGACCGAGTGTCCGTTAATTTATCTGAAGATGACAACTTCCAAGATCGATACGTTGTAAAATATCAATACAAAATAGGAATATTTTAATCCTTGGACATTTAGTTACAGCCGAAATTATAATAAATAAAAACAATAATTGCTGAGATACTACTGATTTTTGGAAAATACGTGACTTTCTTGCTACAAATGAGCTTCGCTGTAGGTACTCCCCTAACTGAAGTGTATCGATCGAATAAGCAATAATTATTTTATTTTTATTTAAATCTAGAGGACGCCCGCGACTTCGTACGCTTAGAATGAGTTTTCCGTGTCTCCCCCTTTTTTAACCCCTTTGCAGGTGAATTTCCAAAGACCCCGTCTCAGTGCACCCCCCATGGGATATTTTAATTTGGAGTCTAGTAGGTCCAGCGGTCTGTCTGTGCGTTGATCGATCTCGATCAATCAGTGTTGATTGATCACCGGTTTCTTTTATATAAATATTAGATAATGCTAGCCATTATGCCTACAGTAGAATACCTATTACAGTAATACGCAGAAATGAAGTCAATCCTGACATTGCACAAGCATAAAGTTTCTGGATATGAATAACGTTGACAGCATTAAAAATGCCTTTATTTTATATTATTCTTTCTGACGCAACACATAAGTTTTGCATTGTTTTACGGCAGTCAACAGCATCAATCTTCAGAAACATCGTGTCATGCATGCGCTAAAGCTAAAACATAGGTACCTGTAGCTTCCTTGGTGGCTCGGCGGGATCGGTTGGATCGGTTGGATAGATTGGACCGGGTGGATCGGTAACATAGGTGTCGTTTTGATTATCGTTCTGTGTCTCGAAACTTTTATCCATTACATCTTCCACTGAAAACTCTGAAAATGTATTTGGCCGTTTGTATTCTTTTCTTTTTACTGTTTTAACGTTTGTAGTGCTGCTAAGTGCTGTGTGCTGCCCGGTATTTAAATGTAGTTCTTCAGACCTTTCAAGATCTTCGGTCGCATCTTGTTCACTATAAGAAAATCTAACAGATGAGTTTTTAGGGACGTTGTCTTTATCTTCGTCCATCTCGACCTTCGTTGGAACGTTTTTATTACCTCTCATTTCCTCAGAGTTGTCAAAGTGAGTATTGTAATCTGGTTTGGTTTGAACCTCGCTGTAAAAATCTGGGAAACCGTAGTGTTTATGACTTCCTTCCTCTGAGTCATAATTCTTGGGTGGATCTGTTCTGTAATTTTCTTCTTGATTCAGTTCCTTTGAAGCCCATCCATTTAATTCACTCAATTGTGGATAGGAATGGATAGTTGGTCTTTTTTTCCTCGTACTTAGTTTTCGTAATGGTCTTGTCTTGGTGTCTGCTTGTTCCTCTGGGTATCGGTAGAGTCTGACGTCCGGTCGCTTACGGCGTCGCCTCGGAAACTCTGTGGTCTGAGAAGAGTCATAGTCAATGTCGAGGTAAGGGTTTTGGGGACCTTCGTCTGGCTCCGCCTCTCTAGATGTGTGTGGTCGTCGTCTACGTTTCCGAATAGGTCTGCGTCTGACCTTTGGCTCATCGAGTGGTTCGGGAAAAACATGGGTAGACTGTGGTACCGCATCTATCGCCTTCCAAGGCTGAAATTTAAAAAAATAACTCGATAAACATGAAAATTATGGTAATTAATTGAATGAAGGATTGTATTTAATCAGGAATTGTATTGATCAAATAAATCAGTGTAAATGCCGCTCTGAGTAACTTTTTGTACAAATTAATGTCCAATTATGTCTAAACTGAGACAATAATACGGTTTCAATTTCATTTCTAGCAAAAACGAAATCCCACAAGTATTGCCTTAAATTTCACACGTCACAGCAAATGTTCACACTGTCTGTGTGCTGCACATTTTTCTCTCAGTATTTCGTAAGGGAAACTTGTTATGTAAAGCGTTTAGACGATGCCGCATGCTCCATATACCGTTCATTGTTTGTTAATCATTAAAAAAGTGCGAGTCTTGTGAGAACAAATAACAATGATGCAGAATATTCGGCAAAAACGAATCGATTATGACGTAACTGAACAGGTGTGCGTGTGGATTGAGTGAGCACCCTTCCGAAAAAAAAGATAAAATGCTGTTCATTTAGTAAAAGTTCTAAAACAATTGTAAAACTAATCTCTGTATTTGTAAAACCACAAATAAAATAAAAAAAACCTTTAACATGTGCTCACTCAGTTCTCACAATCTACCAACGAAATCAGTGAATGTATTCATTTAACATTATAATATTTATATACTAATATTTAGTAAAACCTATGCTAAATTACCTTTATAATTTGTAGATCACCTAGTCACGTATTTAAGGTTTTACAAATAATTTACTATGCTCACTCAATCCACACGTTTTCGAAAACCCGATTTCTGATAAAAAACTGAAAATTTAAACTGCTATATATGTATGTGTATAGTTTAGTAAAATTAATATGGGATTTTGTAAAATACAAAACGAACCATTAACGTGGCAGGTTTTTGGATAATAAATTTTTGTGAGTGCTCACTCAGTCCACATGTTATAAGTAAGTTAAAAATGTAAATATCTTAAGATTCGTAGTATCACAGAAACTATAAACTAGTTCAACTTTTAGTATTTTTTTTTACTAAATATCCACCATCTAATATTTTATATTCGTTGTCTGTTTGTAAAGATATTCAATTGTAATTTTTCTAATGTAAATATATCAATTAGGTTGACCACACTTCTATATCATATCCAAAATACAGGACTTTTTAAAAGAAAACAAAGTTTTTAACTTAATCAGTCTTCTTTATTGAAGTAGGCAATATAATAATAATCATTTTTAATCGACTACGGCAAAGCAAAAAGGAGGTTAAAGAAATTTACAAAAATATTATTAACGGGTAAGTAAACATAGGAACATGAGATGATGACTGCCAGACGTAAATACCTGACTAGCTTTAGAGTATTCCCGGACAAACCTACATACGTACGGGTCAAACTGAGAACCTCATTTTTATAAAGTCGGTTAAACTACCAAAACCTTCTCCTATGTATAACAAATACTTTTCTGCAAACCGCATCAAAATTGGTTCAGCCAAACGCGAGATAATCGCGGACAAACACACATACATATACAGGTCAGACTGAGAATCTTTTTTTTTGAAGTCGATTAAATATACAACTTGGCATTACTAGCTCACAAAACGAAATTTCATCTCGTCGAACCTCTGAAAGATCAAAATGATGCTGTTCACACTAGCGATCGATCGGGAAAGGCAACCAACCTCTCGACGATCACAAGTCAACATTTAATTATATTTCATCAACATTTCTATTTCGAAATTTGTATAGGTAGGTACGGCAAAGACAAAAAACCGTTTTTGAAATGCATTTATGATCCGTATTTTTGGCTAAAATAATATAAACTATGTGAAGTTTCTGTGTGTGTATTATTTACTTATTTATTTATCTATCAACATGGCACAACGAAAACAAACGCCCTGCAAAACTGTTAGAACAGTTAAAGTTTGAGATGAGTAAACATGTCATTGTAGATATTATGTACTTACGTTATAGTCATCAGGAAAACTAATAACACCGATAACAGATTCATTGCATAAATGAATAATATTTAATAATTCCAATTAAACTTACTGTATTTAAGATCGAGCTAATAAATATCCACCCCAACACAACAAATTTAGGTAGTTTTGATGAATATTGGTTTCCCGCCACGCATTTTTTCTTAATTTTTCATTTTTTTATTTTCAACATGTGACGTTGGACTATGGTCACGCCCTTAATACCTAGTTATAAATATTTGCGCTAATTGTTTTTTTACGAAAATGTATGCCCGTACTAGTCACAAAATTGTATTTAGACAGTTATTATTATATATACTATATTATAGGTACACTTGTCGCAATACCCGCAATTAAATTAAGATAAATCTCATAAAATATATCAATTTAAAGTGTATGTGTGGCTGTACCGGTTAATTTCCTTAGCCTTAAAAGAAGAAATGTTCTGTATTTTGGATATGACCATAATATAGAAGTGTGGTCATCCTAATTGATATATTTACATTAGAAAAATTACAATTGAATATCTTTACAAACAGACAACGAATATAAAATATTAGATGGTGGATATTTAGTAAAAAAAATTACTAAAAGTTGAACTAGTTTATAGTTTCTGTGATACTACGAATCTTAAGATATTTACATTTTTAACTTACTTATAACATGTGGACTGAGTGAGCACTCACAAAAATTTATTATCCAAAAACCTGCCACGTTAATGGTTCGTTTTGTATTTTACAAAATCCCATATTAATTTTACTAAACTATACACATATATAGCAGTTTAAATGTTCAGTTTTTTATCAGAAATCGGGTTTTCGAAAACGTGTGGATTGAGTGAGCATAGTAAATTATTTGTAAAACCTTAAATACGTGACTAGGTGATCTACAAATTATAAAGGTAATTTAGCATAGGTTTTACTAAATATTAGTATATAAATATTATATGTTAAATGAATACATTCACTGATTTCGTTGGTAGATTGTGAGAACTGAGTGAGCACATGTTAAAGGTTTTTTTTATTTTATTTGTGGTTTTACAAATACAGAGATTAGTTTTACAATTGTTTTAGAACTTTTACTAAATGAACAGCATTTTATCTTTTTTTTCGGAAGGGTGCTCACTCGATCCACACGCACACACTGAACAGTTGCGTATTTATTGGTACTCAGTGATGTTAGCTTGCATGCTGGGACGCCGACGAGATGCATCGGCGAGTGCTGACAGATAGAAAGTTCTGGCTTGTTATTCGATTACATTCAGTTTTAATCTATTGTGAACATGCATGGTAAATTATTTCACTAAATAAGTTAACTACAGTGATTACTCGTAATCACTGAGTAAAATATTATTATATTCCTACAAGTCAAAGCTTTCTGAATCTTACTTATTCCTTCACGACTACTTTTTTACGATAATAATACAAAATGTTTGACGCGTTTATAAATGTTTCGAATCTCTTTATATAATCTTTACTATTTAGTAATCTAATAGGAACGAGAAGCAAACTAACGGTTACGCTCCATGCCCACAATAAAACCTCTGAGGCATAAAGTTTGATATTCATTTGGAATGTATTGTTAGTATTGTACCATAGATAATTCACCTCTGCTTAGTCAATCGTTTCTATTGTATTCTATGATTGATCGATCACTTATAAACTATAAACTGTTGGAATCATAATATTATGTCACGTATCGTAAATATTGTTTGGTTTATCATATTTTATTATAATTACTAAAACGAACTTTTAACGACAAAACTACTGTTTTATAAAACTGTAACGTGTTCGGAAAATGTGATCAGTCTTGTTGGTATAACCCTGCCTTCGAAGGTAGCGGTCGCGGTTTTAATCCCCGGTTTGGGCAAATATTTATATAACGAATACGAGGCTTTGTTCCTGAGTGGCCTGCTGTTAGGGTGTAATGATTTTGATTAAATGCAAAATTACCCAAATTATAATTTCCACCAGTCTACTATAAAGTACAGAAGAGGAGCCCTCCTAAACGTTTAACTGCACAAATTAACATTTTATATATGATACAAGTACACAAACCTTAAAAAGTTGTAGATTACAAAAATATTAAAAGGAATTTAGCTGGGTGTTCTATAAATTGGCTGAGCCAAATTACGATAAAATAACTTTGTGTACTATGGTTCTGGTGTAGGTATGTAATTACCGTTCCAATACTTGTTATAGGTCACCGCAAATCGTTGGGTTTAATTGGACATTAGCATCGAATTACAGTTCGCCTGCCACTTATAACTTTCATAAACAGAGGTAGAGGTAGAGGTAGAACAAGAAAAAACTGTGAACTGCGTTACGAACTTCTGAGTTAACTTGTTAATTCATCAAATACCTTGATGTAAAAGTACCAAGTTGTTTTTTTCATAAGAGATCAATTAAAACACATACATATATTGAGTTGTATTTATGTTTATACTCAAATTTCAGCCTGACACATCTTATCATGCCGTTGACTTTAGTAATTTTCGAGTTTTACTTTAAAACTGGTACAAAAGTTACACGCGGACATATTTAATTAAAGTGTTCTTTACATCGCTACAAGTATTTAACTGTCATGAGTGTATCAGTGTATATGTCTTTCGTTTGATAATTTTCACGACAACGGATTACGGACACGCGAACTGCTCGCTTGGAAAGTGTCCAAGCAACAATTAATAGCTGATTACCCCACACATGCCCACAAACATAATTGAGTTATCTCATCGTTAGCGAAGAAGAAAGCTGTTACAAAACTGATGCCATAATGCGAGGAAAGTCGAAAGCGTCCATACCGGTTATACGGGTAAATCTAAGACCGCGGGCCGCGCTATGACTTATGCAAAAAAGGTCACGGATCGCTTTTTACGTAATCTTATTCGCGAGTTAACTAATGCGTTAGATACGATTTATTGCTGACTAAAGAGAAATAATTTGACCTTCGAAGTAATAATTGCACCGCACTGTAACAAACATGGTGTTTACATCATACTTACGAGTATGTACATGTCACCTCATTCAGATCAAAAACTGAATGGTACATGTGTACCTTATACGCCTTTGCGTTTGAACGGCAGTTCATCGAAAGTATTGGAACGCGCATACTTATAGTTATTGTTGTATATAGGTGAATTAATAAAAAAAAAATCGTACATTTATATTTTTTCAAAAATTAAAAAGCTTAGATAAGAGAAACCAAAATGCGATACCATATAATATGCAATACATTACGAATTGTCAACATTAAAAAAAAATAAGCTGAGTTAAAAAAATCACAAAAAGTGTGTGTACGTAAAGTTTCAATACGGAAGATGGGATATTTGCTTATCACTAGGCATCGGAGTTTTTGTCGCACGGTAAGACTAATAGCAAGCTATGGAGTCATCATTTGCCATAAATCTAAAGTTTTATTCATATTCATACTCATTTATTTATTTAATTATTTAGGTTTTTTTTATAATCAAGGACAAAAACGTTAACGAGTTCAGAAACGATTATTTAATGTTATATTTGGAAAATAAATATTACAATAAAAATAATTACCATTTTTATACTGATTTAATTACGAAAATTTATAAACAAAGTATACATTATATAATCTAATAGAAAATTATTTTTTTATACAGTGTGTCTTTGACTGGCTTTGGTTGGCTTTAAATGCAACGATCGATTCTATTCGCTAAACTGAACTACTTTTGTTTTGCAACATGAAAAAATAACTTACATACATACATACATATCTTCACGCCTTCATTCCCAGAGTGGGGTAGGCAGAGCTACAGAATTACCAACAACTCTAAAAACTTGTTGTTAACTCTGTAACCACAATTTGCATAATTAACTTAAAAATAACTTAAAATAAATAAAAATAAATAAATAAATAAAAATAACTTAAGTTTAGATATTTAATTGATGTTAAAGTCTAATTGTAAAATCAGTGTATTGGTACGGGGGCGACATTTCCTTGGTACGAAGGCTAAAGGAAAATGGAGAATTGGATCGCGTACATTGAAAATTACATTTAACTTGTATGATAAAAATTAAATTTAAATTGGATATATTTTTAACAACTTACAGAACAAAAGATGTTTAGTTTCAGGAGTAGAAATGATCTATGCATTTAAAGCCCCAAGGTCAGAGGCACCCTGTATAACTTGACTAAGATTATAATTATACACGACCGACCGCTATAGAGGCATTTTAAGATAAATTAAATAAATGAGTCTGAATATGAATAAGATTTTAGATTTATTGGCAAATGACGACTCCATAGCTTGCTATTAGTCTTACCGTGCGACAAAAACTCCGATGCCTACTTATCACATAGGCTACCTTTTTTTTTTCGCTTCATGGACATTGCGCGTGCATTCAGTGGACCCAAGGAGAGCAGAGTTCAACGTTCTCTCCGTAAGCTCTCGGTTTTTCGTTCTAGTTTACTAATTGCTGCTAAAATTTCATCCGACCCGAAGGCTTTAATAAAGGCGGTTTTGAAATGCGAAAATACAGGTTTTTGTTAGTGCCTTTCATTGCAATTTTTCTATCATACGGGTTGTATTTTGCAATTTAATGTATTCTCCTGACGACAACCAACCCGAACGCAACTTTTTATGTGTTGTTTACCTTATTCATTATGAAAATGAAATGCAAACTGATATTCTATCAATTTATTAAAATATTTTATTGCACAAAATTCAAATAGTATACAAAAGGTAAACTTTAAAGCTACAAGGATTCTCTACCAGTCAACCTTAAGGTGAAACAAAAATCAAAATGTAGGTAGGTGCAATAAAAAACAATATTTTCTCTTTTTTTTCCAAGTTGAAATGTCGTGGGATTGAAAGTAGAGTGAGTTAAAAAAAATAATTATTCTAAAGTCTTAGCCTTAGCCTAGGTAGGTAGCATGGATAAGAGATAACTTTTACTTTTATGTTTATTTTGTATTCCACAATTTGATTTACAATCCATTACACAGTTCGGCTAGAACTCCAAATGTGGAACATTTACAATTAAACTTAAGAATAATTTTGTTGATTTTACATGTCGTAAGTAACATCGGTAGGCAATTTTTCAGCGTCAATGCTCTATGTAATTGTACCTCTATTTGACTAATTGTAAGATAGATGCTCGGAACACGCTCCACTTACGTCTCCCGACTCCTCCCTCGATTTCTAGGCAAACAAGTTTCTATAGAAGTTGGTCCGGTGACCGCTTCCTATATCTTTCCATCCGGTTTTCAACAAATATTGTAAAAGTCTGTGACACTTTGATTTATCAAAATCCTGACTGGTTGATGTATAACAGAACACTGTTATTATATTGAATATGAATTCTACTCTAGTCTAAAAGTATCTCTAGAAACTATATACATTATTAGTTCTCCTGATATTTACCGACTACAGAATTGACATCAGAAACTTTTTTCAAAAGGTGTTCTGAAAAAAATATCATGATTATAAAGGTTTGTGTCAAAGCATAATACATTTTATTTTTTATTTCATTATTTACTGAGCGATAAATTAACAAATTTCTGCTATTGGCTAAAGAGCTTAAACGCTACTTGGTCTTTTTTACGTCACAGATAGTGCTAGACCATAGCTGGGCATTAACTCGTTAATCCGTTAATCGTTAATTAACGAAGTTAACATTTTGATTAACGGTTTAACTTTTAAGTTAACTTTTAAAAATGTTAACGGACACGTTAACTTCCGTTAATATGCAGAAGTCCGTTAATCGTTAATCCAATGCCTACCATTTACCGCACGGCACCGCGGCGCGGCGCGAAAAACAGGTTCAGACAAGTATGAAAAGACAAGTACCGGGCGTGTAAAATGTGGCTGGACATGAAATCAAAAGACTCGTTCAACGATGCTGCAATCCTCGGGGAACAGATATTCATAAATCTACTCATTAAATACAATACTGCTATACCCTCAAGCGCTGCAGATGAACGTCTGTTTTCCACGGGTAAAGATATTTTAACTCCAAAACAAGCCTCACTTTCAGACGAGAACTTCAAGATTTTAATGTTCATGAAGGGGAATATGCACCTTATGCCCGACGATTAAATTACACATTTGAATTATACAAGTATTTTGTTTTGTTCCTATCCTGTTAACTTCCAGAACCTAAACCAACAGGTTTTATAAATTCACTAACGGATAACGGATTAACGGATTAACGATTAACGTTAACTTGCGTTAATTCTTCCGAAATGTAACGCTTTAACGTTTAACGAAGCTAACTTTTTTTGTAGCGGATAAACGATTAACGAAGTTAACTATTTGATTAACGTTGCCTAGCTATGTGCTAGACTTAATAAAACAAGACGCGGTTACAAACAAAATGACATGTAAATAATAATAAAAAACGCTTATGAAACAAACCTCTACAAGCACTTTTTTCCAGTTTTTTTTCCAGAACACCGTTTAAAAAGGTTCCTTTTGTCGATTTTGAATAATCCTTTCTTAAAACGCTCGTCTACTTCATACCTATACACCTACACCTTTTCAATAGTTTCGTTGATCCGATGTCGGACAGTTAGTCATACAATGTTAAATAACGAAATATTACTCGTAATTAACCACATTTCGGTAAAACAAGTTTAAATTTACATTTCAATTACTGTAAATATAAGTAATGTTACACGCTTCGCTAACTTCTTAATCGTCTTAATATGTATGTGGCAAATGTTTCGCTGGCATATGTAACTAGGAACCTATGATATGATAATTCAACCATATTGGCTATATAGTCTACATACTTAGATATTACACCACGCCTGTTTCTTAGAGGGGTAGGCAGAGACCACTTCTTTCCACTTGCTACGATCTTGACAAATTTCTTTCGCTTCTTTAACATTCATACATCGAGTCATGCACGCACGTTATAGTCTACATTATAAGTTTATTACGAATCAATGATCTGGAACTTATAAATAACTTTTTTTAATTGATAATTTTTGAGATAGGCCTGCGTAGATAAACATCGAATCGACCGTGGACCGTGACTCCCCGCTCTCATCAATTTGCTACGAATTTATGTAACGGTAAACCGTATTCAATATTACGTAACAAAGTTAAGTTACAGTGATAGAACATCAAACTACAGGGAAATTCAATTCCGCTTATTGCAATTTGAGGAACTGGGCGGGCATCTATTGAACACGGTAAATCAGAATCGCTTTTGACGTGTTATCGTATCGTTAACGTTATCATCGCTCTTATTTACATGACAGTAAACGGTGGCCGAGTTAAGAACAATGCCATAACACATCTAATGAAAAAAAATACTGTTTTCAATTCGTGCAAGGTTGGCATAAAATCGGTTTAAAAAAAAAAAATGCTTTATTTTAATTAGTTTAATTTTGTTTCTAAGCGAATTAATATATTAATTCTAATTAATTTAATGGTAAAAAAATCGCTGATAATATATCTGCTTGAAAAATGTATCATTAAAAAACCCATGGACGAATTTATGAATATATAGGTTCTACCAATTGTTTGCATACAGTAACTAACTAAAGTGATCCTATTTTGCCACCCTTAATTTGGCAAAAATAAAAAAAGTCGGGAATTCAAACCCTTTTTGATTTTGAATCAGCAAAAAAATAAAAAAACATTCCAAACATTAAAAGTGAACATTATAGTATGTTCACTGTGACGTACACTGCCAAATTAAGGGTTAAATTTTATTTACAAAAACGAGTTTTTTTTTACCTTATTCGGTCATGGAAACTGTTTAATTTTTCGTTATTAATTGAAAAGCTAAGTTTAAATACTTGATTCAAGAAAAAAATAGCTCTTTAGATTTTTGTAAGGCTTAAATCTAAATAAAAGCCCCACAGTACGAAACCATGATAAAAAAAGATGTTTTGTGGATACTTTAAACATGAATTAAACATAAATTACATAAACATAAACTCACGCCTTCATTCCCAGAGTGGGGTAGGCAGAGCTACAGAATTATCGACAACTAAAAAAAAAATATAATTCTGTAACTACATCTTGCACAATTAGGCTAAGATGTTTATGTATTAGTGGCAGGTTGCAAGCCCATCGCCTAACAGTACTACAAGCCTTTATTCCCTTAGTTTCCTCTTACGACATCCACGGGACAACCACTCGGGGCATGAATTAATTAATAATTAAAAGGTTAGGTTAGACTTGTGACTACCAAAACATATCAACTGATGCGGCTAGACTGACTGAACGGTCTGACCAAAGTTCTACTTAAGATGTATTAACAGATAATAATCGCTCCGTTG
Source organism: Acleris emargana (assembly GCA_927399475.2). Taxonomy (NCBI): domain Eukaryota; kingdom Metazoa; phylum Arthropoda; class Insecta; order Lepidoptera; family Tortricidae; genus Acleris; species Acleris emargana. The sequence goes on from OV656849.1 coordinate 9,903,442, forward strand.
CAGAAATTGTGAATACAACTTATTATGCCTAGAGAAAACAATTGGATATCCAGCCAAGTCCGGAGTGGGTGTATTTTTTCTTGCCTATGATTGGCTAATTTCCTTCACAAACAACCACTACCTATATATCCTGCTGATTAAAAAAAAAGGTCTAGTTTAGGCAGATCGTAAACATTATGTAAAGTTTTTTTCAACAACCACTACCTATATATCCTGCTGTTTTTTTTTTAAATTTAAAGTCTAATTTAGGCAGAACGTAAACATTATGTAAAGTTTTTTCATTTTAATGACCTTAGTTGTGTTATACTTTTACCAATGACCAAAGAGATCTCATGATATGAAAGAATATCACAAAATTTCTGACTTGCAAACGAACTCGACTCCAATTTACCTCTGTAATAGGAGTTTAGATTTTGTCGCAGAGTTGTTATGTGTTGCTAGTTAGTCTACAAATGGACGGCGTAGACCAAATGTAAACGTCCATTGTTTTGAAAATGTATGGAATTTGCCTAACAAACGCATTCATAATGCAAAGTGCTATTGGTGATAATTTGATGAAGTTTTATTGTAGCGTTCGCTTTTAGGGACGTAATCTGTCTGATATTCTATCGCCGCCATTGTGTTCTCCGATATATTGATAAAAAATATGATAACTACTTGTATTTTTGCCTTCTTATGTAAAGAGAATTAAACGCGGTGGATGCGAAAAGCACAAGAGCGATCTGAGTGAAGAGCCTTGGGGGACCCATATGTCCAGCAGTGGACGTCTTTCGGCTGACATAATGATGATGATGATGACGTAAAGAGAAGCTGCTTTCTCTTTTTAATAGTCACATCAAAAAAGTCAAAGCTACTTGCAGCTTGTTTTAAACATGATGTCTAAATCTATATTTCTCGTTTTGCTGCAAGTCGCTATACTATCAAGAATTTTCTACACGTCAACACTATCTGTAGTCATGGGCGAAGATTACAATGAAAAATTATAAATCACAAACGTAGTTGATTAATTCTCATATCGTTTCAACCGCCCGCCACAGCTGTGGCTACAATTTTGACGATTTTCAGAGGAAAAGCTAAACAAATTTGTTAAGAATTGTAAGCGGTTGAGTTGTACAGAATAGCCGCAAATGACATTCGAGTCTACAGGGAAGCCGTCAATAATGCGACCACGGTGGTGACGGCGACGGCGGCTAAAACGCTCGTGAGAAATACCCAGTCCTGTTAAGCCATTGTAAAATAAATGACGTAAGATTTGCTTTCAAACCCTTCAGTAAGCTGGGGTTGAGAATTAGACCTTGATTTTCACTTCTACGAGTATAAAGATCTCTTGTACTTTTCGTGTTTTAATAACGGATACACATGTTATAAATGCAAAAACGAACGAAGCGATGCAAGTTATACCAAAGAATAGTTATACTACGGTTATACTAGTTACTCGAAAGAAATAAGGACACGAAACATTGATATGGAAAACGCAAATAAACTTTTACGATTATTTTATTACAGCCCGATCCTTACGTAATTGAAAAACATATGAAAATATTATTCAATTGGATGTTTATTTGTCATAAGTGAAATCATTAAGATTAAATTACGTCATTTAATCGTGGGAGAAATCGAAAACATTCCTTTATTGGTCTACCATATTATCTTGTTTACCATATTTTAATAACTGCAGCGAAATTAAGCTTTTCGTAAAGTATGCAAAAGGAATGAGGTAAGGTGCAATGGAAGCCGATGATATGATAGAAGAATAATATGACACATTTAGTGGGGTTGCTGAAATCCATCAGTCCAGTCCAGTTTAGAGGGTAACTTATTTCCTATTAGGTTTTGCTTTTAACTAATCAAATCGCTGTATTATGTTTTGTACCTACTTGCATTGGTTCCTGTTTGTGTCACCAAAATAGTAAGTAAATAAAGATGTGGTCAAAAGGTCTAAAATAAGAATAGACTTTGTTTGTGTTGTTGAATACTATCCATGTGTGCTAAGTGGTTTTCTACTTCCTCCAACCCGAATTCAAAGCAAATATTTTGAAACCGTACCCACACGAAGTGACTGTAGTACTATTGGCGCACTGGATCCTAGAATTAGAATTACCTGGACTGGACTTTTTTCCTAGAGCCGAATAAGGCGTGCGAAAAAAAAAACCTCTATTACAACGTGAAAAATGTACAAAGAAACATAGATAGACTAGACTTGAGTACTAGTACGATACTTTATTTATAAAAACAAAAACCGTTGGATTCAAATGTAAAACAAATGCTGTTATTATTTAATTACCTGCTCATAACTCATTATCCCCGGGTCCATTTCCCTGGGGCGCAAGTCCCTCCTGTACCCAGGGTCCAGGTCCTCCTCCGCAGAATGCACGATGATCACCAGGGCCGCCAGCGTGCTCAACAATGGCATGGTGGACGTACAGATCATACTCATAGTATACCGAAGACTTGCTCAAACTCAAAAACCTTTTCCGCAAACACAAATTAACACTGCTCACTGCACTTATTGGATCCTTTATTAGTGATTCAGATTAAACTTCACGTTGGGAGGTTCCTGAAGTCACGAAGAAAGGATAAGGAAAAGAAAGGGAGAAGGAAGCAAGTAGCCCGCCGAATTACGCGCACTCCTCGATTCCTCTGGATGTAGGTACTCCGTCCGAAAAGTGTTATCCTATCGTTTTTGTTTATATATACATTATAACTGTGTGTATAAACACAGATATCACGGCAGCACGCTCGACAGTGGTTATGTTACTGTTGTAAAATGCAAGATTTCTAGTAGAGTTTCCCGCGTTTTTGTATGTGAACGTGAAAGTGACGGTCGCCGCGCACGTTAGCGCTCGGCGGTAAGACGCGATCGAGTGGCAAGCTGACGGTCAAACTGCGTCTGGCTTATCCGCTCAATTTTTACTTTTGTTTGGATTTGTTTGACCCAAAACAATAGCCCTTGTTCTCGCATAATCACCAGCTTGGGCACAGGTTCACCTATTAAAATCGCGATTCAATAGCTAATGAATGCTCATTCAAGCACTTTAAGTGCACTTGTAAATAATAAACATTTGACATTTCATTTTGAATTTATGTAAATAGAATTTTAGAAAATACAAGAACAACAAGAATATATGGAGTCAGTGCAGCAGAACATCAGTGTTCTACGAGAATATGCATATTGCATAAGATTGATTTCCATTCGTCTCATTTCGCTCACGTAGAGCTAAGTAAATACTAACGAGTCAACATTACCTTGCATTATTGGTAAAAATGCGATCCGTAATTTTTCGGCATGTTTACTTTATAATTAAGGAGTTAAATTTATTGCTTTTATTTTAACACGTATATGGATCCAGAAATGTGTATATATTCCTAGTCGGGTCATAAGTTCTGTTACTGAGATATTACAATTTATAAAATAAATTAAAGGAGATTTTCATAATCCTACATACATACATAAACTCACGCCTTCATTCCCAGAGTGGGGTAGGCAGAGCTACAGAATTACCAAGCACTCTTAAATAAGTTGTTGATAATTCTGTAACCACGTTTTGCACAATCAGGCTAAGATGTTTACCAGTGTATTAGTGACAGGTTGCAAGCCCATCGCCTAAGAGTACTAGAAGCCTTTATTATTCCCTTAGTCGCCTCTTACGACATCCACTCCTATATATTACTTAATCAAAACTTTGATTTATATAATATAAAAAATAAAAATGTATTCTAAATTATTGCAATTATTTGATTTACCAGCTTGAAGTACCTATTCTCATTTTGGACTAGAAAATCATTGATCAAATTATGCACGACGATGATACTGATAACGGCCACAACTTTTGTAAGAGTTCTTGTAGAGAGTTTAAATTTGCATGACATATTGATGAGACTTTTAGCCTTAAATTCTGATACAAATGTATTTCAAGCAACTAAAGATCCACTTTTACACCACCGGTCAATCTTGATGTCTCATTAAGTCGACTTTACGATTTCAAATGAATTTGCAGCAATACGAAAATGCACCAAATCTGTTGCTTCATGTCATAAGTTGGAATTGAGTCTTGTTGAGAAATACAATTTTGGTCTCGTAACATACACAAAAACAAAGCGTTTTCAAAATCGCTGTGAATGTTAAAAGACCGTCTCGGAAATTGCGGAGACTATATAAAATGATTATTTGTTCTTATAAATTACATTAATTGAGCTTTTAATTTTAATATGAATTGAAATGAAAAAATAAACATGTATTTGACTCAATCTTAGTAACAGAACTTATGACCCGGCTACGTATTTCTTTAATCGCTAAAACAAGCTGACGGACCACCTGAGCCCCTTGCCAAGAGGCATTACGCTAACTAGCGTTTTTATTCGTTTCGTTTTTAAACCAATCGCGTCACTCGTAGATCACGTGACTTTTCGTATCACGTCATCTACGAGTGACGCGTTTGGTTTAAAAACGAAACGAATAGAAACGATAGTTAGCATAATGCATTTTGGCAAGGGCCTCTGATGCAAAATATTTAATTGAAACTCCTTTCAACAAACACATCATTAGGGTGACGGCACCAATGATGGACACTTTTAGCTGACAGGCACCAGTAATGGACACTTCAGTCTTAAATCAAATTTCATACGGTCCTAAATTGATTGTTGCAAAACAAATGAATAACCCTTATCTTCTGTAAAATAAGAATCAAGTGTCCATTATTGGTGCCTTGTCCATTACTGGTTCCGTCACCCTACGCCAAATTTTCATTTCATCGAAAGCCATTTTTCACCGAATGAGTGTTTTTTTGTTGGCACTAGTCTAACCTAATCCTACGTAATTAACGTTTGAGATACCCTGATAACAAAAAGGCTTCAGCAGAAAACAGCGTTCGATGGAATGACACAAACTATGAAGTAAACGTAAACCTTCAGACAGGAGATGATTTTGAACCCTAAACAGAGGAAGTGAATGAATTCAATATTTGATTTTTCAAAAGAGGGACTCATTAAAATTATTTTCATCTTGGGCGTGTCGAATAAATTCCTTGCTGCACTCATTACCAGAAATTATTCGTCTCGTAACAGTTTGTATGTACCCTAACCGGAAATATATCATTTTGCCGTCTTGTGACACAAACCAGTACTACACATATATGTGACTTTAGTCGCAGATTTCTTTGATGCAACTTAGCTAAATTAGTAGGGTTCCAACTGTGATGAAGATCAAGCGGGAAAAACACAAAAAGAACACTGGCGAGTTATTTTTGTGGTTTGCTTCATCTAGTTCTAAAAAAGCGTCCGTAAGGCTTTCCTTTTGCCGTATATATTTCCTACTCCAAGTATATATTTTGTAGGCCGTTTGTATACCCACTGATAGATAAAGCCCGAGTATTATTAAACAATGTAAAATGTTTTTTTTATAATAAGATAACATCTGTCTATTCTTCAGCCCATAGATTTACATGTGTGTGCCTGTTAGCGAGTTCGGTGTGATGTGAAACGGAATGCGCGCGCCGCGCCGCCTCCGCCGCGGAATGCGATCGTGGCGCGTGCGCAGATCATTGTTATTGTCTACTGTCATTAAATAATTGACACTAGCGGCGCTTTGATGATTCTGTATTGCTCTGTGATCAGGTAGCCTAGGTATTATCTAAAGTTTCATCCTTTCTTTACAGTAAACATTAAATATGTTGGAGCGTAAAGTACATAACGAAACTGTAATCTGTACCCAATAAACTACAAACTGAACATTAAATGACAATGACATTTACAATAACAATGTTCTAAGTATGATCATCTTTTTTACTTAGTGCACGAGGTGGTCAAAATTATCTGAGCACGTTGTTCTAACGCCTTTAACTATTAATTATTAATTATGTTTCGTTATATTTTGTAGCTACTGTATACAATACAACAATACAATACAAATATTTTTTATAGCAAACCACAAGCAATAACAGCATGGAAAGTATTTTTGTTTTTGTTACAGGGTGTTTGTGATCTCTTCCAGACAACCTAAGTATAGTTGAACAAGTATTAACTATATTAACAAAATGTCCGTTTTGAAAACCCGACTAGGCTTACAGCATCAGGGATGAGGAGTTAAAACTTGATATTTGTTTTTGTTAGATGTTAATATCTTTAACACGCAATTTATGTTAACAAACTCTTGAAACCCCTCGTTTTACATAGGCTGTAAACGACTGTAGCATCAGAGTTTGGGGGTCAAACGCCGTCGGTGCAAGGAAAAAGATCTAGCTATAAAACCAACAGTATCATCATCATTTAGGAGAATCTGAACGTGTTATAACAAGTTCTCGTACGTTGGACATACATATAGGTATAGGTGAAAAACCTAAGTGAATGACTTCTTGCATATACCTAGTTGTAACACATCTGAATAGACCGTTCGACATTCTATATTTGAAATTTGAAGTAAATTCCATATTATTTTTGTACACAACTACATGCAAGAGGTTAAGTTTTTCACCTATACGTTACTTATAACGAAAATCATTATCTTCCTCCCTTGTTAAAAATAACTCGCAAGACAATTTTTCACATACAATTATAATAGGTACTTAGGTTAGGTAATTAGCCTCATACGTGAGAAAACTTTTCTTGTCTGTACTGGCTCTTATAAATGTAATTTATTAAAGTGGAACTATTTAAAAATGTCAACGATTCGAGCCCTTTTTCTTTCAAGTCGCAGGCAGATGCCTTGCAGTGTTCTATAATACGCCACGAATCCACGAATCTGAGATCTTATTAAATAATCACTTAGCTTTGCCCCGCGTCTTTGCTAGCACGGATTATTTTAAAGTCTGATCATGAGCATTAAAACACAAAAGTCGGTTCAGTAGTTCTACTCGAACGAAGAAACGAATAAACATCAGGCCAAAGTCAAAGACACCAGTTACGATATGGATACAGCGTATCCATATCGTAACTGGTTTTAAGGGTTCCGTACCAAAATGGTAAAATAGGAACCTTTATCTGTCTGTCTGTATGTCGCAGCAGGTTTTCTCAGCAACTACAATTGCTATCAACTTGAAATTTGGCATAGTTGTACAACTTGCTTGCCCGCATCTGTTTATAGTAAAAAAAATATGTAAGTATAAAATACATACATATTTTATAGGGAAAATTAAATAAAGTGCTCATTATTTAGTTTTTGAGAAATAAAGAAGAAACATTGAAAATCTGTATTAAAATTAAGGCTAGTCAAAATGAACCTTATTGCATAGAAAATAAAATTCATAACAAGATAAATATTTTCTTTTGCGGTTACCATGCATATTATCTTAAATAAGGAACCCCCGATGCGCGAGGCCGACTCTCACTTGACCGGCTTTTCATAAATATTTTCAATGTACACACAAACTTAAACTTCAGTTATGTGTGTAGATCTGGAAAAGCAGAAAGTTGCATGGACAGTGACAGTCACAATCACAACACAGAAAAGTAGAAAACCAGTGTGGCCACTTCTCTATTTGACGCTTACGGTCAACATTCTGATGTCACCTCTTCCTATTCGCGTTCTGTTTTTCCACATTTTTCGCTATTTCCTCATACCCCGTTTTAACGAATCAATGAATTACTAAACGCAAATACTTCCTAGTCGCGACAACCTCTACAATTTGAACAGTCATGCCCACTTGCACGCCGCCATTTCTCTCAATCTGTTTTCCAGCAATACTCCGCTAAATTATACGTTACGCAACCAGTTCAAATGGATGCTTGGCGAGTGACGCGGCAAAATATTTTGATTGAATAATGGCGAGCACTTCATAAGTAATGATATGCTTTATAATGTTATAATAAAGTCGTCAACGTTGGATTTATGTGTGGTGTTTTTATCAGATCATTAGAATAGCGTTATTCTCGAGTTGCCTAGGACGGCTACTCTCGTTCATAACAGGTTTATGTTCATTCTGCGATTATAACGTTACAACTACTTGTCAGTGTTGTTTTCTATTATTTTCTAATCATATTATTAGACTGCTCATCAATATACAATATCAAAAGAATGTGAAAAAATGTTTCGTGAGTCATGGTGAATATAAATCTATTTCTTTGTATGTCAACCATAAACCAACCAAGTTATGGGAGGACCACGTGCAGGGTCCGTTCGGGTTGGTACCACCATCTTATCCATTAACCTACCGCCAAGCTGCAGTGTTTGCATTGTTGTGCATAAGACAGCCGGTGAAGTGATTAGCATAGAAGCATTCCATCTTAGTCCTCAGGGTTGGCAATGCATTTGCAGTCTTGTGAATGCGAATGTCTATGGGTCACAGTTTCCACTTACCATCAGGTGGCCTGCGTGCTCGTTTGCCTTACTACATCATAAAAAAAACACATTCTCACGTCGCAATTTAGCTTCTCTTGATCAGAAAATCATAACAATTTACATAACATTCTACGATTTCAGATAGCAAGCAAATTAGACCTGTGGGTGGGTCATTGTGGTTGACGTTCACAGTTCACACGCTAGCTCTCGTACTTTCAGTTCGCATATCGTTTATTGAGTGAGATCTCCGTGCGATTAAAAAGCTCGTTACGTGATGGAACACGTACGAACGATATGGAACATCAGAATTAACCAAAGTAGGTAATGGGTTTATGCAATACAAATAAACGCTACATCATCGTATTTAAAATGTATAATTGTGGTGCTTAAAGGTCTTATTGATGAGAATGGCGATAGCTTTTAAAACTATATAATTAAACACACATTAACAGTTTGTTGCTAATAACTTCGAATTAGTTATAATTGAGGGTAGATAGAGAAGTCTCTACTTTTACTCGTTTCAAATATCTTTGCGTTTTCTGTTCAAATTGGTTCCTCTAAGTACCAATTTCGATTTACCATTTCAAATTTCGAACGATGTTAAATGTATATTAATGGTAATTGACTGTTGGGTTATACATTTTGACAGCTGTTAACACTTTATTCGTCTATTAAGTGGTTGGTAAAATTTGACATTAATGTTCATCATTGTTAATCGACTGTTCGTTCATACATTATGGCAGCTGTTAACACTAATCGTCTGTTATGTTGTTGGTCAAATTCGACATAAGTACCAATTTCACCAAACTATGTTAAATATTAATCAATGATAATCGAGTGTTAGTTCATACATTGTGACAGCTGTTAAGACTCCAATCGTCTGTTAAGTGGTTGGTGAAATTCGACATAAACCTCTTATGTATTTAACTGTGACCCACGTGCAATGCAATCGTTAGAATACATTTTTTACTATATATTCACTTTCATTTATTCCATTGTTTGGCGTCTGTGTAAAGACAGGAAGAGTTTTACAAAGAATCCGCCAAGAATTTTCCGTTGTAGCTTTGTCACAAGATTTATGCAAGAAACAGATATTTATGCACCGAACTCATTTTATAGACTGTAATTTACTTTCATATTTCCTAGCACTTACATTCAAATGCCTAAACCGCAGTAAGGTATTTGCAGGTAATCTTTAATATGTGTTATTACTGCAAAAGAGGTGTTGTAACTATCAGGTAACTGCTTTCGCTAATGCAATTTAGTTTAGTGAATTTGTTATATGAACGTTTCCGTGGATTGAAAACACACCTGATTGAAGATTTACTTATGAACTACCATATTTTTCTCGTTAGCAGTAATTAACAAGCGTATAATCCGTTTACTTAATTATAAAAAAGTCGTTGATTGATAAAATATGACTGTTTCGAGTGTTTCGTAATGGCTTATAGAGTTTAATTTTAACTGTTCACTGATTTGACTGCTGTGTAAAATAAGATGGCATTTATATTTCACAATAATGAACAAAAATTTAATTATCTCACGGTAGTGTAGTCAAGCCAACAATTGCGTTCAAACAAAAGTGAAAAATATTTACGTAATTAAACAAAAGTAAAAGGCAATTAAAGCGTATCTATTGTTTGACAAGTGACGCTTTACTGGAGATGAGACCCACCTGTTGCATATAGCTTTCCCTTAGTAATGAAGTAACAAGAGACGAATCACATGTGCTTACTCCACGGTTTACGTTCGGGTCAAGAGCACCATTAGCAAGCTCCGAAATTTCTCTTTGTATCCAAAAATCCAATTAAGTAGGTATGTTTAAAAAGTCGGATCATGTAAACATTTCGACTTGGCTAAGTGATTATATTTGTGTAGTAGCAGTTGTCCGCGACTCCGTCCGCGTAGAAAAATGAAACATATAGCCTATGTTAGGTACTCAGTGATAAATGATAATATAGCATTCTACTAAAGCGTTTTTTGAGTTTATTGGTAACATAATAAATGCGAAAGTAGTAAGCAACTACTGGACGGATTTGGATGAAATTTGGAGCTTACACCCTGGATTAAAACATAGGCTACTTTTCACCTCGAGGTAATGACGATAATCGAAATCTACGCAAACGAAGTCACGGGCTGAAGCTAGTTACGTACATTAGTATAGATTAGATAACTATTAGCTTTCTTTTAAATGCTTGTTTATAAACTAGATTCTTGTATCACAAAAAAATTACAACAGAAATCGCGGGTTTTTATTGAACTTATATCAAACGGATTTAATTGTGCAAAAAATCCGCAGTTCTTGGTATACATCGCGAAGTGGAGACGAATGGCTGGGCTGGCGGTAAGACGAATGTGCGATGTTGCGTGATTGGGTCCTATTTGGCCGTTTATCTGTTTCTTCGTACATTAATGAAATTAACACATATCGTAAACGTTAACTCGGTTTTTTTAAACTTATTTATAACTGCGGGCATTTTTTTTTGTTATTTTTTTAATAGAACAAAATAGAATCACCATACTAAAGCTGCTTATGATGTTACGGCGTGGCTGATGGTATAAAAACTGGGTATGGAACTTAATTGTTAACAGAAACTAAGGAATGACCAGTATTCATATTAACAATGGACACTATATCTCTATTATGTTTACTGCCACACTCCACACCTATAGGTATAACAACATGATCATTGATCACATGTTTACTACAAAACTTCTATTTGTTTTCAATTAATAATTTTCCCGTACCTTATAGATAAAAATATAGTCTATAGTAAACGTGCTGTCGAACGGTAATTTAATATTCCTCAGTATCATAATTTTCAGCGTTAATTGACTGTAAAGTGGTAACAAATACGGAGCGCGAAAAATGACATTAATGATAAATTGTAGCTTAGGTTATCCAAGACTGGTTACATCACAACAAGAATTCCTAGTGTTGCGTGGTTTATAGTACTTATATTAAAGCAATAAAGGTACAAAAAATAACGGTTCCGTAACAAATTTGATACTGCATACTGCTTCCATAACAGAGGTGTACCATAAGTGGCCATCCGCAACACGTTTCATAATGCCCCAATTTATCTTTTTGTTTCTGCGCATATTCTCAAACAGCAATAAAAGAATACCCAGATACATACATTGAATGTTTTAAACGTGCTCTGTTTAAATTTGTTTTAGCCATCTTGCTTCGATATCGCAATCATAATTATGGTATGAGCAAGATGCGGATGGAGATGGTACTACTATTATCTTTAATTTGAATCGACGTTCTGGTTTGTATTATTAAATGTTGTTTCTTTTCAGATGGGCGGTGTCCACCGTGATGACGCGGCAGAACAACCTGGAGCTCTCGAGCACCGACACGACGGCGTTCATACCGCTCTGGGATATGTGCAACCACGAACACGGCAAGGTAAACGAACAAATTCCTGCGGCAATATGTTCAGTAGTTCTACTAGGACCTGCTTCACCTTTATGTCGAAATCCCTTTTACTTCTTACTGCTAAAGAGTGGAACTCGTTTTATACATATTATGTATTTTCAAAGAGTTCACTTCTAGGTATCTTTAAGTTAAAAGTGAATAGGTTCTTATGGACACAATTTGCGTCAGGTAGACGTTTGATTCCCCAGGCTCACCTCAACTTACGCTACAGTACAAATGTTTTGTTTTTCAACGGCATGCGAACTATACATTTTTAGTTTGTTTTTAGCATAAGATAGAATAGCAATGATTGTTGTCGTCATCGTCATTTTACCCAAAAAACTTCCACTGCCAATCATAAGTCTCCCCCAAGGTTTGCCACTGGGGTCGGTCCGCTTGCACCGATCGGTTTCTCGCAAACTGATGATGATTGATGTATATTAATACATTTAAATGTAAAAGAATGGAACAGAAATAATTTAAGGCTTTTTGTTATTGTTAATTCCTTAAAATTACGTGAAAGTCAATTTTAATCCAGTTTTGGTTCATCCTTGTATACTGGTAATGTTTCAGATAAATCCGTTAGTTTGTATTCCGTGAGCTCTCTGGCGACACATTTATTTATTTTTCATATTGTGTTTTCTTAAGTGGCTTGCTTGGTGATATTTCAGATCACAACTGGCTTCAATAAAGAGTCGAATCACAGCGAATGCTACGCGCTGCGGGACTTCAAGCCGGACGAGCAAATCTTCATCTTCTACGGGTCCCGTCCCAACGCCGATCTATTCTTACATAACGGGTAATTCAAACAATTAAATAAAAACTGTCTTGCTTTTCAAACCAGGTTTAGTTATGACTGTGTAAAATTCAATGTAATAAGAAAAAAAATCCTGAATATTTTCTAGTCATATTGAAATACGCCATAACGACTCGTTTTATTTCTGTGAAAAGTTTCAAAGGTACGCTAACTTTCTCTCCAATTATTTATAACAAGCAGTTTTGCTTGTTATTTTTTTTAATGCTTGCTGATGTATATATTGAGATATTTATGTTTGTTTACACACTCAATTGGGTTTAGTGCTCGTTTAATGCCTTATAATTTATTGCCAATTTATTTTATGAAAGTGGATACGTTTATTACGAAAAGACAATAATATATTCTGTAGCTCTGCCTACCCCACTCTGGGAATGAAGGCGTGAAGGTATGTATGTATATTACGTACCTTACCAACGTGCGGTAAAGGATCGGAACTAATTTCTTGTGGATGTAACACTATTTCCGGTTATTTCTGTCAAATTGTGATGTTACGAAGTAATGTATTTATTCATTCCTTTATCATTGATTTATTCTTCTTACAAAAAAGACGTAATGTTTTAAAGCTGCTATGCTACTTAATGTTAGTGTCAGAGAAAATTATGGTAATAATTTAATACTTTTTGCACCGCCATGAAATTTTTTAATCTAGTTTATAACAGATTTTACTAATTGCTAATTGAGAAAGCAAGATCAAAACAAACTTATTTGACAAAAACGATGGTAAAACATTACACTACATCTGTACCTGGTTTACTTAGGCCGCTTCCTGACTTGGCGGTATGCTTGCAGTAAAATATACTGGGCAAAAATGCTGCGCGTTGATTGGTGGATTGCCTAGCAACCATTACCGATTCCGTGTTTACTGCAAGCATACCGCCAATTCAAGAAGCGGCTTTAATATAGATATTTTTACTGCAAGTGATCCTTGAAATAAAATACATACATACATACATAAACTCACGCCTTCATTCCCAGAGTGGGGTAGGTAGAGCTACAGAGTTACCAACAAATCTAAAAACCTGTTGATAATTCTATAACCACATTTTGCAGAATTAGGCTAAGATGTTTCCCAGTGTATTAGTGACAGGTTGCAAGCCCATCGCCTAACAGTACTACAAGCCTTTATTCCCTTAGTCGCCTCTTACGACATCCACGGGAAGACATGGAGTGGCACTATTCTAACCCGGCAACCACACGGTATTAAAATACATACTAGCATAATTTAAAATGAATAGGGTGTTGTGTTGTTTTGGTCTCAATGCCTGCATAGTTTGTTCCTGAAACATAACAAGTGACGCAAGCCTCAGCTTACGCACTTATATTCGTAACATCTAATCTATACGTAATAGGATATTTGTCCATTCTCGTTGTGTGAAAAACAAGCCGTTATGAGATGAAACTTCACAGGTCAGTGACGTTTAGCGCAGATTACGTAGCTGATCTGGTTTCCTTTAGGCCAAGAAGTATGCATTAGCGTTATGAAGTATTAGTTACTAACGTTTTGAAAAATGGTAAATTTAAAACCTAATCTCTGATTCTTTTTTTGGCTGTTCCGTGATGATTTGAATGAGAGTATAATCAGTAAATGTAAAATAAATCAGAAGTAAAAACGGGACCATTTGTATGTATGTATGTATGTAAACAGTTTATTGTACAAAAGAACAAACAGAACAATACAATTAATATAAAAATATGTACAAAGGCGAACTTATCCCTTTAAGGGATCTCTTCCAGCTAACCCTTGAGAGATTGGGAAGAGTGAAAGGTTGTGCAACGAGTAAACAAGTGTACAAGAAGAAGAATATAACACATTAAGTAACCAATAAAACTTATATAAATAAAATTAAAATAAAACTACATTCAAATACCTACATAAATAGATAAAGAAATATATATTAATAATTAAATGTACATACATAAACTACATTTTACGTACCTAGAGGATAATTGATATTTAGGAGCTAGAGTCAAGCCAAAACTTCTTTAATTTGCCTTTTAGGGAATCTACCGTTTGTGATTGCCTAATGCCAGTCGGTAGCCGGTTCCACAATCTGACAGAATGCACCGAGAAGGCTTTAGAATAGGATTTGGAATTGTGGGATGGGAATGCGAGGGTTAGATTGGCCTTTGAGCGCAACCGGTTTTGGGAGCCGGAGGCCATGAACCTAAATCGCTCAGAAAGGTAGAAGGGAGCACGAGGATTAAAAATTGTATTAAAAAGCAGCGACAAGATGTGAACGTTTCGGCGAAAACGAATAGGTAACCAGTTTAGCTGTGCACGGTAGTGGGAGACGTGATCGTATTTACGTAGGCCGAAAATGTATCTAATGCACACGTTTTGGAGACGCTCCAGTTTATCAAGAAGCTGCTCTGAGAGGTCCATATAAGCAACGTCAGCATAGTCTAGAAGAGGAAGAAGAAGTGATTGGGCTAAAGTTATCTTGGTTTGTTGAGGGAGAAAATTCTGCAGACGCCTGAGAGAATGGAGTGAAGCGAAGAGCTTGCGGCTGACATCGGTAACCTGAGTTGACCAGGAAAGTGTCTGATCTATTGAGATACCCAAGTTTTTAACTGTAGAGGAAAAGTGAATTATGGTACCGTCAAACACCAAATTGGGCATCGCAACGTCAGACAGCTTCGAGATGTAGTGGGGACTTCCAACAACGATGGCCTGCGACTTCTTTGCATTGACCTTTAGTCCAAAATTAGTGGCCCATTTCTGGATCGTGGCAAGATCGTCGTTGATAAGGTCAATCAGGGAAGGGACGTCATCAAAACCAGCCCCCGCATAAATCTGCAAATCGTCAGCGTACAAGTGATATGAAGAAAGAAGGGACGTCGTTATACCATTAATGAAAATTGAAAAAAGAAGAGGAGAGAGCACAGCCCCCTGAGGGACACCAGCAGAGAGAGTATTCCAATCAGAATGATTTTCATCCATCTCAACACGCCATCTAACATAATCATAATCATCATAATCATAATCGGCCATCTCACTTCGTACATTATCGTCTATTGCAAATTGACCAAAAAGCGAAGCGTCAGTCGTCCTATTAGTATTACATTCATAACGCAGAACATCAAAATAGCATTAGTCCATGTAGCACAGTGATCCCCAAAGTGGTCTATATCGACCCCCATTAGTCGACGACGACCCGTAAGGAGTTCATATGAGCGGAAAAATAAATGGGGGTCCATGAAATGAAAATGGGGGTCCACGATAAAACAAACAGATCAGGACTTTAATTTTGGCTTTCCAATAAGGCTAGGCGCGCACGCGCATCTTTTGTTGCCGCGACGGTACATCTCTCTCATTTTCTCACTTCATTGTGTGCGCATAGCCTAACGGAATAAGACATATTCATACACAGATAGTAGGTTCCTACTTACCTACGTACCTAATACTTTCTTATAAATAAAACAAATATTATCTATATAAATTATGTTTCAATTTTGTCTGCGTGTTGTTTTTACTTTGTAAAAAATATTTTCCCGCGCTAAATTTTCATTGAAGCCTGTCTCAATTTTTAGCCGGCTCTGTGTTGGCCGTGATATGCGGATCTAGTGCCTCTTAATACACTAGTTGCACTTTCAAAACTACGGCAGGTATTAGTTAACGTTGCGGTTTTAGCCAAAACGTTAGGTCTCATTTTCCTGATTTTGTGGTTTGTCGACTGTAGTACATTAACACTTTCCTTTTACTTTAAGGTGTTATTCTCAAAATCGGTCTGAATTAGTTTCTCTTCGAAATAAAAAAAGTGGAAACTATTTATCACTACTTGTCTTTTTAACCCCCGACGCAAAAGAGGGGTGTTATAAGTATAATGTTTGTATGTGTGTCTATTTATGGCATCGTAGCACCCCTACGAATGGACAGATTCAATGACGGATTTAAATAAAAACGCCACTATTGTCATATGTCACGTCTGTCACGCCATGATAGACGTGGTTTTGAAAAGTTTAACATGGATTTTTATTGATAATACAGTAGAATCTCAAGAAAATATCCATGTAGTGTGCTTGTTTTAATGTAATAAAGAATAATTTAAGAGGTTTTCTAAAATTAGTCAAATAGCCTATTTTATTATAGCATTGTTATTACCAGAGCACGACAGGGGCAAGCCGTTTTCAAAGTTGGCATAACATGGACATCTCTTGTCATTCAATGTTAGATGTGGTGTAATTTAATAACGAATGAAATTAATTTACTTAGGCTGCCTTTCTGCTACGATCTTTACGTCACCATCAAAACAAATTAATTTTATAGCAAGCTTTTTTAGCAAACCTCTATAAAGGAACAGATGTGGACAGTATTTTGATGTACAATTTCACTCCACTCAAGAAGAAATGGGATGAAATTTGAAAATATAGAAAATCTTATAGTTATTTATTACAATAACAGAAACACAAAATGTATTTTTATTTACAAAATATATTGTCATTTTAGTTTAATTATAATTAATAATGTTTTATTTCCTTTTAATATTTATTTTTATCGTATATCTATATTAATATCTACACTTGACATTTATGACGACGTAAAAATGGCTCACCCCTGCCGAGCTCTGGTTATTACATACGTTTTGCTGCTATGAAGGATTGACTGTTGTTATGTTAACTTACATACATTAAATCACGCTTGTTTCCCAGAGGGGTAGGCAAAGACAACTTCTTTCCACTTGCTACGATCTTGACAAATTTCTTTCGCTTCTTCCACATTCATACATCGAGTCATGCACGCACGTCGGTTTCGGGTACTTAAGATTAGATTCGGCCCTTTTCCAGTAATTCTCCGATTTGATGTAAACTTTTGGTTTAATTTTGATGATCACTGATAATTAGATTAAACAGGTAAAGCAGGATATGTATTTACCTACTACTGTTCTATTAATTATTTTGAACATCATTCGAGCTTTTTACTTCGTTTTCAGCTTCGTATACCCACAAAACCAACACGACAGCCTGTCCCTCGCCCTAGGGGTGAGCTCAAGCGATCCGCTCAACGAGACTAAAGTGGCGCTTCTGAGCAGGCTGGGGCTCTCGGGGGCGACCCACTACAGCCTGTACCTCGGGGACAACCCTGTGAGCGCCGAGCTGCTGGCGTTTATTAGGATATTCAATATGAACCAAGGTAAGTCGTATTATTGGTATATAGGATAAATCAAGGGAATAAAACGTCGGTGTTACTGCAAAACCGCGTAAGTAACATTTTTAATAAGGAGCAAAATGCGCCTTTTTAATACGACTGTAAGGTTTATTTTGCTCTATCACAAATTTGTTAGTTACGTGGTTTTGCAGTATCACCGACGAACATAGGCCATTATGATTACGACCCGAGATGTTACAGTTTCATTATGGGTACCTATCATTTTATCGAATTTCACTTCATCGATTGTATCATTTCATCGATCGCTATTTTCTGATGAAACCATGATGATTTCAGGACATCTTAAACATTAATAAAGTAGGTAACCTAACGTAACCTAGGTTAGACTTGTGACTGCCCAATAGGGAATATGCATGTTTTTTTTTTACAGCTTCAATTGAAGCTGATTCATGTAACAAACAGATCACAAAAATCATTTTTTGAATAACTATAAAAATAACCAAGATATAAGCCAACAAAGATTTGTTCCTATCTCTTTCTAGAAAAACGGAATTTTACATGGAGTTTATATGGCCGCAGTGCACAATGACGTCACGGTACACATCGGATCTCTCTGTCTAATTAGAAGTTTGAAATGCTTATAACTTCCGTATTTCTTGACCGATTTTAATTTTAATTTCCGTTTTGGTGATCTCTTTTACGGTATTTTCGTATTTTGATGAGAAATGCGATTTTTAAAATCCATGCATATTCCCTATTGTCATGCGGCGTGAATTGCCTCCGATGAAATGAAAATTCTGCGCAGTTTACGTTCGTTGAAAGGTGTTTCGGTGAAATAGTAGGTGCCTATCATTATGGCATTTAAGTCTAGTTTTAATAAACACTCCACTTTTCACTTCGATGGCAAGGAAAAATATCTACAATAAAAATAAAATGTTTTTATACTATTAATGACTTTTTAATTTGATTGCTATTAATAACTACTGAATTTTATTTAATTTCATTAGATGCGACATTATTTTTTTATGTAAATTAGTTTGACTTGACTATGTATATAGAATGTAGTGAAATGTGTGGCACCTGAAAAGGTAGGGTTTGGTGTTTCCAAAATTTGTGCAATATTATATTGACTTTGTATTGTACCAAGAAAAAAAATCATTGAAAGAAACAAGTAAAAGAAAAGAACCCGTACAAACCTATTTTTTCACAACTACTTATTCAAAAATTGTGGAAATCTGACTTGAGTCAAATCATCTGACAGGCGCACCTTCCAGGTGATCTTAGTAAATATACCCATATCACCTATGTTTTGCCTTCAGAGGAGCTAACGAAATGGTCTAATAACGGTCTCCCCGGCGACCTGGTGTCCACCGAGGCGAGCTGCGCGGCCGCCGTCGGCGCGGAGCTCGACCGCCGCGCCCACACCTATTTGCTCACTCGCTGCGGCCTCATCAAGGCTTCGTATAAGACCAAGGAAGGCGAGGACTCTTTGCACAGGTAAGGCTACTTAATGTAACTTACTTTTAAGTATAAAAATTACCTTCTGCTGGAGTTTCTTGCGGCGCTTCTTCTCCACAATGATGGTCTTGTCCGAAGCGCTGGTAGATTCACTGTACATTACCGACGTGTAAAGAGCCCGCATGTGGCCAATTTACTGAATAAATATTTTTAATTTCAATTTCAATTTTCTTAAAATGCAGGGCCCGTATTATGGTCGCCTTTATCGCGGTGGATAAAGCATCCGTCACTCTTGCATTTACATACTAGTCAGACAGGGGCAGATGATTTATCCACGCTTATCCACATCGATAAACACAACCATAATAGGCCCGCAGGGTGAATCTTATCTTATCTTATTGGCGGGGTCCTTACGGATACATTTCGACCCTTTGGGATGTTTTGTGTTATTACCCCTCTTTTAGCGCTTAACCTAATGCAGCCGCCACCCCTACCAGAAAGCGGATAGTGGAGTGCAAAGGCAGTGCCTTGATTCCCTTGGTTCTGGGTAGCCACAACCGCAGGGTGAATAAGCACACGACATCGTTTTTAGGGTTCCGTAGTTAACAAGAAACCCTTATAGTTTCGCCATGTACGTCTGTCCGCAATTTAACGTAATTTGGCATAGTTATACCTACACATTACACCGACAAAGCTGTAAATTTAAATCATAAAACCATTTTTTTAAAGCAAAGGTAATTTATGTATCAAGTCTATCTGTTTAAATATGAGGATCAAGCACAAATGTCAAATACCAAAATATAAATATCGTCTTGACAAATAAATATTCATAACCTGTCTATTAAAGGCCAGTAGGCATATTCCTCGAATTGGTTTTTGAAATTTAATGTCAGTCACATCATCACGGTACCAATGTTGGACACTTTTAGCTGAAGGCACCTATAATGAACACTTAACTCTTAGTTCAAAGATCATAAGGTTACAAATAGATTGTTTCAAAATAAATGAATAACCCTATCTTCTGTACCAAAAGTATCAAGTGTCCATCATTGGTCCTTCTTTCTCTCGACTATCATTGCGAGTTCTTTTTCACTCGGTAATCCCTGACGCACCGAGTGACAAGCGAAAACAAACAAGTAGACCTAGCCAAGATCCAAACACTGCTAACGTTTCGGTTTTCTATCGACTGAAATTGTATGGAGATGACATAAGTGGTAAACGCAATCTGTCATCAGCTTACGTCAATCCTATTCATTTTGTGTATTTTGCTTACATAAAGTACGGCCAATGACATTGGATAAAGAATGTAAACAGACTGAACGTTACTAAGTTATATTACGATAGCGAGCGATTATTTTCTGTCCTTATTTCTCGTATGCCATTATAGAAATAGAAAGTCTTTATTTATTGTATAACTGTGTACAAGGGTGATAGCAAAAAAATGAGTCTCAACAGCTTATCCGTCTCGGACGTACAATAGAACAATACAAAATAAAATATTTCATAAATGATTAGCAATTTATCAAATTTGCAGTAGGGTAAATGACAATATCCCTCATTGGGCCAAGAATTCCTTTACGTCATAGAACACTTTTTCAATGAACCAACGTTTTATATTTTTTTGTGAAGTTCATTCTTGTTTGGATTGCGTTCGAAGTGACAGGATTTCAAATAAAAATATTTTGAACTCTTGAAAGCTTGTTTAAATTCTTTATCTCGTCTCGATGGCCTTACTTTAGCGTTATACATCTTGAATAGGCCCCTAGTCGTGCTAGTCTCGTTGGCATGCTTGTAGCAATCCATTGATGAGTTGTTTGGACATAATTGAGTCGGGAGCTATCTCAGCAACGCAATGTATCATGAAAAGCATGCGGGCTATCGACCCAATGAAACTGACCCTTTATAATCGGTGTCTGTCGAGGCACTAACAAGATTCTCAAGTAGTTATACAGTTTCATTGTGGTTTTCTGGTGTTAACAACCGATAAAATTACAATTAGAATTATAATTAGAGTTCATGTCGGTCCTCAGTGTTGGCAGCGCCTTTTCAGACTTGAGATTGCAATCTATGGTCCTCAGAACCCGGGTGGGCCCGAGTCCGCGTTTGCCTTCAACATGCCTTTTACCTACTCATTCACTTACATGAAGTTACATATTAAAAGTTAATTTTAATAAAGGTCGGGCAAGGTTATTCTGACAGAGGGGTACAAATCTGACATTTAAAGATTTTAAAGAAATGAAACAATTTTAAACTATTTTTGCTCCCTGTTGTAGAAATTTAGGCACTTAAATTACTAAGAGCGCAAAAATAAGTTTAAAACTGCATTGAAAAAATGATGCATTTACCCCTCAGTCGGAATAGCCGGGTCATTATTTGGGCGTTTCAACCGCCTCACTTTCGTGGTCACATTTTTGTAGAAGTGACTTCAGATTTCGATTTTGTTTCTGGTTAGGTATCTAAGTTTACCGGACATCTATCAAATATCCAAAAACGCTATCAAAATATACGCCCAATTCTTCAAAAATATGTCCACGAAAGTGAGGCGGTTGAAACGCTCGAATAATGACCCAGCCCTGCCTGACCTTATTCCCTTTCGAGTTATTTTTAATAGGGCAGCCGCGTTGATGAAGACAACGCAGTGATCATACTAAGGGCCTGTTGTTTGATCAGTGGTTAAGCTAACTAATTGTTAAAAATCGTAAATAATGGTTAAATCTCAAGGAAATGTGTCATATTTTCGATTCATTTTCGAATTTTAATTAGTTGAGTTAACTACTGATCAAGCAACAAGCCCTTAGTAGTTGTATAATGATTAAATCATTTTGTATTTTTCAGCAAAAACGTCAAGTTACTGAAGGAATGTGAAGTTCAAATTCTAAACGGTGCCATTAAGTACCTGGAAAGTGCTATACAGAAACTACCCACCGCTGTTGTAGCCAAAACTGAGTAGAGAATGTACGAATATAAAGTTAACGCAATTCAACTGAAGCAATACCATTATGTGACCAGTGTCAAATCAACTAAGAACAAATCATGACAGTATTTTTATCCTATTTTTACATTTAAAGATTTATATTTTGATTATATTATGCAACGAATTAAGATTGCTAATTCATTATTTGTGTGTAATGCTAATGTGTTATGTTGTTTGTTACTTTTGTAAGTATACTTTGTGTTGTTTAACTGTCGTTTTTCTTATCCCTTCTTATATTGCCTCCTCGTCGGCTGAAGTACCAAATACAAACTTCAAATTAAATTAATAAAACGAAATCCAAATTAAGTTTCTTTTTAATTACACTTAAATAAACAGTTAAAGTTAAAGAAAATAGTATAAAACTTTAATAATAATTTATATTTAGCTTATATTAATAATATTTACAGAACCACAAACTAGTTTGTGTTAATTACTTATAAATACTGATAAATAGATCTAGAGAGCCAACTACTTACACAATTGTATAATTAGACTTATACCGATAGGTTTGTATCGCATTATCACAACTTTTACTGAGAGAAATATGGTTTTAATTTAACTTAACTAATTAGACGAACAGAAGGAGTTATATTTTTAATGTAATGTAAAATATAAATCCTCTCAATTCGTCGGTATTCTTATCCTACTGAGTATAACCATAGCTTAATACTTTAATACTGTCTACTCAACGTCAATGAACAGATGTACACCTATCGTTGGCAGTTTGAATGCAGTTGAGTGCAATGACACTTTTTTAACTATTAATAAATTACCAAGGGTCCGTTTCACGTAAACTTGTAACTTGTAATAAAAGTGAAAGTCTCTTTTCAATGCATATTGTTAAAAAGAGATTTCCGCTTGTAATACAAACTACAAGCGTTCGTAAAACGGGCACATAGGGTCGATCTAATAACAAGGTTCGTTTTGTAACTACCAAAATTGGTTATACCGTTGTGGATTACATACAACAGAGCAATCCTTATTTTTCACCTACGGATTGTAATTATACTTTTATCTCGAATCTGCTGAAAAATCTAACACTTTTACAAGTCGATTCATATTCCTTGTCTGTGTTCTGGTATTTTGTACTTTTTGAGTATACTTAGATTAAACGCCAAATGTGTATAGACAAATTCCGGAGCAAGTCTTATTCCAGTATGGTAAAATCGATGGTAAGCCAATAAACAGTATCTCAGATTCAATTGCCAAAGTAGATTCAATCTTCATATCTTAGTAATAAGGTTGTGATTGCTCCTGGAGTTTTATTTGAGATGCCGCTATTTGGCTTAGCAGGGCAGTGTAGGGAGTAAAAACTCAAAAAAAAAATGTTCATTAATCCGAATTTTCATTTTTCCGAAAGCTATGTTTACACTGGAGCTATTTTAGATTAAATGCATAATTAAATTGTCAGACGTAGGTTAGGTTAGGTTTGATTTATAAGCATACACCGGATTGACGGGGGCAAAAATGCACCAGTGCTAGTGATTCATTAAATATCGACAAAGTTTATCGACAACTTTTGTCGTGATATATGGATCTTACATTATTTGCTAAAATAAGTCGTACCTTTATCTTCTATATCTGAATGATCAGCTTTCCATGAAGATAAACAATATGTTTTCTTTCGAGGCATTTTTAACAGACTTAATAAACAAAAAGGTTCTCAATTTCTCGGAATGCTAAAGAATATTGTTGTAGTGAATGAATTGCTTATTCAACGTATTTTCAATGGTTGTCAAAAGTGACTCGAGTACAGGTTCACTATGAGATACCAGTTCTTTAAAGTTGCGATAAGTATGAATAAAAGAGGTTTGCACATAATTAAAAGGTATTCAAACTTGGCCATTACTGACGGCTAAATTTACTAGTTACTGGTTCGCTGCCCCAACAATTGACACCACATACGTATTGAATGACATACATAACATATTGACATACTTTCTATAAACAATTTAATTTAATATTTATAAAATTCAGTGTAGAATTACTTATTATTAGAACTTTTAACATGTAAAACTCTGTTTTATCAAGGAATAAATAAATAAATAAATAAATAAATGATGGATGATTAAAAATTGTTTTATATCGATGTCGATAAACTAAGTCGACATTTAATGACTCACTATCACAGGTACATTTTTGCCCCCGTCAATCCGGTGTTTGTTTATAAGGTAACAAACAGTTAAGTATGCTATCAAGAAAATGCGTTCGGAATTTTGATCAATTTGGAATTATGACTTCGGTTTTATGCAGTGTACCCGTGTAGTGATGGGGTTGCACCGGATGGTACGGCGCACATATTTCCTCGGTTGCTAGACCATTACGCCGCGGAGCTGCGGCCTGCGGTAACACCTCGCACGTGCCTCGCGGGCTCGGCCTACTTGATCCGTCCCTTGTGCGGCACGTAGTTGTCCCGCGCCGCGCGCCCCCCGCGCCGCCAGCCGCGCGCCGCCAGCAGCAGCGCGCCCGCCAGCGCGGCCACCAGCGCGCCGCCTGACACCAGCATGGCCGACAGCGCCGACGTCTTCATACACGTCTGCCCTTCCTTCGGACCTGAACGAAACAATGTTGAAACGATCACTACTAAGGTTACAGTTTAAGATTATTCCTTTGAACCCTCAATGTATAGAAAAAATGAGTAGTACGATGTCGGTTGGATCGGCCCCCCCAGTCCCCAGGCGTACTTTTTTGAATCAAATCGGAGAAATACTGGAAAATGACCGAATCTTAAGTGGGTACCCGAAACGGACCTACATGCATGACTCGATGTCGATGTATGAATGTGGGAGAAGGGAAAGAGATTTGTCAGGATCGTAGCAGGTGGAAAGAAGCGGTCTCTGCCGACCCCTCTGTATGTATGTGGTACAATCCAGATTACCAAATAAAATACGTATAACGCTGTTTGACTAATTAGTAAAGCCTGCCTATAAAACCAGCAATCCCTGGTTTGGTGGTATTCGGGTAGAGTCCGTGGCACAAGCTCGTTTTGTAGGATTTGTCTTCGACAAGAGTCTGCAGTGGCAAGCTCACATTGATGCTCTATGTGCTAAACTTAATTCGGCCTATTACGCCATGGCCCGCTTAGTTCAAACACTGTCATTGTGAAATCTTGTAATGGCCTATTTTGCTTACTTCCATGCGCATCTGGCGTATGGAATCGACCTCTGGGGCTGGGCGGCTGACAGAGACCGGCCGTTCATTCTACAAAAGAAGGTCATACGCTTGATTTGCCGCGTCCCCCGTGATGAGCCTGCAAAGCAGCTCTTTATCAACCTGGGCATCATGACATTCATGACAGTGCCTTCTCTTTACATATTTGAGGTTGGCAAATATGTTAGGAGCAATCCTGACGAGTTTACGCCCAGTAGAAGCTACTCCGCGCGGAGGAAACAAGGACTGGCCGTCCCCGCACACAGATTAAAAAAAACGGGAAAATCCCTCTCCATAGTGGGTGCCCGTATTTATAACCATTTACCTGAGTCGGTCAAGGCCTCAAAAACTGACCGCATTTTCAAAAATAAACTAAAGGCATTTTGCTGCCAACAGGCCTTTTACTCTATCACGGAGTTCTTTGGCTGTTGAGTAAATGTGTCGAATGATCGAAGTGCCAAATGACATAATAACTTATAAATATTATTCACAATTATAACTTAATTAATCAATAAAATGACATAATGCAATTAAATTCATCCTGAGTGCTAGTTTATAAGTAATCGAATCTGATATTATTGTACACCTATACTAATGTAAAACTGACTATGTATAATTATTACATTTATTACAAATAAAGACATCTTATCTTATCTTATCTTAAGGGTAAATATTTGGGTGATGAGAAGGGTAAGTATTTATTCTTTTAGTTTTAATATGTTTTCTATTTGTTTAAGCATTTATTTTCAGTATAAGAATGTTTATGCTGTTTTCTTAAGTAAACTATAAAACATATATGAACTTTAGCACCTTATTTTAATGGAATAAGATTCATAATTGTAAAAGCCTAGAAATTACTTTAAAAGTTAATTGAATCTTAATATAAGTGTAAAGTTTCCCCAGACATTTGTTATTTATTTTTATTGTAGTTACGACCCACTCAATTAATGACGATTAAGTCGTTCCTTAGTGATTATTTTTCATACACAAGGTTAAAAAAAAAACAAGAAGGAAGGTACAGACGTGTACAAGGGGGCTTTAACCTCTTAAGGCCCAGTGTGCACTAGGATGTAGATACATAATCAAGGTACAGTAGGGCCTCGATAATCCGAACTTCAAAAAAACAACCCCTGTTCGGACTCAGGGAGCGTTCGGATTATAGTATGTTAGAATGTTAGAATTTTCTGTTCTTTTTTCTTCATATCAGTAATTGTGGCTTTTCCAACACCATACTTTTGAGACGGCAAAGTTGCAGACACTCCATCTTTTAAGCTGTCTAATATAGCACACTTTTCAGCAATCGTCTAAGTTTTATGTTTACGTTTAGGTGTAGGAACCATATTTATAACCTCAAATAACACGTGGCACGCAATGCACACTGTAATTTTGCAAAGACTAATGACAAACCACAAACAAATCAAATCTCAGGTGTTACGGCGGGGGTGGAAGGGGACAGGGTCAGCAGTTCGGATTACAGCGACGTTCGAATTAGCCTGTGTACGGATTATCGAGGCCCTACTGTAATTTAATCAGAACTGTGTGTCAATAAGAATAATGTTTATTTTCCTATCTTCATTAACTGAAAATAACATTATCGAACAAACGTAATTTAACTTTATTGCCTTGATGGTAGATTCAAAGTCCCACTTACAAAAAACTCCCTGTTTGTAGTATGGTGGGCCTTACGATGCTAAAGCTCAAGTTGAACTGGAATTTCCTCATATTTTCAATGAATCAGGTGTTTTCCAAGGGGAACTCAAAGTTAAGTTAATAGATAATCCTCAACCCAACGTGCAGGCAACACCACGAAGTGTGTCCATACGCTCCATTGTTTCGGAGTAAACGAAAATTGGTATGGAGCCGTTTCTGAGTACGGCGGTTAGACACTCGACTGTCACACAACTGCGTAGGTAAACCACGACTAACGTAGAAATCTTGACCACCAGTTCCACCCCTAACTTTTCAAGCAAATAGAGTAAAATCTTTTACACATGAACTAAGTTTGTGCCGTACGTATGTGTCCTCATATAATAACAAAATTCGTTCGAAACTCACTGATGCTAGCGGCCAGTTCGCTGTCCTCTTCTCCCTCCTGAAGCACCCGTAAAGATTGAAAGAGAGATATGTTCTCGGAGAGGCGCGGCGCCGGCGCCGGCGTCGGCAGCTCGGCCGAGCGCCGTCGGACTGACTTCATGTTGCGCCAGTGGCACGGTTGCGACTGGAACCAGACATTGGAAAATTAGAAATATACATACATACATACATACATTAAATCACGCCTGTTTCCCAGAGGGATAGGCAGAGACCACTTCTTTCCACTTGCTACGATCTAAATATGAAAAATAATAATACATGAATACTTTAATTTAGACTAATCCATCTAAGTACTTTTAAGTATAGTCTTTACTATTTGAACTGAGCTGATCTTCTACACAAAGGCCATTGTTTGTAAACAATACCATTGTCTTTCTTTGTGTCCGTAACACCAAGCCGATTACATACAAAAAAGTTAGAACTACATTGAATGTACATTGAATTATCAACCCTACCCTCTTAGTCAGTAGGTTTAAAATGTAAAGTGTCAGGATACAGATATAAGTTTTGTGTAGATGATAGTATTGTGTAAAGAATAAGCATAGTTCAAATAATAAAGACTTATATCTGTATCCTGACACTTTACATTTTAAACCTACTGACTAAGAGAGTAGGGTTGATAATTCAATGTACATTCAATGTAGTTCTAACTTTTTTTTATGTAATCGGCTTGGTGTTACGGACACAAAGAAAGACAATGGTATTGTTTACAAACAATGGCCTTTGTGTAGAAGATCGGCTCGCTAGAAATAATAAAGACTATACTCTGTATGTCTAGAAGTTCAATGTCGGCTGTGATCTTCCTTTCTCCAATAGTCAAACAGAACCATCGTCACTCAAAACTAACATCCAAAAATGGATATTCGAAAAGTATCCAAAAATTTGAATAGAGATAGCTGAAATGAATAATGGAAAATAGTTCCTGAAGGAATAACGATCCTTGAAATGATGAACGTCGATAATACGAAATGATAAATATGAAGTCGCGGGCAGAAGCTAGTCATTATACATGGTTATTGGTAAGTCGACCTATTCCCCTCTAGGGGTTATGGGGGAGATCATTTGCAATCATTTTGGTCCTATAATACCCTGCGCAAAAGTTAGTAAATTTTTCTGTTTTTGTGTCTTTTATGTTGGATAAACTGATAAAAAACATGTTTTTTTTTACTTGTTGGTCTCGCATTCTTAAACGTGTACAGATAATTCTACTTTTAATATTGCATAAGAACAGCAATTTTACCTTGTACAAAAGCTATTAAAAAAAAGATTTTAAGTGCATTTTTTTTTGTAAATTTTTGAAGATTCGTTATTTAAATATTTACGTAAATTATCTCAGAAATGGTACACATTTGCATACCATGTTGTATTTGTATTATGGGACCAAAATGATTGCGAAAGACCTCTCCCATAACCCTTAGAGGGGAATAGGTCGACTTACCAATAACCCTGTATGTATAAAGAAAACTAGTTTAATCGGGATGGTTCTTAGCTAGGCTTTATGAATCATTTTTATCGATTTTGCCGTGAGATATCAGCTCAGAAAGTAGATATCATGCTCTATTTATTAGTAATTTTATGATATAACCTGAGTCCCCAGGTTATCGCTTGAGGACATAATACCAAACATAAAAGGCACCCTATAATTAAAATCAACAAGGTTGAAATTACAATGTTACTAAAATAGGTATTGCGTCTTAAGAGGGTTTAAACTCACCGGACACCGGCCGTGGCACATGCGCACGTCGCACTCGATGTACAGCGCCGGCGAGCCCGTGAACCGGAACGTCTTCATGTACGCGTACACCTGCGTCTCGAACACGCCCGCCTCCGACCAGGAGCCTCGGAAGCGCGAGATCAGCTTGTCGTCCACCGGACACCTGGTAAGGAATAACGAATAATGCCATAAACGTGGGATGCTATATCTATTTTTTATACAAACATACAAACTCACGCCTTCATTCCCAAAGTGGGGTAGGCAGAGCTAAAGAATTACCAGCAACTTTTAAAACTTGTTGATAATTCTCTAACCACACTTTGCACAATTAGGCTAAGATGTTTACCAGCGTATTAGTGACAGGTTGCAAGCCCATCGCCTAACAGTACTACAAGCCTTTATTCCCTTAGTCGCCTCTTACGACATCCACGGGAAGAAATGGAGTGGTACTATTCTAACCCGGCAACCATAAGGGGTAATCGGGGTATCTATTTTTCATGTTATCCTTTAACCTATTGTCAGCAGGTCTGCCCTCCTTAGAAAAAAGGGCGTATGTCTCATAGCACCGCGCACGTATTAGTGACCTAATTATTGAAGACCGAGGGTTAAATTTACTTTGTCTAACCAATTGCGAATGCGTCCTTTTTATTTAGGAGGGCCAGAGGTAGTGTTCTCGTTATTGTATGCCGGTGCGGGGATAAGACATCCGGTGAATTTACTAGCTTAATTGCATTCCATCTTTGTCCTCGGGTTGGTTTGGTTGGTAACCTCACGACTCACGATTGCAATCTTGAGATTGTAGTCTTCCAAATACAAATGTCTATGGGTCATAGATTCTACTTATTATCGGGTGACTGTGGTGAAAAAAAACATTTTCGTTAGTCGATAGGTACTGTTCAATAGCTCTCATATTATACCTAATCTAAAGCTTTGGCGCGACCGTCCCGCGGGATGACAGACGTTGGCGTTTACACGGTCAATTTTTTGAGCACTTATTGCCAGTTAACGGTACGGTCGTATCATTCTACAGGGTATTTTTTTATCAGTGCACAAATATTAACATAAGTATGATATTGTATCGTAAATATATTACAAAAACAAAATCAGGTTTTTTGCTTATTTTTTTGTGTAGGCACCAAGCCATTCTAGAAAATCACTTTTAAAAACCTCAAGAGTAAAATTCTTTTTTGCAGCAAGCTCGTCTCCTCGCACCCCTGTATTTGAGGGTCTATGAACATCGTTAAGTAAGTGGAATCATTGAATCCGCAATATCTCTAATATAAAAAACACAAACAAATATTAAAATTTGTGCACCTATTAAAAAATTACCCTGTATAGGTATTACACAAAATTAGGGTAAGACAGTTATTGTTGTCGGCTATAAAATGCCGTTAAAAGTTGCCTGTGTAAGGGCACCTTTAGCGGAGATGGTCGCGCATAATTTTGTCGGACGATGGTTGCTTCCGGTTTGTCAATATTAATGCAATACTTGTTCCTAGAATACAAGTAATCAACTAATGAAATTGTTCTTGATCCAGCAGATAAATATTCTAATAGGCGGGTAAGTCCATTGGAAAGATGTCATTTACGCGTCTGATTACGCAAACCGACAGCGTAAAAAATATATATGTTGGAATTTGTAAATTGGGTAACGATGTTACAAATGGAAAAATAGTAATATTCATAAAAATACATACCCATATCGACAAAAATATATATCCTCTATAACACTCGCAATAAGGTTCGTGTACACATATACTCTTATTTGGCGCGATGGCAGCGAAAATGCCTACGACTGTACAACAAATATATAGGGCCTGAATGGTGTTAATAGACAATGCAGTAGTCGTTCGATTTTTTCTTCGAACTTGTCCGGACACAGAGCCATGTGATTACTGATTATATATTTATATTACTATCAGATTATTTACTCTTTTTGTCCTTTTACATAAAAAGCCTTACCCGTGTTCATCGATCAGCTGGATCCGTTTCGTCGCCCCGTTATGCGCGAAACAGTCATTTACCACGATGTCGAACCCGTCTGAAACACAATTAACCGCAATTCAGTTTAAATTTTCCTTAAACATAACCAACCGGTAACACAGTGAATTCTATGGTAAAGGAGACATTAAATTATTTTAAAAAGTGGAACATCATTTATTTTGCCTTATAAGAGCTTTAGGGAAAGTAAAGCAACGAACCAAATAATATAACTTAATTTTTTTTGCATTTTATTCCATTTAGGTATGGTATAACATTTACATTTAAATAACATTTTGACAGGAATGTGACAAATATGGAACATTTTAAAAATGTTTACCAAAAACTTCCTATTTTATCTCTTAATTATAAAATAAATACGTATTTGGAATAAAATATATTGCTGCGTTGATATTTTTACCGGCCTTTTAAAACTTAAAGTTGAAACACTGTTGGGTAAGTAAGTGCTTACAAATGTGTATCAACATCCCTATTTTTATTTGATACTAACTGTAAACATTTATTACGCGCTCACGAAACTTAATCTTACTACATACATCTAAATAAAATAAAATTTAAATTAAATTATTTTCGTATCTTCGTATTATAAATAATACACTTAAAATATTACAAACGCATTTTTTGCATTAGAATTAAAAAAATAACTTAACGAATACTCTACACCGTAACTATAACCACGGCATTGGTGCCAATGACGTCATTATGCATAAAGGGTGAATAAAAATGAAAGACTTAATAGTCGATCGTTTCGTTCTTAAAGGTTGAAACTCGGTCCGGGGTATCACAGACTTGGATCTGCATAAACACTAACCTAAACCTACTAATACCAAAACTGAGATGGACAGAGGCAAAAATCATCAAGGAGTTAATATTTTCACAAAAATATACCTACTGTTCTTATGTTGTATTAATAATTGGTATGATTAAATACTATTCTAGCATTATTATTTTGAATAACACTCGCCTAATAGACATTAATAAAATAAATTTCACTTAAATTGCTATTTTTTTGTAATAATGAGTGTAAAATATTATACTGTTACTGTGATTGATACCGCACTTGATTGCGACTTAGCTGTATAATTTTATCACTTTTTTTAGTGTTTATTTATTTGTACCGGTTAAACGCTGCATGAGGAAGAGTGGTTCGCATTCCGAGCCTTCAAAACTGTTCATTTGAGTAGGTAATACCATTTCCGTGGTATTGTGCTGCTGGCTGGACGCCGAGCACTTGTTAACGCCCTATTTAAAAGCTATGCTAATTTAATGGGAATAATTTAACTAGTAGTAATTATCAATAGTAGCTCCGAACTTTCAAATTTGTTTTGCCTTATACATAGCATTAGCACTTACCAAGGGCTTTGTGTTTTGCAATAAGTATAAAATTAAGAAGAAACCCTTTCACCATAATTTAATAGCGCGTACCGATTTATGAAATCAAAATCTTTCTTAATATTTATTTTAGATTTACTAAAATCGTTCATTTAGCCCAAAGGGTTAATACCTAAACAGCTGCTATATGAGAGTACCCAGTGTGCAAAATTTCGTCATTTTGAAGACAACAGCACCAAAAGTTCGACCCCTGACTATAAACCTATAGTTGAATTTGGTGTAAAATTTAACAACATCAAACTTTTGTATTACGTGAACATATCACGTACGGAGCCAGATGATCCACGCAGATGACATGTAATTTTGACAGTTAGGAGGGCCTAGGCAAAATGCATAAATCGAAAATCGACAAAATGTATAAGATTCACATAAGTTTATGGCAGATTGCGCTGTCCGCTTATGTCAACTCCATACGTTTTGATTCGATAGAAAACAGAAACGTTATCAGCGTTTGCATCTTTAGCTAGTCCTACTATTCAATTTAGCACCCTAAACCAGGGGTCGGCAACCTGCGGTTCTTTATCAAAAAACTTTATTTATGCAAGTACTATTTATAGTTGGCAAGAAAAAAACTGTGGCTCTTTATTGTAATTTTTGACTCTTCCGACTCAAAAGGTTGCCGATCCCTAAACCTAAGCACCAGGAGCAAACCAAGGGCCTCTTGATAACTTGCTACGGGCCCCGCGATTCGATCCGGCACTCATAATATTGTATCGTATCAATAGGTCCCGTATGGTAAAGGTCAACAGCAACGTCCCGTCGCGTGCCTAACCTCCATCCTAAAACTTAAACTTAAGCGTACCAGGTCATTGCCTCCACCAAGTTCACACCAACTCGCCGTTAATTTGAAGTAACTTTTACTGATCAGACCGAGAGGGAACTTGAATAGCGACCACGACTTTACCCGGACTCTACAGTTTCTTAATTATTTTTTATTTATTGTATTATTTTTCAGTCGCCACCTTACATATTATTATACGGGTAGTCGATGCGAGATGTTGTTGTATGTATGTATACATATACAGGGTTATTGGTAAGTCGACCTTATTCCCCTGTAGGGGTTATAGGAGAGATCATTTGCAATCATTTTCCCTCCTCCCCTCCCATAATACCCTAGCCCTCATGTGGCTCAATTTACTGAATAAATATTTAGAATTTTGAATTTTGAACTGAAATACAGGTCTAAAACTTTCTCCTCATTTTTATTTAAGTATTTATTTATTTATGTTAAGGAAATCCAACAGCTATACAAATTACAATTATTAATTTTATGCCGGTAATAAAACTCTCTAAAGCAACAGATAGGCTTTCTTCAACCACAATAACTACTCGCTCTTGAACTCGACGCACCAACCATTAACAGGCAAGTTGAAGTTGTCCCATAAGCGCGTAAAAACATCATTTAACGGCGTGCATTCTCAGTTTACCCGCTTTACCCGTGGAGTGAGTCATATGACAGCACACTCGACCAACCGTTCGTCGAATAGCCTCTAACACCTTTATACGCACCGTATGAGCTGCGCATGTATATGAGCAGCGTGAGCGGGTCCCCGACGCGCACGGGCCCCGCGACGCGCGCGCCGCCCGCGCCGTACCCCGCGCGGATCTCCATGTAGCACTCGGGCGGCTGCAGCGTGAACACCACCGGGTTGCCCGTCGCCACCCTGCGGGGAACACGCGCTAATGTAATGTTTACACCTCGACCTTAGACCTAGTGCTTGACACAATCAGAAGATCGACAATCGTGTTATCGATAACCACCACTTCGACGTCATAGAGAAAATAATTACATATTCCTACACGCCTTCATTCCCAGAGTGGGGTAGGCAGAGCTACAGAATTACCAACAACTCTAATAACTTGTTGATAACTCCTGTAACCACAATTTTACACAATTAGGCTAAGATGTTTAACAGTGTATATTAGTGACAGGTAGCAAGCCCATCGCCTAATAGTACTACAAGCCTTTATTCCCTTAGTCGCCACTTACGACTTAATAATTAAATTTGAAAATAATTGTACATCATTATATAGGTATTAAGAAAATATTCACAATGTTCTAAAACAAATTGAAGTACTTAATAAGAAAATAGCGAAATCATGTCATAGAGAAAAAAAATACAATCATTATGTCATATGATTCATTTATAACATTGTGCTCTGTTTTAAAAATTAACATAAGAATAATAAGTTAATTACAAAACTAAACCTAAAACTGTTCGATTTGTTACTCTTAACGTTGAATAAATATTTTTATTTTTATATTTTACATACTTCAGTCAAAATCGCTCTATGAAATTAAAGTAGTACTTTATCGATAACAGGATTTTCGATGTTTTTATTGTGTCAAGCACTAACAACACGTCGTTCGTGATAGGAAAATCTCTAGGTCTAGTAATGTTACACAATGCGTCATCAAACGACATGCTTTGCCAGTCGGCTTATCGGTACTTGGTATCTGAGTTGCTTTTTGTTAAGGACTGGAGCTATAAATTCGCAAAGTTCGTAAATTATGCAGAGTATTACTTAAAAGTGACTAAGAATGAAAAGGGCAAGCTTCGATGGTTCGGTCGTTTGGAAAGGATGGATGAAAAAAGATTCACAAAAGAGATAAACAGATCGAAAGTGAGTGGAAGGGTCGGAAGGGGCCGCCCTAGGCGTACTTTTCCGAATCAAATCGGAAGAAGCGAAAGAAATTTGTCAAGATCGTAGCAAGTGGAAAGAAGTGGTCTGGGAAACAGGCGTGATGTAATGTATGTATGTATTACTTAAATATTTTTTTAGGAAAAGATTTACTCTGCACTTATTTAATATTCAGCAAGGCATTTTATAGCGCAAAGTAAAGTCATTAAACCAACTCAACAATTTCTAGCGTGGGCCCAAGAACCAGTAAGTATAAAAATCAATTCACATATGGATGCCGTTTTGCAATAATGCGTCAACCCACAATTAATTAGCAATAAAGTGTCAACCCACAACGATAGTACTGAGGATTGACACTTTATTGCTAATTAATTGTGGGTTGACGCATTATTGCAAAACGGCATCCATATCCAGGAATTTCCTTACTGAGCAGCTGTCACCACTGGCAGCACGCGCCGCACCAAAATATAGTTAGCATAATAGAAAGTACAGTCTGTGAGCACTTACAAGGTACTTCGGGTTTGTACTTCTCTCTCACTCACTCTTAATAAGAGCGTTTGGGAGCGAGTGAGAGACAGGAATAAACCCGAAGTACCTATTAAGAGCTATCGTCGTGGTTGTAAGTTGAAAAATATTTTTTGCAAAACCCTTTGATTTTGCCTGACACTTGATAATAAAGACATCAACGGGCTACTAAAGCAGAGATTTTTTTTTAAATTAAATTAAAGATTCCTTACTCGACATCGAGGAAGGGGAAAGTGACGGTCTTCCAGAAGTCGTATCCGTACTCGCAGGTAACCTTGAAGTGCTCGTCCAGCTCCTCCTCGATCAGCGAGTTGTACTGAACCGTGATCGTGTTCCACATTAAGTTTTTCTGTAATAAAAAACAGCGATGACATATGCTGATGAACTTGGGCAATCGTTATTGTTACACAACACTTCTACCAAGGAGAGTAATTTATAACGGTTCAACCTCGACGCCCTAGCCCATATAAGATAAGATAAGATTTCTTTATTTGTAATAATCATACATAGTCAGTTTTCATTAGTATACATATGTACATACATACATTAAATCACGCCTGTTTCCCAGACGGGTAGGCAGAGACCACTTCTTTCCACTTGCTACGATCTTGACAAATTTCTTTTGCTTCTTCAACATTCATACATCGAGTCATGTACGCACTAGTAGTCATTCATTAGTATAGGTGTACAATAATATCTGATTCAATAACATATAAAACTAGCTCTCACCAGGCCTGTGTCACTCCGCGTGTAGGTATTAAAAACATACCTCCAGGCGCCGGCCACGGCGGAAGGGCCAACCTAGTAGGCTGCCGCAAGCGAAAGACGACACACGTATAACCACGTATAACCACGTCTAACTTATTATGAACCGTAGTACAGTGAATTAAGGCCCATATTTCCTCAAAAAAAATTAGAAGGTATGTAAATGAACACGTGCTCGACTGGAACGCGAGCTAAATTAAATCATATTGTCTATCAGATTGAGTACATATTTCTTTGAAAACCGTTGTGAAGTAAAGCTTCTGTAACGCTAGTTACTAGTTATTATTCTGTGCTCTCACTATGAATTTAATTGCATTATGTCATTTTACTAATTGATTAAGTTACAATTGTGAATAATATTTATAAGTTATTATGTCATTTGTCACTTCGATTATTCGACACATTTACTCAACAGCCAAAGAACTCCGTGATAGAGTAAAAGGCCTTTTGGCAGCAAAATGCCTTTAATTTACGTTTGAAAATGCGGTCAGCCTAGTATTGGATTTTTTTATTGTTAATTCTGGGGTCCTCGTTAAAAAGGCTATAAGTGTTCTGAAAATCAAGTGAAAAAGGTTTTAAGTCTAGTATAGTATACTCCGTTCACGTATATACGCTTTTTATTAGAAGTTAAGTCGATTTGTACCCTTTTTCACTAGGACCCCAGAATTCTGTCTGTGTTGTTGTCTTGGAGTCACACAAGCCTAACAGGACGTTAGATTAGACACAAACTAAGATGTTGATAAAGTTGCTGATACCCCACGAGCTTTGATTGATAATAGAGTTTTTAATCCACGAAGTCCCATCCCTCTACTTACTCGTACCTCCACATCATTTTAAAAAGCGCACCATCGTGGATTGAAAAAATCATAACTATAGGTACCTAGTGTCATAGTTTATTTTCATTCAAACTTATATTAACTAAGAGTAAATCAATTTTGCTTGTAGGAATTGTTATCTGTATGAAAAAAACGTTTTTAATTCGATAGTTATCAGACTTTTCAGGAATCCAAGAAATGGTTTTGATGTCGGATGGGGTGTTTGTTTCATTCCTCCTAGGCGTTTGTTTCCCTACTCCTGCTTAGACCCAGAGCAGAGTCTTTTTCCCGCCAATTTACGGGACACTCACACACTAAATTCGACTTAAGCGAGGTCAGTACGCTCAGTTACTCACAGTGGGATGCTTCCTGGAGTCATCCTGCTGGCTGTTCCGGCCCAGCGTGCCGCAGCGGTTGAGCTGGATATAGAACTCGTAGTAATCGCGCCCGGAGCCGTTGATGTACATGCAGTCCGGGTCGTAGGAGTACCCTGTAGGGAACACACAGAATTAGAATATTGGATGATGAGGGTAGAGCCGGCACTTCACGTTGGCCAATATGTGCTGACGAGATGCTCACGTGTGGGCGCGATGGCCATAATTCCACAAATACCCGATCTCTGTCGAAAAACCGACAATACTTGAATCTAGCGCTAAAGAAAAAAAAAAGATACATACATACATACATTAAATCACGCCTGTTTCCCAGAGGGGTAGGCAGGCAGATACAACTTATTTCCACTTGCTACGATCTTGACAAATTTCTTTCGCTTCTTCAACATTCATACATCGAGTCATGCACGCACGCACGTCGGTTTCGGGTAAGTACTTAAGATTCGGCCCTTTTCCAGTATTTATCCGATTTGATTCGAAAAAGTACGCCTAGGGCGGCCCCTTCCGACCCTTCCACTCACTTTCGATCTGTATATCTCTTTCGTCAATCTTCTTTCATCCATCCTTTCCAAGTAACCGAACCATCGAAGCATGCCCTTTTCAATCTTAGTCACTACATCTTCTTTTATTCCACATTTCTCGATGATTAAAAAAAGATAAAATATGTTTCTTAAGTAAGTAGGCCGCTCAGGAACTTTTACACGTCATAAATCTAGCAGCGCTTCGCAAGACCACTGCTGAGAAGAAACGCCGCAAGAAACTCAACAGTCAGCTAAAGCCTACTCTACACGATAGCCAATAGAGTTGGCTTAATATTAGCCAATGTGGAGCGCTGAATTCGGGTGGAATATTAAGGTGTAAGTATTAAAATAACATGCCAAATAGTTGCTTACGACGGAAAGCCAGGTAGCGCTATTTCTAGATTTAGTAGGTATTAGTCAAAGATCAAATTGTAGAAAGAAGTCACGACAAAGTCAAATACTGAATTGACCTCTGAAAGTGTAACGGTGCAATAATGACATGAAACAGTTGTTATTTAGCTCAAAAGTAACCTTATAGTGACTCTTCTGCCCACAGACTAGAACATAAGTAGCCAATACCTTTAATATGAGCAATCTTTCACTTTTTAAAAGCTTTAAGAGCTCACACCAAACAATAAAACAAAAGATAATCGCTTTTACCCACTGTGTCACTTTAAACCGATGTATCCAAAACGATAACTTACTTAAACTAACTACCTAACTAACTTATAAATAGGTGCTTTTTACTTTTATTTCCGTGCATGCAGTGACCTTCTGTAATAAATAAGACACTTAGCTTGTAAGTGTACATGTACTATATTTATGTAACAGTGTGCTTATTGTTGAAGGTCCTAATAAATAAATAAAATAAAATAAAATAACCACCGGAAAGTAAATTTAGCTATATGTAGGCAAATAGGTTAACAATTTCGCTAAACCGAAAAGCAATTTTGAAATTAAGTAACATTAAAATGCGATTACCACCTGGAGTAAGTGGTTTTTCGCTCGAGCGGGCAAGTGTTAGAAGAGTTTGGATGAAACATGATGGCTCTATTACAAAAATTAACAGCTGATTTTTCGGACTTGGGTTATCAGTGGGGTTGTCTTCCCTAATGAAGTTTATTCGCTAATATTAAGTATTCTTTACGTTATGATTTTACGGAACAATAAAGAAAGGCGATGGCTATGAATCTAATGTTGAAGTTATTGGTGGGGCTTATAAAAATACAAACATTATGTTTAGGTAGTAAATTATTATAACTGGTGAATAACTTTTTATTCTCCGAAAAGGACCTCTATAACGTTTCCGCCTAAACTAAAGTGACTACAATGCCTGAGGTCGTCTTTTGGATTCGGGTAAACTCGGTTGGACTATACAGGAGCGTTTAAAAGCAATTTATAGGGATATACAAACCCGAAGGTTTTTTTAAGAGCTATAGAGGTAGTGCACACTATTTTCAAAGATTTTTATTCTACGAAAAAAAATGAGGTCAATTAATTTTCTTTCCCATGTACTGGCCCAAACAAGCGCATTCGTAAATATTTTATTGCTCTAAGGCTACAATACCACGCTTAAGCCTTCGTGACTGGCTTGGACCTTTCCCGCTCATCGCGTCGACCGCGAATTGTTTAATAGCTTTGTAATCGCGAGTTACTGTTTTTATACGGGTAATTTTGCGGCTGTGAGAAAAAATATGACACGCGTCTCACGACTTGACTGACAATGCGGTTATCCGCCCATCGAGGACTGGCCGTGCACTCAGGGTTGTTTAAAAATATTTGGGAAACCGAGCCTTTGACCTATTAATGTGTAGCAGGGTACATGATTATTAACCCTATTTTCTTTTATAATAATTGTAATGTAATACCTATCGGTAAATATGTGCCTTAATTAACTATCATCCATCATTATAGTATATTGGTATGTAGGTATATATTATTATTTATTACGTTTAAGTTACATATATGTTAGACCCTATGTTGCACCGCCACCAAAGCTTTGCCCAAAGGTTAACTGGTAGAAAATGCCTTACGGCATTAAGTTCGCCTTTTGTATATAAAATGTATTCTTTTGTGCAATAAAGATTAAATAAATCAATCAATCAATCTATTAAACTATTTTAGACTATTAGACTATTTTACCGGTACCTAGTGATTCTTGATTTCAAGGCAAAGGCAACTTGATCCAACCGACTTTAATCCCCAAGCGAATACTTTGCCATCCGCAATTTCGTGACTTTAAAACATTTTATCAAGAGCTTATAACATTTTACCTTCAAAAGTTTGTTAGTCACACGTAGACAATAAATAATAAGGCAGATTAGATATGAAGTTCCTTTATGACTTCTAACTTCTAACCTCTAACTCGCGTGAACTTGTCTATCTCAGATCGCGGTAGGTACGGCCAGACGCCCTATCTCGAATCACAGACAATGTGGAACATGTAGTTAGCGGTGCGTAGTGACAACTGGGACAATAACTGGAAAGCCACATCGTATAAGCTTTAATGAATACACGTTACTAGATACACAGAAAACAAGAAGGTATTATGCTAGTGTTGACAGTACACTGCCCTTTGTTGTCTAGGGCAGTTAGTGTTTGAAAAACTTGAGAGCTATTGTGGTGTTCGAGCAGTTTTCTGATAGCGAAAGATTGAACAAAATCACTTTTAGTGGTAAGAGAAAAATGAAGGATGAATGAAAAGATATACTATCAGCCCAATGGAACCCTGACCCACACCAAAGACAGAATGGTGGTGTAACGATGCTGTTATAAAACAATTTATCTACTCTCATATCGTAAAGTTCGAATTATAAACTTTAAAACGAATTTATATTGGCATATTTTATAAACACAATACCGAAATTTAAAAAAAAACACTGGATAACATTATTTCTCTAACAAAATAATGTTATAAAGTATTTTTATTACCATTACGATACAAGTTAATCCAAAAAGTTAATGTCACCAACGAGGTTCAATATCATTTTTTTTAATAATGGAACGCACGTGCGGTTTGCATCATTTTTACAGCATTACGAAAAGTTTTAATTCCAATTTTTACTTGTCTGTGACAGCGCCCGCTTTAACGCATGCGCGGTGATGTGCTAGGTTTTGGCGCCATTCATTGAATACGTTTTGCTGTAGTTACTTTATTAACTTTGATCTTTTATTTAGTAGGTTGAATCGCAACGTATGAGAGTAGATAAAGTAGTGTATGAAACTGCACATAACTAGGTATTAAAACACTCATGTGATACTATTAAAAACCTCGCCTAGCGGCTCGGTTCTTAAACCCACACTCGTGTTTTAATACCCCTCTTTATGCAACAATTTCATAAACTACTATTGTTTGACACTTCTTAGGACTTGATTTTTATGGTGGGTCAAGGTTCCATTGGGCAGATATTTTGCAGGGTGCAGAGGCCTGGAGATGAGGGATGACAGCTTGATTATCATCGAATGGCTATTCGCCTCCTTCTGCGAACTTTTTTTTTTACTTATTCATAAAACGTACCTAAGTGTGCGTAATTCATGGAATGCCGGTCAAGTTCGATAAAATCCGCAAAGAGTACGTGAGGCAAAGCCTGGGGGTTCGTGACATGTCAGATAAGATACTAGACAGTTGGATGCGATGGTATGGCCACGTGATAAGGTCACCTGACTATGTAGTTAGCACTACATCTTTCGATCTCTAGTTGTACTCGTAGATCCAGAGACAGGCGCACAACGAGGTAGAAAAAATACTGATTCCACCAACAAAGGGGATTTGAAAATCGTAGTTCGAAATTACGTTAGCTCCATTCCTTTCCTACGATTTAGTCTAGAATGGCGAGTGAACTGATGATGACACAGATGTAACTAAAGTAACTTCAAACTTCTATTTTCAAAGTAGGGCCTCTGAACTGTTGATGTTTACCTGCTGAGTAGACCAAGCCTGCGAAGGAGCCGTTGAAACCAACCCTGATCTTCATGAAGTCATCCTGGCACTCCGCCTCGATATCTGTCAAATTAAACAACCTGTCAGCTAAATTGTATAAAATAAAATTATAACCCTATAGTTGCGTAGCCTGTTTCATTATAATCGTATAGGATAATACTAAACCACTGTTACAACCTTGCCACAACTATGCACGCGTACAACTGATTTTGCGTCGCAGTGTGAACCAAACAGGAGTTTTATATGAAACTGAATGTAGCAGAAATTACGCGACCAAAATTACGCGCCTCATAATACAAAATTACGCTCTTCTGGCTTCACCCTAAACTATACGTACAATATTTTTGAAATTCATCCATTTTTACGCGCTCAGAAATTTTGTTGTCCTTACATACCATGAAGCGATACAATTTCTCCTGTTGCAACGCGCACTGTTCGTATTAGATTCTTACTCTCGTAAGCACTACGAAAGCCTCGCTTAATGAATGGCTCTATAAAGCGGTAAAAACAAACAAAGGCTTGCACAAGCAGCGCCAGCGCCACGCGCGTGCGCCGATACCATCTCCATACAAGCACGTTTCACAACGTGAATGAACATTCGGAACCAGTAGCGGTCATACATATCGTTTGAAGGTAATCTTTCTTTCTGAATGTTCGGGCAGAATTAGACACGTACATACATACATACATACCTTCACGCCGTCATTCCCAGAGTGGGGTAGGCAGAGCTACAGAATTACCAACAACTCCAAAATTGATAACTCTGTAACCACAATTTGCACACAAAAAAAAATGCAATTTAATTAGACACGTAAAATATCACTAATACAGCCAACGATTGCCTGCGGCTTTTGAGAGGTTGTGGGACCTTGTCGGAGCAGCCTGATGTTGAATGTAGTCACTTCAAAAACTGTTTGTCAAGGTGCGGTATAAATAAAACCAGGTCAACATATCTAGTTAGCAAAAATACAAAACTCGTTAATTTTTCACAAAATTGGGCAACGCGATCAGTCTAGTCAGTAATGAGCCTGCCTACGAAGCTATCGGTCCCGGGCTAGTATTTTCCCTTACCGGTGATAGATCAGATGAGCGCGAGTTAATGTTTTATGTAAGTAAGTACTCATAACATAATACAAGCCTGGAGCTTAGTTTGGGACTATTTAGGTCAATTTCTGTAAGATTGCCCCTAGAAATTTACGTATTTATTTATATTATTCTAAAGATATGAAGGTAATACATTTCTCATTTATTTCATTCTTTCTAAAGAATGGCACGGTAACCCATCATTTTATTTTATAACTTCATCGAATTTTATTTTATCGAGTGATATTTCTTGCTTAAACCATGATGTTTCCAGGATATCTTAAAAAATATTACGTAGGTTAGGTAAGGTTAAACTTGTGACTACAAAAAGACATTAACTTATGCGGCGAGAAATACCTTTCGATGAAATGTAAATTCAGATGTACCCGTTTCGAATGGTATACACCAGGAACTTATAGACTATGACATGACTTAAGATATCTAAATAACATAATTAAGTAACAGTACAGTTTACCCATTTATGCTATAAAATGTTCCACATTGGGGCATAATAAATAATAAATAAATAAATATCAGGGGACAATGTCACACCAATTGACCTAGTCCCAATTTAAGCTCTAGGCTTGTATTATGGGTACTAGACAACGATATAAATACTTATATAGAGAAATATATACTTAAATACTATTAAACATCCATGACTCAGGAACAAATATTCGCGCTCATCACACAAATATCTGCCCTTACCGGGATTTGAAC
Source organism: Acleris emargana (assembly GCA_927399475.2). Classification (NCBI taxonomy): domain Eukaryota; kingdom Metazoa; phylum Arthropoda; class Insecta; order Lepidoptera; family Tortricidae; genus Acleris; species Acleris emargana. The sequence goes on from OV656849.1 coordinate 9,947,249, forward strand.
CCAGGACAGCTAGCTTCGTAGGCAGGGTCACTACCAACTAGGCCAGCGCGACGTCGTGATCCAAGAAAAAACTAAACATTAACATCATGGTGTGATCACTTTGTACTTACATTGCACGCGGCTGCCGTTGGTCCTGTGGCGGCGGTACTCCCGCTCCCAGGCCGGGGGCTCCCGCCAGGGCACGTCGGCCGGCGGAGACCGCGGCTTGATGCTCACAGGGATGTAGCTGTTCTTCTCTGACAAGAATACCACCTGAGCGAAAGGGATGGATGTTACATGGTGAATTCTACTCCAAAGAAATCTACTGACACATGACACGATAAACGCGCTTTTTTTTTGTTTTTTATGGCATGGGAAAGCAAACGAGCGTACAGGCCACCTGCCTGATGGTAAGTGGAAACTGTGACCCATTGACATTCGTATTCACAAGACTGCAAATGCGTTGCCAACCCTGAGGACTAAGATGGAATGCCTCTATGCTAGTCATTTCACCGGCTGTCTTATCCCCAAACCGGACCACAACAATGCGAACACTGCTACTTGGCGGTAGGTTAATGGATAAGATGGGGGGGGTACCAACCCGGACGGACCCTGCACAAGGTCCTCCCACAAGTAAAATATCTATCCGACCATTATCAATATCACGTAAGTTATTTTTTTTTACTGTCATTCATTTTCTCTACTATCAAAAACGGATTTTAAACTAACAACAACATTACATTATGAATGTTTAGGCGATATCAGCCTATTAACGAGTTAGTTTTCAAAATGAAACTACTTTTAGTTTGCTTGCAAAGTTGCAACAGAACGAAATTCGGGATAATCAAGTTACAGTTTAATTTTAATAAGTTTAGTTTTAACTTTTAATTGTAGTGCCTATATTATATTAAATTAGTAATCCTGTTTAAAAAAACTAATATACCACCAAAATCAAGTCACGTAATTGTTATTGGACCCTTTTATGTATCCTTTACCCTGTATGTAAACCATCCGCCCACGCAACCTTGCCAGCCCCCATAACTAACACTAATTATGACACCTTATCAAGATTAGGCGGCAAACCAAATGCCGCGCGGATGCGGTGAATGCCGCGTTGAGAAACATCTGATAGCCATGAGATATGACGCGGCTATAACTACGTCCTTCCGTGCGCGACTTTTGACTGCCTCTGCTGCCTTCGCTGAGAGATTATACCTACGTAAAATATGATATGTAAATATAGATCTATACATATTGTCTGCTTTAGTATTTTTTTGTCATAATATGTTTAACGTCATAATTATCGCAACTCACAAATTATTATTGATGAAACCGTAACGTAATTCAGGATTTAAACAAAACAAAGCTAACTTAAACTAGCCTCATCTGCTCACTAGATAATTCATTAACTATGAGAAGTTAACGGATCAAACCGGTAACGGTTATAAAAAATACGAATTTCTATAATGAATTATGGGAAACAATAGGCCCCCACATACAATTACATACAGATGGTTTAGATCGAACATAACATAACATAACGTATCATGGAAGTAATTGATATCTGCATGGGATCTAAGACATGCTAATTAATTTAATTGCGAGAATTATAAAAAACGAATGAACCACCCTTACTTCGCTTAGGTGGTGTATATGTATATGAATTACACACATAAACCTTTTAGAAGAATCTTGATTGCTATTGCTTCAAAATCGGATGCGTAGTTTAAAATAAATAAGCCAACTAACAAACAGACAGAAACAGCGACTTTATTTAGAGAAGAAATGATACCTTTTCGATTTTTATCCATAATTTGGGTTTTCACATGTTTTGTTCCTTAAGGTTTTTAAACTGAACGAACTACTTACCTTCCGGCCCAACACATTGCAAGTCCCTTTAATCTCTAAATCATTGATTTCACCTATTTTCATTTCGATTTCATACGCCACACATCTGCTAATGTGACGGCCACAAACCAAACAAAATAAACCACCTCGACCCATAGACCACACATCAAATCCTACAACACATCCTCAAGAACTAGGCAAATGCGTTATCAAATACTTCGCCCCAGTTCAACTTCAACAATTGTCCACAAAGTGGTCAGACCAGCGACGTCCATTACCACATTTACCACCGATGTCACGATCCCCGGTAAAAGGTCCTAAAAGGCTTGAAGTGGGCCGGGCGGTTCGCACGCCGCCGGCGCACGCATAACGCGAACAACTGGGCCAGTGGAGTGCAGCTACCATTAACCTACAGTAGCTCCGCTGGTCTGTAGTTGACAATTCAGTGGGCTTAGAAGAGTTGCATACTGCGGACGTTAATGTGCCTAAATCAAAGAAAGGATTAAGTACGTCAGCTGCCGGACGGTCGCATAGGTCTATAATTGAGTTACACGAGAGATAGGAATTTGCTACACACGTTGAAAGCTCTTTAAAGTAGGCTTTAGCTGCTGCACTGTTGCACTGCCTTGCTGAATTTTTTAGGGGCGTTTGGCCTTTAAAGAAGTCAATGCGTAACCTAACGCTACTTGTTAGTGACCTTGCCTGCGCGGCTAGCGGTTCTGAGTTCGATTCACGATTCGAGCTCGACTCTTCGTTCCCGACTCTTCAATGTATTTAAGTGCATATTTATTGACCTACGTGCATACGTATATCACTATCTGCTAGCTGTGTATACTGAACTATGCTAAATAATGTATGACTGTAGTCAGTTTGTTTTTTTATGCCTCGCTTTGTACGCCTTTTCCACTAGTCCAGCAATCTAGATAACAAAAAAATAGGTACTCGTAAGTACTAACTGTACCAAATACTATAGCTTCTTCAATAAACAAAGAATAATTTCTATTCGATGCTAGAAAGGTTATTAAGTAACTAAATTAGAGTTAATTTGTTTGGCAAAACATTCGTTACTTAACCTACACATTTAATAAGGGTCTTTATTCCCACAGCACCGCAAAAAATATGTTTTTTTATATCCATTATGTTGCTAAGTATATTTCCTCGTCCATCGTTGGCAGTCGTCGATTTGTCGCTGCTCTAAAATTGCCTTAAAAAACGAGAAGTTTGGCGCGCTCCGCCGCATGCGCTGATGCTGGCGTTTAGGATAAGTAAATAAAATAAGGTAACAAGAGCAGATAATCGGCTTCAAACTCTTAACACACTTACGGAGCCACTCAATTATTTAATGCGAACGAATGTGAAATGAATTAACCACATTATCGGTCTCCAAGGAAAATAACTGCATTTACGGTTCAAGTGCATTCCATTTTTTGAATAAATTAGAGCAATTATGGGCGTATATACCTACGTATTGTATTCGGTATGTTTAATAAAAAGGTATTGGTATTCGACCTTTTAAATACGGCGATGAGAACATTATAGTGACTATTTAACATTAGGACTCGTGCAACGAATCGGCGAGCTATTAAAAAGACGTGTGGCACTCGGGGACTGCCGCGGTAAAGCTATTGCATGTCGTACAAACGCACACAACGCCGTGTCGAAGACTGCCGAACTGAAACGACGTTAGACGATGCACGGCCTTCAAGCCACACCTCCTTGCCCGTCGGAGTGGGGAGCGTGAGGTTTTTTCGTTACGGAATTTCTGGATTCGGTCCCCGCGCTCAAGGCCCGCGATAGAAGCTATGCAATAGCTTAAAACATACTGGTATAAGCCTAAATTTATAGGAAAATAAGGGATATTTCGAAACCTTGGTCGGTGGTTCATAAAAGACTAAGTACTATCCCAAAATAAATCCTTCAAGTAAAATTGTATGTTGCATGCAGGCTTTGTACAATTCTTACAACGAACTTACTTGGACTAATAGTCTTGAAGAAGAATTGGTCCGTCGTCTTGATCCTACCAATTGGTCTACCCTAAGCCTAAAAAGCAGTTAACTGCGCAACTGGCAACAGTACCACTGAACCACACTTCTGTAATAATTGCTCGTCTCTAGGCCACGTGCCGATGTAAGTCACATAACAGCCCAGCCACTCCCTGACGCGGTCAGATCCTATCTCGTCGTACTGTGCACTTTTATCATTAATACTCGTATCAACTTTCACACGACTCATGTCATTATTTGATCCTGTCCATCTAGATTGCTAATTGTGTAGGAAAATATATCTTGATGGCATTCATTTACATACATTGTTCTGTGACTTTATCTCGAATATGTTAGTATTACACACGGTTTACGGTGTTCTAATAGTATGATATCTCGCCTAGTTTACAATAAGAATATCATTCTTAGCTTTGTATGAGATGGGTATTATTTGTTAAGCTAAGATGGGTTTTAAACTTAAGTTACCAATCGAGAAAAGTTACGTGTTGTTAATTCAGGCATGTTAATACTTACATCTTTTAAGCATCGGATCGCTTTATAGGCAGATTATAATTGTGTGAGTTTGCTCCACAAGAATGCTTGTGTAAACAGTAGTTCGTTCCACTTGGTTGAAGTTCGGTTACTATTGAAATGTAATAATAATAGGAATAATTCAGTCATGTAACTTTTCATCATTTATACATTCTTAACGTACCTTTGTGCAATTTCCTGTACACGTCATTTTTTTTACTATCGCGCAAACTTACAAAAATCTAAGAAAAGTTTCACGCGTGATTGGTTCAGGTACGCATGGGGTTGCCCAACGCAGTCAATGGGAGGCCCCAACCTGACCGCACTTGTCTTGTGCAATGTACAATATCATGCGTTGCGAAGGGTCTAATCTCTCTGGGGTATCGCTACTGTTTTAAGGGACCTGGGAGTTTCAATAGCTATGAACGCAATTGAAATAATTTTGCAATTTTTTGAAAGCCGCTTGGTTTCAATTTTGCATGTACATTTTACTGTATGTATCGTTGTAAAAAGTTTGCAAAAACAAAGCTGAACGCAATTACACCTTTAATGGATGTGAGAATCGCGCTCTTTGGTAAGGGGATAAATCAATCGGTTTTTTTGTTAGATCCCAGCAAGGTATTATTAGAGATCTTTAGCTTATTAGATCGACGGCACAGTTTCCACAGCCTGTATCGCTTAATCAGACCAAGATTACCACCTACGCATCACTTAGCAATGGACCCAGATAATCGCTTTCAGCTTCACTTTCTAAACGCCATGAAAAATAAAAAACATCTCGTATAACCGGACTATTCGAGAGTCCACTGTAAAAAGCGTAAACAAATAAGAAATCAGGCGTTAGCGCTACAGAAGCGGTGTGGCTAATTTCTTCTTTATTTTAACCTGATCGTCGTCAAACACTAAACGGTTTATGAATAGCGCTTAGTGTTGGACAAATGGGGGTAAATTGGCGTAAATAAAAATGCCTTTCACCCATTTCCCTGGAAATTATGGGCGAGCGATGATTAGCGGTGACTGGGCACATTCGAGACACAGTTCGCCTGGCGCCTTCAAATTGGGCCGATGCAGTTTAAAACCTTTTTGCGTTTAAGTGAGAGCAAGGCCGTGGGCTTCTTATATTTTTATTTGTGCCCCTTAATCTTCGTGTACATTCGTACTAGATAATCCCAATTATAGCTAAAACATATAGCCAAGATTATTTCAATTCTTTTAATGTACGGTGGGCCAATTGGATTATTTTCTATCGCCCCGGCAAAAAAAACAGTCTTCACAACTTTCACTTATCTAAAACTAACGTGAAACGAGCTTTCAAAAGATTTAAGATCACCAAAGATGATGCTAAAATACCTCGAAAATGAGGTAACCCAAGTGTTTGACATTGAGCTACAAAACAATGCTGTTGATTTGTAGGACCATTAAACACTATGAAAGAGTGCATATTTCTACTCTACCGTGGTGAACTCATTGTTCGGTATTCGTAACTTATGGGGCAGGCTGCTGTAGGAATGTTATCTTAAACCTGAATGGAATCTTTATAACTCGTATGATATTTACTACGTAGCGATAAGACTGCCTGTGTTGTATACATTGTAAAATTATTGTTGCTAGTATTTAATAGAGTGATTTTGGATTAATAGACCTGTCACTTACATTTGTTATAATTTGTGCATTTAAATGAATTTATTAACTCATTAACGTAAACAAATGTTTCAATTATTGCATTAGTATATTTTTACGAAAAAATCCCTATGAATTTTAATTGTAAGAAGGTTTATTATACTTACTGGGTCCTGTTCGCTTCCATCTGTTTTAAGGGCTTCTCTTGTCTCATTCTGTAATAATAAATGTATAATTGTAATGACAGAGGTAATTAAAAATAGTCCTTTAACGGTTAACTTGAAACTTTCATGCTATAGTACTAGGGAGACAAGAAGTCAATCCTCACACACTGCACGACTATGAAGTTTCTGACTATTGGCATTGTTAACAGCAGTAAAACAATGCTAAACTTATTTGTTGCATGTAAAGGAATAGTAATATAATAACATTAACATTAACATACAGTGTACTGCGCAGGTGATACGGATTGTTTCGAGCTGGTGGCGCAGTATATTAGGTTAGGTTGGCCGTTCCTTTTGTGCCTGAGATTTTTTTTTAGAGCGCGGACCTCCAATCTCCTAGCACCTAGAGCACGCACCGTGTCCCACAAAAATTCCCCGACCACGCGAGCTCTAACGCTGCTTAACTCTTCTGTCAGCAGCACCTGGGTGCGATTTGTTTGCGAGTCGATGAAGAAGAGTATGTCGTGAGTGCCTGAGGTATTGCGAGGCGATGGATGCGGCAGTGGCATTTGTTTTTAAAAGTCTGTTATTCTTTTTTTGTCTTTAAGCAAGTTTTAGTGAATTTTTTAATGAATTGCACAGCGTCTTGGTGTTAACTGTAAGACTGTAAAATATTGTTTGAAATAAATAAATAAATAAAACAATCAAAATAATCCATATTCATAAACTTGATGGTTGTGCAATGAGTAGGATTGACTTGTTATCGGCCGGGCATTATGCGTTGCATCAGGTGAAATTGCGAAAACAGGGCTTCCTTCAAAACTTGTCGGCCCAAATCAATGATAACTGCGTTACACCCTTACGCCTATCATAGGCTGTAGTTTCAGAGAATAGGTTGAGACCAGATAATTTTTTTCTTAATAATTGTAGAGCGTACTTTATTTTAATTTTTAAATTGAATTAGGCTGGTATTAATTTCATTAAAGATGAAACGAGCCCCGTAATAGTTGTTACTTAAATTATTAAAGCGGTATCCCGACTTTTGACCAAATCATCATTTGACTAACTATATCGTTTTACAAACTTTCATTTCCCACATATATACTCGTATTTGTGCTTAAACCGTTACATATTACATTAGTTGCATTGGCTTAATAAACAGGTAAGGTTAAGTTCGACTTTTGACCACAAAAAAAATAAAATAATCCGACGGGAAAATGTTAGCGAATGTTGGGATGTTAGCGAAATGAAAGTTTGAAAAATTATACCTATAGTTTGCCAAATGATTATTTGGTAAAACATTAGTGAACCGATTAAAGCATTGCGGTATTAGGACGTATTTGTAAAGCATGGTGCATGTGTAATGTCAGTTACGATTGTCTATTTGTGCAGTCAACAGCAGAAGTAGGTGGACAGTTGAAGAGCTCAAAATTATCTATACACAATTCTATTGTCAAGAGAATAAGAGCGTGTAAGATAGTTTTGAGCTTTTCGACTGTCCACCTGATTCTGCTGCTGACTGTACATGCTTACTCATCCATTTAGTAAACAATCATGCGACATCGTATCTTGTCGGATAAGTTCATATTTATCTTGTTTTCTCAGTTAACTTTGTGGTAGGAGGAACTCATGCAGGGTGGCCAAGCAGCAGTGTTCGCATTGTTGTATTTCGGTGTGGGGATAAGACAACCAGTGAAATTACTAGCAAAGAGGCATTCCATCTTGGTCCTCAGGGTTGCCAAAGCATTTGAAGTCTTAGGATTACAGTCTTGCGATTGTAGTCTAGAGAATTCAAAGGTTTATGGGTTTCAGGTCCCACTTTCCATCAGATGGCTTGAATGCTCGTGTGCTTCCTTGCATAAAAAAATACAAACCATCCGACTGATTACGATATCGAATAATTATTACATTTGTACGTAAACGCAATGAAGATGCGATTTAGCTGTTACCTTGGCAACCGTGACCACTGAGGGTTCAGGGTCGTCTCCAGAGCCCTCGAGCACCTCGCTGGAGCTGGACGAGCTCACCGACACCACCGAGATCTCCGTCGAGGCTTCCGCGGACTCGTCGTGGGCCACCGCCGACTGCGCTGACTAATTAAGAACAATTCATTAACAACTGCATGTATAAACTACAAACAGCCACACACTTAACTGCCCATTAAAGACAAGTGAGAAAATGTAGAAAAAGATAAATATAGATTTTACATAAGAACCTCATGTGCACGACAGAGACAGTTTCTCTCTGTTTATCTTCATTGGTCACTCAGCTGTGTGGGCGATTGTACATAAAATCTAAGGTCCTAGTCAAAAAATGGTACAATTCGACAAAACGCATAATAAAAAAGGGTATATACATGAACGGAGTATACTAGACTTAAACCCTTTTTCACTTGAACTTCAGAAGTCTTACGAGTACATCCTTTTTCACTACGACCTTAGAATTTAAGTCAGTGAAAGAGGTAGAGGTGCGTGTCATTCATTTCAGTTAGTCTATATCGACAGTTTTTAACTACCTGTTCGATATTATGGTTAGTATCATAATATATCGTCTACGGCGTTATACAAATGAACACACAATTTATAGGGTAGATGACATAAATTAATAACAATTGAACTATGAATGAGTAGCTTAACGAAAAAAATTGGCTGCCGTTTTCCGTAAAGTTGACTACACGATGGTTAAGTTATTAAACTTTATTATATTGCTATACATTGTGTATTAATTTATATTAAAAAAAAACTATCCTTCAATTTCAAGACAGTATTTTGGTTCAGTGCTTCTTAAACTTTTTAGCGACGGAACCCTTTTAAACAATTAAATTTTTTAGGGGCCCAATATTAGGCAAAACTTGTTTTATTTGTGAAAAATAAAACTCTTTGAATTTCATCAGTTCATCACTATTTATTTTTACGGAGCCCAAGGCTTCGCGGAGCACACTTTGAGAATAGCTGCTTTAGTTTATTAGAAAACACAATTATAGTAATGGCGTAGTCTTAAAAAAATCTTCTGGTTTGTACTTCTCTCTTCTTCTCTCTCGCCAGTATGCGAGTCTACCAAACTTTTCTTGAACCCGAAAGATTTTGTAAGAACTATCGCACTATATTTACATACACATAATAACTATAATATTAGTCGCTCAAAAACTTAAAAAATATTCGCCAAATAAAAAAAAAATTGCTCATTTTACCTATTTGTATGAAGTATTTACTTGCTAACTTTCATAGCCGAATTTCATAGCTGAATTCGACAACCGTTCCCCAAGTCTACTCACCCTAATGACTAGAAGTAAACTGCAGACCCCGAGCAACCTGGAACAAAAAAACATAATTCAAAAATCGAACGGATGATTTCATAAGTAAACGTAACCGGTAATCGTGCCAGTACTATTACATTGTATTACCGTGTAATGCAGCTTCTGTAGGTAATCGAGGGTCAGAAGACACGGCGGGGTAATGACAGGGCCGGGAATGAATCAATATCAACAATTACTGGATTGGTGCGCACGTGCCTGTTGTGGTTAGCTCGTAACAGTTCTAAAATTTATTGTGGCAGATGCAGGGCTATCAACTGGGTCTTGATGTAAAGCCCGGTTGGGAAAGTATATTTAAAAGTAAAAAAACAAAAAAAAACACAAAATTAAAATTAAAATAATTCGTGAGATATAGGTACAAACTACCCTCTTACCCGTGATGCTTTGATATACAACTAAATATGGGTGTTAATTATGGTCACATAATACTACCCACGTTTAGCTCCACGTGGCTACGAGACTACTGAACAGAGGGCGTTCGGCAGCTTAGGTATTGTACGGGCCTTATGCACACTTTATTTTTTATTAATGTTCATTTCATTAATAAAAAATAAAGTTCAATAGCTATATTATCAATATTCGCCATGTGGTATACAGAAATCAGTTAACGTAAGCAACTTTATCTGGCCATTATTAGTCGGATTGCTGGGGGTAAATCGTGCACAAAATTAGGTAAGAAAAACTCAGAATGACGTTAGCGGAAATTATTAAAATTGATCCAGATAAGACCATCACGAATGTGAAAGTAACATTAACATCCGAAGCTGCACATTAACAGAGCTGTAATATCCGCTGGTTAATTAAATAACCGTACCTAAGGTCAAGGTCGACCAAAACCTCTATACGCGTGTAAAACCAATTTAATTGTCTTTCCGTACCAAACGCCGTTATATCAAGTTCGTGTGATTTTCGTCACGGCGATTTACATTGTTTTAAGGACTTTAATTGTTGAGCCATCATGGAACCCTGTCACAATAACAGCGTCAAGTAACAAGATGAAGTTTGGACGTTGGCTTTCTGCGACAAGGTTAAAGACCGTCACAGTACTATTTGGCATGCCCTAGCCACCCGCGATAGATTTGGTGTCACATGAATTTTTGAGCGTAGCTGTGTCAGATTTTTAATTTGAAGATAAATAACGTGTTGTGTATAAATTTGGCAAAGGTACGACAAGGTTTAATTACTAATTTCATTGGCTTTTGAATTTAAGACGTACAAACAAGTCCTTATTCAAAAATATATTTAACGGATCTCTAGCTAGACTGTACTAGACTACTCTTTACAGTCAGATCTAGGCTAAACTATTAAGTTTTCTGTCTTTATTATGTTCCTCCTGAAACTTTGAAAGTCTTACTTACTGAATTCAATTTGCCAATAAAAGCATAGGTACTATTACAACTATTTACCATGGTTACATTTGGGGAATGAGAAAAAGGCTGTCAACATTGTATACATTACATGTTACTGTTGTTTAAACCGGGTTCCCTCGTTCATTCCTCTGTGTACTTGTCCTGTCTAGTGCTGCATTTAACAATTACAGCAATTATATAAAGTGTACGCACGTACTTGCGGGGTTTGGGGCATGACGCCACGAAAGACTGTTCATGGAACAATAGAATTCTCAAACGCCGATTGACTTACCCGCGGCGCGTTCAAAAGAAGACAATTGCAAGGAAACGCCAACAGTTACTTGCATTAAGCTTAATAATAAATTAAAATTCAATTTAAATAGTATCTTGTTGTTTCCCCGAGTCAGTGACCTTTCCGTGGCCTCCGCCGGACCGTAACCTGAGTATCCTTTATTCAAGAAATTGATTACTGGAGGCGAGACAGCGAATCATTGGCTTGCGTAAGCAGCAGTTGTCTCAATTATATCAGTGGCTTACCGAATCTGGGTAGGGCTGTCGTCTATCCAAGGTTCTCCTGTTCTATTTGATAGAACACTATCCGGACCGCGTTGATTAAAAACTTCTGGGTAAACTTGGAACACAACATCATTGGTTGTTAACAAAGGAAGAAAGAAAGGAAGAAAAACTTTTATTCATCAACTATAACACGCAAACAAAAAAGATACAAAAAAAAAGGAAAAGAGACGACATGTAGATACTCCTAATTGTTGCGAAAACGGTCCAAACTTACATCAGAAAGAAAAACGGGGTCGTAAGTATAGAGTAACTCTTCCGATCGTTTTATCGAAGTTCACTTCATCAATTGTATCATTACATCAAATTTTATGTATCCAACGCTATTTTCTGCTGAAAGCATGATTTTTTCAGGATATCTTAAACAATAATTACGTAAGTTATGTTAGGTTACCTTGTGATTACCAAAGAAAATTAACTCATGCGGCCAGAAATGACTTTCGATGAAATGAAAATTCTACGAATGATACGTTCGTGAAAAGGTGTTTCGATAAAATAATAGGCACCCGTATTTACCCTTTAGGAACAATTCAAATTGAAAATTTTGGCTTGATTTTTAATGCAAGTTCAAGAAAAGTGCAGTCTATTTTTTACTAATTTTCTCGGCGTCAGTTCTTTAAGTCCTATATTCGCACTAGTTTTGATGGCAGCCCTGAACTTGGGTCACGTTTCGAGCACCACCTGCCCTGCGCGCACGCAGCCGGACAATAGGCGTTAGGTTGTTAAATCTCGGGCCGGAAAGTGTTGGATAATGGCATGCAAGATATGACAGTCGCAGTAGTTAGCACGGTGTAACACGCCGTTAATCAAAGAACACTCTTAGTTACGTAAGGCCTTCGTCAAATTTCGTTAGTTCGAAAAAGAATCTTGTGTCGGTCAACTAAAGTCAAAAGTCACTTTGACAGATGTATTTAATTTAGGACGATGGGCCTTACAAGGATAAGAAGCATTTCAATAGATAATGTCATTGTAGACACTGCATTCAATTGTGGTTCCCTTTGTATGTAGCTGCTAATATCATTTAAGCAGAGCGTACGCAAAGGGAGATTAACAGGGGTCGGACAAAAAGTGCGGATGACGTAAAATTGACGTACCTAATCTTGCACACAGGATGATGTTTGTATTTAAACTTCCGTGTGACATGCAGTAACGAAGAAGTTTTAATGAAGTAACAAAATAATCGTAAATAAATCCATGGAATTAATAATACAAGTGGTAGGGTGATGTACTGAATAAAATAAATTTCACGTAACTTGTTACCATAAGGTACGATTATTTAAATTTAATTAGAACAAATCTCTGGGAACCTTAGATAAATAGGTTTAATACTCAAAGGTGGGAACAGAAGGTAAGATTAGTAAAAAAAAAATTTTTTTGATGTTATTATAGTTATTATTTAATGAAATTATTCCCTTAGTCGTCTCTTACGACATCCACGAGAAGACATGGAGTGGCACTATTCTAACCCAGTGACTGACTACACAGATAAAAATAATTGATTATGAAAATCAAAAATACTATTTGAAATTATCCTCTAAGTGGTTGACGTCATCCGCACTTTTTGTCCGACCCCTGGAGATTAATGTTTACAAAATGGAAAGTGTGAGTCGGACTCGTGCACTGAGAGTTCCGTGTTTAAGAAGGTATATATACACATGAGTTTTTTTCGGAGTTGACAATTGGGTTGTCTTGGATTCCTTTCTTTCTGGTATGTGACCCTAAGAAACTTTCTTAGGTCTCAATGCGTGGGTTGTTGACCAATAAAAACGTTAAACATACTTAAAATTGTTTTAATTGTCATTGATTTTTACATATTTTACTTTACACTTATCATAACATACATACACACTCACGCCTTTATTCTCAGAATGGGTTAGGCAGAGCTACAGAATTCCCAAGCACTCTTAAAGAAGTTGTTGATAATTCTGTAATCACGTTTTGCACTTATCATAACAATGTTATTTAATTTAAAGTTTATTACGATAAGGAACTACTTATACGTAGATGACTAAAGTGCTCAGCGTTCATAATTACGACCACGATCTTACACGTACGAGTATGTCAACTACAATTTACCAAGCTTCTTAAAAGTTTTATCAAGATTTTAATGAAAAAGTCAGCAGTGACACTGATAACCTCAACAAAATGTTTATTTACAAATTTCAAACAGTTTGTATTTTGTCACTAAAGTTCTCACGGCTTATTAACTCTTAACTCTTTCACGGGTGGTGACATCTATAGACGTCAAGCAGTATCGCTAATTGATATCTAATCATGATACCGTATTCGAAAGGGTTAATTTTCAGTATTACTTACATCAAGAAAATTCAAACATCGAATCAAATGCAATTAAACCCTTAATCTCCATTAGTTTTTTCGTCCATCGTATAACTCTAATTGCAGCAACATTATCCTAACCACAGACCCACCGCAATCCTAAAATTGCATGAACTGCTCCAAATATCACCGAGGTTATATCTGAACTATGACCGCGCGTGACCAGCCTCACAATTAATCGTAACCGAACGTAACCGATTGTAACCGATTGTGCCCGTTTCCGATATCGTTGGCTCAGTTTTAATCGTTATTCGGATTCGTGATCGGAATGATGCCGTTATCCGTGCATCGAACGACTTGCTGCGGGTTTAGCAATTGGCTTGTTAAAATGCTTTCAGGAACTGAGTCGACATTCAAATCTTTGAATCTGTAATCCTTGTGAAAATCAGATCCGAGGATCGTGCTTGCACATTAATGTGCAGTTTCTATCTCAATGTTTTCCCTCACGCAATCATTGTATTGTACGTACTGTCGACTACAAAGAGATGTACCAATCCACTTTTAGACCTTACCTATTTATTACGAACCAAACGGCAACTCTAAGAGTAGACGGAGTGGAAACCAGTCTTGTGACTATACAAAGAGGGGTAAGACAAGGGTGCAATTTATCCCTACTACTAGTTAAAGTTTACTCGGAAGCTATCATAAAAAATGCTTTACAGAATGAGTCAGTGGGTGTTTCCATCAATGCGGCAAGATTATTAATAATTTATGATATGCCGATGATATGCTCTGATAGCTAACACTGATGAAGATCTACAAATAATAGTACAAAGATTCGCGTTTTATATTTTATATATTAGTAGCAGTGGGGGACTAAATTCGAATGTAACAAATGTATGGTGGTTTCAGGCACTACCAGTCAGGCTTCCATTTTTGTGAACAATTGCCGTTTGGAAAATGTTGGAAAATTAGATAACTTGGGTCCTGGCTGACTGTGACATGGGAAAGCGATACAGAGGTAAGATCGGGTATAGAAATGGCTCGTGCTTCTTTTACCACCACGAAGAAGGTTCTGTGCTGTCGTCATCTCTCAATCAAAGTAAGAACCAGGATTACAGTGTTATATTTGGCCTCTTGTATTCTATGTATGCGAAGCATGGTCCCTCAAGGAAAACCTGAGATAAAAACTAGAAGCGTTTAAGACGTGGTCCTACCGGATAGGGAAAAATGTAGAGTTGAGCTTTTTCAAACGATTATGGTGGGGAAGATAGCCAGAAAGCGAAGAGTTGGATGGCGCAAGATCTCATGGCTCTGGCATCAAAACGGTAGACCAATTCTTCAGACTTACTCTGGACATTACCAGATTTAAGGAACTGACGAATAAATGAAGAGGCACCATTAGAAGAATGCATGCAATTAGTTGAAAATGAGGATATATCTCTTGCTTACATTACATCCTAAGGTGTTTTCGCTCCTCGGCAGATCTACACCATGTTTAGTGTTTCATGCCGAAAAGGTAAACAAGTATCTTTTAAGCTGCGACACCAGCCTTCTTGTACGAATTCCGAAGTTTGCAAACTGAAATATTTCTACCTTCGCAAAAAGGACAGACGTGGTGACAACTAGAAACACGATATTCTCAAGTAGGTACCAACCACCACAACAATAATTGAGCAGGTGTTTTTGGGTTGAAATTTGATCATGCCAATTCCACTCCAAACTGGGCCCGCCCCGGCCCGGGTTATTAGCAAGTTTTTATAAGAACGGAATCCTCGATGCTTCAGTCTCATATGTCGCACTAATTCCAACATTGGGGAATGATATCTTTATAATTTACGCAACAAATTCGGACCCCACTTGCCTCTAATCTAAAATAAACGAGTTACCTTTGTTTCGCCGAAATCTGTTTGCTTAACTTATCGTTTCCCAACTTTTCATTTGCCAACCCGCTTAAGCTTCCGTAACTGTAAATATTTGGGTGCAGACTCGTGGTCACACCAGGTTGTCACACCACTACTATTCGACGGAGCCCTGCCTAAGGCAGGGCTCCTTATTTCTGAGCGATTTGCCCTTCGAGCATCTAAAGATACCTAACGAACCTAACCTACCTACTTTTACGGAATAAAAATGATTTCTGTTGAATTTCCGACCAAAGCGAATAGCAGTGGTGTGACAACCTGGTGTGACCACGAGTCTGCCCCTAAATATTTCAGGATTCTTTAAAAACTAACCTAACCTTACCGATAGGGTTCTACACGATGGTACTGAATTAAATTCTGAAAAAAATATATAACATTGGGTTGGCAAATTAAAAAATTGGGAAATGATACATTTGGCAAACATATTTTTGCCAAACAGCAGGCTCCCAAATCGAACCCTTTGCAAAACTACCAAACGACTGAATAACCGACTGATATGAATTGGAAAAAATTACAACTGTATAAAAAAACTCGTAAACAAATGAGCGCTGATACGCCGATGCCTAAAAGTGTAACGGTGCGTTGCGCTAAACGGCGTGCGCACGCGGCGATTACATGACGCGCGTCACACCGTTTTACTTACTACGAACAAATCGCTTTTCGGTGATACAGTTATGATTATGAATATCAAGATGTCAGATGGGATTTTTTATTCTCCCTCCGTTTTTGGTTAGCGAAAGTGGCGATTTCTCGACTAAAGGTAGTGTATTTCTATGGAACTTGCTAACTCTGTAAACAAAAGACTTAACTTTGTTTTGTCACTGTTCCTCCTTGAATTTTCACACCACCTCATCAAACACCATTGAAACCATAAACTATTGAAACGGTCGTTACTTTAAAATACAAAATCACCAAATATATAACTCTAACTTGGATATTTCATTAAAAGTTTAAATGGTTTCATAAGTTAGGTTATTAGGACCTGATGGGATGACGTTTTTATTTCTTTTAAAATCTACAATTGTCTATGATGGGTAGTGTTGTGGCTAAAGTTGGCGATATATTAAGGCCCCTACACATTACCTAACTCACGCTGATCACACTCACAGATGATATAACGGCACCTTTTGTAATAAATACTGGTGATTATCATCTTCACGTACCGATTTTTCTTCAGATCGTCATAAACAAATTAGAAATAAGTAACTACTTGTTTTTTACTTTCGGTTTAATATTCGATTATGGTTTGACATTTAAGTAATGGAGTATTGCCCATCACTAGTAAATTCATCATTCAGAGACAATTTCAATATGGCGGTTTGTTTACATAGTTAGCAAGTTCCATAGAATTAGACCTTACCTATTGATTGACAATCACTGTCTTGATACACAGACAGGTTCCCAAGATGGAGTACCTAATAATAATAGTTAATTACTCGCTTCTTCCAACTCAGTTTTCACTCACTCAAACCCGAATGTTTCGTGAACAGTCTGTACTCGACTTTGTATTGGGTGATCTCGCTTTTATATCAAGATCATATTGCTGGCATTATGATCCCTAGGTCTTATTAAGTTCAAAGTAACAAATAGGATAACGTTAACAATATGATCTAGGTAAAATGTAGAAACAAGATGGGCAACAGCTAATTGGAATAGAGCCCTATCCATTAATTATCCAAGCCAGCGTCAAATGAATAATAGCAATGCACCCGGACGCCGTCGGTTTCATGTTTTTATACTGCTGTCTATTTAGTTACTGTTGTACAGTCACCATCAATAAATATATCATCAAACATTGGGCGCAAAAATATCAAACACACTCTTATACCTCTAGTAATAAAGACGTTTCAGATATTTTTGCGACCAATGTTGGATGATATACCTATTATTGCTGCCATTGCTGGTTACCTTACATGTTTATTATCGCCTAATGACAGAACCGTAATTCAAACCGCGGACAGATAAGGTTTACTTTGGGTTATTTGTCACATTTTGTATCGACAAATGTCAAATTTTAACCCAAAGTAAACCTTATGTATCCGCGGTTTTAATATAGGGTTTGGGCGTTAATCTTCAACTGCGGCTTCGGGAAATGTAATATATGTAGTATGATGAATAACATGTTTATATTTTTTAGTTAATTTTAATTATAGTACAGTGGAACTCATAAGTGGCTATACATTTTAGCACCTTGTCGCAGGTATTAATATACTTAATTCAAAGCAATCTCTAATTCTTAATTGCGGCAATGTAGCTCATTCCCAAAATAACAGAAATTCTAAATACCACAACTGATTACCAGATTCTCAAATCACCATCTTCCAAATATTAGATAAGGATGATCAAAAATACCTTTATTTACGTACGTACCTTCACGCCTATACCTAATCACAGAATGGGGTAGGCAGAACTACAAAATTACCTACAAGCTTAAAAATGTGTTGGTAATTCAGTAACCACATTTGGCAAGAATACCAGCATAGCGTAACAGTACTACAAACTTTTATTTAAGTGTTTATTTTTGAGAATCTATTACTCTGGTATTTTAAAATTCTAGTCACCTCTAGTCAGCGGTACACAACATTGTAAACACTTCTGCTTGGCGGTAGGTTAATGGATAAGATGGTGGTACCAACCCGGACGGACCCTGCGCAAGGTCCTCCCACAAGTGAATTCAATATATTTATCATTTATTATTATCATGTAAATTTTTCGCATATTATCACTATTATCAAGATTTTACTACGGCGCTGGCGGATCGCCCAACTTGGCCTAGCACCAAGTGGCATAACATAAGGTCCGGTGAGTCTTGGCCTCGCACCGCTTCCTTCGCCGCCTCATTACCGCTTCCTAAACCGAAAGTCGAAACTAGGCCGGGGCAAGGGCGAGCGTTGTAACGCGTGCCCCTGCTATCACTCATTATACATTTGTATATTATGGTTTAATTAATGTGATTCAAATTCAGAATGACTTTTTCCTTGATTTTAATTCTTCTCGTATAATATTTGTCTGGTTCCGGACTGGTGTACTCGTCGCTTTTTTTAGCATTCCTGCCTCGCGGCAGGGCTCCTATTTCTGGGCGTTTTACCCTTCGAGCATCTACCCTACTTTTTTCCAGCTTATATGCGTATCCCACTGCTGGGCAAAGGCCTGGTAAATTTTATTTGTTATTTTGTCGCACTAGATTTGAGTATTGTCAATAAATATAGAAACCAAGTGCACAAACCAAGGAAGTCTTGTATTTACATTAAATACTTATAGCAGCAGAAGAATTTTTTATTTAAAGTACCTACTACTGGTAAAAAATAAGGCTATAAAAACATTAAAAATATCTCATATTCTTATAAGTAACGAAATCCTTCTTCCTAAAAATCGAGTCTGGTTTTGTCTAATCCGGCTGACACTCGTCTCTATCGCAGTCCCTGCGCAAGCGACGATGCGTGCGGGCCGTTACAGTACGCCTCGGGTGACATCGCGGCGCTTCGCACCTCATCTCCATTACGCACGGCTAACAGTCGGAACGTCCACTGCCACGACTGCCAGTTACTATAGAGTTTGAACACGCAGCCGTGTCATCGGCCCTGAATGTGGTAGCGCAAGTGGTTTATGGGCAGAATGAATGGCTCTATTGCGTTTTAACGTTAGGAAAAAAACAACTAAATCAACTAAAGTATTACGTCTAGATTGTTAGAAGCTGAGGACACTACACCAATATTTCATGAATTTCAACTTTAGAATTTTAGAAATGTTAGTACGTGTACTTGCAAGTTTGTCTGATCCGGATTCACGGTTCAATGTCTCAATCGATCGATGTGATATTTATATGGTACAGGGGAGAAAGAGATATCCTGGAGATCATCCCGGAAAATAAGACAGTTCTCGAGAATAGTGACGTATGCGGACGAGGAGAATTTTCTTTTGTCGTCTACCCCATTGTGTGGGGTGGGGTTGGATAGGTCCAGTGTCCCTACAATTGTATGGCTAAATTTCGTGTCACAACGGAAAAGTTTATAAAAAAAAATGATTGAGGGAGTTAGCGTGGCCAGCTTTTTGGTCCTTCCCGATTTCTGTTACCACTACGAAGTTACAGGTACAGGGTTTATGTTGGACTATTCTAATAATTGTAACACCAATGTAACACATAAATGCAATAAATGATATGACTATGACTATGACTATGACTATGACTATGACTACTATAGAAGGTCGACCGTTGCCTACCCTTTTGCCGAATAACCACACATTTTTCTTTAAAATTAACTAGGGCCGTTTATATATTTACAGGTAGGTAATCAAAATAAACTGTGACCTGTCAAAGCAACCTCGATCACTTCACATATCAGCCGAAATTTTCCATACATATATACATACATACCTTCATTCCCAGAGTGGGGTAGGCACAGCTACAGAATTACCAACAACTCTAAAAAAATGTTGATAACTCTGTAACAACAATTTGCACAATTAGGCTAAGATGTTTAACAGTGAATATTAGTGACAGGTAGCAAGCCCATCGCCTAACAATACTACAAGCCTCTATTCCCTTAGTCGCCTCTTACGACATCCACGGGAAGACATGGAGTGGCACTATTCTAACCCGGCAACCACACGGGGTAACCGAAATTTTCCAATAAACAATTATCAAACAAACCCATCAAAATAAATGACAACCGATCAAAACCTTGGCCTTAAACTGTTTCCGAGCTGTCCCCTTTTTGATGTGAATTAGCCAACACCTTTCCGACAGCCATACCGAATCAAAGTTATTTTTAACCTCTAGTCTATACAAAATAAATGAGTTTATTTGAGGTCGCAACGGAGTCAATTCAGCATCGGTAATCTCGACTCGAGAAATTGTTGTATTTGGAAGCGAGGGCAATCGAAATGCTATTTACTGCGATGAAGCGTAGCGGGGTCACAGTACTAGTTTTGCAAACATAATTCTGTGCCGTGTGGTCATTATTGATTGTTTGTGGTCGAATGATTAGTTTGTGGAATTTTTAGATTCGGGAGTTGACCTGAAATGTCTTGTGTTGCCTCTTTTGTTAAATATTGAGTGACACTTATACAAACCATAGATTTTGGTTTAGGTATAGGACGATTAGATTAAAATAATATCACCATCAAGATTACGATCACGAATTTAAATTATTGAGCCACCTTAAAACCTTGTCATATTGATGTAACGCCAATTTTTTAATCATTTTTTAAAGGGTTATATTTAATGTATTAAAATACGATTTTTTGCCTCTTTTTTTCTCTTTTTCCCTTCCCCCGACAACTGTCCAACTTTGTACCAAATTTTACGTCGATTATAAATAAGTAAGTAGGTAGGCAGATTAGAACATTTAACCTTCAAAATTGAACAAACAAACAGACACAATCGAATATAATATCGAATAAGGATAAGGATATCCCAATCCTGTGTTGTGCTTGGGACTCTGCGATAAGATTCTATGGTGGCTCAACAATTTAAGTTCAGTACTGTACCTACGCTCTTGTTCTTCCAGACCACCATCATTATTTTACTTTAAGTTATACACAGGGCCTCTATTCTTCTCGGTAAAACCATATTGCTTTCGACATGTTATCATATTGTCAACAATATACGATAGCTCTTATTTACTTGTCAATAATTGAACCAGAGTTAAAAATAACACGATAACAGGATCACATTGTTTTTAAGTAGTAACGCTTTTAAAATGTATAGGTACAAACGCCACTCATTTAACTGCCTATTAAAGACAGAAGTGAGAAAATGTAGAAAGAGATAAATATAGATTTTTAGAAGTATCTCATGTGCACGACGGAGACAGTTTCTCTCTGTTTATCTTCATTGGTCACTCAACTGTGTGGGCGATTGTGCATTGCTATTGTCCTTCTGGCGAGTTTTCTCTTAGTTTCAGTTTCAGTTTGTACCCCGAGTTCAAAACAAGGCTAACATTTTCCGGGCATATACATACTTATTTAATACGCATATATTAATGTGGTGTATTTGGGTTTGTACAGCCAACAACTTCAATTGTTGAGCCTTAATAGTACACTGTCCCAGATGGGTGTCTTTAATTTTGACATAATATTTTCTCGTAACTTGACGCTGTCATTATGACAGGGTTATACAGTGGATTAACAATTTATGTTGTTAATTGTACTACGAGTATGTATTGTATACAATCACATGTTTGTGACCTATACACTTAATAAACCAATTTGTAAATTACGAGGTATTTTTGGATAGGTCTTTATCTCAGGAGTGTTAAAGATTTAATTTTACGCTAAAAACATGAAAATCGATGATTTAATGAAATAATATTTTTTCGAAATCAACCAGCTTAGGCATTTAATCCATAAATAATAAAGTAGGGATCAGATTTTACTTTTGTATTGTCACCGAAGTACCTTAACCCCTCGTATTTATTGTCACAGATCTGTGCTGAAAATTTGGATAACTTGTTTTTTTGGACTATATCAAAGCTAGGATTTGGTGATTTTTTCCCTCTTATGCAAGACTACGAAAGAAATGTTACGTGGTAATGTCATTTGTTGGTTGATTGTGTATATCTATCATGCATGATGAGAAATACAAAAAAAAATCGTAATACATCTTCAAATTGAAATATTTTATAATAAAACCCAATTCTCCGTGTCTAGCATCAAATTTTTGTTTATAATAGTTATTTATGTGACTGGTACATAATGAGAGGCATTAATACACTAGTGTTTTAATGTCTAATTATGCGTACACATTCATAACTTTATCTACATGCATAAGTTTTCTACAATATGTGTATTTCGTTGTCTTGTATCTTAATAATTACATTAAAGTACCGGTCACCGATACTTTAAAGTGAACATTAAGATGCAACTACATCGATAACTAATTTAATGACATGTAATACTTTAATTTTAACATTAAGGTAGGTACAACCACAGATACAGGTTACTTAATATAGGCCATTTGCTTATAGTTTCGATGTTGATAAATTTATTCAAATTCATATAAGCCCCATCTTATTCTTATCCATATGGGAATTTAAAATAGCAATTTCGCTATAATAAATGTTTCATGCTAATTTTGAAGACTCAAATGCAACCTATTTCAATCTAATCCTCTCATGTCATTTCATCGGTATACACATCAAACGTACACTAATGTCCCAAAAGAGAAAAGTTCCGAGTACGATTTTAAATTCACTGTGACCCGCCACTGAAAGGAAAATTGTCCATACTCCACTTACCTCACACTTAACACCATTTTGCACTCACTACGCGGTCCTCACTTCTCATCCAAATGTCATTTATCGCCACTAAAACACACTATTTAAAAAAGTTAAATTCAAATTTAAATAAAGAACGCGTTCGGAAAATTTTCAGGCGCACGTTCGCGGGAAATTTTGAACACAATAGAACGCAACCGTTCGCGCGACTCGGCGGCCGGGTGTTGAATGGCCGCAGCCTCTTGCGCTCTTGATCCGCGAAATGCTTGGCTTGGGACAAAGCCAACGGGTTAATCGCTTCCTAAAGCGAAACTCCAGGTGTCGACGCCGTTACGGTTAATTCGCTTATTGAAGGTGCTAATGGCGGTCTGGAAGCAATTAGAGAAATTCTTAATTATTTACCGCGTTAGTACGGTTACATGTTACCCTGAGCCACTAAATATTCAATATCTTCACAGTAACGTCTGTGAAGAGTGCAACTGAATTACCCGTTACCTGCTAGCCTATTGTCGACACTAGAACTAAAGTAAGGGAATGAGCGGAGGATCACTGGGTGAAATAAATACGAAAAGTATTCTGGAATAAAGGGTTCCATGACGTTAAAACGACGATAAATGGTTTGTTTATGCGAAGTCAATAGAATAAGGGCCCGTTTCATAATCGACGAGTAAATTTATCTGCCATTTAAAGGAGGCGCTCTCCTTGTCTATTTACAAGTATAAGAAAGAGAAAGGGCTAAATGTACCTGACAAATATGCTTTACTTGTCGATTGTGAAACAGGCGGTAAGTATTCAAATATATCAGTAGAATAACAATGCTAATACAGAAAAAACATTGTATAAAACCGAACCTACAGGTGCCACTGGCAACGGGGCAGAGCTCAAGCTACCGGTGGTTAGGGCTGTAGAGAGTGGAACCTCCTCACAATGAGTGCCGTGTCGACGAGTACTGCCTTCTGTATCTGGCCCTTGATCCAGCCATATAGCGAGAGTCGATGTGATGGTCGAGACTCTTTGCTATAATACCATTTGCCGAAATAATTATCGGGACAATGATCGCAGAGTCAACATCCTACATGGCGGTCACCTCGTAAGCCAAGTCAAGACACTTAGTGGGCTTGTCCTTCTCGGCCTTCACGAGGTTCTCGTCATGCGGGATGGTGACGCTGATGAGCACTGCCCGGCGTTGAGATCGATCAGTAAACACGATGTCAGGCTTATTGGCGACAATAGTTCTGTCCGTGATAACAGATCGATCCCAATATTCCCAATAGAAGCAATAATATGGAAAGTATATCACGCAACTACATCACGATGCATCCCACACTCTCTCTAGCGTGGGTGCAACACGCGACGAGATTTAAGCAGTAGACGGACCTGCCTATCCAGGGCGTCCAGCTCAGTCTGAAACCATCTTAGTATGCCAAAGGAGTATGTGAGCATTATTATTATTTGTATGTCTATACTAATCACGGAACTATGGGAGTCCCGGACCTTTGGATGGCGTACATGGAGCCGAAGCCAACACGCAGAGGCCCTTTAGACAAGTTTAATTTAGTAAAGTGATAGGACACCAACCGGCGATTGTCCCTGAGTTCAAACTATGGAAGTATGCTCCCACGGACAACCAATGGTTAGTGTAGGACTATTTAAGAAGGATGGGAAACATTAATAATGGGCTCTATGTATGAACTGATATGGATTGGTGAACTAGGCTATTGAAGAAACTACGGCGCCTGCCTGGCCAATGCTAATTAGTTTGGTTAAAATGGCAGGTGGTGACTCGCCACCTCAATGGAATGGGCCTCCCGAAATAGCCGCATGTATATAGCAGCAGGGAGGTAACAGTTCCAGAGGGGCTAAGGGTGGAGAGGTGCTTCTGGACTTTAAACGACCATAAGGCGCCCACTCGCCACTTATGCAACACATCCACCCTTCGAGCATATAGCTCTTGCGACTCCACTCTGACCGGCCAATAAAGGCAAGCCAGAGGCGAGGGTCTGTTCCACGTCATTATACACTCCAGCCGGCCGGTGAAGGCAAGCGTGAGGTGAGGAACAAGGCCTACCCTCGGGAGCACTCAGGTCCGTCGTGTCGCCACTCACCAACAGCTCGCCACTAGCTGCCCTGCGTTATTATTATTATTTGTATGTCTTTACCATTCACGGGACTATGGGAGTCCCGGACCTTTGAAAGGCGTACATGGAGCCGAAGCCAACACGCAGAGTCCCTTTAGACAAGTTTAATTTAGTAAAGTGATGGGACACCAACCGGCGATTGTCCCTGAGTTCAAACTATGTAAGTATGCTCCCACGGACAACCAATGGTTAGTGTAGGACTATTTAAGAAGGATGGAAACATTAATAATGGGCTCTATGTATGAACTGATATGGATTGGTGAACTAGGCTATTGAAGAAACTACGGCGCCTGCCTGGCCAATGCTAATTACTTTGGTTCAATTGGCAGGCGGTGACTCGCCAACTCAATGGAATGGGCCTCCCGAAATAGCCACATATATATAGCAGCAGGGAGGTAACAGTTCCAGAGGGGCTAAGGGTGGAGAGGTGCTTCTGGACTGTAAACGACCATAAGGCGCCCACTCGCCACTTATGCAACACATCCACCCTTCGAGCATATAGCTCTTGCGACTCCACTCTGACCGTCCAATAAAGGCAAGCCAGAGGTGAGGGTCTGTTCCTCGTCATTATACACTCCAGCCGGCCGGTGAAGGCAAGCGTGGGGTGAGGAACAAGGCCTACCCTCGGGAGCACTCAGGTCCGTCGTGTAGCCACTCACCAACAGCTCGCCACTAGCTGCCTTGCGGTTATTATTATTATTATGACCAACAAAAAGGGAAACAACGGGCTCCCCAACGGAACTCCCTAATAATTTGGAATTCCTTTTTTTACGAAATATGATAAAGGTCATTAAAATAAAACAAAACTGGGAGTTAAATCCACAAGAATTTAATATATAAAGCACATACTTGGTCGTTGAGCTTAACAAAAAGCTTATGTAGCCGAACGTTACCACATCTTTTTCATCTTCACTTACGAACCCCCGAAAAATTTTTGTAAGCGCAGAATCAGATTGAATCCTACGATTATTGATGTCACACTCACCACCCCTATTGTGATCTTCATTGGCCTGGAATCGGAAAGGATCATATTTTAATCAATAAGTTTTCAACAGGATTTGCGTGTATTGGTTTTGGAATAAGTTTGATCGTAAGCAAAAGACATCAACGGGCAACGTTGCAATATTCGGGTGGCACATTTAGATCGGTCAGTACGGGCAAGTCTTTATAACTATGACATATACAAATATCTGTTCATAGGTACCATTTCATTGATTTTAGTGACAAGAAAAACTGCA
This sequence comes from Acleris emargana, assembly GCA_927399475.2. Classification (NCBI taxonomy): domain Eukaryota; kingdom Metazoa; phylum Arthropoda; class Insecta; order Lepidoptera; family Tortricidae; genus Acleris; species Acleris emargana. The sequence continues at coordinate 9,973,400 of OV656849.1, forward strand.
TACATATACATACATACATACATACATACATTCAATCACGCCTGTTTCCCAGAGGGGGTAGGCAGAGACCACTTCTTTACTTGAAAAAATCGCTACGATCTTGAAAAAATATTTCGCTTCTTCCACATTCATACATCGAGTCATGCACGCACGTTGGTTTTGGGTATTTAAGATTCGGCCTTTTTCCAGTATTTCTGCGATTTGATTCGAAAAAGTACGCCTAGGGCGGCCCCTTCCGACCGTTTCGTCAATCTTCTTTCATCCATCCTTTCCAAATGACCGAACCATCGAAGCATGCCCTTTTCAATCTTAGTCACTACATTTTCTTTTATTCCACACTTTAACTGCATACATAGATTTAAGAATAACTTTTATTCCGTACGCGAATCAAACAGACCGCGTATTGAAAAATAAAAATTATTTATATTTGGATATCGATTGTGTAAGTCATAAGCAGTAAATGTTATTATGAAGCATGATACCTAGAATTAAATGAACGTTTTTTTCGTCAATGTCACTCGTCTATTTATATTTTGTCGAGTTACTATTGAATTTGATAGCACAGCGAGACTATCGCCGCGATATACTCGCCCGTGGAGGTAACCTGTACGTTAATGCACGTCTTCCGGCTGATACGATGGACCTGATGTTGACAGCATCTGAGCTGCTGGTGATACTGACCCATCGGCTTGGTGGAAGTACAACGCTGACCGCAGTGAGTAGTAAATCAGTTGCATGTAGCAATAGATCAGGTAGTATAGCGCCAGCGCTGTCGCAGTCACCGTGAGCTGCACTAGCTGCACCAGGTCGGTCACCAGGCGCCACACCTTGTTGTTCTGGAGAGATACAACTGATTACATTACAATGGCTACATAAAATGGGTTCAGGTGAATTTGGTTAAACTAGCATAAGAGCATATGAGAGCCAGGGAGAGAGGTACGAATAAACCAACCGTCTATGCATACAGTATCAAAAATGATAGAAGGCCTTTTTTTACGTTTTCTTAACAAAAGTCCCAGATTTATTGAATTTCTTGCATAGTTAAACCCTCCGCTCCAGCCTCCTATTCATAAATGCACAATAACCCAATATTAGTTAAAGCATCTTTGCCACTTTCAAAGATAAAGATAAAGGACTTCGATATAATTAGAGATCGCATTGACTGTCCTGAACTGGTATCCAGCCTGTCGCTTCGTGCCCCTAGGCGCCGCACCAGACATATCTACCACCCTGTTTCATGTCCCCTCTCACTCAACCAACTATGGTGCTAATGCAGTGCTATCACGCATCCCTCGTCTGTATAACACGGAGTTTTACACTACTGATCCATTTTTAGGATCCAAAGACAAGTTTACAAAACAAGTCTTCACAGTATTGTTAAAACAAAATAGTATAGAATAGATTTAAAATAATTTATTCAACGTTGTGAATGAGTTTCCGGCACAAACAAAAAAAAAACCAACTGACCTATAATATTTGTTGAATGAGTCTCTGACAAGCACTTGACTTGACTTTGACTTAAGTATAATAAGATTTAAACCGCACTTACTGACAATCGCGCGAAACGAAATTAAATTAAATTAAGTTCAATTAAAGCTATTAATCAGCATCAAATACCTAAAAAATCTCTTAAATATCAAATTATTATTCATATGCAGACATAGAAGTTTTTGTGGCAAAAACCTGAATTAACTAGGGACTTCCTTCCGATATTAAAATTATCGATAACTGTTTCAAATACTTATTTCAAAGTGACATTTCATAGTAGATATGTTGCTGCTTTTGTACTTTTGAGCATTCCAATCCTTATTGTGTTTATTAATAATGAATTGATTAAATATTCATGACAATCGTTTTTACGCGGCATTTTTACCCGTAATATTATTTCCATCAACTAATATTCTTAAGCGGATAACACTGTCGATGTTATGTCAACGTCTTATTTATCTGTATATAATGAAAACCGTTATCTCTCATAATCGACCTATACGGACTTTACACTGTATAATAGGTATACAAGTTGCATGTTCATATTATTATACGTTACCTCATAATCATTACTGTCATACGAAAGTACAATTTATCGATAAATAAATATCGTTCGGAAGTCCCTAGGACAATTTTATTCGTGCCACAAAAACTTCTATGTATGTTCATATGTTTTCATTACTATCGTCATAAGTTTAACGTCTACTTATTAAAAGTAGCTGGCAGGCGGCTACTTATTGAAAGTAGCTATTAAAGATTAAAGTTTGTAGGTAATTCGTTTTTACTTTATTTCATATACCATTGGACATAATTGTATATGAATCCAAAAGTACATTACAATTTAATTGAATGAATGGGTAACTATTTGTGGGCGGGTACGAGTATATGAATAACTTAATGTCATTATTATTTTCCATTCGTCCTGGGCCTGCGTGCAACGCAAAGCATTCACATTCGTAAAAAAACTTTTGTATCTTGTTTGTTTTAGTATTTTTTGAGTTTACATTTTCACTATGTTTGTGTACTCTTTAATTTAGTAACTGATGGATAGCTGTTATTGGCCTTCTTTAATATAACTAACACTATGTAATAAGTATATTTACGGCTGTTGTTATCCTGAATACCAATAAATAAAATAAAAATAAAAGGATACTTTAACGGCGTTACCTATAAACGTGGAGCAACCGTGGAGTAGCTTTACCATGCTTTGTCATCTGTCGCTGTGACATTTGAATTTGAGCATGGTTTAGCTACTCCACGGTTACTCCATGTTTATAAGTAACGCCCTTAGACTTTAGCTATTTTTTTATGCATAAGACATTGATGATTTTTCAATATGTTAGAAAAGGGTAAATTTGACCTATTTTTTGCATGGTGTATCAAAAATAATACCGTTGATGTGTTATAAAAGTATGTTTTTTTCCCGTTTTCAAAATGTATTTTACAAGTTTTTTTTTAATGAATATATTAAACGATGCATCTACTGGTTAAAGAGCTTTAGGACTGCAATGCAAGGTTTTGTAAAAAAAAAACAGACTAGGTTTTGTTGCTGACTGAATTTTCTTTGCAGTCATCATCTGCTTATTGAGACTAAAGTAACAATCCTGAACTCAGTGGGTTTACGTCAGTTATTAGAGATTCTGTTGCCTCGTTCCAACTCTATCGTCGGAATGAAGGCTTGAAATTAATAAAAACCACCGTGTGGTTGCCGGCTTAGAATTGTGCCACTCCATGTCTTCCCGTGGAGGTCGTTGGAGGCGACTAAGGGAGTAAGGGCTTGTAGTACTGTTAGGCGATGGGCTTGCTACCTGTCACTAATATACGCTGTTAAACATCTTAGACTGGTTGTGCAAGTTGTGGTTACAGAGTTATCAACAGGTTTTTGGAGTTGTTGGTGGTTCTGTAGCTCTGCCTACCCCACTCTGGGAATGAAGGCGTGAAGGTATGTATGTATGTAATCAATAAAAACTTTTTGCGCCAATGGCACTATAAATAGTTAGGAAGTTTGGTGTCTCTAGATTAACATGCACACTGTACTATTTAAGAGTGGAGTGAGAGCTAGTGGAATGACTAGACAGAGTGTATTCCGTGTTAGTGTCCAGCGCTGCCACCGTATGCACACTCACCATCAGATATGCTCATTTGCCTTCTCCTTGCTATAAAACCAAAATACATTCTAATTCATTCTAACAATTTGTTTACTTATAAGAAGAAAAAAAAAACAAACGATATATAAATTTTAAGTCATTAGTGTTATTACACTAATACATACATACATACATACATTACATCACGCCTGTTTCCCAGAGGGGTAGGCAGAGACCACTTCTTTCCACTTGCTACGATCTTGACAAATTTCTTTTGCTTCTTCCACATCCATACATCGAGTCATGCCGCACGTCGGTACATACAAACATTAAATCACGCCTGTTTCCCAGAGGGGTAGGCAGAGACCACTTCTTTCCACTTGCTACGATCGTATTACACTAATAATAAACCAATATTAATGCATTTAACACTGAGGTATCAATTAGAGGTTAGTCGATGAGTCGATTTAGTTTAAATTGACGTGAATGAAATGCAGTGCCCTAACAGGGTTCATGTTGGACATTTAACACCAAACACATAATGCAATAAATGATATGACTATCACCACTCACTAAAGTTCCAAAAGAGAATTAAATTAAAAATCACGGCGGTGTGCGGAACCATTTCCGCTCCAAAATCAGACCTCTATCGATACTGGTCGCGATTCTAACCCAAATCCATATAGCACACAACAAAACTGTACACGGTCTTAACCTAGAGAGATTACTATCTTAATACGTTAATTATGCATCAGCTAATGTTTAACGAGTCGGCAACCTCATTTAAAGTAACAAACAAGGTTTATATTAACTTTAAATAAGTAAACAATCGTTAACTTTTATCGCGCAAGTGATATCAGGCGGTAATGGCGGAGCCTTCACACTTTCCGGTATTCCATCCGGCAAGTAAAAATGCTTATCAAAATAAAGTATTGTTATAGCAAACAAAAGAAGATTTAAGTAGGAACAAATTGAAAGACTGTGTATAGATTTGGCAATCTCTGAACAAATGTTAATAAATTCTTTGGGTTCATCGCAAAGTGTTATAGGTACGTAGATGGTTCAACTTGCGTCAGATTATGCCCATCTTAATTGTTAAATGCAATTATGCAAGTTACACAAACCAAGTATTTTCCGATGTTGAAAAGTGCCCTTCTACTTATGCTCTCGATACGCTACCTTGCCAACAAGCATAAAGGCGTCAATTGCTATGTCATAATAACCCCCCAGGTATATATTAAATCCTCACATTTAAGTACCATAATCTACTATATTTTTAGATAAGGAACGCTATTTATTAGTTAAACACAACTGTAAAGCCATTCAAAAAAACAAACGCAAGAAAGTTTGCACAATTGACCCATGTAAAAGATGAAGCTACATAACACTTTCTAGCTTAAGTCCTATCTTTTCATTTTCCTAAACATCGCAATAACTCCACGATTATATGAAAAATATGCTATTACGTAAACAGGAATAAATCTCGGTTTCTACCCGCTGGGAACCCAGCCCGCGGCCCGGCGGCGGCACGACCCCGATGCGATCACCCACGAACATTCCCAGCAAAAGTTGCAAAAATCATCCGACAAAAATCACACCTAATAACAATAATACAAGGCTCAAACTATTTATGCTTTATTTGTTCATGGACGCCATGGGTTCGGCTTGTTTATGCCAGTGTTATCACTAGATGAAGGGCCATCTAGGTTTATTTCCGAAGTGAGAGTACAGGATGATCCCTACTTTACGTCGTAAATCTGCGATATTTACTGACTTGTGCAATCTTAGTTCGAAGTTCAAATCAATTAAAATAAAAGCACAAATTATACTTGTAGTTAAGTGCATTTCTTTGGCTGACTTACTCTTAGCACTTACACCGCATTTTCAGAAAAAATAACCGTATTAAAATGTTTTACAGAACAAATAATATTTTCCCTACATTTTTCTTATTGTAAGCAAACAGCATTGCAGATTGTCTGTTGCTGAATACAGACAACTGGGTTTTTGTTCCACTTTGTTTTAGCAGGTCTTTTGGTTTTGAGACAACTTTCTATGAAAATAATATGTCGCCAAAGTCGACCTTTCGAATTGATAGACGCATCTTGTCGACTGTATCGTTTTTAGTGCCAAACTGCCAACAGACTACATATTTGACCGACCGTACAATATCTAACTTCATCACATTACTAGTACCTGCTGTGTTAACCGAATCTGCCACATTCAGCTTACGGCCGAACCCTATATTCAAACCGAGGATAGATAAGGCTTACTTCGGGTTAAAATTTGACATTTGCCCATACAAAATGTGTCAAATTTTAATCCGAAGTAAGCCTATCTGTCCGCGGATTGAATATAGGGTTTGGCCGTTAGTGTATTATGAGTCGAAGTGTTTCCGAAAGGGCCCACAAGATAAGATAAATCTTGCAAAATCTCCAAATAGCGGCATTAAACACAATTTCCTACAAGGTCGGTTACACAGCATCTCTGAGATTGGTGATTATCACGCAACCAATTTACGTCAAAATTGATCCGTTACTACAGACTGATGCATAATATTCCATGGTAGGTACGGTACCTACCAGGTGGGGTCTTGATTAAATTTAAATAAAAATCTTTCCCCCTTACAATAAACCTATTTAAGTTTAAGTATTATTCGTCCCTTTCTGTCAAATTCAAATGTCACACTGCTAGATAAGGCCAGAGCATATTTACAGCACGGTATAGCTATTGCGCATTTATGAATAACAGGGTTATTTATTAGTATAGTCTCCTACATGTTCAAGACTACTAGCGCTCCTCGTCTTCCAAGATGAGACAGTTAGGAAAAATGGCCGCGAAAAGCTAATCGATAAATAACTAATCGCATCATCTAAGACAAACAGGAGCATCACTAGTAGTTCAAAACTCAAGCTTTATCAGAAATAATGACGAAAACAATGTCAGCTAAATCACTAAACTCCCCGCCAACCTCTAGTGAACCCATAGAAACTATCCATCATGTTTTTCCCAGTCCAACTAACCAGATATCCTCCGGTAACAAGCAAAACATTCTTGTAGCGACAACAGGGAGGTCACCAAGACAACTAAAGCAGTTGAGTTTAAGTTGAGAGAAAGGGACAAAGCTGTACAACTGCTATAGCTCTGTTACTTTCTCTCAACCTAAACTGAACTGCTTTAGTATGTCATGGTAACCCCCCAGGATGGATCTGAAGAAGCGTCAGGTCAGGAGCGATGGCCGATAGCCGCGGCACGACCCCGCCGCACGACCGCCGAGCTGATCCTATCTGCAGCGCCAATTAGACAATCGGTCACTTTACACTCAATTGTTTCGAACAACATTTAATCTACCTACTGTCCTTCACTGCAAGTATTAAGGCGATTTGGCATGTAAAGCTCCGTGGACTTAAGTAATGCTTGCGACTCAATATCAAATCATTTATTTATTATTTATTTAGTTCGACAAACGCGTTCATTGCCGAAAGACGCCACAGCGGTCTAGCGGAAATCTTAAAAAATAAAAAAACGCTCGACTAGCAGACTAGCGCCCTCCACTCCAGACTTGTCGTGACCACGGCTGTTATATATAACACAGTCGAAAAGTAAAGGTAAATATAATTTTTACTACGCAATTAATTCCCGATTTATATATAATTGGTGCTGTTAAACACCTTAGCCTAATTATGCAAAATGTGGTTACAGAATTATCAACAAGGTTTTAGAGTTGCTGATAATTCCGTAGCTCTGCCTACCCCACGTTGGGAATGAAGGCGTGAGTTTATGTATGTATGTGTATGTATATAATTGGATATTGACCCACTACTAAACTAAACTATAGGCTTGATAGATACTAGGGCTGTCCCTCGGAATCCCTAACTAAGTTTAATCTAACGCATCGGTTGTCCGAACGATTGTTTGACATAAACTGGTTTTCACCTGAGTCAGATACCGTTTAAAGTTTTCCAAAAATACCTGCTGTTAGGTGAGGTTAGGGTTGTATTATAATTTATAACAACAAAACTCAGGCGGAAATGGCTTTAGGATATACGAAAATTCGGACAAACGATGCATTAGGACAAATGACCATTAGGGATTCTAATATAGACCCGTATATACTAGACGACTGTAAACATACTTCTATAGACATCCAAGACTTAGGACTCGCGCCCATCAAACCAATATTTGCCCTGACCAGGAATAGGATCACTACTAACTAGGCTCACCGCATCGTAATAAATAGTACCTATCTGATTAGTAACAAAGTATTTGTACTAAAAATAAAGTAAAATGTCTGTGCTGCAGAATCAACAGACTGTTATTTATTTTTTATTTAAAGCGAATATAAGTATCGTATTATATCATAACCAATAAGTATCTAGTATTGGTTATGGCTTGTCTAGTTACGGTAGGACATATTAAACATACCTAGACTTTATCTAAAACTTGCAACTGAGATTATTAAAAACTATTGTACCATTAAAAGTGTTATTTCAACATTAAAACAACTATGAAGGTCTGTTCAGGTACTGCAGGTGCCACTCGAAAATAAATGCGAATTAGCCGTAGTAACCCAATACAGTGATAAAATCTCTAAATTTGCTACTCGTAAGAAACACAGACCTAAAACTTACATCTAGTACAGTCGGCCTTATAAGTACCTGCACACTTTCGTACCTTGTCGCTTTAACGCCTTTGACAGATTAGTGCAGCAGGTCAAACAAAACGTTAAAGTGGCAAAGCACTAAAGTGTGCAGCTACTTATAATGCCGACCGTACTAACGAGTATGGCAGAGGAGTATGGACGCGAGCCCTACCTCGTATTTTGAACAGACTTTCATAATGACTCGATCGATAAAGTGACTGACAAGCAGCTTGCTAGCTCATATAAGCGAATGTTAATTAATGGCCTCCCCAATACCTGAATAAAAGAAAAAATTATAAGGACCCAAGTAAGTGAGCATGAGCATGAGCATGAAATAGAGATTAAAAAACCAATGTTAGTACAATTAAATAATAAATTATGACTTGACTCGTCTAAAAATCTTCCTAATTAACAATTAGAGTTTAAGTACCTAGTATGTAAGAATCGGACATTATTGAAATAAACAGTTTTTTTAAACATATGCATATTAGTCACGCCAACAAAGTTGTTAAATAAAATCTTGTTTTTTTATTTTTATTGTTCTCCCCTCCACTTAACGTGGGGATGTTTTTTTTTCTCGTCTATGCCATAGTGTGGTGTCGTTGGAGAGGTCTTTCAAAAATATTTCAGGTTTGTGAAAAATAATTGGCTTTCGATTAAGGGATCCGTTTTGTTAGACTCGAGTGTGTCCCCCCCCCCCTCTCCCCTTTACAGACAAAACTACAAATACTAAAAATCTGAAAATATCTTTAATGAAAGCACAAATAACGAATTTTAAAGGAAAACTATCACTTCTACGAAGGTTTTATTGATTCCTCAGATACAGGCGACTAAAGTGTTTATACCTACTAAAGCCACCTAAGACAGCACCAAATAACTTTTTCATCACACTTGCACGTAAACAGTATCTAAACATACAGGTTAACTTGGCCGCAATGCCCCATATAAAACCCTCGACCTTTCTTTTTACCATGAAACCCAAGGTCGGTAAGTATATTTTTTTTATTTATAGTACAGCACACAGGTCATGCAAGTTAAGGAAAGAGTTTACACGCAATTGAAAAATTGTCTTAAAATGTTATTTAAACAGGAATTTCATTGCAATCTCGCTATGTGTTACTTAAATACTCAATTAATGTTCTTAATAATCGATTTTAATAGTTTTCTGTATCAAAACGTCTTTTTTATTTTACACTCCTTCAGGGCTATATGTATACCTACGTATTTGCCCTTAACGTTTCTGAACGAAACATTTGTATAATCTGTGGAGTCCGCCCGAGTTCAAGTAATTCGTAATAATAGTTGTGCTGACTTGTGTATTAAAGCTGTAATTCATAGTTATTTACTCGCAAATGTGATGAAAAACATTGTATGTTTCACGGGCGGTACGGGAATTACGAACATCGACTCAGAAAGCCCTCAGTCTTCGACTTCGGGCTTCTACTAGAGCCTCGATCGTAATTCCTTACTTACCGACCTTAATACACAATGTACTATAAATAAGTAGAGAATTAGTACATACTTGTTATTTTTGAGCTCTTTGTATAGTTAGTAACGGATAAAGATAAAGATAAAGACATTTATTCAGTAAGTAGGCCGCAGGGGCACTTTTACATGTCAAGAATCTACCAGCGCTTCACAAGAGGAGACCACTGCTGAGAAGAAACGCCGCAAGAAACTCAGCAGTCAGTCATTTTTTTAAATATATTTAATATTACAATGGTACTACTTAGTCTAGCATTATATAAATCTATAAATAGCAAATTAAAAAATATTTCAAATATCCTGCGTAGTTTCCGCAGGAAAACACACCAAAATCTTAAGAGAGACAGAGAGAAAAGGAAAAAGGAACTCCTACTTATGTGTGTATATAAGACTGTGCAAGATGACCACATTAAGATTGATATGTTTTCCTACATCAACGGTGTCCCCCAGACAAGATAAAGCTTTTGAAATTAAAAAAAATATATATTATTGATTAAGTTTCGGGTTTAGGCCAAGCATTTTTGTCTATTATATAGTCCTCGATCCTATAATACGCTTTAGACATTAACGACTTTTTCAAGTAATTTTTGAGTGCTGGAAAGGGTAACTTTAAAACGGCTTCGGAACACTACACTGAGCATGTTCAGACATGGTCTTTTGCCAGGTTTTTTTTTGCACGGTGTCCTCACGGCCTCATTTTACTTAAAATTGAGTAGGCGAATTGGAATTGCGTAGTCCATAGATTGAAAACTGAAACTGTATAACAGATATCAAAGTGTTTACCTCCTTTGGGAGTTCAATAAGGCTATTAGAGGCCTCGACGCCCTCGTCAACGGTTTCGGGGTTGACGTTACTGGGGTAGTATGTTAGGCGTTCGTAACCATGACGGCAACTTGTAGATATACATTCAGGCGTTTCCACCTGAAAATATAGATATAGGTAACTAGAAAATCCTATATAAATAAAATGCTATAACGTTTCTCTCCTCTTAAAACTAGTCCGATTTTTATTACTTTTTATCATCTTGTACATATTATGAATAACTAGGTCTGTACGCTTTCATTTCTTGGAAAGAAACAAATGAAAAACGGAAACGAAGACCACGATACTATACACTGGGTGTAGGTACAGTTATAGTGTCACAGTCTAAACTTACCATACCTACAACATATTCAAAATCCCTCCTCTCCTAATGTTGTGGTCCCTCCTAGTGTTACTACTAATTTATTAGAGTAAGCTGTATCATTGTGAAAAAGCAATAAAGAATTGAATTGAATTGTAATTTGAAAATCGGACTTTATTTATGGCCGGGAGCTAATTTTTTTTTTTTTTTTTTAAAGTTGGAGAGAATGATTCGAATTTTTGTTACTTTTTAATTGTTTCGAAAATATCAATATTTCCTCATTCACATATTGTATTTTTGACTTTAAATTTTTTGCTTCAGCTGTGTGCTTCGAAATGTGATTTTCTAACAATATCTGAAAGTAGCAAATTAACCGTGTAAAGACCTAATTGTTCAATTTCCCTTGCATATTTTGAAAAAATAAAACATCACAGGCTACGTGGAGTTAACATTATCAGTATTTAGAAACTTAATGGTTGTGCAATGTGTGGGGAGCTCCCATTTCGTCGCTTAAATGCTAAACGGCCCCATCACAAAAAAAATAAAAAACTATTTTATGACAAAAACGAGTTTAAAAACGGTAAAATTTTAATATTACACGAAGACACCTATCAATTTTGATTTATATACAACGAAATCACGCAAATGCCCGTTTGGAATTTTAAACTTTCGCGCCTAACTTCAGAGCGAAGCAGCCATTTTGTTAGTTGCGCTCTGGCAGTAGAGGCCAATAGAGGAATAAAATACGCATCCGTTGATTATATACACAATAGATATAAAACAAAAAAACTTACACAAAAATTAAAAAAACATGTCTAAAACTTTGATTATCTCTCCTGTAAAAAAGTTTACTTTTGACATAAGGCCGTTTAGCATTTAAGCGACGATTTGTTTCATGGAACGTCGAATTTTGTATGGACCGTGACGTCATAGCTCGATACAAAATTCAAAGTTCCATGAAACAAATGAGAGCTACCCACACCTTGCACAATCATGAAGTTTCTAAATACTGATAATGTTAACTTCACGGTTGCAAAATGTGTCAGGAATCAGGATTGACTTCTCATCTGCCTTTAGCTTTTTATGTGTGAAAAAGTTTTATAAAATGTATAACCGCATCAATAATACTAACAAAATTCCGAGGTAGAGTAGACGCGTACGGCGAATTGGCCAGCACGATGGGCGCGGGCGACGGCGGCGGGGGCGGAGAGGGGAACGTGCTGAGGATCCTCTTCAACTTGTCACTCGTGCGCAGGCAACTGCAGCGCTGCCACTCATCCTCCTTGGACTTGGCCTGGATTGGCAGGAAGTTCTCTAGGTCCATCTATAGTAGATTATTCATGAGCTACCTACGGTAGTGCTGTTCTAGGATTTGGGATACCTACCAAATACATGTTCGTTAGTATTTTCTTACTACTACCTATTAGTGAGTAAATCAACGAAGAAAAGTGCTCCCTTTTTTCCGTTAAGTTGACCACACGAATTGTAAAAGGCTATTAAACTTAGACATTATAATGCTCTACATTGATGCAAAGATCTGCCGACCTTTTTAAAGGAGTCTTCTTGCCGAGGGGTGTGGTATTTCGGTGATTTCGTCACCACCGACTAGCTGACAGCGCGATTAAATGTTAATTTCATCTTATATATTGTTATGTATCTTGGGTATTTGTAAATAAGGACCTTGTTTTGTACAAAAATTAATCACTCTTCGATTTCAAGATTAAACTTTAATTCGTTTATTAGAAAACACAATCATCAACACAACTACGAGGGTGGATTGAAAAGTTCTGAGCCTGGTAAAAAAAGTAACGGGCTCACTTTTTATAACAATTTTATTTTTCGTCATATTCTCCATGAAGGTCAATGCACTTAGTCCACCTCGCCTCCAACTTCATTATCCCATCAAAAAAAAAAGAATCGCTGAGGTCGTTAAAATATGAGTCTACTGCTTCTTGTACCTCCATATTTGTCGAAAATATTTGTCCTCCCAAGTGTTTTTTTGAGGTTTGGGAAGAGATGATAATCGGAAGGAGCTAGATCCGGCGAGTAAAGGGAATGCGGCAGCACTACAAATCCACAATCATATATTTGTGCCATTGATTTCGCCGAAGTGTGAACGCGAGCGTTGTCTTGGTGAAACAGTACTTTTTTCGACAGCATTCCAGGTCTCTTTATTTTAATTTCCTCACGCAGATGACGTAAAAGAGCACAATAGTAGTCCGAATTTATTGTTTTGCCCTTTTCGAGATAGTCTATCATGATATTCATCTTCCCTGCAATCCCAGAAAACTGAGGCCATTACCTTATTAGCTGACAAAATGACCTTGGCTTTTTTGGGTGGTGGGGAACCTGGTCTTCCATTGCCTGGATTGTTCTTTCGATTCTGGTGTACTGTGGTGGACCCATGTCTCGTCCATAGTTATAAAACGATTGAAAAAATCGTCGGAGTCACGTTGAAACATACATAAACAATCTTGGGAAATTGTAACACGTACTCGTTTGTTCTCGACTGAAACCAGTCTAGGAACCCACCTGGTTGACACCTTAGAAAATCCAAGAACATCGGTGATGATGTTCTGTGCCCGCTCATAAGAAATACCCATTGCTTCCGCTATGTCCACAATCTTCAATCGCCTATCCTTCATTATCGCATCTAATATATTATTGACATTTTCGTCCGTAGTAGCCGTCAACGGCCGCCCACTCCTAGGCTCGTCTTGAACAGTCTCCCGGCCACGTTTGAAACCAGCTACCCATCTTTTTATGGTAGCATACGATGGAGCAGATTGCCCTTATGTTTGATTCATATCTTCAAATATTTGTTTTGTGTTAACCCCTTCTTTTGCAAATATTTTATGACAGAACGGTGCTCAATTTTATCCATTACTTGAAAAATCAGTGACCTTATGTAGCAGCTCCAGCATAAAATGCAAAATTGTGACAGGAAAAAAACAAAAGATAGTGCATAATGGCGACTAAATATGGCACTTTGACCTGCCAGTATTTATTTGTTTTTTTTTTATTATATTCAACCTTAGGCTCAGAACTTTTCAATGCACCCTCGTATGACGCTTGGTCCAGTCTTAATGAAAGGATTTTTTTAATCGAACCTTGATGGGCCCAATGCCGGTTTTCAGGCTAAGAGGTATCTATTTTCATTACAATATCATCATGAATAAGATATGCATATAGGTTTACCTCAAAAATAAAGCTGTTCAACATCGACGGCGACGGCATTGACTTATTGAGTACTGTTGCTGGATAAATACAAGTCTGAAAGATACCACAAAAATATTTAAAAAATAACAACAAATTAATAATTATTCCCAGAGGGAGAGACCTAAGGAGATATGGATGGAATTTGAAAATGAATGCGATATGAAAAACCAAGGGGTGAATATTTAGATGACGGCTGATCAACATACATCGTTATCGCGGGAGCTAAAACAAACCTATTAAAGAACACATAATTATAACAGAATGTATGTTTAGTATAAATGGAATATTCTGCCTAAACACTCTTAGCCTCTAAGAAGTTCTTTATATCTAGGACGAAGTTTTCGCTGCAAACGGTCAATCAAACTTGTCTCACACTGAGTAAACGCTTCTATAAGTCAACGTGTCAAATTTAATATAAGAAAATATTATGTCAAATCCTGTATTTTTAAGTACAAAAATAGTTTTCAGTTTTTAAATATATGTTTTCCATTTGTGTGTGTTATTTAATTTAGATATATTTTTGTATGTTTTTGTACATATCAAATGAAAGAAAGAAAGAAAGAAAAAAAGTTAATCAATCAAGAATGAAAAATGTCTATAAGTAGTAGCAGAAAAAGTGACGAAAGTAGCGGTTGACGTTAGGATTGCATAGCTAATCTCTTTAAATATGTACTACTGATCAAGTCAAGTGCGAAGGTAAGATATTTGAAAGAAAATTTATACATTTTGAACTCGTAGGTATAAACGTTTCTCGATAGGAGTGTCCTGTTATTGCCTATTTTTCATACTCTTTCACTACTGTCAAATCGTTTTTGCTCCCGCGATAACGATGTATGCTGGCTGATCAATAGCGATGTTTGGAAGAAAAAGATGCTATGCCGACCCGAGATGATTAGGATAAGAATAGAATAGAACAGAAAGGCAAGGTGATGGATGATAATGGTGATTAACGCTGGCTCCCTATCACGTTGAAGGTTGTACGAAAACATCTAAGATTCTTACCGTTGAACTTTTGGCTGTATAAACGTTATAGTGCAGAGGTGGCTATGGAGTTTCCACTGGTTATTCTTATTCTAAACTGGTACATATGAGGTTTACGGTTGTTTAAATAACATTAAATAATTTTGTTTTTTTTATTTCTGAATAAGTAAATAAACATTCACAACAAAAAAATATGGACAATCGCGATAGTTCGAGTTATTTGAATGACACTGACGTTGTATTTTTTTGCAAGTAACTGCCAAAGTTGATCAAAAAAGGTTTTGGAAACAGTTTGATTTTTTTTATGTAAAGCAATGTATAAAGCAAATTGTACCTGTTATCCGTACAAAATCGACCCGATAGGGCATCCACGGCACTGAATGCCTCGTAGCGGAGGGCCGGCCGGCCGGCCTGGTGACCGGCGGTGACAGGGCACGTTCCGACCGTGTGAAAACCCAACTGCACCATATTTCACACTGAATCATGTGGCCCGATTCCTTCAGTACCTACACAAACTTAGCAGTTACTTGAACTTGAAGAATTTGATTAAATTTGGTATCGGGATTAAGAGAGTAAAACGCTAAAATCCGCCGCGGTACGCTCATACCTAAGGCTCATACAATCAAGCAAGGTAGAAGTGAGATGAGGAGATGACAGTTGACCACGTCGTTGTTTATCGTTTATCGTAAAGCACAATAATGTCATCCTCCCATACATCTCGAGTTATACCTAGAAAAGAAAACCGTCAGCGTTTAACTTGGCTTAAGACATTGAGTTTAAGTATGTATGTAAACGACATTGTTGATTGTTCCATTACTACCTATACGTTAGTTCATATTTACATGTTAGCAATATCATATCTATAAAAAAATGTTAACTTGCTGGAACTGTATTTATTGCATTTATGTTCTTGAATAAAAAAGTAATCGATACATTGTAAGCTACCCACGATTTATTATTTAATACTTTTTCGAATCAAATCGGAGAAATAGGTACTGGAAAAGGGCCGAACCTTATGTACCCGAAGCCGACGTGCGTGCATGACTCTGTATGAATGTGGAAGAAGCGAAATAAATTTGTCAAGATCGTAGCAAGTGGAAAGAAGTGGTCTCTGCCTACCCCTCTGGGAAACAGGCGTGATTTAATGTATGTATGTAAAAATCCATCCATTTTTAATACAGAAGTAGGTAGTTATTCATCTTCTTTAGTTTTTACTTAATTTCAATTAACCTATAATTTTAAAAGAACTAATATTTTATTTTATTCTTTTTAATGATCAAAATATGTTATGTAGTCCCACGTGACAATCAATAACAAACTATATGACATTTCAAGCCGGCTGCAAGCAACGCCGCGGGAAAGTCATATCATATATTTAATACATTTCAACGTGGTTTTTCATAGTCGCTCAACACATAGTGTAGTAACTCATTTAATCTGTGGCTCACCTATTTTAATCGAGATGTATTTTACCGCCACCCTTAAAATAGGTATATGTAGCCTTCATCATCAGTTCCACTTCATCAAATGATAAGTACCTACTTTCTGAATGCAAATCCTGTACCGACTAAAAACGAATCGAATAGAAACGCTAGTTAGCGTAATGCATCTTGACAAGGGCCTGTATGAATATTTTCTCACTTAAGAAAATTCGAACAAACGAGAAATTCGACCTTGTTTACTTGACAGTAGGTAGGTAATAGCGGCCAAGTTATAAACACATGTCGAAATTATTATTGTATCTACACCATATTTATGGTAGATTGTTGTGATGCACACACAAATGCATTTGACACCCTGTTTAATATTACTATACTTGATACCTACGTACAATCATGCAATAAAAATATTTTGATTTTGATTTTGAGTTTGATTTTTTAAAAGCAATTTTGTTTTACGGATTAGAATAGAGCCCCTGCGTCACTGTGACTTGTTCCATATTGGCCCAGAAATACCTGTTTTAGGTACTTACATTGACATTTGAAGGGTCCACGGAAAGAACATGTCTAGTCACTTTTTTTTTAAATGAGTTTTGAATCTCAAAATGTAGAGGACGAAATGAACTATTACCTACCACTCAGATTTAGATATAAATCTTCACATAACTTGTATCTTTTCACTCTTAAAAAAACCTCCACACGAAAATAACGTACAAAATGATTTGGTTCCTAACTTTCAAATCGCGATATCTCAAAAAGTTACTAATGTGACTAGACATAGATATAGGTAGACATGTTCTTTCCGTGGACCCTTCATTTGTACCAGCGTAAATAGGTATATAATCAAATGATTGAGATAAACTTACTACTCGTACACTAAATAGGTAAAGCTAAATCAATGAGACAATGAATTTGGTTATCTGGGATGGGATGTTCTCCCTTCTACAATCAATAAGTGAGAGCCTATAGGTCTTTTTCCAGCTGCTCCTACAGATACAAAATGCCCACTTAATCTAAAAAAATCATAGCCTAGAAAATTAAGTAATTAGGGTAGGCGCTAACGGAACGCGCACTGAACTCCAAACCTCTTAGCGGATAGATAAATATAATGATGATGCTAAGTAGGCGCCGACCTGTAAATAGCCCAGCGCTTTGTGCAAATAAAGAGCTTTTGTAGTTATATTTAATAGTATTTTAAGTGGAAACGCTGCTAACGGTACATCTTTAGAAACATTACAAATTTCGCGACGATAAGCGACTGTTTTGGACTACATACTTATCCTTATCTAATCTACCAGTATTATGAATGCAAAATATGTTTGTTTGTTTGTTCCATCTCCTCGATTCCACGCGTCAACCGATCGATGCGAACTTCGTTACAAAGATGTAGCATGAACCTAAGTTTAACAGTACATATTTCATGTTATGATTATAGGTATTTCATTTACCTAACTTAGAGCTAGCTCTTGTCAGTGGAGTAATTGCCACTTTCTCTGATCTCCACCAGCTTTTTCACCTCCTAATACGACATGACATTGGTTTTCCATCGTATTTGGCTCAAATAGGTATATAAGCCTAGGTCTTCCTCTTTCTCCCTCGACTTAGCCCCCCCCCCCCCCCCCCCACGGTTTGAAAAAGAAACTGTCGTGCCGTGCCCATGGAACGTGTTATTATTAAAACCAGATCCGACGTTGCAGTTACAACGAGGGCCTTACTAGCGGAGCAATAATAGGTGCTCACCAGGTACGTAGTTACGTCAATAAAGAAATTTCCTTAAAAAAAAATAACGTGTGAATAATTTTCACGTTCACAATAGCGAGCATTATGGTCTCGCGATGATTTAATAGGCAATTTGCGAAGCGTGCGTGTTTCCACAGCTCTCTGTAACAGTTCGGACTAGCGGTAAACAGACGAATTCTATACGTCTCAGCCATTCAAGGTACCCACAGCCACCGTGAGAAGGCTTAGCACTTTGTTTATTACGTTTTCGTGCGAAATTACGTGAATTATTGTTACGAATGTCCTGCATAACTGCAGCTGCGGAATTTAAATGCCGTGTAACAATTTCAACGGGAATTACGTCCGACGTTACGCTTCTCGCTGAACCCTAAAGTGGCACTTGGTATTGGAGCGGAGAAAATGCAAGGCCTCAATATTAAACTTAAGTAAATAATGGTTGATAAAAAATGCAACGCACAGACTTATTTTCACCATTAACTTACATTCTATTGACCCAAACTGAGCTAAATTTTGTGAACAACCGTGACTTCTGTGATATGATGGCCCAGATTACAGTCATTCGATCGACAATCGACAGTAACTTAAAAGCGGTCGTTTGTTTTGGAAAGAATAATTAGGTGAGAGGGCTCACCATTATTTGCATTATTTTCTGTTGCCTCTCGAAAATCCTCTTTATACTGTAGCTTCTTCTTGGTCATTAAATTATTTGCCTTTTCGGTTAGTACCTGCATAGTGGGTATAGTGGCCTTGGATGTGGTCCATCGGTCGCCTTCGCGCCTTTTCGTCGCCCGGTGTAGCCCCGAACCCCTGCGGTGTGCTTACGAGGGCAAGTTCCGCTAAGCCAGAAATTAACCATCCGTTTAATTTATTTGACCAAAAATAAACCAAAATTCTTATTAGGTAAGTTAGCATGTAACAATCCTCATAGAAAACGGAATCATAATTTTCGGTGAGACTTAAGACGCTATTTCCTGTCAATCCTTCATAACAAACACTGTAACTGTAAATTGACAAGATTTTGGCATGAAAATAAGTCTCTAGATAGTTGAATAGTCATAGAGTTCGAGATTAGTAATTGTAGGCAGAAAGTTTGTCAATTCCGGCCTTTCCCAGTAGTCTTACTGAGTAGCCTTACCAGTCGAACTACTGGGAATTTCCTTCCCAATAGACTCACTAGTGAACCCACTGACTGCAAAAGAGGAACACTTAAGCTGGGTCCACATTCTGCTTAGCTTGTCAGAACTATCTGAACAAGAATTATATGAACACATTCTGCTACGGGATCGACGGAGGCCCCCTTCGCGGAGCTCCTATTTCTGGGTGGTTTTGGCCCTTCGGGCCTGATATAAATAAGAACCTGACCTATCAGTAAGTCTATTGAAGGAAATTCCCCGTAGTTTAACTGGTAAAACTACTCGGTAAGACTACTGGGATTATGGGGTAAATTCTCTCTGTCATATCAAATAAAGCCGACAGTCAAAAATATAAAAGATAAAAGATGTTTATTCAGTATGTAGGCCGCACGGGCACTTTTACACGTCAAAAATCTACCAGCGCTTCGCAAGAGACCACTGCTGAGAAGAAACGCCGCAAGAAACTCAACAGTCAGTCGTTTTTTAAATATTTGTGAAAAATCTTTGTATAAACTATAACAGGGAGGTAAGTGAGTAATAAGGAATCTGGAATCACCGGCCACCTGTCGTGGCGCGAATCGCACGGTCGTTCACACTCTGCGACGCCCCCAGCCCCGCACCGGGCAGGTTATTTGACCGGAACGCGGAAAAAGACAAGGATATTATCAGTCAGGCAACAATCATACTTAACGCTGGATATTGCACGAGCAAGCTTAGGCACAGAATAGGGAAATCATACTACCTACTTCTTAAGTAGCTGTCAAGAAGAGACAAGCCACACTTCAAACGGTAAGTATTAAAAGAAGACAGGCGTCTCATTGTAACCGACTAACTTATGCTTAAAATTAACTAATAGGCGCGCCTTTTTGAAACCTTTAATCTAATATCCCTTAACATGCAAGCAGTAGTGTTCGTATTGTTGTGTTCCGGAGTGGGAATAACACGGTGAAATACTTGCATAGAGGCATTCCATCTTGGTCCTCAGGATTGGCAGCGCACTTGCAGTCTGAAGATTGCAGTCTAAAGATTGTAGTTTTGAGAATACAAGTGTATATGGGTATGGGTCTCAAATACCACTTACCATCAGGGGCCTGTTTTATAAAGCTACAAATTACAATTTACAGGTTATTTTAATTAATGACGACTAGCCATTTGAGCAGTGTTGCCAATTTAGACCTGTAAAATTGCTAAATGTAGTTTTATAAAACGTGCCCCAGGTGGCCTTAGTGCTAGTTTGCCTTCTTTCCATAAACAAATATGGAACAAGTGAAACAAGTACAGTTCCCAGCTTCTTAATAGCTTTCGGCTGGCTATCGCTATCACGCTTGCACTCGCAACTGATAGTATATTTGTCACTCGTGTGTCATAGAAAAACTAATCTTGCCGATCGCTATTAAGAAAATGGTTGCACTGTACGTACCTGCCTATCAGAAATGTAATATTCCGATATTTCCGTTTTTTAATCCGGCGGTAATATTATTTGAGTTCCCTCAATTCCTCACTGATCCCCTCATCAGATTCAGATTTGGTGATAATGGGATCACCTCGGAAGTATACTCTTACCAAAAGAGAATTTTCAAAATCAATTGACAGAGAAATCGGTGAACATACATACAGTGAAGAGTGGAACGTATAGCGTCTTCCTTTATTTATTTTTCGAAATGTTTTTTCCTGCCTCTTCTTCTTGTTGTTTTTGTTTTTTTTTTTTTGGCTACCTCTTTCAGTATACCTAGCCAAGTACTTAATATTTAGGTACTAACTACAAAGAGCCGTATGGTATGCTTACATGAATATGACCGCTGGGTGATAAAAATAACTAGTGCGTTTAATATTATTTAGAGCACAACTAGGTCGGCATTACATAACAACAGCAACGCTCGCGCCAAAATATGTTAATTGTAAATCATCCAAGGTGAAATTATATGCTAACAAGAAAATGTAGTTTTTGAACAATAGTGGACCGACAAGGTCCTTAGACAATGGGCTGATTTGGAAAAGCGAAGGTCAGGCCGATAAGATGCTCGTTAGGCTGATAGGCTACACGCGTCAACGACTAAGCAACATCCCTCATTTTTTTGGCCCTTTTGTTATTGCAAGTTATCTTAAGACAGATAACTTTAGTCTTCATAGTTTCAGTGAATAAAATATATTTGTCAGATGAGACCTGACCAACAACATTATTAGAATCTCTACAACAACATTACATTATTAACATCATTAGAATTACTATTCATTAATTACGATAAATTTAATAACCTCCGCATGAAATTTATCAGCTACTCCGATAAACAACTAAAATTAATCCAGCGGTAGGTTTGAACATCACGAAGTGTTTTCGGATCGTAAAAATTAGATTTCCGAAAAAAAGTTGTGTTGTGATCAGAGAAATCTCGTGAGTTGTTAAACTAAGCTGGAAGAATGCCAAGACTTAAAGTTACGGGGGACAAGGAAGGCGTAAAGTGATCTCGTGGAGAAAAATCACTAACGCATAAATAAACAATGTAATTTGCAATTTTATTTATTAATAAATAAACACACAGACTTAAGGTAGTTTTACGCGGCACAAGCTATCGCCTAGAGTAGGTATTGACTTTTGCGCTTATTGTAGGGGCCTTAAAATATGATTTGGAACCAGCCCCGGATCTTTGCGCAAGGCGGCGCCAAAAGTTTGAAAAAAAATATTGACGGGCTGAAGTGGCCAGCATTTACACCAACATCGTTTATAAAAAAAAGTAAATAATAACGTGAATAGGTATTACAGCCAATTAAATATTTTCCATCGTCCTCTCTGGCAAAAACTTCAACAAAATATGACTATTATTAGGTATTCATATCTGAAAAAAACGAAGTAGGTACAGGAAGGATACATATCGCCGCGCGTAGATTTATTTGCACTTAGTATAAATGGAAGATACTGAAGCTATTTCTAAAAAAAAAACCAAAGGCGGATTAGTAATTTTGTTAACTATATACATTACTTTACTTCATAGCGCATACGCATTACACACGTATAGACGGACACAAAATGAATTTTGCTGTTTTAAAACGGACATGGTTGGTTAGACTTCGCGGTCACGGCTATCTTTCAAAGTAATTAAAAATGCAATTGATTGGTGATTTTGTTCAATTCTTTAACTTGCTGGCCCATATTATTTAGGAATATATCAAAATAGTTCTGGGCCATTCCATGTGATTTCAACAAATCGAGTGTGCCGCATGACTTTTGATTTTGAAAATGAGGATATACTTTATGGTGAGAGAAGTGCTGAACCACCACCATTTTTTTTTTTTCTGAGTTTTACCCATTCGAAGTAAATAGTGGGGTCAAATTCCTGCTAGTATATAATACGCTCTAACTTTTTTTTTTTAAAAGATGACGAAATAATTGTTGCTGTGTTTGATTAGGTAAGAAATGTGGATGTCATACTGTATGATAAAAGTTATCAAAATTAACTACAAAAAAAAATGGTGTCCATTTGAAATGTTCAAGTAACTGGTAATTTTTTGCAATTTTAATTCATTTTTGTGCAAACCCTGATGCATATTAGGGATAACTTTTTTCAGAAATATAAAGTACTAGTTTTGTTCATTCTGTACAATAAATATTATCGTTTTAGAATTATAATTCTAACAGAAAAATAGTAGTGAAAATTGAGAATTTCGAAAAATGCTTATGTTTGACCTCCAAAAAACCCATGTGGAAGAATAATTAAAAATTTGAATTTATTCAGAAAATATAGTCCATGTCTTTGTTAATTAGATTAAGTTTAAAAAGTTTCGTTATTTTCCCTATTTTTGGATATATGATTTTTTTAAACTGCTTATCTCGTGAATTTTCTCTTATTGCTTTTATATATGCATATTAAAATATTTTTGACTATAACTTTAAAATGTATGGTAATCAATTACCATACACTGAAAAATCAACAAATAAAAGCCAGACGGTTCAGATTTACTAAATATATTTAATAATACTTATATATAAAACGAAAAAACACATTACTTGCAAACCTTTGCTACTTCGAAATTTTCTGAAGTAGAGTAACGTCGCACTACTAATTCATTTTGAGAAATGGGAACGAAACTATGATAAGAACGTGTATTTTTTATGGTTCTCATATTTTTAAATCGCTCTGATAAGTACAACTCAGCTACATCGACTTCTGATTTTGAGACGAAAAAGAACTTAATTCCAAGAATTTTGTTTACACAAAACTCGTACATAGCTTCAGGAGATAAAATGTTATCACTACCTGTGGTGCGTTGCAGACTAGCCTTTCTTACCAACCGCTTAATTGTGCCGCCAGCACCATCACAGGGGGATTTGCCGTGAGAGGTGGCAAAAAAGTTCCACTTCTTATCAACCAGTGGTATATAACGAACAATAACTATACATGAAAACAGGTTAAATAACACAAGCACTTCCTACAAAGAGTTTGCACCGCTTCATTATCTCCTAAGTACGGTCTCCTATTATATAACTTCGATAAGGACTATAGTAGCACCTAAAAAAAAAATTTCATAAACGAGCAAAAATAACAAAACTTTTTAAACTGAACCTTATTAACAAAGACATGGACTATATTTTCTGAATAAATTCAATTTTTTAATTATTCTTCCACTTGGGTTTTTTGGGGGTTTCGGGGAAAATTTCGAAGTAGCAAAGTTTTGCAAGTAATGTTTTTTTTCGTTTTATATATAAGTATTATTAAATATATTTAGTAAATCTGAACCGTCTGGCTTTTATTTATTGATTTTTCAGTGTATGGTAATTGATTACCATACATTTTAAAGTTATAGTCAAAAATATTTTAATATGCATATATAAAAACAATGAGAGAAAATTCTCGAGATAAGCAGTTTAAAAAAATCATATATCCAAAAATAGGGAAAATAACGAAACTTTTTAAACTGAATCTAATTAACAAAGACATGGACTATATTATCTGAATAAATTCTAATTTTTAATTATTCTTCCACATGGGTTTTTTGGGGGTCAAACATAAGCATTTTTCGAAATTCTCAATTTTCACTACTATTTTTCTGTTAGAATTATAATTCTAAAACGATAATATTTATTTTACAGAATGAACAAAACTAGTACTTTATATTTCTGAAAAAAGTTATCCCTAATATGCATCAGGGTTTGCACAAAAATGAATTAAAATTGCAAAAAATTACCAGTTACTTGAACATTTCAAATGGACACCATTTTTTTTGTAGTTAATTTAGATAACTTTTATCATACAGTATGACATCCACATTTCTTACCTAATCAAACACAGCAACAATTATTTCGTTATCTTTTCAAAAAAAAAAGTTAGAGCGTATTATATACAAGCAGGAATTTGACCCCACTATTTACTTCGAATGGGTAAAACTCGGAAATAAAAATATTAAAAAAAAAAATGGTGGTGGTTCAGCACTTCACTCACCATAAAGTATATCCTCAATTTTTTTTATTCAAATCAAAAGTCATGCGGCACACTTTTTAATTCAAATTTGTTGAAATCATATGGAATGGCCCTTCTACAGTTTACATTCCAAATGCTAATTAACTGAATGCTGCAGTATTCATATAAATATAAGTGCTTAATTTAAAATAACCAAATATCTCCGGAGGCGAGTGCAATGTGCGTGGGGTACAAAGGGAGCTTATAAACAAACAAAACTCAAGTACTTCTAACAGGGGCCAAATTCTTAGATTCGGTTCGCTAATATTCACACATTGATTTAATGTATGTAAACACCAACCGTCAGGCCCCTTATAGACTGAACTAGTACAGTTTAAATAATTGTATTATGCAAATATAAGTAAAAACAAAAAGTATCACACGACACAATGGTATTTGTATATTTTCAATAAATCTAAATAATTGAATAATGCCAAAAAGCATTGACTAATAGCTATTTATCGGAAATTAGGTAAAGAAACCAATAAATATAACAAATCAAAAACTTACCTAACGCAAAATAATAAAAATAATCAAAATAACAATAACAAATATCTTAAAACATCCAAATGAGACCAAATGAATAATGTACAAAGTCAAAATATACTTAAATCTAGGAGAATCACTGCAAGTCATTCATCATTATCACCTCTAATCAAATATTATAAATGAATGAAACTTAAATGCATTCGGAATGGTGCCGTATAAGGAATACTCCACCTGGTTTTTATAATTAACATCAAAACGACGCTAAATTGTGCTCGATATTTATATAAAGACAACACACGGAATTGGCGATTTTATTTCTACTGCTAATATTTTATTTTATTCTAACTACAGTGTACAGCCACATCTAACTTTCAAAAATATTTTCCGTTTAATAGTACAACTAGGAAAATATGCACAAAGAATACCCATTTTATTATAACGACATACATTTTTATATAATACTTGTACATGTGTAGGCATAGGCTTGATACATTGTGTAAATGGAGAGGCTACAATTTATAACTTCTTTTCTATTATCAATCGACGGCATTCATTTGGACAGTTCATATCATGTATCATCTTTAGAGACTGGAGTCATTGGAACAAAAACCTGTAGGAACTCTATGGGTTCGTGAGAAACCACTGTGTCCTTGCTAATTGTAATAGTGCAGAGCTCGAAATGTGTATTTTAAAAATGTATGATACACAGTAGTAGCAAAAAGTTTCTTATGTTATAAATATAATATGGCTTCGTACAATTTTTAAAGCATATTCTAATTAGATTGAGGATTAAATATTTATAACAAATCAAGGGGCAACCGTGGATGGCGGTGTCTGTGTCAGACTAACAAGTTGAGGTTAAAGTTTAACCCGGTTAAAATCAAGGTAAAATTATGATTTTCAAAGTAGCGCCTAGGTTTATGTTTGTTTACGACAAGGTAGCTGTCAATGGCAAACATGTCTTTTTTTCAATAAGTAACGGTCTAAGGTTAGCGTCCATCTTAATCCGACTCAAATTTAATAAACTGTTTTTATTTTTAATAATTATATGACGTAACCAATCTGTTTTTTTTTTCCTTTACTTAGGACGCTTCTTATCTACCAACGAAAACATATCCAAGCATTTCTGCAGTTTATCTATACCCAATTGTTGCGTGATCAGCCATAGCATTCCGAATGCCCTGAAAATCATCAGGGAATAATTGTGAGCAAGGGATAAATAATATAATGAACTATGGACTTTTGTATGATTATTGATTGCAAATGATAATTTAGTTCAGATAATTTGAATGAAAATTAATCTAAATTCTTAAAACTTACATGAGTCTTTTTGTTACTATTGCACGTCATCAATAACTTGATATTTTAATTTATTTACTTGGTATTTATTCCAATAACTTCAGAAAGTTTATTAATGATGTGAGGCATAAATTCATCTGAATTACAGATCGAGAAGAGATGATTATATTATAATGAATAAATTTTGTGTCTACATTTGTACGCCAGTTAAGGTCTTACGTCAAAACTTGGTTTTTGAATATTATATTTATCACATAAATAGAAGCATGTTAATATAAATCTGACTTTGAATATGTGAATATACCCTAAACTAGATAAATTTAGTTAACGGCAGCCTTGATTTTTATAAAATATCGATATTGCGTAACACACTAACACTGAACTACCCTAGACGACCGAGGTCAAAGCTCAAAGCCATCTAAAACGAAACTATCCGCGTCAGTTCTATGCGACGCGGGTCTTATTGCCAACGCTTCCGTATATCACTTCTGATACACAACCATTTCTCAATCCGTCCATGATGAGGACCGCATCAACAGACTGTATTTGACATTCATACCGCACTCGGACCGAAATGCGGTATCACTCTTATTTATACGGACCTAAGTAAACTAAGCTACATTTAAAAATCAGATCACTACTCAATCAAGAAAATTAATAAATATTTAGAAAAGAGAAATGTTGTAGCAGCACCTACTACTTAATCCTGGAGACTTTGGTACATAATTATTATTTAACTACATTTTACTGACAAAATGCAAAAGACCATTAAGCTTGACAAGCACAGAGCTGCAAAAACCAACTACATCACTTTATACTCTACGTCGTGCAGTAGGGGTGATCATTAGAACTATGCATCACTACAATAGCATACATACATACATACATAAACTCACGCCTTCATACCCAGGCAGAGCTGCAGAATTACCAACAACTCAAATAAATGTTGATAATTCTGTAACCACGTCATTTTGCACAATTAGGCTGAGATGTTTACCAGTGTATTACTAGACTAAATAGGCTTAAATAAAGGGCAAGACGATGCCAAAGATATAATATCAAGTAACAGATCCTATGGTTAACTGTAGCACAACTTCGAATGACCATCCTAGCACTCAAGTAAGCATGAAGTTAAGCACTATCCATCTATCTACACCGGAATTATACGTCAGTCTCAGTTTTGCTGCTTGTGCGCCGACTGCGAGTAATACTCTCTGGATTTGCCCACTGAGGGCCACTAAGTAGAAACTTTTTTACATTATATTCCATTCGCGCCAACTCTTCGGGCGTTATCTCTTTATTGGCACTAGATTTTAATGCGTCTCGCAGTTCCTTTCCGACGTCGAAGTCGCTGACATTACGCCTGGAGTGTCCTATAGCGTTATCATTGTTAATCTCTGTTACTGTGGCATCACCGCTTTCCACCGGAAACAGTGTCTCTTTACCGATGTTATTTGAGATTTTTGGATTAGTCGTGGAGTTCAATTGTTTTTCAGGGTGGGCGTTATGTGTACCAATGGTATTACGGACCCAGTTATTAAGACCGTCTCTTGTAAAAGTTTTGGAATATTTGCTGACTGGATGCGGCATGTTAAGAGCGAGCTCGTTGAGGGTCTCCGAGAGCTTATTCAGCTTA
Source organism: Acleris emargana (assembly GCA_927399475.2). NCBI lineage: Eukaryota > Metazoa > Arthropoda > Insecta > Lepidoptera > Tortricidae > Acleris > Acleris emargana. The sequence goes on from OV656849.1 coordinate 10,001,611, forward strand.
CTGTCTCTCCTTGAAACGCTATTGTTGTAAGCGACGTCATCTTCCAACGGATCATTCAAGTTATTTTGCTGCTCTAAGTTTTTTTCGACCCATTCAGCTACCCTTAACAACTGTTGCTTTTGTAACATAGCTGCACTGTCGTCGCTTGAGAGCGAACTCGTACTCTGCTCGTTTGTAAAAACCTTTGTAGCCTCGTTTACTTTCAGATGTGTTTGAGTTAAATTAGGATAAACATTAACAACAGCAGGCAGCACAGACTTTGGAGCGATATGTTCCGGTTTCTTTTCATGTGTTAGCACTTGATACTGTTGGTTGTCCAGTGGAGGCAAATCTTTTGATATTTTTGTGCTCTCAATGGAATGCAATTGCAACATATCTATTTTCCTAAGGGGTCGGGCAGGTAAATTAGAAAGTTTACTTAACTCATAACGATCAAAGTTAAATATCTTTACATCCTGTGTATCCGTTGGTGTAACTGCATCATGTTTATTGCCATTATCACTTCCATCAATGTTATTGTTTTGCACATTCTTCATATCTGCATTGAACTCATTTAAAATATTATCATTTTCAGACACATTATGTGGGCTACCAATACTCTGCGAATTGTTATTATTATTCTCTGAACTATTTGAAAAATTATGAGTCTTCTGTGGTTGTAAAGGTGAAGAAGACACATTCAACAAGACCGGATTAATTGACAGATTTTTTACACTCGCATTACTTTCTTTGATATTGTTATCAACATGCACATCAATGAGGGTGCTTTCCACCACAACATTATCATTTTCGGTATTGTCTTTCTCATCTAGATTTTTTTCTACATCCACAAAGTGTTCCAATCCATCATTCAGATCTTTGAAAATTGAATTTTCGTTGCACTTAATTTGCCGCCGGTATAAAACTGGAGGCACATCTGGCTGTGCATTGTCTAGAAGAATATTCTTTGAGCCAGCCTGCATTCGCAAGTGGCAGAACCGAGGCCCTGGTCCCACTTGAGTGTTAGATTTATGAGTACTAACAGTCGATTTGGCTATTGATGAGGTTCTGCTTGCAGCTCCCATTGAGCCCAAGGAATTTTTACGGATGCATAAATTTTCAAGTGAATGGTTTTCCTCAATATGTTTTATTTCTTTAGCACTGGCTAAATCTTTGAACAAGAAATCTTCGTTAGCACCACTGTGAATACTACTCTTTTTGCTAGAAGTTCTTGTGCGATCACATAGCTTGTGATGAACTGCAGGCTCCATATTCATACCATTATTTTTTCTTAGTATTTTCAAATCCTCTAAATCAATATTTGAAGGATTCATTTTCTCATCATTTGGTAGTAATTGAATTTTTTCTTCTGGTTTCAGTGTATCAACCAGTGTGAAACTTGTTTTCAAAACTTCTTCGCTAACTAGAACCACTTTCTCCTGCTCGTCAACAGTTTGTGGTAAAATAAAGGGACCAGGCATGCCATGGCAGTTGGAAGATTTACTAACAATTTTGATAGCATGTGGTGAAACACTTCTCATACTTATATTGGAGTGGACCGACTTTGTTTCAGTATTGCAATTCAAGCAAAGAGATTTCTTCATATCTCCACTCAGGAATGTCTGAGTCGCGACTGAGTAGTAGCTATCATTGTAGCAAAACGGTTTGCTCTGGGCCTTCATACATATACATGTGTCACAGTGTTTGGTGACAGTGTCTTGGATGCTATCTTCTAGAATTTTAGACATGAGTGATGCAGAAATATTGAATTCATACTCACTTGCATCAAAAGTATCTAAATCATTACCATTCCTTGACTGTGCTGAGCTCGAGGGCTTGGATGTTTTAGACATGACATACTGGGACACTCTGGCCTGGGTGTCTACAGAAAGCTGTAAACAAAACAAATTGATCAAAAATCTTACAGAGAAGAAAAACAAATGTTGATTCAACATGTTTTACTTACATTATCCAACTTTTGACTAACAAAGTTGTCAGGTTTGCATTGTAACAATTGGATGGCCAAATTCATGTCGTTTTTATACCTTTCCTGAAAATGTAATGTAAATTCATTAGTTTTCTATTTGAAATTTGCAATTTTAACATTACATAATGTATTTTTTTTAGAAACTTTTTCTTTAGAGGATTGTTATAAATCAAATCTATCTTAAACTAGTTAGATATTTAAGAGATTATGAAAAGATTATGGTTCCAGTAATATAATAAGTTTTTGTCAAAAATTTCATTTTTGTCGACAAGCTTTTGTTGCCAATCTTTTGCAGTCCTCATTTACTTGTCAAGACGATTCTAACAAGCACTATCACATCAGGTTTATAATGTGTAAGTAGGAGTTCCTATGGCCACCCTATTTCTCCACCATCAGGCCAGTTTGATGGTGCTATATTATTGTATTGTCACCAGTGCTAAAGGTGTATGCAAAATTTCATCTCAATTAGATACAAAGAAATGGTTGAAAAATGGTTTGCAAATTTTGACAGAAAACTTACAAACCATACAAACAGTGCAAGTTTAGTAAAAGCTTGTAAAAATTATGATTCCAATAATAGTCAGAAATTATGACCAAAAAATGGGTGGAAAACAAAAGGCTGCTGATAAAAATTACTTTAAAATAAAAGTAATCACTTAATTAAGTTTGATTAACAGTGCTAGAATCAGCTGAAAAAGATTTACGATCTTCATACTTACATTTTCTTTCTGTAGCATGCTGTAGTTATGCTTAGACTCTGCCAACCTAACAGATAAAGTAGCAATGTCTTTGGTCAGCTGACTCTTTTCTCCCTTCATCTTGTCGACCATTTGCAGCAACTTGTCTTCTAATACTTGGTTCAGCTTCTGCACCTTCTTGTGAGAGTCATTTAATCTGTAATAAATATAAAGAACATACATAATCAGGGAAAAAAAATGATCTTAGAACACACTATTCATATTTATGGCTAGTGCCTACTTACTGGCTAACTCATAGCAGAGCCAGTTCTACATTTTTTTTAATCAAAAGGGACCGTTCAAGTATTACGTAAGCACTACAGGCGTTAATAATTGTAATACTGCCGTCCTACCAAAGAAGGCGGCTATCTGCATAGAAATAGTATAAGCATTTTAAATTTAATGTGGTAACCAATAGAGTATACAATGGTTCAACTACTACATTGCAGTTAGCCGCCTTCTTTGGTAGGACAGCAGAATAACTCTGCTTACGTAATACAGTCCAAAAGTGCCTCAAACCAAAACCCACCTAAGTATTATTATGACCCTGTAAGTAAGATGTCACAGAATTGAAAGTCATGAAATAGGTAAGCCAGAGTAAAACATACATAAAAGCAGAATATTGGTATATGCCGCTTTTAAGTATGTTTTGCCCTGGTGGTTACCTAAATAACTTAGGTTACTGCAAGGCTAATTTGCCTACATTTACAACTATGCAGTGTAAGAGGAATTTGTGGCATGGACCGTTCAACCCATATTGTATTAAAGGAAATAAGATTTATAAATAGTTACTTATAATAATTATAAGTACCTGTCATATTTTTCTCTCCAGGTAAGCAATTGATCGTCTAGATCTTTGACATCACTAGTAGTCTTGAGGAACTCTGCCTCCAAGGCCACGATGTGCGCGTCCCGCTCTGCTACATGCTGCCGTAGATGCCCCACTTCCGCCAAAAGCTGCACCTCCAACCCATCACACTCCTACCAACCATTGTGATATGTCAAAAATAACTCAATAAATAATTAACCTCTCATATGCCAAGCAACAGATCCATACCAAATCTTCATTCAAATTCTTGTATAGATTTTACAGATTAATTAAAACCTTAGACTGAAGTTTGGTATATTTTTGACAGGCATACAAAGGGTTAATTTTTCAATATTACATTTTAACAGCACAACAAAAAGAACTGTGAGGCAAATAAAGAAAGAAAAGCTGTGCATATATCATTTTGTTTACAAAGACATTAAAACCTAATGTTTAATTTGGACAACTAGCTTCTGTAAAAGGTCAAGGTTTCATACATGTTTATCAATCCAGATCATAAATACCTCCCTGAACATAAGATAAGGAGTTAAAACATATAACAAAATAATTAGAATACAGTTCGTAACATAAATGCAATTTAATAGGTAAATTAAACTATAATATAATAATACATTAACACTAATAAAATCAATTTATTTTACTATATAATATGGCGATTAATATAATGATACTGAACATTTTGGCAGTATGTAAAGAGAGGCTTTGCTACGCTACAACCGGAGAGTGAAGGCGTCAATTCAGAAAGATTTTACCTTACAAGGGGAGATCTTAACGCTCTCATCCATCACTCAACAAGCGTATTCTACTTCACATAATCGCATGTCCGAATCTTCGAGGAACCGAGCGAAGTCACACGTGAGGTGATTTTATTAGCTATTTTATCAATCAATAAGCCACTTTCATAAAACAAAATAAAATAAAAATCAATCGATCTTGCTTGACATATAACGTGATATATTTACTAGTCATAGCCAACTGGTGTTAAGTGAATGCTATAATTATGATTGAAAATCAGCTACTCCACAGATTTTGAGAACTAGATTTACAATAAATTAAATTTTAGAAGATATTCGGGTTTCCCAAGTGAGACACTTTTCCGCTTCTGCGTATGATTGACGTAGTTCGACATGACGCGAAATAGGGTAACGTATCGGACTGTTTAAGCCTAATTTATAAACGCCGGAATTTCACCTTCAGGGTTTGGTACCACCAATATCTGTTACAACGAAACCTATCATTAATCTACTTCTACCTCTAATACTCATTTTCAAGTTTCAAATGTATGGCTGTGGGTTTTCTAAATAAATGAAATAAATAAACAAAAGTAGATTATACGGTATGACTAGATTTGCAGAAACTAAAAACGCTTCTTAAAAAACCGTCCGTATGCATGAGGGCTTATCTTATGTAGATTTGGCGAAAAATGCTGCATGCGTGTTTAGTGATTTTGTATGAATCTGTATTTTGTAGCCTGATAATTGGTCAATAAGAACTCGTAACAATGTAAGTGAAAGTGTAAAATATCATTTCGTTGGTAACAATATTTTGAAATTGGTAGACATTGTACCTACTCGTTTAATTATATTCGCATTGTCATACGTTAGTAGAGTATTGACGCGAGACTAAACAACCATAATGATAATGACACCCGAGCTTAGCCACCCAAACATCCACAAACATCTCGTGTCATTATGGCTTGTTTTAATCCCGTGTTGAACAATCTACTATTATTGCCATTTATAAGTTAGTTTTAGTTTAGCGACACAACTAACTCAGGGTTCGAATTCAACGTCAGGGTATAACTTGAGAAATCAGAGTTTTGAAAATTAACTAAGCTGTTTATGAGTGAATTTTACAACATGACCCAATGTTTGCCCAAAAACTGCTGCTTAGTGGTTGTAATGAGCAGGGATCGGAAATTCGGATCGATATTTACCTATACTTTCGCACCGGCTTTGTTGTTCAGTTGTATGGAGGCGGACTCAATCATAGAATTCATTACTAAAATTTCTGGAATTTCAAAATAAATAAATTGCACCGGCATTGTTTCATAATCAATTATTTCTATTAACTGTTTGAAGTTATTTTTCATGTATAGATTTACCAAATGTTATTTAATTTACCTGTAACTCATTAACCTAACGAATTTATACGAGCAAAAATGAATGTTTTATCCCACATTTAAAGTAATTATTATATTAACATTTTGTAGAATCCCAGAATCCTGGAACTTATATTATTAAAATAATATTTTTAAGAAGCCGACGCCATGTTTGCCTATCTTTTTCCGGGATTTTGCCAACTTTAGGTAAATATCGATCCGAATTTCCGATCCCTGGTAATGAGTAGTAGACACTTGACGATATTGTGGTTATGCTCCCTATCACCACGTCAAACTCTATAAATTAGCTAGAGCAAATAAAATGTTTTTTTTTTTAATGGTCACCCTTTATACCCTTCGCTGGGTCGAAGATCCCTTTTGGCACCTTTCCTTGTAAGAATGGGAAAAGGATTAAATAAAACCGAGATGCTCCGTGATATTTATAAAGGATTAACCCTTAATGAAAGATTTTTTTACAAGGCAAATAAGTAGTCTTAAAATGATGAAACGAATTCTATAAAATTTATATTAATTAAAGTCGACTTTTTTATTTCGCAGACGCCTCTCATCGACCTTATTATTTTATGTGCAAACGGAATGAAACCACCAAAAACAATTGGAGTACAGTCGCCATCAGATATGGTAGCGGTCAAGGTACTCAAATATTTCGGAGCAGCATTAAATTTCAATATATTAATTACGCTAGATAAGGTCTATAATATCGGCCCATATAATTCGTCATAAATTTAGGTGCAGCGACTTTTCAATAAATTCGTAACATACAATTAGGTAAAGATATCGGAACTTACAGAAGTCATAAATATCGAAGCAGCCAGGATGATCATAAATATCGGAACATTTATGGAAAATATACCTTAAGTCTGTGTCACATAGTTCAAAATACTTTACGATGGACCCATTAAAATAAGGTTTCAGACACGCATGATTAATATTATGTTGTCAACAATTTGAATTCAGAACAGAGTGGTTTATTGTGACATGTTCCGCTAATTTGGTCTATGAGTGTAGTAACGAATTCAAATATGAACTATGTGACACAGACTTAAGGTATATTTTCCATAAATGTTCCGATCTTTATGATCATCCTGGCTGCTTCGATATTTTTGACTTCTGTAAGTTCCGATATCTTTACCTAATTGTATGTTACGAATTTATTGAAATGTCACTGCTCCTAAATTTATGACGAATTATATGGGCCGATATTATAGACCTTATCTAGCGTAATTTAATTAATATATTGAAATTTAATGCTGCTCCGAAATATTTGAGTACCTTGACCGCTACCATATATCTGATGGCGACTGTACCACCATAGAACCCTATTCAATCACGTCATTGCCAAGGTTTTGCATTGGTAACTGAATACATCTTGTTGAGCATCCAGTCGTGGTGCCTTCCGCTTCCCCACTAACCGCAACGATGTATCCAATCCTAAAATTAGGCCGTTTGGTCTTAAATAAGGTTTTTTTTTCTGTTTGTCGCCTGAAAGGCCATAGACTTAAGTCCTTGCTTTTGTTAGCAGGATATTGAAAATTACATTTGGAAGGGGCAGAGATCAAAATCCCTTCCAGAGACCCGTGAATGGAGGGTCCAGGTATGTCTTAAGAGGTTACATGGTGGCATAAATGTTTGTACCTACTTATATTTTTGTATAAGTATCATTTTATCTATAAAAGTATTCGTAATCTAAGTAGGTAGCTAAATTTGGAGAAATATTGTTAGAGGTCGGTATTGTCGATACAATAGATAAGATGTTTATTGAGTAAGTAGGCTGCACGGCCACTTTTACTCTTAAAAATCTCACACTCGCTGTGATCAAATATTAGCAACACACGCCGTTATTTTCAAGAGCATTCAATATTTTGTACAAAATTGAATTTTGTCAATTTTTGACTCCGACTGTACAACATAGCTCAGAAAAAAAGTATATGTAGTGTAGGTACTCTTACTAATAAAAGTCTACCTATTAATTATACCTAGCCTTGCATAACGTGTACTAACACTACTAACAGATGCGTGCACACGCTTAATCTACCCATATAGTCAACGTAAAAATATCACGATTAAAAATAAAATATTGACGGAATTTCGCCGAAGAGAATAGTACGACCGAAGGAACACGAACTCACCGTGCGCTCGCGCTCGCGTCTGGAGCTGACGGTGGATCTATTTCGGGAGCCTGCTGCCACACTGTACATTCATTTTGATCCAATAGTCGACACTTCTTTGTCTCGGAAAAACATATCGGTCGTTACCTATATTACAGTCATGCATCCTTGATTCGCGCGTTGTTTATAAAAGTATCCCAAAATGGGAAACGTATTCAGTACAGACTTGACGAGGGGAGATGCCACTGCTAACGTCACAAGTGAAAGTGAAATAATGAGCGACGCTAGTGCTTCGTATGAGGATGCGGAGGAGTTCCATGACACCATCGATGATGACGAAGCGCGTGTCAAGGCCAAAGAGGAAGAAATGATCGAATTCAGAAAACAATTAGATATTAAACGCGAACAAAGGAAAGTTATCTTGGCCCGACATAGAGCTGAAAAAGAAAAGCTTGAAGAATCTTTGGAGAATGAAAGAAAATCAAACATGGAACAGAAAAATAACAACAGAATGCTACGTGAGTTGTTAATTCAAAATAATATCGAAATTCCTGAAAACTTAACATCAAACGAGTTAACAGAACTGACGGGGGCTATAGCAAATATGAAAGAAGAATTTGAAAAGCTGCGGTCAAATAACAACAAGTTGAGAGGGGAACTTGCGGAAACAAGTGTTTCACTGCAGAATGCTTATTCTGATATAGCTGACTTGAACGCACAGAACATGGAGTCTATGAAACATATAAATGCTCTTAAGGATGTCATTACGGTTAGCAAAACAATGATTACTCTTCGAGAACAACAACTGATTGAGGTATGTAACACTGCGGAAGACTGCTAACCTTGATGTTTGTATGCAACTCAAAACGTGCAGGGTTTGCTTGTCGCCGCATATTATTGCGTGCCTGCTTTATTTTGGTCTCTATTGCAATTTAAGTAACGTGTTTAGTCAACTTTAAATATCTCGAAGTTGACAAGATGCTTGTAATTAATTGTATTTGATGTTCCTGGCTATTATCTGCCGCATGCCGGTAATGTTTTTTAGAATTTCTGTTAGGTAACAGAGTGCCAGAACAAGGTCAGAATTGTATTTAATTAGATGGTTTGGTTGCACAATATTTTACGAGATTGAGCAGTTTTTATAAATGAAATGTATTACTGACAAGATATATCAACATCATACGCATCATAACAAACCCCTTAGGACAGGTACCCCGAATAAGACAATGACCGGAGTGACTTGTTCGGTCAGGGACCGTTCGCGTCGCAGAACTCGCAAATCCGCAACGCAGTACCTGGCACGAGATCTTGTCCGCCCGCCAACTTGATGACACTATACATTAATAAGTCTTATAGTCGAATGCAATGATGCGTACATTAGATACATCGAACTCGTAGTAGGAAACAGTGAAGTAGGTGGTGTAATTCTGTTAATGCGGCTATCCAAAAACAAATGACAACAACAAAATGATATTGAACAGTCGCGATTAGCTTTCGAAATTTTATAAAGTCCATTTTATTTTATGTTTACAGCTAAAAAACAAGCTTAGTGAAATAGAACAATCTCTAGCAGATAGAGAAGCAAATATGCTGTCTGCAGACCTAAAGCGGGAATATGAGAGGCAATTGCAGAACATAAGGACGCTACGTGGCCTCTACGAAGAGCGTGCACGCCTTGCTGAAGTTACCAGGCAAAGTTTAGTGCGTGAAGTTGAGGAACAAAAATCCCTTAAAGAAGCTGAAATTAAAAAGTAAGTAAAGATCTATTTCAAGGAATTCTTAACAAGCGATCATTAAACAATTTCTCGTTCTGCTTAAAGTTCTGCGTTGGTAGATACCTTGTTGCGTATGAAGCAGTTCCGGGTTCGAATCCCTTTAAGGGCAGATATTTGTGTGATGAGACTGATGAGCGCGAGTATTTACTCCTGAGTCTTGGATGTTTTCTATGTATTTAAGTATATACTTATTTCTCTATAAATAGAAGTAAGTTTATCGTTGTCTAGTACCCATAGTAGGTACTGTTCGGGTTTTATTAATGTATGTTCCCCGATTACTCAAATACCACAAGATTGATTTGAAAAATTAAATTATTTTTTGTCCTATTGTCAACACGCCAGTATCTGATGGTGGGATCTTGGAAAAATCAAGGGAACTCCTCAAATATTATACGCACACCATCAGCGATTTCGGTATTTTCATTGTAACTCGTGCATTTGCTTTGCTCTTGGAAAGCACTGTTTTATGAAGTGGAACTGATGATGAAGGCCACAAATGACTACCAGAACTCCTAAACGGTACCTTTTTCAAGGATGGCAATACTGGAGATAAGATATCTCGATTAAGATGCTTGAGCAACTATGATAGAGCACATTTAGGTTTAAATATTATGACTATGACTTTAAAATAGTCAATAGGTTAGTCAAACTGAAGTCGGCTTTTGGTTAAAAATATTGTGGGACGTGACTTGTTAGACTGACCTATTGACTATCATTTTAAAATAAGTTTTTTTTGCGTTTTGAAGGCGGGTTTTTGTTTTTTTTTAACATTTATTTTCCTTTCCGAAATACTAGTAACTTCGTTTTGTTAAACAAACAAATCAATAAATTAGTACTTAAAGTTTCAGTAGTTTACTTTGGGTCTTTTTACAGAAATGAAGATCTTTCAGCAAAAATAGCAGAATTAGAAGCTACAATTAACACATTGGAAGAATCAATTGATAACAAAAAGGAGCAAATAACTTCATTTCAAGATGAAACACGCGGTTTGCAGGAGGAAATGACTGCTGTGAACACGGTTAATATTAAATTTTTGATTCCAAAAGCCTAACAACGCATTTCAATGATTAACTATTTCAGCTTTTATTTACAACGCCTGATGAAATTTTGGTTTTTATAATTAAAAGTTTTTAAATTTCATATTTTCTTTGTTCTAGCTTTTCTCTCAAGTGCTTCTTGGTTATAAGAATAAACAGGATTTAGACAAATTAGTACATCGCCTAGAAGAAAACCATGGTATTCTAACCCACATGGCTGAAAGAGAGCATGGATCCGAGGCTTCGTCAGCCTTGCCCAAGCTGCTATTAGAGATTGTGAGTCAGGTAGATGAAAGTGAAGATGGAAACCAAAATGAAGCTGGAATCCAAGTCGCCATTAGAGAAAAAACCGATGACGATGAAAATACAAAATTGGCAGCTTCAGGTATAATAAACATTTTTTTAGTGGTCATTATAGGTATGTCGTATAGGACTACGTGAACGTGAAGTTGTAAAAAAAAACATAAGAAGTTTCTTACGTTTAGTTAACAAAGGCACTTTAACATAGTCCAGTATCCTAACATTAAATTAGTTAATTGTACGGCGATACATTTTATATGAAATTTGCTATCATTATATACCGTATTACATTTCCAGCTACCGAAACACAAAATCCGTCTAATACGTCTGCAGAAGAAATAGTTCAAAATCTGCCCAAAGTCTGGAGAGTCCTGATGGAGCTGCTAAGCCATCAAAGTGAAGCAGAAACTGTGATTTCCGAGAAAGTTGAGACATGTTATAAAACTGTAGAAACCAAGGCCGGATCTGTGCTAGTGCCAAGTGTTAGTCAGACGTATATTCGATTGAAGGTAATGAAGTAATTAGATCGTGAGTAAACTTTGCACATTTTATTCCCAGAGAGTGATTAAAGCCAAGAATAATGTTCTCGAATGTTTAAAAATCCCATGCAAAAACACAATAAAGATTTTATTTTATTTTATTTAATAAATATTTTCTCTCCTGCAGACAGAAAATATGCTGGTTATCATATTTTGATATTAAGCCAAGTCAATGTCTTTACACGTCGTTAAAGTTAACCCGAGTTAAAGCAAAGTTAGTACCTAACTAAATGTTTTATTGTTAACATAGATCCAACTCTTTTTTACAGGATCTAATCTTGGAAAAGTTGGCACTTATAAAAGAAGTGAATAGAATGAAACAGTTGAATGGTCACCTGGAAACTCGTTTGGGCGAACAAGAGCGTAGATTGTCACTTGTTACGACTGAACTTAGCAAAACTTGGCACGTTGTTGGCAGGCTACGCAGACATCACCATCAACTGCATACTCATGAAAAAATTCTTAAATACGAACTACAACAAAAAAGGAAACTACTAAATGAACTTAAAGATGAACTAGAATATTGCAGAGAAAAATGGGAGCAAGCACGTGAAAAAAACTCTCAGACTGAACGAGATTGGAGAAAACTTAGAGCTGAATTTACCAGCAGAAAGAACTCGCCGTCGTTTAACAATTCAGGCGAAAGCGGATATAGTGATGAAAGACCTTCCGACGATTCGTCGGAATCAAATGATGAAAGTGAATATGTCACAGAGCCAAAAGTCAGATGTAAGAAGAAGAACAAGAAATCTGTTGAAGCTGTCTTAGATTCTAGCGCCGACTTAAATTCAGTAGCTGAAAGAGAAGATCCTGTTAGTGACATGCTAGATGTAGCTGAACTACCATTAGATACTCAAGATGATACTTCTGGTTTAGAAGTATCTGTATCTATTTCTAACAATAGTGACAACGTGCCTAAAAATGCTGAAGAAACAGAGGACGAAGTTGGTGAAATCACAAATGATTCGTGCAATGATGATTCTTCAGGAGTTGAACACTACTGTAACAGCGATTACTGCTGTGTCGGTACAAGTGTGGATCAAGATGGTCCCAGTGACAGTAAAGTAATGAGTTCTGATAATAAATCAAAGCAAATTTCATCTGATCCTCCGACAATTGACCCTGCTGCAATCCTGAATAGCATTAAAGACCAAACTGAGAGACTCGCGAAAAAAGACGAAAAATTAAACAACTTGGAGAAAAATTGTGTTAAGTTATTGAAAAAAACGCAAGAAACTGACAAGTTATCAAAACAAATAGATAGCACTCTGGACCATCTCTTGAATCGCCCGACTACTAGCCAACGACATGGAACTGAAGAATCAACTTTGAATGCTGAAGATGCACAGGTTTCAAAAGTTGCTAATATTAAATGTAACGATCAACCACAAAATGATGATTCTGCAATAAATACCAACAACAAACCGGTAACAGAGTTAGAAGTTTGCGCTGACACTCTGGTAGGTGAAGAATGCGCTAAGCAGAAAATAATTGGTGCTCATGGAAATACAGATTCAAGTTTAATTGAAACCAATGAAAATATTTCTATACCTAACCTTTTTAATAATTTGCCATCTTGCAGCGAGACACCAAACAATTTGCCAGTGATCAATGCTATCAGTATACTGGAAAGTATAGAGCTGCAGAACGAGAGACTTGCTAAAAAAGATGAAAGACTCCAGAGATTGGAAAATGATTGTTCAGAAGTTATGACAAGTGTTTCAAATATGGTTAAAGTCAGTGAAGATATTAGTGCAAACTTGGATGATCTTCATGATAAACATGGCAATAACTCTGAGGAAGCTGAAGCATCTGAAGTTGACGGAACGCCTGAAAATAGAGGTACACCTGAACCGTCTACATCTTCGGATATTGATCACGAAGCCAGATTTGCTGCACGGGATATTAGACTTAAAAGACTAGAAGAACAAACTAAGTCGCTAGTGAATAGAGTTATTAAAACTAATTCTAAAGGTGTAAAGATACATTACAAGTTAGAAGAGCTGCATAACATTTACGGATCCGATAGTTCACGAGCTGGGACGCCATCTGACGAGAATGAAGAAAAACCCCCAAATAATGAGGACAATGCCGAGGAATAAATTTATATTTGCAAAAATTTCCTATAAAACGGAACTATTTATTAATATTGGATGTTGTATTGAAAAAACGTGTTGTAGGCAATAATTATGTTTATTCATTGGTCTTGTTTATCTTACCCTTAAAGATCATATCCGTACAAATTCTAATCAGGTACACGGAAAATTAAAATAGGCGTCAGGTTGGCCATTTATAGGAACAGTCAGCTGCAGAGAAAAGGATACCCCTCCTCCTGTTAAGGATCGATTTTTTTCAAAAACATGTGGTTAAAATATGATTTTTCGGTGAATTGGAGATTTTACTATTGTCTACACATAAACTAAAAATCATTTAAATCTAACCACAGGTTTTCGAAAAAAAAACAATCCTTACCAGGAGGGGAGTATCCTTTTCTCTGCAGCTGACTATTTAAGCAGATTATTTATCAAATACATTTGACTACAATCGTACGATTTTGTTTCATTTTGATCTAATATCAATATCATGCACTACAAATATAAGCATATTATTTAAACGGAAAATTTTAATTAATTTTAATCACACGTGCAGGGTTTTGACATTCAGGAATTACCTACTTACTTAAGCGATTAAATTGTAGACGAAAAATTTAAAAAAATTGCTTACATATACCACAACACATAAGAAATGAAGCAATATCTCGTTTTAAATATAGTATTAAGTAAGTCGTATAGAGTACAGAATTAGTACAAATAATTGGAATAGACCCAAAAATATCCCCATTTCCATTCAAAAATATGTACAAATAAACCGTTTTAAGCAAAAAAACATATTTAACTATTTTTTTCTATTCCAGAATAGGTATATTTGACGCGTTGAACTAACTCTGAAAATCACAATAAATTGTTAAAAAAAACTTCATTTAATCTGACAATTTAATGAGGGTAAGTTAACCAGTAGACAGAGTCGAATTGGTTTTTAAATGATCAATCATTGTATATTATGGTGTAACGGGTGTGTATGTATGGTACTTACACCACCGACAATACAAACATTCACTTTAACCAACTTTAACCAACCTTTGACCATTATCAATCAGGCAAACATGGCGTCGGCTTCTTAAAAATATTATTTTAATAATATAAGTTTCGGGATTTTGGGATTCTACAAAATTTTAATATAATAATTACTTTACATATAGGATAAAACATTCATTTTTGCTCCTATAAATTCGTTAGGTTAATGAGTTACAGGTAAATTAAATAACATTTGGTAAATCAATACATGAAAAATAACTTCAAACAGTTAATATAAATAATTGATTATGAATTAATGCCGGTGCAATTTATTTATTTTGAAATCCCAGAAATTTTAGTAATGAATTCTACGATTGAGTCCGCCTCCATACAACTGAACAACAAAGCCGGTGCGAAAGTATAGGTAAATATCGATCCGAATTTCCGATCCCTGCTGATTATCATACAATAATATTTATCAACCCTAACCCATCCACAGGGTCGGGTCTACCATACTAGTACTTACTAGTCTATTAAGTACTTGTAAAAAATTATGTTGCACCTTTACATTTGCGTTAAGCAAATAGAATACGTAAAATTTAAACTAAGAACATAATTACAACGAGAAATGTAATAAAAAATCATCAGTCAAAATTATACAACACTCTAAAAAAATATCAGTCCAGCGTTGCCAGACGTTCCGATTTTGACGAGATGTCCCGATAAAATCAAAATTAAATTTCCCGCGCGAGACAGGCTCAGTCCCGCTTATCGGGGATAACTCGACCGCGCCTGCAGCGCAAATAACGCTCTTTAAAAAAAACACATTTTCTATGGCAATTTTTGCTATCTATTGTAACGTAAACGTTTAAATGATTAAAACTTAAATAAAATTATGAATCTTAAAAAAAAACTGATTAAGTACATACGTTTTTTTACTACGTCTCGTTTTCGATGAAAGAACTTCTTACACTCAATAAGTTTCAATATCGCCACTTGGCTTGTTTGAGTATTACCGCTGAGTGTCACTCAAAATTGTACAAACACGTTCAGCGCCATAACATTGATATCGAGTGACCTCGGTCTCCTCATCTCTCGCCTCACCTCATCGTAGGCGATTTTTTTGAGCAATAATCGCCCATCAAAACTACGGACGTCTCATTGGTATTAATTACACTTTAGAATTTAGATTAAGACAAGACAGCCTGCCCTTCTAAGCAAAAACGCAGTATCTCGGATGAAACTCCTGTAGCAATATCAACCTCATTACTAACGGAATAGAATTAAAACTGAATTGGTTATTGAATTTGAGATACTGCTGTTTTGCTTAGGAGGGCAGTTTGTTCACCTTTAGGGCTCGAATATAGAGGGCGTCCCACGGCCATGCCACATGGAAGGAAAGTACCTTAAATATTGTAGATGGAACATTTTACTGAAAGAAGACATTATTTCAATTTAAAAAACAATTTAAACTGCATTCATAGATATTTAAATAATTACATGGTTGAACCGGGAATCGAACCCGTTACACGAGAAAAATAATTACCCTGTAGTTTTATCATACATACCGATCGAAAGGCTTCACCATAAGGATAATTTTTTGCTAAAAAACATAGTGTCAAAAATAAAAGGAAGACCATGAATTTTAACATTTATTGTGATTTTTTTGTGAGCGAAATAATCAAAAGAGTGCGATTTTGTATTCAACAGGAAGGGACTCGTTTTGAGCATTTGATAAATTGATAAATTTTGTATTAAAAATGTTAAAATTTATGGATTTTCTTTTATTTTTGACACTATGTTATTTAGCAAAAAATTATCCTTATGGTGAAGCCTTTCGATCGGTATGATAAAACTACAGGGTAATTATTTTTCTCGTGTAACGGGTTCGATTCCCGGTTCAACCATGTAATTATTTAAATATCTATGAATACAGTTTAAATTGTTTTTTAAATTGAAATAATGTCTTCTTTCAGTAAAATGTTCCATCTACAATATTTAAGGTACTTTCCTTCCATGTGGCATGGCCGTTGGACGCCCTCTATACAAATATGTGTAATACAATAGCTGATCGGTCAACCACCGACATCACATTTCTCAGGTGGTCATTAGAACTGACCTAGAAACTTAAACAAAGTTTCTTAAATAAATGATAAAAGTAATTTTAAAATAGGTGAGTCTATTCGGCGGGCATAATATTCGGTTCCTTTTCCATTATTTTGCCTGGTGGGACCTTGTAGAGACGCCACGCCCATATCGAAAGCAGCAACATCTCCAGAATTGTGGCGGTATTGTGGATTACTGCAAGGAAAGGTGTTCGTTTAGTATCTCAGTTGACCAATATTAGAAAAGTGATATTTACTATTTTTGATGCACATTTATAATATTATAATTGATTCCCAAGGTTCAACTTTACCTGTTCGCTATCGTACCTTGCATACCAACTACATTGTACCTACTGCATTGTAAAAATAATGACAGGGACATAGGGTTTTGACTTTTGAGGAAGAATTTAAATTTACTTTATTCTGGGCTTCTTCTGGCTCTTTAAATCATTCCTGATGAAACTCACTACCTTCTTATTACTGATCGGTCGGGATAATGACAAAGTAAATACATAATTGCACTTACTAGAAAACTCATCAACTACACGTACTTGAGTGAGCCTGGGTTGGGAGTCCCCCCTAAATCAATACCTTACTTACTTTACTTGTGGGAGGACCTTGTGCAGGGTCCGGGTTGGTACCACCATCTTATCCATTAACCGCCAAGCAGCAGTGTTTGCATTGTTGTGTTCCGGTTTGGGGATAAGACAGCCGGTGAAATGACTAGCATAGCTTCAGGCATTCCATCTTAGTCCTGAGGGTTGGCAGTGCATTTGCAGTCTTGTGAATGCGAATGTCTATGGGTCACAGTTTCCACTTACTATCAGGTGGCCTGTGTGCTCGTTCGCCTTCATAGGCCATAAAAAAAACTTACTGTCAACCAGAACTGAAGGGTTCAAAGCAACCAGACACGGCATAACCACTGTAGTGGAAAGGGTCTTGGCTACTCCACACTGGATCTTGACGATGATGAGAGCGAACTGCAATGCCAGGAAGCGAGGCCGGGGCCGGGCGCCCGTGGACTCAGCCGCCTTCAGACACATCATCATGCCCCATATACCCGACAGGATGGAGGCAGCCACCAGCGGTTGGAAGTAGATGTAGTTACTGAGGTACACGCTCTGCGGAAACAATACACGGTTCAGGTATACCAAAATCCCGTTAATCTTCATTTAAAGTATCTACTTGGGGAATTATTTTCTAAAATAACAAGGGATTTGATTTGGAATGGATGCCTACGGGGTTGAGTTTGTGGAAAATCACCTGACTGACTCTCTTAACCTACCTACCATCACAGTATAGAGAATCTACTTACACTATACTACCATCAACTTGAGGAAGAGGTCTCGGAAAACTTCAACGCTGCCATTATATCCGATTATCTACTATTTCTCACGCAAACCTTTTAATTACGCATAAATTATGAAGATTGGTACGTATAAAGTAGTAGGTACTTAATTAATGTTGTAGAGTCGAGTACCTACTAATAGGTCTGCGTCCGTAGACCTTTTTGTCAGGTCATAAATATCAGGCTGAAACTTTCTAGATCGCTTCATTTCAGTGAGTCGGACAAACTTTATATTTGACAAAAATCTCGGTAGTGGGGACTAACTTTGCTAGAGGCCTTGAAACATGTCGATAAGTCCGGGTGCCAAAAATTTACTAATACCAAGCCGATTATTATTGAAATTTAAAGATTAATTTATGAGAAAGTCAAAAAGTAGATTGTCCGACAAAATTAATGGGGATATGCGCCAGTCCGACACTCTAAAAATGCCGAAAATACCAGCACAAAAAAGTGATTGATATCAACCTAATTTTTATTTTTTCAGTAATAAAATAATGTTTCAAACGTGATTCTACGATTGTCCGACAAGAAATGTGGGGAATACTAATAAAAATCGATAAAATATCTATTAAAATTATTCGTTCTGTATACAGCATTTAAGTATACCTATATATATCTCCCCTCTCTCCCTGAACGCTGTCTGTGTGTTTCTGTTCTGTGTTTGGCTGCATGAGAGTGAGTGAGAAAGATGATGGGGCAGAGAGCGCACCCAACTACCCAGAGGTACAAACACAAACACTGGCCGCGTGGCGTCCATAACCTATTCACATGCACGCAGCCACGCCATCCTTTTTGTCAACCCACACCGAATTTTCTTTATTTAAATAAAAAAAAACTTTTTTCGTTCAGCTGTTGAAGTGCTGCCCTTGTATAGAAGAAATTGTTCATCATGCAGTGTTTCTTGTGTGAATTAAAAATAAGTGAAAAAGACAATTTCAAAGAAGTGAAAGAAACTGTTAAAAAGTTCTCCAAAAATATTTTGGAAAATTGTCACAAGTTTAAGAATGCTCGAGAGTATCATCGTCATAAATATAAACAAGCACCTGTTTAGCTTCTATTTTTTTAATTTTATACGAATCCTCCTGACAAAAATCTGTAAGCTCGTATTTTGACACGTCTAATGTATGATTTAGAGGAAAACAAGAATTTTTTTATCGCTTGACTCCATCAGATAACGTATTAGCAAAAAATTGAGCGTGTGGAAACCACGCGCGGTAGAAGGCGTAGCCTTCTTTAACCATTTGTTATATATATACTACTTTGATACTTAATAGTTTTCAAAATTATCAATTAAAATTTGTAAATTTTGAAGTAATTTATTTTTGTCAAGTTTTTTGAGTCAAGTCTTATGAAAAACTTCTAAATGTGTGATAATAAAACTAATATTTTATTCATCAAAGCAACATAAATTTATATTATTTTTCTGAGATTATCTAATTAAAAACAAAAAGGGTAGCTTAAAAAAAAGTTAATACATTAAACTTGAGCCAAGTACAGCTACATTTATTCACAAACTTCTAATTGTGGTAGAGAGGTTAAAACCTCTTGTATACTATATAGTGCGACAGATACCTACTTACATTATTCTTGTCGGACTAGCGATATGACCCATTATTTTTGTCGGACATCAGTATATTTCGGTTATAAATGATCTAATCTACAATTACTTATGTTTGTCCGACAAGTATCAATCACTTTTTTGTGCTTGTATTTTCGACATTTTTAGAGTGTCGGACTGGCGCATATCCCCATAAATTTTGTCGGACAACGTTACGGTTGTATTATATTAATTTTAATTAACCCATAAAAAAAAATTAGCCTGATATTAATCACTTTTTTGAGTTGGAATTTCCAACATTTTCAGTATGACCGACTGGCGCATAGTCCCCATTAATTTTGTCGGACAATCTACTTTTTGACTTTCTCATAAATTAATCTTTAAATTTCAATAAGAATCGGCTTGGTATTAGTAAATTTTTGGCACCCAGACTTATCGACATGTTTCAAGGCCTCTAGCAAAGTTAGTCCCCACTACCGAGATTTTTGTCAAATATAAAGTTTGTCCGACTCACTGAAATGAAGCGATTTAGAAAGTTTCAGCCTGATATTTATGACCCGACAAAAAGGTCTACGGACGCGGGGCTATAAGAAATGGATACACTTTAGGTTGATTCAAAGAAATAAAGGTGCAAGGGTGTACACCTATTTTTGAACTCGGCTGTACTCTAGGTATTTATTCTAAGGTATAACGACCCTGTTACTCAATTATCAACAACTTTTTAAGTTGTTATTCTGTAGCTCTGCCTAGCCCACTCTGGGATTACAGGCGTGAAGGTATGTATGTATTAGGGTTTCTGGTTTCTCGCCTCATTTTTTTTCTCGAGTTTCGAGAATTCTCGACTCCAATTTCTCGAGTTGTCTCGACTCTCGAGTCTTTGGTAAGAAATTGAAAATTATTGCTGAATATAAAATGAAAAACAAATGAAAATCAGAATTATCTTATTGCACTTCGCACTACAAGTTAGAAATACAAAACACAATTAAAACACTTCTTACAAACATACAAAAACTAAAATCTTACAAAAAATCACCAATTAAAATAAAACCTAAACTACCTAATCTACTTTTTCAGTCTTTTGATCAGACAAACTGGTATTTTTGATAGAGATCTTTTCTTCTAACAAGGCTAGGCTTAAATTTAAATAAGATTACGACTAGGAATCAAATGCAAATAATACAATAATCATCATAAACAAACGAATAAATTTTTAACTACTATGACGTGACGTGACATAAAATTGAGGAGTTTCAACAATCATATTTAACAGTCTTTTAATGATCATTCATGTGTGAGTGTTAATTCAGTCAGTAATTATTAAAAAGTTATTTTTGTCTTAAAAAGTACGCCTTTAAGAATATTAAAGCGTTAATCGATTAGTCCGAAAGTCGGTCTTATCTTGGTTACTGTTTCCAGCTAGACTGAAAACACCCTCTTTTTCTGTAGAAGTGGGCTTGACGGTCATAAGGGCTTGAAACAACATCTCAAGATTAGGAGTACGTTTTCCCGTAGACTCATAAATATTAAATTCTTTCCTAATTAAACTTTTCGTGACTTGGTGTAGATCACGTTCAGCTGGAATCATATCTACTTTGTCTATAGCTTTTTTTAATAGTGACTCAAAACTGCTGGTGCCTTGTTCTTCCAATTCATTCACGTCCGTTACAAAGCGTGCGAGTGAGAAGTCCGCTGCACGTGTTTACAGTGCGCGGGCGGCGTCATATTTGTTAAAAGCGGCAAAATGGCGAGCCTGACTTTAGCCCTTATTTCGTGTTCGCCGGAACTCGAGAGTCTCGAGGATCGGCTATTTTTTTCTCGTCTCGAATGGAGGCGAAACTCTCGAGTTGTCTCGAGTTCGAGAAGTCTCGAGCAGAAACCCTAGTATGTATGTATGTATAACGACCCTGTTAATCGTTGGTAAACGTGTTTTTTAAATGTCCTTTGGTTATGTGTTTGGTATGTATTAAGTAGTCCTTAAGGGGTCATGGATCAAGATTGTCAGGCAAATTCAGACAAGGTGTCGAGATAAAAAAATAACCTCCCTTACTTTGAGGCAAAGTTACCACGGTATCTACTACTATAGGGTAAAGGTGTGCATTCTCAGTTAACTCGCTTTACCAGTCGAGTGAGCCTGCTCGTATGAATTCTCTCACTCGATCGACCATTCGACAGAGAGGCGATTTTTAAAAAATAACCTTGTTTAGATGTAGTTTTTTTTCACCAAAAGCAATGTGAAAAAGATTTAGGTAGGTATACCAAAACTAAATGACAATAATACTCGGTCACCTTATTTACTAGCAAAAAACGCAAATTAGTAAGAGTAAAAGTGGCCCACCCCTTAAAAAATATTTAAACAGCTTTACGTAAAACTATATGAATGGCCAAATATAAACAAAGTACGGATATAGACTAATTATTATTCAGTAAAAACCGCGAATGTTACGCAGTAGTGATTACACACTTACAGTTACACAACCGTGTGTTTCGCTCGAGCAGAAAACTGGAAACTATGTTGATATCTTAACGTACCAGACGTGAGTGGGGTGGCCTAAGCGCTAGACTCCCATTTGTACACAAAATGATAAAG
The DNA here is from genome assembly GCA_927399475.2 of Acleris emargana. Taxonomy (NCBI): domain Eukaryota; kingdom Metazoa; phylum Arthropoda; class Insecta; order Lepidoptera; family Tortricidae; genus Acleris; species Acleris emargana. The sequence goes on from OV656849.1 coordinate 10,023,696, forward strand.
ATTTAGCATATTTTCGCAACAAATGTGCCGACACCGCATCTAATCAAGAAACTTGATTAAATCCTCATTTTGCAACCATTTATTTAACATTATATGATGACATTGGACCCGATTCTCCAGTGACCTCCTAATTTTATTAAGGTGTCGCGTTAGCGACTTAGGTGTTTTAACACTGCTAAAATGCTTAAATTAGGTGTTTTAACACTGCTATTCTATGAACAGCTGTCATATTCAAATGACAGCGCAATGAGTGCCATGACAGCGCTAATTGGAATCTGACGCTTCTTATATTAGGCTGTCTTATACATATATGTTTGTATGTCGTTACGTTTTGTTGTTCAAATCTTGCTTAAAAATTTTAACCAGTCAGTTCCCGTTATGAGAATGGGCTGTAATTTGGTAAACGACGGGTTTGACGACACGTTAGCCTCGTTGTTAGTGATTGACCCTGCTTACGAAACTACCGGTCCCGGGTTCAATTCATGGTGTGGGCAAATATTTGTGTGCTGAGCGCGTATTTAAGTATGTACTTTTCTATACATATAAGAAGGTATGTTTAACGTTGTCGAGTACCCATAGTATACAAGCCTATAGCTAGTTTGAGACTAGGTGAAGTTGTGTGAGATTGTCCCCCGAAATTGTCCCCTTACGTTTATTTAAACCCGATGACAATTCAATATTATGGTAATGATGGAGTCCGAAGGCGGCAACAAGATCTCTAATAATCTTAAAGTAGGCACACTGAGTGTTGGAGTCGTTAAATTAGCCGTTATAGCAACAGATGCTTAGATGGCTACGAAAAAAAAACCGGGCTGAGCGTGTTCCGAAGCCGTTCCACAAAAACCACAAGTACGAGTGTGGACTAATTCTATATTTAAAGTTATTTGGTGCTGTCTTAGGTAAGCCTATCAATTGGGAGAGTATATGATGTAGTTACCCGTTCGATAGACTTAATAAAATAAAGGGGTTTTCCGATAGGAAAACAAATATACAATTATAATTGTTTTTGTCTCATGAAATATTTTGATTTACGTTAGGTGTGTCCCCATATCCTGAATAATTATCGTTAATGTACAATGACATTATTATAACTTTTCAAGCCAGACAAAATAACAGGACTTTTAGTCCTGAATATATATAATTTACAAGTATGTATTCATTTGCTGACTTCAAACCTTTATTTGATTGCAAACTCTCAGTCCGAATTTCAACTTCTCTAACCGTTTGACGTTATACAAAGACTAGTAGATAGACGAGACACGACACGAGTAGGTAGTAAGCGATGTGTTCCCACCATGCTCGAAAACGTGGGAAATTCAGCGTATAGAGGCAAGTGATTGTCTTTTTTTTGTTAGAGAGTATTTAGGGAGTACGTAACAGAGTCGAAGCGCACTTACCTAACCTAAGCAATTTATTTCTACAAAGTATTATGAAATAAATAAAAACTGCCGAAATATCATTTAGACTATCAGAGCTAATGTGTCTTAAACAGCCCGACCGATTTCTATCAAAATTGCCTAAGAATAACTAGTTTTCTAGCAAAAAAACTAAGTCGAAATTGGTTCCGCCGTTTAGGGGCTAAGATGCCACAGATAGAACACAGACACACACATTCAACTTGCACCATCATATTTGCATATTTTCATCGGAGTTGAAAGTAAGATAAGGTAGCTCTAGTTTTAAAGCAATTAACAGTAACTTACCACATCCTCGGACCGCATCACCAAGATCGCGACGTAGATCAGACCCTGGACGACCGGCACTTGCAGTAGCAGACACCGGAGCCATTTGAAGTGGCGTCTGAAATTATTAAATAAAAAGTAATTACAAAATGACACGACTAATTCATTTTTAAAGTTCTTTAAATTTGTAATGCCTATCTTTTATATATAAGTTACGTTAGACGATTTTAAAACTGATAAATGGAAGAAGTGTTTCCGCATTTTGAACTTGTATGTACGAGTATGTATGATTGTTTTAACAGTTCAGAGAGGTGCCACATGGAATGAGGTATTCCGTTAAACCACAGAATAAGTACAAGTACAAGTTAAACATAGAGCTAAGGGGCAGGGTGAAGGAATGGCGGGACATAAACATACCCGACGACGCGTTTACAGTCTGTGAGCACTTACAATTAGAAGAGGCTTCGGTTTAGTACTTCTCTCTCACTCGCTCTTAATAAGATCGTATGAGAGCGAGTGAGAGCAAGGAACTACAGTCTGTGAGCTTCTAAGTGCTCACAGACTGTAGTTCCTTGCCCTACGCAATTACGCATCTAGCGGTTCCGGTCGATTCCCGGGCGAGTAAGCGTTGCTGAGACTTGGATGTTTTCTATGTATTTAAATATATATCTCTAATTTAAGTATGCGAGACTGCGTCAATTTGTGTGAGATAGTCCCCTTATATTTATTTTATTTATTTATTTATAATTTTGATTTCAATTATACCTAAAGTATAGGTATATAGCAGTGTTTAAAATAGATGACGCTATAACAATTTGATCACATAGAAAATAATAATTAAAGTTTCCTTTCCGCACGCACCTTGCCTTTAAATTTGTAATCTCACTTTACCTTAAATGGTGTGGCAAAGGACCATTTATAAAAGGCTGTCGGTCTCCGATGAACTTTGACTCGTAACCTTCGAGCCTCATTATCACCGCAACGATGTGCTTTTTATTACTACTTCCTGAAAACCTCCACAAGACCACACCTCAACTTGTGTCACAGGTTTCACACGCAAATATTAATTCAAATAAATCGCAACCATGGGCTCTAAATTTAATATAAATGTAAACCTACATTATACACATGTCTCCTCGGGAATAAGTTATTAGTAAAGAAAACAAAGGGTGTGGCACCGAACGTGTTTTACTAGCTTAAAAATGCGTAAATCATAAACTAGTTTTGCCACTAACGCTAAATTTTCGCCACACTAAGTGATCATAATCCATTTCATCAAACCTTGATAGATAATTGTCAATTTGCCGGCCCTCCGCAACCTTCATAAAATTGATTGCTGTGGGAATATGCCACAAGATCCATTATAACGTCGTAAATTTCTAATTAAATAGATGATTCGTTTCCATAGTTTCGTGCTACAAACATAAAAAGTAACAGGAATTACTTCCTATTATATTACAGGCGTGAAGGTAAGTTATGTATGTATTTTTAGATGAGATTAAGTATTAGGTCAGTAAATTAAACATTTGACGTCCGCGAAACAACTTTTTTTTAAATCATATTATTTCACTTTGTATTCAAGCAAAAATGCTAAGTGGATTTTATTTCATATATTCAAGAAAATTATAACTGATGTGTGACTTTGCATTTCAGAGATATAAAAAAATCTCAAATGGTGTAGTTCAGGCAAAAATGTAACAGAACTGATATTTCGCTGCTTAAATACAAAAGCGCCACAAATCAAAAACAAATATAGTTTGATTTAAAACTTTAAGTATAAAGCATTCCGAATTTAAATGCAACACAAACACATTTTGTTTTGTGTCGCTTTTGTATTTAAGCAACGATTTGTTGAACAATGGAAAATATTTTAGCCCAGACCAGAATTTTATCAGAATTAAAGAGATAAGAGGTTGTTTAATAGTTTCATATAGTAAATCAAGCGATTTATATTAATGTTAAATTTTCTTGTATAAAGTATAAAGCCATTGTAAGTTAAACTAAATTTTACTCAGTTACATTTTTACCTGAACCGGTATTTAATAAAAACCATTATTATAATTTATAAAATTATAAGCGTTGATACAATTTGTTTAATTTTGAATGATCGCGTTTTAATTATTTAATTTTAATATTTTTTGTTTAAAAATCACTGTTATTATTTTTGTTTGAGGTACAATTTAAAAAAATCGGACAAAATATATTATTTTCATTTCCGTGGGGAATTTGTTTTAGGTTCTACCAATTCTTTATATATAATAACTAGAATTGTCGTGTTGACTATTTTGCCTTGAATTTTATCCACAAAACGCGTTATTGTGTTTTTTACTTGTTTCGATATTATTATTTTTTATTTTTTGTTATTATTTGGAGATATAAGGTGAAATACATGATTCTAGAAAAAAAGCGCTGTTTAGATATTTTCCAAGGTTAAAAGCTAAAAGCCCCCCACTACTTGTGAAGGGTTCGTCCGCATCATTACGTAGAAACTATATCTTACCTCGAATCTTCGCCAAGACGCAGTATTCGCACTGTGCATGGCTTTTCAGGGATAAGACAGATAAGACAGCCCGTGAAAAAAGGCTTTTTTTTAGGAAAATTACATACATACATAAACTCACGCCTTCGTTCAAAGGGGTAGGCACAGCTACAGAATTACTAACAACTCTAAAAACTTGTTGATAAATCTATAACCACATTTTGCGCAATTAGGATAAGATGTTTACAAGCGTATTAGTGACAGGAAAATTATACGATCAGTTAATCAATTCCCGATTGCATATTACTCAATTTCAATCCAAAATTAACTGTTAAGAAGTTAGGATGGCACTTACGTCTGAAGTTTGGGCTGAGGAATGACACAGCACGGGTAAAAGCAGCACGGCAGCACCCTAGTCTCTAGTCGAGAAACTTCAGACCGTCTGAAAGTAATAATATACAATAAAAGCACTTATTTCTTACATACATACATACCTTCACGCCTTCATTCCCAGAGTGGGGTAGGCAGAGCTACAGAATTACCAACAACTCTAAAAACTTGTTGATAACTCTACTCTATAACCAAAATTTGCACAATTAGGCTAAGATGACATACATACATACATAAACTCACGCCTTCGTTCCCAGAAAGGAGTAGGCAGAGCTACCAGAATTTCCTACAACTCTAAAAATTATGTTTAACATAACATATTTAAACATGCTAAGATGTTTAACAATATATATATTAGTGACAGGTAGCAAGCCCATCGCCTAACAGTAGATACTACAAGCCTTTATTCCCTTAGTCGCCTTCCACTTCCGCGACTTCTTACGACTTCCACGGGAAGACATGGAGTCGTACAATTCTAAGCCGGCAACCACACGGCAAAGTACTTATTTCTTATGGATTACAAAATTACTTGATTACACAATTTTGTAGGTACCTCTCGGTCGACTGTGAAAGAATTAGGTATATACGATATTAGAACGTGTAAAGGGCCTCTATTCTAGACGGGAAAAACGATATCGTATTATCGTATTTGACCTGTTCTGAAATTGTTCTTAACTAGGGCGGCAGTACTGTCAAGTAAATAAGATCTATCAAAACGTCCACAATACGATAAAAGGTCAAAAACGATTTGTTTTTTTCTGCGTTGAATAGAGGCGCAGTGGGTTGAAATACGTGTCACGGCGTCATTAAAAGGAATACAAAAGGAAGAACATACTTGACTTTTAAACACACATAAAGCACACGTAAAGAGAGAATTTAAACGAAAGTGAACCAAGTTTGTTGTCGTCTTAGCAATCATGAAGGATGCAGGATGGTTTTTTAACCAATAAATTCGAAACTACTCTTCCATCACTCATCTATTATTCATCACCATTGCCAGAAAGAAGCTGAAACCAAAATTGAAATTTTTGTAATTTTAATCCTCTGTTACCATTTTGAATGATTTTATCTAAACTATTTTCTACAAAAAATGCTAACTAAGACAATTTGTTTTTCATATTTAACCTAAATTAAGTTAGGTAGCTAAACTATTTACTGTAAAATTATAATGTAACAATTTGTCATCGGTTAGTTAACGCCTTGCAAGGTTGCAAGAAATCAAGAATCGCACAATCCCTCACCTGACGAGCTGCTCGGGTCCCCCACACTCTGCAATCACCAGGCAGTAGAAATGGTACAGCCCCAACATTACAGCCTCCTGCGATATGGCTTCCGACAAGACCTGGGTTCGGGGCACTAAAAGAGCCACAAAAGCCGATATGGACACCACCTGAAAAAAAGTTTAAGTTAATAGACGATTGATGGGAGTCATGGAAAGGAGTAGAATTATTCATGAAGATATGTACACATAGTACACAAGTAACCACAAAGCAGTTTGGTATTTTGTGGAAATATGGAAGAATATTACATCTGGCGACGCGCTGGCCTTGTTGGTAGTGACCCTGCCTACGAAGCTAGCGGGGTCCGGGTTCAAATCCCGGTAGGGGCGGATGTTTTTGAGGGATGTTTTCTATGTATTTAAGTATCTATTTCTCTATATAAGTATTTATATCGTTGTCTAGTACCCATAGTACAAGCCTAGAGGTTAGTTTGGGACTAGGTCAATTGGTGTGACATTGTCCCCTGATATTTATTTATTTGATATTTATCTTGAGACTAAATTGCGACATTAATTTCTACAAATAAATTTTGTACAACAATAATAATATAATAATATAATATAATAATATCTTCTAAACTTCGTATAAACAAAAGCATCTGTAAATCCATATAATATATCGGAAATCAGCTGAATTGATTACCATAATACCAACTTCTTCCTTCACTCGATCTACGACCGCAATACATAAACATAAAAAATATTGTCATGTCAGTAACAACAATAGTGAATGTAGCAACTCCCACAGCCCAGGACCCGGTCAAGAACACATTGCAGTCAAGGATTACTGGATAACTTAAAAGTACAAAAATGTATGTGCATGTTCAATCTAGGTTAAAGTTAATCCTAGTTATCATCATATCAAAAGGGAACATCATCATTACTTATAGAAAAAGCAATAGAACTTTCGAAAGAGTCTGTCTGCCGTTACTTCTCGCTTTTTTACAATCTCTTTTTTAATATATTTTTTTGTTAGTATGTATGTAGCATGTACCTACGTTATAATGTAGGAGTTTGGGTGGAAGTATATTTTTAACCAGTTCCCGTTATAGGATTTGGCTGATATTTGGTACACAGTGTAAACCCACAACCCACTGACAATGCTATAATAAAGTACTGTCAAAAAAAAAGTCATAAAAGTGAAATGTTTAACAAAACTTATTATTTAAGTACCAACGGTGAGGACTGAAAACGATCTTATACGAAGTATAGGTATTAGTTTTTACTTTCTGAGATAATCAGATTTGTATACAAATTTTAATGCTTTATTATGGAATAAATGTATGAAAATGACACTCGCTACTCTTTAGCTGCAGTCGGGTAAAAACGTATAGATCAATTGAACCAATTTAAATCAGATTTTTGAAACCATAATTTATAGTACCAGCAGCTATGAAACATCGGGAAATCCCGTACAAATTTTCACTCCATTTTTATTCCCTTAAGTGTTGAATTTTCGTAAACGGTAAAATTACATTTCTTTAATTCGTACCAGAAGCCTACATTTTAAATTTGATGTTATTAACTTCATAAATGACGTATCTCCGATACAAACTTTAATCCACTATTTCGACCACTTAGAGATGAAATTAAAAAAAATGAATATTGTAAATTAACATCCTCGTATTTATAAGACTTAATGCCAAATTTCATTTTAATTTCTTTAAAAATGACGGACTTCCATACAATGGTTTATCTCCTATTTCACCCAGGGGTTGAATTTCGAAAAATCTCTTTTTATTACTTGCCTACGTCGAAAAACATACGTACTGTTAAAGTTTCATGTTTCTAGCTTCAGTAGTTTCAGCTGTGCGTTCATGAGTGACGCGCATTCCGGTTCTCTCTTTATTAATAGTATAGATAATGTAATGACAACGATATTCATCGTAAATAAAATTAAGGTGTAAACGTTTCTTTCAATATGTCAAGTGACGGCCGTCAATTTAGGGAACATTTAAAGATTTTTACGTTGCTGAGCTATTATTATTAGTTAAAGCACTTATAGCACTTATAGCTATAATAATAATAACTCAGTCATAATCAGCAAAGAAGAACTCGCTTGGTCGACTAGCCTAAAACTCTAAATTACAGACTAAATCAACCCGCGCTTACACTGGGGGACGATCACGCAGAGCCTTTCGTTTAAAGTGTAGCGTTTTGTAGACTCGCGTCGATACTACCATACCGCCGACCGGGATCCATATGATGGACATCGTAGCAATGGGCAAGTGTCAGGGTAAGGGCATAGGGCTATACTAGGTCGAGGAAAGACACAAACTTACAGCAGTAGGACACAATAAGAGGCAGACAAAAATCGCAGATAGGCAGGAAAATGAACGGCTAGGTAGGCGATGGTTTAAGCTTGGTCACGTTTTACATGATGTCGTAAGAAGAAACGAAGTCTAATCGTGGTTAGCCATAAGTGCCACTAGCCAGTTTCGACGCAATCTTAACCCCAGCGCCATTTTGAGGTCAGACAGGTCCTCGATTGTATCATCGTGAGCTGCGCGACTAATTACGCAAAGTTGATGACGCGTATTTGAATCAGGCTCTTAGGTTTGTATCGCTTATGCTTTTAGAGTTGAATTCTTTATTCGCTGACTGTTTATTTTTATTTTGCAACTTACATTAAGGCGATTAAGAGACACTAACCGTGCCTATTATGCGGTTTGAGCTATCAAGTCACGAGACGCACGGAAATGTGTACGGGAAAGGAGATTCGATAAAGATAAATAGGATTCGACTATGGATAAAGTCCTGATCCAAGGATTTTTTGCGTCGTCAAGATTACTTTATGACAGATTAATTATGATTATAATTATAATTACAGTATTGTTCAAGTAAGAGATGAGAGATAACTTCGATTGGATCTATGTGGCGTGTACACGTCTCAATGCTAAGCCGGGATAATATGGGTATAATGGAGAATCGCGTTCATCAAAGGGCAAGACGATTAAACGTGACTGACGACGTGCTAATTATTGCCTTTGATATAGCAAAAGCAAACTAAGAAAATTTATGTTAATGCTATTTCATATTAAAGTTACAGAGGATCTTTTCCAATTTGTCTCGAACCAATTTATCTTGAGATAGGAACATATTTTGTGATCATTTGTATCGATCGCGGATCGCTTCGGGCTGCCGACAGGGAAAGATAATAATTTGAGCTGAATTTCCTTAAATTCTAATCGAATGCAATGTGAAAAGGCTCTAAGGCTGCATTAGGCAACTACTCATAAGCTGAGCGCAAGGAAAATTCCACAAGAAATCTCCGCGCTCACAGATTAGGGAGACGAAGTAAACCTATTGGTGAACTCTTTCCATTTGCACCGACTAGCTGCTAGCTAGCTCTCTGGAGGAAATGCAAGCCTGCGTGTCGGTAGGCAGTTTGTTGAACTCACCCAAATATAATATATTGTAATATAGGTAGTGTACCTATATTACACTACCTAGACAGTTGTTCGTGCTTACGGGGTACACGGCTAGGACCACGGCAGCGTGGCTGACAGCGCCCCGCCGGTGCCGGAACGCCGCGCGCAGGTTGAATATGTACAACGCGCATATGATGCACACCGCCAGCAGTGCGCAGGACCATAGCACCCATCCGTATACTTGTAAAGCTGAAACAAACAGGCCAGTTAGTAAATTACTCCGCTATGACGATATAGCCAGCAGTACGCTAAACCGACCAGGGGCCCCAGACAAGATGCATTACGCCAACTCGCTTTTCTATTCGTTTCGTTTCTAAACCAATCGCTTCACTTGTAGATGACGTGATACGAAAAGTCACGTGATCTAGCAGTGACGCGATTGGTTTAAAAACGAAACGAACAGAAAAGCGAGTTGGCGTAATGCATCTTGTCTGGGGCCCCAGATATAGAGAGGAAGTGGAAGGATCTGTCCAGAAAGCTAGCACCATATTTAACTCATTAAAGGGCCCTTTTCATGTAATATAGAAAGTGAAGAAATATAATTTATAATAAATAAATATAAATAAAAGACTTTAGTTTAGCATATTATTTATTACTCAAGACTAACTGGTTCTTTGAAGGTTTCGTACATTTCTTCACAGATTTGGGACTGTCAGGAAGAATGACCTGCGGTGCCCTTAACTCTGTAACGTACCTACGATTGATGGTTTCGGTGGGAAATGTGACAGCCGGTGTATGAATATACGAATAATAATTGAGATAGCACGACCAATACATTTTCCGACCAAATACGATGTCGTATCCACTACATCTGTATCAAAAATCAATGAGTCATTTATCAATAAAAATGTTAATTATACGACCACTCTCCTTTAAGGATACAAATAAGTACAATTTTTTTGTATAAATTTCAACTTGGCACTATATCCCATTTGTATGAAAGAACTTTTTTTTAAATATTTATTAAATTTATACTTTATAATTGTGTAGTTATGTCTTGTCATACCATTCGTCAATACTTGAAAATACTTGACGACAATACTTTCTAATAAGTATACGTTACGCTCTGACAAAATTGTAAACTATGCAGTTACATTACATCATCTTAACATTTTATCCAAGCCGATACCTACTTAAAACATCCCGTTACATCACATTTTTCTGACAATTTCGCGGGTTCGTTTTTTTTGAAAATCCAATGCATCCCATTTTTATGGGCACGCTGTCCGGTTCGATCTATCTGCAGCTGACTGTACTTACATATATTTGTATAATTGAATAGTAATAAAACTCGTTTAATAAAGCTACAAAATTGTAAAAGTATCACAGCTAAATATTTGTAAATTGTAAAATATCTGTTTAATAAAACTGTAAACTGTAAAAATGTTTTTCCATTAGGTACGATTATGTTTTATAAATAGTTACCTAAGTCATGGTAAGATACAATTCACAATTCACAAATATCTGTAATATTTTTGGTTGAGGTATAATAACAAGGGTAGGTAGTAGGTACCCAGATTATTAAATAAATAATACTTAAGACTAATTCGTATTTCGTAGGTCTAAAACTTTAAATATAACCGAAATTAACCTTGGGAAGATATGCGTCTAGTGTAATAATTAAGTACTTAGATACCACACGCATTGTTCTGCCAGAGTGCTTACATGCGAGTCACATCGTCTCATAGCGAATCGTTTTGCAACTTCGCAAACACTATTTCATAAATATCTCTGTAAGCCTTACATTTGAATATTAATGCTTTGTCTTTTCATTAAATTCTGTTTTTATCGTATACAATACTAAACAATTTAGTGGTGATAGGACCGATATGTTATCCTTTAACCTACATACCGCCAAGCAGGAGTGTTCACTTTGTAATGTTCCAGTGTGGGAATAACAACCGGTAAAATTACTCGCATAAGTATTCAATCTAGTTCTCAACCTGGCAATGCATTTGCGGTCTTAGGATTGAAGTTTTGAGAATACAAACATCTGTGTCAGTGACAGATCCCACTTACCATCAGGTGGCTTGTGTGCTCGTTCGGCCTTCGGTAAAAAAACCTTTGTCTTTAAATAGAGATTGAATTATTAATCTACATCTCACAAAGCCTTAATTGTGGTTGTAACCCCTTCATTCCTCATTATTTTGATTGACTTTGTGAAACTTGTCTAAATTACCTATTATCACTGGCATCACTGCCACAGCTTTTAATCATTTAACTTAAAAACAATTGAATAACATGACAATTACTGCTAGACCGAGCGGTTAAAAGGCCATGTACCTAATTGATGTGGCAACATTACCTTATTCTACTTTAGGCGTTTGGCATTAAAAGTTTGGTGCATTCTGTTTTGCGGCAATACCTGATGCAACTCAAACTCTATATTGGGTACCTACATTATATTGGTAATCTTGATTTGTGGTCTTTAAGTGTCCTGTTTGTCGTGGTTTGCATCACATTCACAATCGAAATCAGTCGAGCTCAGAAGTTTTAGTAGATACCTTGTCGCAGTAACTTATTAAACTGAGAGTAGTTCGTATCAATTAAATCAATAGCAGCGATAAGGTACTAAAAAGGATGCCGTGTGGTTGCCGGCTTAGAATAGTGCCACTCCTTGTCTTCCCGTGGATGTCGTAAGAGGCGACTAAGGGAATAAAGGCTTGGAGTACTGTTAGGCGATGGGCTTGCTACCTGTCACTAATATACACTGTTAAACATCTTAGCCTAATTGTGCAAATTGTGGTTACAGAGTTATCAACAAGTTTTTAGAGTTTTTGGTAATTCTGTAGCCCTGCCTACCCCACTCTGGGAATGAAGGCGTGAAGGTATGTATGTAGGTACTAAAATTTACAGCTATACCTGCCCTGCTAAAAAAAAAGGACACATGCGAATTTTGATAGTCATCATCATCATCATCATGTCAGCCGAAAGACGTCCACTGCTGGACATAGGCCTCCCCCAAGGCTCTCTACTCAGACCGGTCTTGTGCTTTTCGCATGCACCGCTTTCCCGCAGCCGGGTCTCTGCCGGAGATTACCTGAAGCACCCCCTGCCCCGCCGTTACCATGGCCGCTACCGGAGCCAGGAATAGCGGGGCCGCCGGGGACTAGGGGTCTGGGCTGTTGTTGTACATTCATGTTGGTTTGATCTAGAACCGTTGGGGGGAAACATGCCGTAGTCGCCACGCTTGGCAGGCGGGTTGGCGACCGCAGTTGTACCATGTAGTCCGCGGAGGACGCTGCTGCCCATCCTCCGGTTTATCCCTTAGTCGCCTCTTACGACACCCACGGGAAGAGATGGGGTGGTGCTATTCTCGGCCGGCACCCACGCAAATTGAACCTTCTATCATTAGAAATAAGGTCACTTATACTTACGTGGTTCTATGAGACATGCGTCCTTTTTTCTAAGGAGGGCAGTATACCCCTGGGTTCTGTTCGACCGTATACTACACACACTCCGGGCCGTGTGTAAAGTTTAATGTTAGTTGCGATTAACTCAACCGCCATTACTGTCAAGTAAATAATAGCTATCATACGGCTAATATTAGGTACGATAACATGCAAATAGCAATTAGGTTTAGTTTAAAGTAGAGTAAAATGGAGTCCAGGAATGGTATAATCATCATTGTTGGCGACAGTTAGCAATTTATGTCACTTTCACGTCAAATGTAATGAGTAATGTAATGCTAATGAGTAATGAACTAATGACTATATTATGGATAATTCCGGGGTGGTAAAAAAAGTAAAAAATCACTAAACATTAATATAGGAGAACGATGTTTTTTATTCTATGTTACACTTATTTCTTTTAAATCAATTACTTTTAATATTTACGATCCACTTACAATGGGAGCGTCCTCTCTACATCAACATTACAGCCGTCAGCTATTTATAATAAAGAATGCCAGTAGTGTACCTACGCCAAATCACTTGAAACTTTGTAAAAGTAAAGTTTATAAATAAACAAACATATCTACTAGTTTTTGTTTCATACAAATAGTAGTTTGATTTTACGAACGTTTATTAAAGTGCGCGGGGGCATCTACAGCAGTGACGTCATAGTTTAGCACCGGTACGCGCCCTTACATGATTGGCTACTATTACTGTTAAAAAGATACAGCCCTGTAATCTTACTCATTCATTATTATAATTGCGCGTACCGCTGTTAAACTGTGACGTCATGATCCGAGAGCGGTAGCCAACGGGTTTCGAGCGCCGCATACGAAGTTTAAAATTCAATATCTCGAAAACTATTTGAGGTATCGAAATGTTTTTTTTACAGTGTAGGTAATTATAGGAAATTGCAGATAATATTTCCGATTCACGGATGCCCTTTGAGGAATACTTTTTAGATTGAATATATTCCCTGCCAGTTCCCATCGCTAAGGAATCCGGCTTACGCAACTTCACAAAGTGTTGCGTAAAGACGGATGACAATGCAGTCATAAAGTGCAGTACATTGAAGCCTAGACTCTACGAAGCCCAAGATTACCAACAGCTAATGTATAATATCCTTACTTTATTATATTATACAGGGTGTCCCGTAAGTACCACGTCAAACTTAAGGGGGAGGTAGGTGAGCAAGCCACCTACCTAACATGGAAAAATCGCCTTTGTAAAAGTCGCACCGTTTTCGAGATATTTGAATTTTTCTGATTTTTAGAAAAATGTACACCCGCACTGAGTTTTTGATCTGTGGTATTCGGAATTTATTATTTTTTAATTTTTATTTTATTGGAAAACAATCTTGAATAGTTGTGATATCAAATGGTAAAAACCATTGAAAAGTAACTATTGTAGTTTTTTTTATTTTTTAAATTAAATTTAAAATTTGCCTCTTCCGTTTTATTTTAGTAAAACTTTAGCCCCTCCTGGTGAAAAAAAAATACATGACCACTGGTTACCCAATTAGATTAAAAACATGCTCGTTTAATGGGCATTTAAAAATGATAAATACTTTATCATCAAAACACAAATAATTTTTTTTTTTAAAGAATAGCGTAAAATACCCCGCAATTCACGTTAAGCCAGTACTGCCACCCAAGCGTACTTGCGACGCGAGCTGTATCAGAATTCCATTCTAGTTTAATTCAGCAGCAATGCAAAACTAATCGCTCAAATTAAAATCTTTAAATTTCGGTAACTTCGTTCGAAATTTAAAAATAATTTTTTGAACCCAATCTTACTGTTTATTTGGTGTGTGGTTAAATTTAATTACTCACTTTTGTGATTTAATCCACAGTCACCATTGTCACAAAGGCCAAATCGTTAAGCAAATCAGAGTCCGAAATACAAGCAAAAAAAAACAGTTAGTCCGAAAAACATCAAACATAAACGACAAATCACAAAAGTAAGTAATTAGATTTAACCACACACCGAATAAACAGTAAGATTGGGTTCAAATGTGACAATAAACAAATAAATGAGGAACAAAATTATTTTTAAATTTCAAACGAAGTTCGAAGAGTTTTACGACAGTTTTTTTTTAAATAAAGAGTTTGGCATTATGCAGGTTGTAAGCCCAAATCGAATAATTATCTACTTGGAATATCGCAGATTAAAAGTTTTATAACTTTTTTTTTATAAATTAAGCGAAATTTAAAGATTTTAATTTGTTCGATTAGTTTTGCATTGCTGCTGAATGAAACTAGAATGGAATTCTGATACAGCTCGCGTCGCAAGTAAGCTTGGGTGGCAGTACTGGCTTAACGTGAATTGCGGTGTATTTTACGCTTTTCTTTAAAAAAAATATTTATTAGTGTTTTGATGATAAAGTATTTATCATTTTTAAATGCCCATTAAACGAGCATGTTTTTAATCTAATTGGCTAACCAGTGGTCATGTATTTTTTTTTCACCAGGAGGGGCTAAAGTTTTACCAAAATAAAACGGAAGAGGCAAATTTTAAATTTAATTAAAAAAATTAAAAAAACTACAATAGTTACTTTTTAATGGTTTTTACCATTTGATAACACAACTATTCAAGATTGTTTTGCAATAAAATAAAAATTAAAAAATAATAAATTCCGAATACCACAGATCAAAAACTCAGTGCGGGTGTACATTTTTCTAAAAATCAGAAAAATTCAAATATCTCGAAAACGGTGCGACTTTTACTAAGGCGATTTTTCCATGTTAGGTAGGTGGCTTGCTCACCTACCTCCCCCTTAAGTTTGACGTGGTACTTACGGGACACCCTGTATGTATGATATGATATGTAATACTTTTATCTTGTAAACTTTTATGCGTAAGCTGGTTAAGTAATTTGTATCGAAGTTGCTTTTTTTAGGGTTCCGTAGTCAAACTAGGAATCCCTTTAGTTTCACCATTTCCGTCCGTCTGTCCGTCCGTCCGTCCACATCTTAGCTCAGACTCCTAGTTCTAGAAAGCTCTGGCATAAATAATTAGTCACGCTGATAAAGTGGTAAACCTTTTAAATGCTGATAAAGGTTCAGATAGGTCATTGTCTGAAACCACCTGAAACCAATCACTCTTAAACTCGAAGAAGCTATTATTACCCGTTTAAGAAGTAATTCCTGTCTGGGTGGTAGGGTTGCCAACTATTTTTTGGGCAAATAAAGTATTTTCAAGCCTAAAGTATAAAAAATATAGTACTTACACTGAAAGATAATATAGTATTTTGAAGTTTTTTTTTTTGTACAAAGTGTGTAAATTAGTACTTTATTAGATAAATATAATGCACAATATTTACTACTTACTAACATTCTGCCTGCTATTGGCAACTATCAGAGCTGAAAAAATGCTATTTTTCCGCTCCAAATACATTGGTGCTTAAATCTGGTTGAAACGGCCAACCCAAACTGCATATGTATTATAAGGAATGACCGAAATATAGTATTTTTGCGTACTAAGTATATATTTATTTAACAGTATATAGTACACAGAGTCAAAATATAGTGCCGTGTGGTTTCCGGGATAGATTAGTGCCACTCCATGTCTTCCCGTGGATGTCGTAAGAGGCGACTAAGGGAATAAAGGCTTGTAGTACTGTTAGGCGATGGGCTTGCAACCTGTCACTAATACACTCGTAAACATCTTAGCCTGTTTGTGCAAAATGCGGTTACAGAATTATCAACAAGTTTTTAGAGCTGTTGGCAATTCTGTAGTTCTGCCTACCCCACTCTGGGAATGAAGGCGTGAAGGTATGTATGTATGTACTATATATTATAGTACGGTTGGCAACCCTACTGGGTGGGCATTCTCAGCTTACTCGCTTTACCCCGAGGTAATAAAAGTTCCAGAAGGAATAACGATAATCTAAATCTACGCGGACGAAGTCGCAGGCAGAAGCTAGTATGGAATATTTTAATACTTCTACGTTGTGTGTTAGTAGTTCGCAGCATGTAAACTGTCGTTTCCATCATGCTTCGCTATGTTTTGTCAACCTCCACCGCGGCTGCCGCCGCCGTCCGGTCCCTTCACGGACTTCTTTATTTTTTTTTTTAATAATAACGGTTGTTGTAAACTTGTTAAATAGAGTGGGGTAGGCAGAGCTACAGAATTGTCAACAACTCTAAAAACTGGTTGATAATTCTGTAACCACAATTTTCACAAATAGGCTAAGATGTTTAACAGTGTGTATTAGTGACAGGTTGCAACGCCATCGCCTAACAATCTTATCTTATCTTGTATATGGGGTCCTTACGGATACACTTCGACCCTATTAATCTTAAGCTTAATCCAATGCAGCCTCCACCCCTTCCAGAAACCGGATAGTGGAGTGCAATGGCAAGGCTTTGAAATCGCTTGGTTCCGGGTAGCCACAACCGAGGATTTTCATTCTTACTCCGGCGAGGGCATCACATTCGCACACTAAGTATTTCACTGTTTCCGCCTCTTCGCCGCACATTCTACAATCTGTATTGTCATAAAGGCCCATCTTTGCTAGGAGATGTTTGACCCCAAAGTGCCCGGTGAACACTCCGACAATATATCGGAGTTGTCTTCTGCTGAGTTTCCAAAGTTTTTTGGTCCAGCTCTGATCAACTCTTTCTATGAAGAGCTTCGCATGCCCTAAGCCTACCGTATTTTTCCACTCTTTTTGGTGGTTTACTAGGGTGTTATTGTTCAGGGCTGCTTTTATGGTGCCCGGTGACGGTGCCACAAATGGTTCAGGTCCAACGTATGCAAATTTTGATGGATAATAGCAATTTTGGTGGTATATAATTAGTAAATTGGATATATCTTAAAACGACTTGGTTTAATGAAGGGCCATTTTAACACTGTTTTAATTATGACTAATGACGTCACTTACACTTAAAATTGTGAACCCTACTGACAAAATAAAAAATACCACCTAAATTAGGATAATTTGACGCTTGTTGAAATTCACCCTTAAATGAGTCTTTCATTCTCAGGGAGATTTTTCGATCCAATGAGGTTTAATTTCGTTTGCCTAGCAACATAATGTTTATTTTGAACTTCACGCATGGCTGTCAATAAAGCTATCAAATAAACTGAAAATGCGAAGTGAAACACTTTCTTTGACATAATATTTTTTAAGTATGTTGCACCAATTATATTGAATTGATTTTTCGCATGGTACTAGCTAATACTATTAGCAGTTTATGTGATTTTTTCCGTACCTGTACCTTTACAAATAAATACTTGTTGAAAAGTGCTGTCAAAAAATTATCTGACATTTTAATCATTATTTTTTCATGGAAATAAATATTTAAAAAAATTAGAGTTATACTCCTACCCATCCTTTGTAGCTATGATTTTGTTTGATTGCTCTACCTTATATAGTTCAGGAGAAAAACTACTTTGAAAAATGTGTCCATAAAATGACGTTTTTGACAGTACCTCGGTGACGGTTCAAGATAGGGGGCTGAAAGTTAGGGTGTTTCTATATTATGAGATAGCCAACAAATGACATTATAAAAATCCGATATTCGTCACAGGGGCCACTTCTCCTTCCTTAGCCTGCTAGACCCTTTCAGCCCATTCCACTGACGGGGGAACATTCCACAAGTGAAGTTAAATTAAATCTTGTAAAAAATCGGCCTAACTAATCGGTCATTTAAAAATGAACTTTTGAGCTAAGTACGTCGAGTAGCAATCACAATGATTATATATAATTCAAACACATAAATGTTTCTGTTTACCACGTTATAGTCTGATTTTTGGACAGCGGTATAACTGGTTCGTGGGCCTCCAAATAATGTAAACAGGTGGACGACCTTTATAGTTACAATTAAATGAATATTACAGGGTTCCTTTCACAGTCTAGTAAATTAACTATTTCTATCCGACTTTAAGGTAAGGTTCTGTGAATGCTTGCATATTCGATATTATCCAATGATATTTATAATCCATAGTAAACGCTATTGTTAGAAAGAGATAAATAGTGGTTTAAAATTGCGAACCCGAATGACGCAGCGTGCCTATATACCGGAGCTCGCTGCAATGGCCGTAAAAAAAACTGAATGAAATGAGACATCCTTTCTTCCTTTTCAAGTTCCAGTATTATTTCTGCATTCTCGAAAAACACAATACGGCATTTTTTATGAAATAGATTTGTTACTTTTCTATAGTAGGTAGTAAAAATTTATTGTCTTTGACGCGTGCGCGGCAGCGGCCGCGGCGCAACTAAACGGTAGTAAGGCAATTTACCCACCATTTTGAGGAACGCTTTTGCGCGAAGATGACGTATCTTAATATAAAATATCATTGCTATTATCTACATCTACCTAACCTACTTCAGTGTTTCCATTAAGCTAACCTCAAACCTCAAGATGCGTCCATAGGTAATTTTGTAGGTATATATCTGGGTTATCGTTACAGGTGATCCACGCATCAAAAATGTCCAAGGCTCCAAAATATTGCTAAACTATGCTTTACAATTACTATAAGAAAGCGAGCTAAGCTAAAAAAAGTAGAATAAGGTCTAGTACTCGTATAAGATGGCATGACAGGTTGCAATTTCGCCAATGTCGAGTTATAATAATTTAGACACTCACATGGGCTCATTATAATGATCTCGAAAACCGTGCGTCGCTCGGATTAAAAACGAAATTTCCCGCAGATGACAATTTGGCAGATGGATTTTTCGCTCCTCTATACCCTGAGTTGCATATTTAATCGAAATCCTGTATACAATTATTACTCTTGTCGACTAAACAGAAGCACATGAGGTTAGCTCCACGCGCTTCCGTCAAGTCCTTTCCGAGCAACTAATACCACCATCTGTCTGTCCGCCGTTTTTTGCGTCAATGAATCGCCCGTAGGATTTCTATATAACGAACGGGATTTCAGTTCAAGTTTCAAGTAGGTATACAGTTTTCCTCTTAAACTAATTTCTTGATTGTTTCGGATTAGGATTGGTTATGGAATGTGGTGGCCGACCATGGAATCAGCCTAGGTTTGACTAAACCGGTACGGTATCACAGACTTTACTTGTGTACCTGAAACCCTGTCGTAATGAGATGACGTCAAAGCAAAGATCATAAGATTCTCAGAATATATTGGCTTTTATCAATCAAAGTCCGCGACTGTGCAGGGTTGACGAAAAACTAACTATTATTTTGAGAATACTTCCTCCTAACATCCTTTTTTAGTTAATTCTCAAGAAGGATAGGTTGTGGCCCGTAAACAAAGCGGCTTGAGATAGGTACTGCCTACAGCGGGGTTCGTTAATTTTTATTTCTTGTTCGATTCGAGGCCTAAATTGACAGATTTCGATATCAAGCAAACACCTTTCTATTTAATTTCAATTTCTAGATCCTCAGCCGATGCTACGGGTAGTCTGATACAGAGCTTGCATTTTGTTACATATTTATATATTTTTTTATCCATCATATCAAAACAATTTTAAAATTCAAAATTCAAGGTCTGTCTGTCTGTCTGTAGCATTTTACGTAACCACAGTCTCGTGTCGTGGGAATGACTCGTGATAGTCGTGATTCGCGATAGCCCTTGCTTCATTCACAAAAAAAACTATTACTTTACATACACAACTTAAAACCGCTTTTATTTTTATTCATGTCACGAAGAAAAACCAGCTTGCATACTGCCTGCCCCGCATCCCACAATACTTTACCAGTCTACAAAATTGACAAGTTTTCTATGGAAAGTCCTACAATTTTGTGACATTGTACACCTGTATTTCTTGTGTGATTTAAATAAGTGAACTCAGAGGCCTATAAGTTATAGACATGCAATCCAGTATTGCAAACGTGCTAAGATTTAATACCTCTTATGCCCAGTTCCTATATTCAAGAAACGAATCGTTTTCCTTACGGGCGGTAGCGTTATGACATTTACTACGTACAAAATGTGTCAAATTTTAACGAGACGTCACAGTTCTACCAACGCGCAACGGTTTTGAATATAGGAACGCACCATTAGTCCTCTTACTAATTTCAACGGCTGTCTTATCCCTACAGTTCTATTTGGCGACGGGTAAAGATATTACGGTGATTGGAAATCGCAACGTAGGTCTACCAATGATCGTACGTTTTAGGCACTGGTCCCACTACCACCGGCGAGAAAACGATTACCTAGCTACCAACCTATCGACTATTTTCTTTCTAATGACACAAAAGATATAGATACAATATAAAAGAGACATGTATATTAATAGTTCATCGCTGGCGAGAACTCTTTCCACTAGTTTGTCGAAACAAAAAATACAGATCCCGTGTTAATAAAAGAGACACAAATCGCACTGCTAGATCAAAACAGTAGTAACTCAAAATACATCTGTATTTTAAAATCAACTTTAATACAACGTCTAAGAACTTGAAACCAAACTAGCAAGGATTTTGAGTTGATACTGTTTTGATCTAGATCTAGCAGTGGGAAATATTAATAGTTGATCGCTGGCTGTACTCGCTTCCTGCTCATAGTCGGCGGTGGGATTATTGGGTTAGTTCAAGATCATTTTAAATTATGTCTGTAGGAGCCAAGATCCATTTAATTTCAAAGTACCTACGTTTAACTACTAAATTCGAGCCTTCCGAATATTTTTCCATCCCAGTTTTAAAAAGATTCTCTCAAATAGTTAGGCATAAAAATAAAAATCTTACAAGTCATAATGATGGTTATCTGACTGAATAAAAATATCGCTGCATTAAAATAAAAGAATTATTTGTAAAACAAACTTCCTACACCAGTAGGTACGTCCTACAAAACCTTTTCATGTATTATTATAACAAATAACTTAATTATTACATATCAGCATAAAAAGCGACTTCATCTCTCTTTTTCATATAAATCTTTGCAACTGTAGTAGGTAATCGAGCCCAAAATTGCACTGAGTTTATGTCATGCATGTCCAAATGTTCGATAATCGAATCGTTTTGAGATCACGACCTCGTACTCGTACAGCGAGTAAGTATCGCTACGAAGCGAGCACGATCAACCCCAATAAAGAAAGCGAGAAGGCTTCAACCGCCCTTGAACTATTCTTTCCCGGAATTGAAAACAGCAAAAGGCAGAGGAGTTGTCGAAATAAAAGCGCTTTGGAAACGTCCGGGTCCGCTTCCTCCATTGCATTACCTTCCATATATGTTCTGGTATCAGGTTGAGGGGTATAACTATGGCACAGAAAAGTTTTGTTCACAGCATTATTTGGTGCATCAAGTGCTTTCTCAGCACTAATGTGTCGAGGCAAAAGAATCCTTGTTTCACTACTTGCTTCACTATGCAAATCCATTGCGGCCCTTTGCATTTTGGTCGTTTTTTGTTTTAAAAACAAAACACTATTTATTTGAATTCGAATTGTGTCCGAATTTTAAAAATCGCGCGTTTTTGTTGTGACGAAACGAGTGTCGGGGCGATGGCATCCGACTATACTGCCATGCCTGCCATGCCGGTGGGCCGCTTGCCGCGTTGCGTTCACTTTCTTTCGTCATTTTGGTTCGTTTGCGCAACGCATGTTTACGGAGCGACGTTACGGTTAGGCTATCTAGCTCAATGGGTGAATTACTATAACCGTTACCTATTTCCTATGACTTTTAATCAGAGTAGTAGGTACTGTGATTAAAACTAATCCGTTAATAAGTTAAGCCCGGGACCTGGTGGGTACGGTCAGCGTCATAAATATATATACGTTAACAAGGTTTCAGAAATATATATATACACCCTTATTCCCTCGCAGTAGAGTCGTGTTTACATATTTTTGGAAGTTTTACTGTGTCTATAGGTATATTTGATGCTGACTGTACAAAAATCTTTCTTTATTACCACGCGTCAAGAAGTAGGTATAACATTAAATGACAGGCGTAAAGTACTCGTTACATGATAGATAGGTACGTAATTTTAGTAACGATTTTGAATTGAACCCTTATACTTACAAGAATGTCTAGGTCCTAGAGTTTCGATTTATTTACATGTTAACCGTAGGTAAGTAAGGTATCTACCTGTGAATAGCGATATAATTACAGTAACGTAACTATTACCTATTGGTATTTAGTTGATAATTTTGTTTAGTTCTCAACGACTCCTAATATCTATTAAAAACACGGCAGATAGGCCGGAGAGGACTCAGAAGTGGACTTTACTGGAAGGCAAAATCTTTCTTTTAAAATTTAATCCGAAGTAAAACGCAAATATCTAAAAGTAAAAAATACGGATATATTTTGCGAACAGTACCTTCCCGCACAGAACAGATAGGTTACCTACTTATCTGTTCTGTGCGTCCCGTCTCTATCTTTAAATAGGAAGTAGATAGGTATATATTTACGTGTTTAGAAACATGTACTTGTTTTTTTAATTATAGCTACTACAACTCAGTCCTACGTTAGGTAAAGCAAAAAGGTAACTCTTCTTTTAGTTTGACAATTGGGCCATTCTACTTTTCGATGCCTAATAAAACGTCCCTTAATGTGAACGTAAATTCAGAGCCATAATTTTCAACAAAGCTGGATAATCTTAAAAATGCACACATTATTCAGATTCTGGTCGACATACCTGTTTTTTTTTTTATCCCATATTGGGTGGGGCTGTGTAAAAAAAGGCTATATTTACGAGTAATAGTAACGCAGTGGTCGTTATTCGTAAAGGGACGCGGAGACTGGTAACGAAGTGGTAATTTGAGCAGCAAATTCGTGTTTAATATACAAAAAGGACAAAAATAGTGGGTAAATTTACAATATAACGTAAGATATGGTTGAGAATTAATGTGGGACTGCTGTGAAATTATCTCAAGATATCTACGAATTTTTAAAATGGGTTTTAAATTATAATTTGTATTTTAGGCATCGAAAAGTAGAATGACTCAATTAATCTTAAAGCTAGTGGTGCCATCTACTGTACCCCTTCAACAAGTGACCCGTAGACTTACATAATCTACTCGATCATAGATGGCGTGCTATTCGCCCAAATAAGAAGGCACCGTATATTCGAACACAGATGGCGTAACTAGCGTTTCACGGACTAATTTCAAACCAATTTATTATTTATTTACCGGAAGAGATAACGAATATTCTGATATTATTAAAGTGTTTTTGATAAGAGAACTGTATTATAGTCCTTACGTATTCTTATTAAAGCAGAGTGTTATTCTTTTGATAAGTAATAACTTTTTACAGTTTGATTGAAATTGACAACGTGGTCGGTTGCTTATTTTATTCGCTATTTGCATTTTAAATTGCAAGATTCCTTTTGAATTAGAACATTAAAACATAACCATTGTGGTTAAATAACTTAAGTTACCTACGTACTAATACATGGCATGTGGAATTTTACAAAATCATTCACATTTGTCGAATGTATAAACACGTGGCCCGCGTGGCCGTGTCGTGCCGGATCAAGGCAGGGTTGATGAATCATTAATGCCAACCGGCAGTTCGGCTGGCCTGTGAGTTGGCATTGCGGATAAATCCAGTAAATACCTAACTGCCTAACTGGACTAGGCTAACAAAACAGCCAAGATTCTACACAGTAAACCCCTTAGAATAATAATATTGCCTTTAAAGTTTTATCCTTTGATTTTATCGTATTATCAACTTTACTTTACGATAGCTCTTTACTTGACAAAAGACATAAGCAAGTTCTACCCAGTAGAATAGAGTCGCAGGCC
Organism: Acleris emargana; assembly: GCA_927399475.2. Taxonomy (NCBI): domain Eukaryota; kingdom Metazoa; phylum Arthropoda; class Insecta; order Lepidoptera; family Tortricidae; genus Acleris; species Acleris emargana. The sequence continues at coordinate 10,048,004 of OV656849.1, forward strand.
AGAGGCCCTGCTACTTTGAAAATCGAAGTTCGAAATTACGTTAGCTCCGCCTTCATCCCTGTTACTCGTCAATCGAGTCTAAATCGAGAGAAAGGGACGGAGCTAACGTAAATTCGAACTTCAAGTTTTAGACTAGGATCTCAGTTCAGTTAGATTTTCTATAAGTTTATCATGTTTTTTAAACGTTATTATAGATTAAGAATAACGTACCTACCTAACCTGTTGATAGATTGTTATCAAAGTCATGATTTTTGTTAATGTTTATTTAAGTACATAAATAATTATACAAAATAAAAATAATACAATAACAACAATAAGTTCCTATAAGTACCTATTTGTTTTCGCACCCGATCATAACGCGAATGTTACATTGACCTTGATTGAATTCAATATTCAAGTTGTTCGAGAAACGGTAACAGGAAAACCTCACGAACCCCATTACAGTATGGAAGAAAAAGGGGACTTATGAGATGCTATTTATAACATTATTTACTGTGAAATTAACCAACAACTTTGGAATAAAAACACATGTTTTAAACAAATCGATTACAAATTACAATTAAGAGGCCGTATTTACTGTGTGTGATACAACTGATAAAATAAATCATGCGAGTGACTAACTTGGTAAAATGACGTCAGACATGGAAATAAGCAAATGACTGGCTAGATGGGTTTATTCGCTCCTATTGGTCAAGATATATTCAGACACACGTCTTTAACCGTTGATTTCAAGACACAAAAAGTACTTAATGTAAAAAAGGTGTATCAGCAGCAACGGTCGCACTATTTAGGAGTCGATGACTCCGTCTGACGTAGTATATCTAACAAGCTGTCTACTTTCATAATGTATTAGTACTCGCAGGTACCTAGTTACTACAAGCAAGTACCTAATAAAACCACAGAACATCAACATTTTCGAATAAACTCTAAGCAGACCTATAAATGTTGGGTGACGTGGAAGGAAATCTAAAGTGAGAACAATTGCTATTGTTTTTATTTGTCGAACAGTGAATCCAGTGAATCATTCGCAGCATTCGTACTTTCGATTTGAGTTCAATGTTGTTAATTTTGCGTTTCTTTGATTCGGACGCTTTCAAATACGTGTACTTACCCAGCTAGGTACCTTGATTTGTCATGATCATTTATCATGGGTACGAGTAGGTAGGTACATTACATACAACAAAATTACCTAGGTACTTACTTACTACTTAAAATATTTTTGGAAGGTAACAATGACATGATTGTTGACCTCCTTTTTGTAGAATTTTCGTTTTTTTTTTTTAATATGTAGACAGTTATTTGTTTTTTTTATCCTTATATTTTGGATAAGAAAGTAAAGAAAACAAAAATTGTGCTCTACGTTATGTATAGTAAATAATCGCTAAAGGTTGTTTTGGTGTCTCATTCCAAGCTGAAGCGTTTGTAAAAGTCAGTATTGCTCTTCTTCCCACAATTTCATCCTTAAATTTAGACGTTATTCTAATATAATTAGGCATTGTATCAAGAACCGGTCAAGTGGTAGTCGGACTCGTATGCTGACCGAGGGATCCCTTTGTAATACACTACGCAGGTTCGGTAAAAGGCTTAGCTTTTACTTAATTTAGTGTTGACCTTATTCATTTTCCTAATTTGTCAATCAAATTAAAAAGCTCGGATTTTTTCAAAACAGTTTCACGCAACTTTGTTTACGTTATTTTTAATTAAAAATACTAAAGCGGTACGGGCTCCAAAACATGAACGACACCCAAAAGGTGAACACTCAATCGAAATAATTACAATTACAAATAGTACATATTTTGGAATTTGATTTTCTTAAACAGCAACTCTTTGCCTACGCCAATTATTAAATCTTAACGTAGTACCTATTGTATTCCCTTTGGCCGTGATCGATCGTCATTCTGGAGCGTCCCGCCGAAAAGTCTATAGTATGAGAGAATAGATAAGGACATTGCACTCCAAATTTAAGCTTTTTATCACGTATAAAATTCACTTAAAATAATTTCCCTGGTATGTATTCTTGATTAATCGTTATTTTATTTACTTATTGAAAAAAAAAACAGATACAGAAATTACAAAATATTATAAAACAAAGGCTCTCTTAAAGTTAGGTTTAGTCTACATCCTGAAACAAATCCCACTAAGAGTGAAATTCTAGATTACACGGTACGAGTTACGAGATATTTCATTGTTTTTGTTAGTTAACGAAAAATACAAATATGCCGTTCAAGTAATGTTTTGTAAAATGGATACTGAAATCAATACTTGAACGGTGTTCAGCTACTAGGCCACGCCTATTAGATTACGAAGCTTTATAAAATGTACATTGGAAAGTTTATTTCTTAAAACGATCGTTAAATGCTCTAGTATTTTTGAAAAAAAAGACGAACATACGTTTTGATGTCTAATCCAATGATTTTTGGAGTTTCAATTACCATGAAAACTATCACTGTTCAATAATAAAATGTGTGCCTAACACTTGAACGAATTAAATTGACTAGTTCATGTTTTAGATTAGGTATTCAAATAGGTGAACTCGAATGAAGAATGTTATTAGGTACGCCATATCGCTTGAAACTTTGTAACAGTAATATTTAAAAATAAACAAACGCACTACTTTTTGTTTAATTGAAATAGACCTATTAGTTTTAAAGCTACGAATGTGTAAAATTTTGGACAATAATATTAAAGGGCGCAAGCGCCATCTTGGTGGAGTGACGTCATCGCTTAATAGTGGTACGAGTCCATATATTATGAATTTAAAAGTTAACAGCGATTATATCTTTTTAACCGTAATTCTTAGCCAGTTGAGATTTACACAGAATACGTCTTATTATAAAATTCTATCGTTTAAAATTAGAAAATGAACAATAAACATGAAAAAAAACACATTTATTAAGGAAACATGAAAAAAAAACACATTTTTTTAGCATTTTTATACGGATTGTATTTTTAAAGTGGCTTCTTATTTCGATGCTATTTAAAGCTTAAATTATAAAGGTTAGCATGGAGTTTAGATTATCATTTAAGCGTACCTATGTGACACCGAAATAAGAAGATATCATACAAATGCAACACTTACTTGCCCTTCCAAAGTTGTCGTAGTCATAAACAGGATGGGTACTTAAGCATAAAACATCGTATTGATAAAAACAGTTTTTAGCAGTTTTACTTGAGATTGCTACGAGTATTAAGTCGTAAACTATGAAAATTAGACTACAATTTAAGCTTAAAATAGCATCAAATTAAAAAGCCATTATAAAAATACAATTCGTATAAAGTGCAAAAAAAAAAACCGGTTTTTTTTTCATGTCTCTTGTATGGGGATCCCTCTTGGGATTTGATTTATTGTTCATTTTATAATTATAAGCGATAGAGTTTATAATAATTCGTATACTGTGAAAATTTCAACTGGCTACTTATTACGGTTAAAAATATGTAAGCCCTGTATACTTACTCATTCGAATAAGGGCGCTAGTCGTCGCCGGGTTTCGAGCGTCGCATAAAAAGTTTAAAATTAAATATCTCGGAAACTATTTCATGTATCGAAATATTTTTTTTACAGCTTTTTTTATTTTTAATTAAGAAAACGGAAAGCCAAAAATCTATACTGGTTAACATTCACTACTTATTTTGTTCGTTGTTTTCATAAATTCTGTGCCCTAAAGTTGACCCAAGTAAATTCAGTCGTTTATCTTTTAGCCATAGTTTTGTAATATGAACACCACTAGTGTTTATGGACATGTTTACTAATATTATAAATGTAAAAGTAACTCTGTTTCTCTGTTTGTAAAAATATAAGAAAGTAATTTTGCTAATGATTATTGATAAAAAATACTAATTCATTGTTTTTATAACACATATTTGCCTGAAAAATTGGAACCTTATGAAGCGCAGTAAAATTTAAAAAAAAAAAAACAAAAAAATAAAAAAATCGTTAACTTACATATTATTTTTGAAAGTTCCTTCAAGTTACAATGATGTAGGTTTTTTATTATGTTAGTTCAACTTTCGGGCCCAAACCGTTCAGAATTAGGGCAACCTGTTCATCTTTTGGGCAAATCGGTACATTTTTGGTTTCAACGATTTTTAGAAAAATACTGCATTAAAATAACACGCTTTATAATAGTCATCTAGACCATATACTCTACCGTATAAGAAATAATAATTAATTCATGTCACTGAGAATAAACTGTCTAAAGTAGGTGTAGTCGCTTAATCGTTCATCTTTTGATGCCCTTACCCTAGTTGACTAAATCGTTATCTTCACTTAGGATAACCTATATAATGGGCACGAGTACAGGGTATCTACCCACTTAAAGCTACCTTGCATATACCTATCCTATCCACACTTTCACTAAAATCAAATATGATGCAATACCCAGCTACGTGCCGTGATGTGATGACAATGTCGCAAGCGTTATTTAATAATTTGGGACAGTAAAGACTGACAATGCGAACGAAACAGTTTAAAGTCTGATATTATAATAGGTACCTATAACGTTGTGATAACGCCGGCGCCGGAATTGTAATTTCCAATGCTTTATTTTACACCTTACAAAAACATTACAGAGAAACAGCACAATTAATTTAAAAGACCGGTAAATAACAGGCGGTCTACAATAAGTAAGTACACATTTTCGTTAACATTTCAACCAAATCTGTGCCTTTTGTCAAAATCTGTGGAACAAATCAAATAAACAGCAAATATGTGTGCATATCGCGAAAAAGTAAGACAATATACCAACCTACCTGTTCGCAAATATGTCTATAAGCTGCAGGTAGCCATAACAAGCCGGCCACACCATAATAATGAACCGAGTGCGAGTGTGATCATTGTCCAAAAAAACTCCAAGCGGAGGGCAACGTCCGTTTTTAGTTCATCGGAACAGGCAGAATTTTACCACTACACGAACATCCTCACTTACACAACGACCCGTTTAAAACAGGTAATGGAAGTTTTTAATCACCACGCACCATGACAAAACGTACTTTTAAGAATGTTTGTATGTGTGCATGGACGCAAATGACTCCATATGCCACGTGTTATTTTTTTTAAATATCCCAGTTTTTTGCAAATTTTCAACTTCGGTTGAACATCGTTATCTTTATCTATCTTTACAAAGTAGGTATAAAAGAAAGTCGCTCTGGCTGTCTGTTCGCTTAGATCTTTTAAACTACGCCACGGATTTTAATGCAGTTTTCAGCAATAAATAGAGTGATTAAAGAGGGAGGTTTTTATGTAAAATAAATTCTGGTTTATGTGCGGGTCTTACAATAAACTCACATAAACCGAAACGGAGCGAGACCGGGCCGCTAGTAATGTTTAGAGCGATGTCAATACAATCCTGTTTTTCCAGAACTGGCAATTGGTTCATTCCTTAAGTTTTAAGGCAGAAAAAAGTACCTAACTACCTTTTTTTATCTTATTTTAAACGGGGGTTAAATGTATTATAGGATTGCTACAGGTTATATAATATTTATTACGATACCATACCCTAATTATGTTGGCATAAGTACCTAGGTAGGTATATTTTCAATTTAGATGATCAAAAAATATAACACTTTACTACCTAAGTACCCACGTATAATTTGTCGTCGATTCGTTTATTTAAAAATTATAAGAAGTAATAAACATGATAAGTGTAAACAAGTGGCATACCTACGTACCTACCTATTAAGTAAGTGCCTTTCATTAAAATTTAGGCCATGTTTCAGTAAAGCCTTACTCAGAAAGTAGACCACCTGTCTAACACTGTAAATCTAGCCGGTGCGGTAAAGATTTAGGAAGCGAGTTAGCTGGGCCAGTCGACCAGACACACTAACACATAGATATTATTCACGTACAGGCGCGACGAGGCGGTCTGTGTTTATTTACGTCCATCGTATTGTTTGTATACATCCCGGCGCGACTGCGCATAACTGTCTACGTCACTCCCCTCCCACCCTGCCAGCCCCGCGGACTCCGGGGCAGCTCACTCGCTCTCGCTCATTCATTCGCAAACGTTGTTGCGCGCCGGTAAGATCTCGACGCTCCATTATCTTATCACGTTGAACACTAGCACGGTCCGTGTTCTCACTCACTATGTTGAAAGAACCTTCAAGATACAATAGCCGTCAAACAACGGAAGAAGAGGCGCGTCCTCTGGCTTCAAGCCGACTGCCAGCCATCGAGGAACTTACCTTAGGGCTGAAACAAAAGCTCCACCTGCAAGCTCGGGCGCGAGCAGCACCGTACTATATTAGAAAGCAAGAACCTGTGAATCTCGTCGAAAGGTTGCTAGAGCAGCGTGCCCTTGTGGCCGAAGCCGTCCGGAGATTACAAGAAAAGAAACAATCGTGTCACGAAATCTCAGTAGATTCATAACTTAGGTAAAAACAAAACATTTAATCTGTGAAAGTGTGGAACGTGTTGTGAAATCGCTGTGTGTACGAAACGTGTCGGGTTACAATGGTGCTATATGCGGAGCGCGCGCGAGAGCGAGATAGCCTGCTCTGACGTGTCACGCTCGAGTCACGAGAACGAACCAAAATGGCGGCCCAGACTCTACAATCATAATATTTATTCTTCGTTTACTAGTGACCTTAACTGTTCAAAGTACTGCATGACGTAACGAGCGCTCCATTTTGCTACTCATTCCAAAATTACCTACCTATTACTAATAGCTTAGATAAATTATTGAAGGACTGAATCTTGTTGTTGTTATTAGCTCAGAGGCAATTCCATATTAACCGTAAAAAAGTAAATAAGTCAATTTATTTCTTCCTAATTCTTAATGGTATTCATTGAACAGCTTTAATTCATAATGTTACGTAGCTACATTGTTTTTTAAACTGCCGATTAGTACACAATTAGCAGTTCTGTTTATATAATTTACAATCCTCCATGTGACAACGATTTCATCGTTCTCTCTAGCAACTAATATCAATGGTAAAGAAGGCAAATGTGCTAAGTACAAATAACCAACAAACTTACATTTAAGAGCACATCGTCTACCGCATGTGCTCTTATTAAATTTGGCAAAAACATGCCCCATTTTGCTCTTAGCAATTGCCTTCTAATATTACAATCTGATTTTGCAATCTGTTTGTTGTACCTAGGTACTGATAATGATAATATAAACATGTTTATGTTGTTCAAAACGACATGATTTCTTACCGATATTGCATCAGCTTTCAAAAAGCGATTGCAAGCAAACACGCCACAGCAATATTATTATCTCTGCACTGACTTTTTGGTCTTTTGTATACTTAGTATCAAGACGGTACATTTTAAATAAAAAGTCTACCTAATGTTACCTATTTACTTGTGCGATTAGTAGAGAAAATTACTAGATAATGTTAAACAAATTAGGAAGTACATAAGGTATTAACTTTGTATAACAGAACTGTACCAAATCGGGTGTAAAAGAAAAAATGTATTACATGTGTGCATGTTTTAGTGCATTTTGTGATTTATAGATAGTTTAATTTATCGTCGATCTTGTGATTTAGATATTTAATAAATAATACGAAATAAAAAAAGATAAATCTAACACCTGTTTTATTTCATATCTTGAAATCTTATTTTAGGAACAATCTTTAACCTGCCTTCCTTTCTATTTTCTTTTAACTAGTTCAAGCAATTGCTGACGGTACTCGTTACTGGGTCAATGTAAAGTGAACACATTCACGGTAATCTTTTGCTGCATCTGTATGACAGCGTCAAAACAAACTGTGATTGTACGATCGTGCAAACAAAACAAATAGAAATATCACGTAAACAACTTTAGCAAATTATGAAATTACCTACCTACATTCTTCCTAACCTAATCATTTCTCGAGAATTCGCTATGACTAATCGATAAAACCAATGGATTTTCCTAGACGCCCAATGTGATTATGTGATTAATGTGTTCCTTTTACTTCTGGTTGTTTTACGTTTTATCGAGTATATTTTGATTTTTTTCCTCAAATATATGGAGATTTTTATTGTCAGTAGTATTATTTATTAAATGAATCGTCTGCGATACAACGCCGTCTATCGGCGAATAGAAGATATAGTAGCATCTTTAGTGACATCTAGAGACGAGTAGCCAAACTACAACTCAAGCCAGAGCAAAAACTTTCTTGAGTGAGTTTGAAGTTTTGTCTGTCACTGTCAGTCAGTTTGTCACGTCATGATGTTGTAGTGTAGTTGTATTGTATAATCTGTGGTGTTGATAAAGATAGAACAAAACTATTTATGTTAAAAAGTGAGTAAGAAAGAATTCTTGTTTACAATTTCTACGCGACCGGCTGCTTTTGTTTTATGACTAAATAAGTTATAATTAACTTGGAAATCATTCTGATCGGCAGCGTTTACAATAGGTAAAAGCAATACTCCTAAAGTTTCAAATATTATATGTTGTTCTTATCAACGTCATTTATCATAATTATTACGTACTTAGGTATCAATTGTGATAGCACCTTGTAACAATAGTTCATTTTTGTGTTGCACTGAAGGAGAAATGGCGGCTTCTTGGTCAATGGGCCCTGGGACTTTGGAAGTGCCTATGTCATTATTTGCTAAAAACAGAGAAAGATTGGTGAAGAATTTAAAACCGGGCCAAGTAGTGGTTCTGCAAGGCGGAGAGAGTATCAATCACTATGACACGGATGTTGAATATGTATTTAGACAGGTAATACCATTGTTTTCAAATTTTATAACTTTAGTCGAAGAGACAATTTGACAGAACTGGATCAAATTTTTGAACACATTTTTGTATTTTTATGTTTTCTTATCATCCAGCATGTAAAGTAGCATAATTTGCTTTCATTATTATGAAAACTTCTTTCGCCTAACATATTGTGTTATATTCTGTCGAGTTGTGAAAAGCCATAATTTGCTTTCAGTAGTAAATATGACTTTCCTTTAGATAAAAACATACACCCTTAGAAGTGCTGCATTGTAGGTGGGTATCAAAGCTGATGGAAGTATAATTTATAAAGATTTGTTTTGTTGCTTATAAGTAAATGAGTGCAAATGATATTTTCAACTATAACATTTTTATTTTCAGGAAGCTTACTTCACATGGTTGAGTGGAGTACGTGAGGAAGGTTGTTTCTTTGCCCTGGATGTACAAAGGTCTGCCTCGTACTTGTTCATTCCTCGGCTACCGGAAGAGTATGAGGTTTGGATGGGCAAGCTGCACACTAGGGAGGACTTCAAAAATATGTATGCTCTTGATCATGTTCACTATGTTGATGAGGTATATATTATAATTGAAATGGTTTGATTAACTGCAGCATTTCGGTAATACAAATAAATAAATAGTTTTTCTTTTGTTGTAGATTGCAAAAGTACTCTCAGGGTTGAAGCGGGACACACTACTAACACTGGTAATATTTTATTAATCTATTGAACCAAAAAAAAAAAAGTTTGCCAATTTATTTCTTGGTGTATTTTTTATACCTTTTATATTTTAACACTTTTACTTAGAAATGAGGTTAGTTAGCTTCTACTTTAACATTTTATAGATATTGTGTATTTTTACAGAGTGGCCCCAACACCGACAGTGGTCTCACAGCCAAAGAAGCAGTATTTGAAGGAATTGATGAGTCAGTCATATGTTTAAATTAAATTAGCATTTTGCTATCTGGCCTTTAAATAATATACAATTTTATTTTCAGATTTACAGTCGACAATGAAACATTATTCCCTATTATTGCTGAGTTGTAAGTATCTATAATCATAATTATTGTATATTAACCAGGTATTGTATTATTAATAACCAGGGGTCGAACTTTTGGTGCCGATGACGTCAATATGCAAATTTCAAAAATTTTGGCTCAGTATTTTCGAAGATCAGGGGGGGAATGGTCAATATTCGTCTCCTTTCGTGAATAAAATCAAAACTGGTTATTTTACAATAATAACAAAAATATATTTGAAATCCTCACATCAAGCCCTTTCATTTGACTTTGATTATGACACAGTAAGGTTTGCAAAACGTCTTTTTTAATTCCCTAATTTGTCCCCCAAAAATGACACTTATTAATAAAAAATAGAATTTACCTTGCACTTGTTTGAGTTATCAATTTACTTATGTGTACTGAATTTCAACTCAATCAGTCCAGTAGTTTCGGAGCAAATTGGCTGTGACAGACGGACAGACAGACTGACGCACGAGTGATCCTATTAGGGTTCCGTTTTTTCATTTTTTGTGCGGAACTCTAAAATCGTAGCTGTTACCAGAGGTAACAAATTGGTGGTAACAGGTGGGATTAACCCCTATACTTACAGCTGCTAAATAAGAGCACCTGTGTGCAAAATTTCGTCTTTTTGACGTCATCGGCGCCTAATAGTTATACCCCTGCTAATAATTTTATAGTTTACTACCGTTTGCTTTCAACTCCGTCCAAATAAAACGTAAATATAAGCCACATTATCGTCCACATCCATTCAATCTTTCTAGCATCATTGAGGAACAAATCCTAACATACAAACTTTCACACTTATTATTTTAGTGGGATAGTCTAGTAAAGTAGGGAAAGATAAGAAGAATGGCTTATTAGCAGTGCCTTTTATTAAAGATTATGTCTAAACTGTTGACAAAGGTAACAATATTAAAAGCCTTATCAATTTGAGCATTCAAATAATGCGCTAAGAACTAAAAAGTTACTATTATCAGTTGATTGTGTACCGATAACAAAGGCTCATAAATCACATTACCAACCGATTGTTTAAACAACTCACAAGGTCGCGTGTATAATCTTAGATATACTTGCTGAGTACATTTTTTTTATGGTTTTGTCCCTGAAGTTATTACGGCGGATTTACTGACAAATAAAAAAAAGAAAGCATGAAATAAAACAAATTCCCAATACATAAATCGTTTTAAAAAAATATAGATTTTTAATTTTGTCATATTATAAAAACGGTAAAACATATAATTGTCAAATTTGATATGATCAAACAACAAACTAAAGAAATACTATAGCAAATACTAAAAAATGTTCAAGTTTTAGTTGGGCTCGCGCTGATTCGATAAAAAATCGAATTCAAATCGGAATGTCATAATACCTATAGCCGGTGAAATGACTAGCATAGAGGCATCCATCTTAGTCCTCAGGGTTGGCAACGCATTTGCAGTCTTGTGAATGCGAATGTCTATGGGTCACAGTTTCCACTTACCATCAGGTGGCCTGTGTGCTCGTTAGCCTTCCCATGCTATAAAAAAAAAAACCTGCTGCGTTGGTACGGAACCCTCGGTGCGCGAGCCCGACTCGCACTTTACCGGTTTTTTAAGAGTAGGTACAGGCAGAGTTGGGCTAAAGGTATTTACGAATAACCGATTAAAGCTTAATTATTCGTTAACTCGAAATAACTAAATAACCTAATCAGTCATTTATTTTTGTGAATTCATCTAGATAAATTAGTTAACGACATTGCGTTGCGGCGGTTATGGAATTGCAACATTTATTTTCTGAGATTCGCAAAATAACATAAGGTATGTTACGAGCAATGTCAGTGTGATTGATCCGACGTGACATTCTATATAAATATATTTATCTGAGCTTACTTCAATAACTAAAGAAGTTTGTTATCTTCATCTAGATAATTTATTTAAATAAAACAGTTGACAACACATTATTTTGTGATTGACTTTATCTTCGAGTATGTATATTATGTTATGAATAACTATGCCTGTACGTTTTCCTTTCCAAAAATATATTTCTCAGTACAAAACAAATATAAAAAAAAATAGAAACTTACAGACCTAAAAAAAATTACCTGATATAGTGTGTGATAAACGTTATCGCCCGGAGCAAGATTTGTATGGAAAATATTTGACATTTGCCATTTGTAAATGGTTTCAAAAGAGGTAAATGAGAATGTGAGATTGATTAAATACATTCATATTCATGTTCATTTCATTTTTTTTTAAATAGTAAATACATGACTAATAGAACGTCATGTTTTAGTTTAACGGCTGCTTTATTAATGAGTCACAGTCTGATACATCTGTTTATATATTTAATTAATGTCAGGTGGGGTAAATATAAGACACGGGTAAAAATAAGACTAAGTTTTAACACTCAAAAACTTATTCTACGTCATTCCTATTCCATTTAAAAAGAAGTATTGTGTGTAGAATGGAATAGGAATGAAGTAGAATAAGTGTTGAGTGTTAATAACTTAATCTTATTTTTATTGGTAATCCTTAAACTTTATTTAAGTTTGTTCTGTAATATTATTTGCAAAAGTATACCTACTTTAATTATATGAAACAACAACTGTTTATGAAACAAATATGATAAGTGATAACCTTAGCTGTTGCCCGTGACTCTGTCCGCGTAGAAGTCGGTTCTCGCTACTCGCGGTAAAATGTTTCCAACGTCCTTTGTCGGGTCTTTGAAAGTTGTATGTCTAGACCGGTGCACCTGGCGTTCCATAGTTTCTGCCTACCCCATTGTGACACCGGCGTGAAGTTGTGTGTGTGTGAATAAAATTCTTTATCTACACTCATATCATAAGTCCTCTATAATGCGTTCAGAATCCGTAGACAATGACCATCATTACAAGATACAATTTTACTATGATATTTTTTCTTATCTGTAGCTGTACTGTAAAGTTAAAATTACGATACAACTTTTGATAAAGTAATGTTGTTTAAATTTGGAACATCTTCCAAAACCAACACAATTCAAACAGGGGGTCAATTCTAGTATCTATTAAACGTCGACTCGGTATATTTTAAGTAAAGTGTCGTACGCCGCACAGTGGGGTATTTTACTGATCTGGGCGGCCAATATTATTTTTGATGTTATATTGGTAGGTACAGTAATATTAAGCTAATATTTCATTATTTATCTATACGGTAAGAAAATTATGGTGAAATTACAAAAAAATAAGGATTTTTCTATGTTATCTCAAAGTAGGTATAATAATATATGTACAAAGTATATACAAAAGTAACAAAAATCAGTCGGAAATCGTGTCACTTTCATCAGACGAAGACGGCTCTGTCGATATTTCATCAGACACCATTTCGTCTGCATGAGACTCCATGGGAAGCAGAATATCGAGGGTTTCAGTAGCGAATGGCTTTGTCTTTTTACGCGGTGTTTCTCTCATTCCTGTTATTAGTGGATCTGAAGTTATGAGTAATCTATTAAGCACATCCCTATTGCATGAAACCCTCGAAAACTTTCGGGAAAAGTTTTGACGGTATAGACGAAAGTGCCTGTTTCGGGCTTCTGCAGCCTCTTCGGACAATTGCCCTATAGGCAACAAGGCATTCTGAATTACAACTGGGCCGTGAATCAATAACTTGTGCATCGTGGGGGTCATAGGGCACCATGAATAAAGTTCAACATACAGTTTTGCTGTTTTATTAGTAAATATCGTAAATTTATCGAAATTTATTCTGTGGCCGCTGGATATAGTTTCCAAAATCACTTTAAAGCGATTTATCAAACCTGCTAGCCAATCGATTTTTTTTTTTAAGAAATCATCTTCTTTATTGTGTGCTGCAGCCCATCTTGATCGTATTTCAGACTTGAACCGACTAAAATTATGCTTGACTTCCCTTATAAATAAATAAATAAATAAATATCAGGGGACAATCTCACACCAATTGACCTAGTCCCAAACTAAGCTCTAGGCTTGTACTATGGGTACTAGACAACGATATAAATACTTATAAAGAGAAATAAATACTTAAATACATAGAAAACATCCATGACTCAGGAACAAATATTCGCGCTCATCACACAAATATCTGCCCTTACCGGGATTTGAACCCAGGACCGCTCGCTTCGTAGGCAGGGTCACTACCAACTAGGCCAGCGCGTCGTCATCTGTTCATCATTAAAGTTATCCCTACCAAGCAAATCACTTTCGAGATAGTTAAGTTTACTTTTAAAATTTGGCAATTTCGTCTGCTGCATCAACTCAAATAACTTCGATCGAGTTATTAATTTAACATTAGATGGCCCTAGAAACAATAAAAAAACAAAATTACCAAAAAATAACAAATTCATAAAATCATACATTTTGACCATATAACGTTTGGATGCCTAATTTTCCATTTTCCGGAGTGTTTCCGTGGAAAATTAAAGCAAAATAATAAACTAGAATAAATGAGGTATGTGCTACATGCCCTATTTCTGCCGGGACTCATCGGGAACTACAACTAAAAGTTTCCGATAAGTCAAAATACAAGAACTTACTTTGAATGACTACCATATCGTCATAAGATAATCAATCCTATTAAAAACGCATACAAACGAAACATTCTTACCTGCCATCGTAATATTTAAGGTAATTTCTTATTTATTCCACCGCAAAAACATACTCTTTTGATATGTGCCACTCGTGAAAACAAATGCACTTCAAATACTTAATATTGCAACAAGCCATATCGAGCATAGTTTAGCGATAAGGTCGAATACATTGTCGGATTATAGTGCGTCAATAAGTTGACTTTCTGAACCCGACTCATAATTCTAACCACAATCAGTTTTAAAAAATTGACTTATGGCCGCCCAGATCAGTAAAATACCCGTCCGTGCGCCGTTTTGATGTCGAGTGACATTAGAATAGGGACTTTGTTAGTTAGTCTATGATTTAAAAAAAAACATTCATATTCGTGACACAGGTTAGCTTTGCCGCCATTTGTTTGTTCTGCCGCCTGTTTTTAAAATCCGGAAAGAGTACTTATAATATGTGTGTAGATAAAGTAATGTATGCAACTGTACATACTTAGGCCCTCCCTCAGACCCTCTTTATGTACCAGTTACATAAAATACTAATAAAATCCTCCAATATAAAGTCGAACCCTTTCAGAGCTCATAGCTCTTAAACAGCCCAATCGATATTCATACTCGTAGAACCTAGCTTAGATCCTTCTCGATCTTCCCGATTTTTTTTGTTTTTTTTTAAACCGTGTGCAAATCAGTCCGTCCAATTGGGAGCTACGATGCCACAGATACACAGACACTCACGTTAAACATCCCTCTTTTTTGCCTGGGGTTAAGAAGTGGCACCTAGGGACTTTCTTTGTTATGCCATCACAGATCCCTGTCATAATTACATATCATCAAAAAAAACACGAGTAAAAACTTACCTTAACATTGGCATTCTGTGACAAGGTTGTATATGGGTAAAATCCAAAATAAATGTACATAAAGACGCTATTTAAGTGTCACTTAAATTATGTCTAGCTTACAATTTCGTTACATAAAAGTATGACGTTAATCGTCATTCATTTGGGTTTATATCCAAGTTACATATTCTTGTGTCATCATAAGTAGTAAAGCTAACGTGTCAGGACTTGGGATATCTAAATAAAAACAAAATATATTACTAGCGGCCAGCCCTAGATTCGCTTTGGTTTGTGAGTTTTCTGTAACACGCACACACAGTGTTGCCGCGGTAGGAAAAAAACGTTTTTTTTTTTTTGCAGGTAGATCTAATAAAAACATTATTTATTGAACTTGCTTTAATAATGTATCACATAATGCCAAAACGAGGGTACTTTCTCACAGAAACATTATCAAGACACTTGTCAAAGTTGTACAGTTTATTTATAAGACGTTTAAGTGATTTCGAGTGAGGTGTTTCAAAGTACGATATCAAAGTGTAGTTACACTTGATATCAAATTTGGATTATGGATTCTGTACACCAAGGTATTGTCTTGTAAAAATGTTTTATCTTATTAAAATATCACTAAAATTTAATACCTTACGGAATATTTAAATGCACAGCTTAAATGGAGGTGGATTTTTTTCTTCTATTGACTTTTAAGTATAACATGCCATTTCGTGCCGCGATAAAATATTAATGAAAGTGAAGTATTGACCTTCTATTACTGGAATATAAAACCCAAAGTTGCTACTTTTTGCTAATTCTAATTGTAATAATAATTGTTTACTGCAGGGCACTTTGTGGAATTAAGCCGTGTTGAGCTTGTAGCGGCTATATTTCGAGATCTATCGAAAAGTTTGGATAGAAAATATACAAATTTATTGGAATTTGTGAAGCAGAAGCTAAATTACCCGCCAGAATACCAAGATGAAGTAAGAGGAAAGGTTTCAACTTTTTTTAGTAAATTAAAAAAAAAATACTTTGCTGTTCGTCGAAGAAAAGATTTATTTTATAAAAATCATGTAGATTGGCTTCGAGGACAAGAGACATTCCCATCTAATATGCCTGTTGCAGGGCCAGGTCGCCCATCTTCGTCTTTCGACGTAGTGGGTCCAAGGTCGAAACGCCGAAAAGTGGAACATTTGGTACAAAATGCCACTGGAAATGAACTATCATATGCAGCTTCCATGAGTTATCGCAAAGAGGGACAGAATGATAAAGCAAAGGTTATTAGCAAAGTATCAGCTGCTTCATCTGTTGAACTAAAATCATGTTTATCATCATTTGATTCTGTTAATGATATCTTAACGGCTGATCAAGCTTTGTGTGTTTTATTAGATGCACAATTATCGGTACACCAATATAATGTCATCAGAGAGGCAGCTAAAAGTAGATTCCCTTCGTATAAGAAGGTTTTAGCGGCCAAAAAGCTTTGTTATCCTAATGAAAATGCCATTTCTGCTTCGGAGAAGCATGTCTGCATCGCTTTACAGGATATTCTTGATCACACTTGCATAAGACTTGCCCAATCGATTTCTGAAGTGTTGATGTCTATTGATAATGTAACTAATTTAAAGTTACATATTAAATGGGGTATAGATGGTACATCTGGTTTTGCAGAGTACAAACAAAAATTTCAGGAAACTTTATCTAAAGACGGAAGCATGATTGTTACTTGTATGGTTCCTTTAAGATTGGTTGGCGATACAGAAAAAGAAAAAGATGTAGTGCTGTGGCAAAATAGTCGGCCTTCTTCACCGCGATTTTGTCGACCGCTACATCTTCAATATGAGCATGAAACAGCAGATTTAACAAGACAAGAGATGTCGCGAGTAGAACTGGAAATAAGTAACTTAAGGCCTACTATTATTGAATGTGGAAATATAAATTATCCTGTTTCTCATGCCTTGTATTTCACCATGACAGATGGCAAAGTATGTAATGCCGTAACTAGTACCTCCTCCGCTCAAAGATGCTATATTTGCAAACTTACATCAGCGAAGTTCAATTCCATTGCAGCTGCTCGTCAGGCTCCAGTTGATGTTGAAAACCTTCGTTTTGGCATATCTATTCTTCATGCTTGGTTAAGGATGTTCGAATGTTTAGTTCATATTGGCTACAAATTAAAGATCGCTAAGTGGCGTGTCACAAAAGCCAATGATAAAGCAAAGATTGAAGAAACAAAGAAAAATATTCAACAAGGATTCAAAGAGTAGTTGGGTTTAATTGTAGATCGTCCAAAACCCGGCTACGGAAGTTCCAACGATGGAAATACAGCTAGGCGGTTTTTCGAAAATACCGAAATATCAGCTACTATTACGGGGGTTCATAAATCTTTAATTTACCGCTTTCACATAATTTTGATAACACTTTCAAGCGGTCTTGACATTGACACTATAAAATTTAATATATACTGTTTGAAAACTGCTGCATTGTTTATAAAATTATACCCTTGGTACTACATGCCTACAACCGTACACAAAATATTAATGCATTCTGCAATTGTGATTTCTCATACTTTGTTACCAATTGGCCTCCTGTCAGAAGAAGCACAAGAAGCTCGAAACAAGGATGTTAAAAGTTATCGTGAGTTTCATTCCAGAAAATGTTCCCGAGAGTCAACGATAAGAGATGTCTTTAATAGACTACTTGTGACTTCAGATCCGTATATTTCGAGCTGCCGAAAAGTTCCTGTTAAACAAACTAAACCTTTACCCATTGAAGTTACTAGAATGCTTAAACCTTATGATTATCAAAAAGCGACTTCTACCGCTATCGATTCAGACAGCAATGCAAGTGATCTGACTGATTAATATTTCACAACATTCTTCGTTTTTTTTTCTGGCAATACTTAAAAGAAACTTGTAACTATTCTATAAAGATTAATAATATCTATGGTCATGTAATATTTGTGTAATATTTGTAAAAGTGGGTAGGTGCATATTTCTATTGTAGGTACTAATGCTTCTGTCTGTATTCCGATAATTTGTTATTGTTCGTTCGTCGAAATAAAATTTATTTTATCATGGCTAGCCAAGAAGATAATTCAAGACCTTCGTCGCCTAGTATACTGAGTTGTTTACCTCCTCGTGCAAAAAAAAATAAGCCTTCAAAAGAAGAAGATGAATTTCCTATAAAAACATATGCAGACAAGGGAACTCAGGTAACCTCTGATCAAATTGTTGATGCTATGGTCTATACCCGAAGTAAATTGGATAAAAATTTAGTGATAATGAACACGTCTGGAATACCTGAAGTAACTTTTGACCAAGTGGAACCCACAGATCCCCGAATCAAAGAATTTGCAAGACTTATTTCATTCGAAATGGAACGTGTTGCACCAGAGAAGCGATCGAGGACTTTTGCAAATATAATTAATCTCATCAGAAGAGTACGTAAGCAAGAGGATTTGGATGATGTGAGCCTACCCAGCTGCGAAGAGTCTGAATAATATATTCTTTCTATCAGTATGTTAATTTTCCTTAAATTTCCCAGAATATAGTGCCTAATATATATTAATTTAGTTTTTTTATCTATAATACTTCATTCTGTACTATAAAAAGATAAGAGGTTAACAAAAAACCTTAGAAATAATTTAGTCCGCTACCTACTATGGAGCGGCAACACTGTGGCACATAATCCAGTATTTATCTTCTTAACAAAGTATAACATGATGTCGCCACCGCCGTCTGTACGCTTATATCTTTAAAACTACTCATCGGATTTTAATGCAGTTTTCGGCAAAAGATAGAGTGATTCAAGAGGAAAGTTCTTATGTATGAAATACATTCAGATTTATGTACGGATGTCACAGAATACTCACAGACCGAAGCGAAGCGAGGGCGGTTCGCTATTTATACACAAAACCTTCCTCTTTAAGGACTACCTATTAATAAAAACTGTATTAAAATCAGTTGCGTAGTTTCAAAGATCTAAGCGTACGCAGAGGGACAGACAGCGGGAAGCGACTTAGCTTTAGGCACAGAATAGATAATAGTACAAGTACAGAAGGCGCACTGCTTTGATCTTTACAACAGCCGCTTTTTTCTTAGCTAAAACATTATTATTTATGGCCCTCTGTCTTCGTTGACTCCAGCGCAAGCCAAACGGAACGTTAAGGCTGTGTATGAACGTTGAAAATGAATTGACTCACTCGCCGCGTCGCCGATAGTGAGGGCTGTCAACGAATAAAATAATTTTAATATGCTCATACTAAACGCGTTCAAAGTTTGTCACCAATTACTGACAGTTGCTACTTTACCATATTTCTGCAGATAAAGACGGCAATCCGTAGCGAACGCTATTGTTAGACAGGGATAAATAGTTGTTTCAAATTACGGACCCTAATGACGCGGCGTGCCTATATGGTGCCTATCTGTCATGTCATGGCATGTCATGCGTATCTATCATGGTGGCCAATTAGCTACCCATCTTTATCGCACTCATGCGAAATCTTATTATGTATTAAATTGGTGGCAGCCCCTGAATAGTACCCATCAGATGGGTAACCGGCATGTACTTGTAGCGATGAATGAAAATCGCGGAGTGCTATCGCGCTATTTAAAGGTGTATAGCTTAGATAACGCATCTAACCTTTGAGCCTTATGTAGTAAATATAAGGTTCACAAGTGGTCGGCAGTGTCTGACTGGTATGTAATTTGTTACAGGCGAGTAATTAAGACGCCCGAAGAGATCGCAGTTATGCGTTATGTAGTCAAACTGTCTTCCGATGCTCACAAACAGGTAATTCTTATATTGCTGATTCTACATGGCGACACGTTAGTTTAGTTGGTAGTGACCCTGCCTACGAAGCTAGCGGGCCCTGGCTCAAATCCAGGTAGGGGCAGATATCTGTGTTATGAGCGCGAGTATTTGCTCCTGAGCCTTGGATGTTTTCTATGTATTTAAATATGCATTTCTCTATAATTCAGTTTGTTTTTGTCTGGTACCCATAGCGTAGAGCTTAGTTTGGAAATAAGGTCAATTTGTGTGATATTTTGTTGCCATAATGATTGTTTGCCCTAATTTATTATTTGGTAGAAAATCGTTTGATCGATAACGGTTTTGTTCTAATTAAGTTGGTATTATAATATATTTTTTATTCTAATCTTACTAATCTACACAGTAGATATTTATTCAATTCCGTAATTTCAGCCTAAAAGACAGCTAAGCAAAGATTTTGTCAAAACAATACATTAGAACCTAACACTTTTTTTATGCGTTTCCAAGGGATACCACTGCTGGTTTGTGGTCACTTTGATTTAATACCATACCATAACACGTGCTCTACATGGCCACACGCTACAGATGTAGTGCATAACTGTTTTCCATCGTATTTTCACGGAAACGTACGAACGTGTCTTGATGTTTCAGTCGGTCACAGTACAAAAAGTACTGAGGTTGACAGAAGCAGCATGACAAATATGAACGTTTTCGAGAAAATACGATGGAAAACAATTATGCACTACATCTGTACAATCGATATAATATAAAAGAAGAAACTGACTGGTTTATCCATCAACGCACAGCCGAAACCGCTGAATAAAGTTTCGGTACGTTCTCCTGCAGAAACCGTGTTCCCTAGATAAGATACAATTAACCTTTTGAACGCCAGAGGGCGTCAACTGAAATTCGTGCCACTCACGCCAAGACGGCTACAGCCGTCATAAGTTCAAGATTAAACGAGACTTTATTTCATTTTATTAAAGTTGTAATTTGCATAACATAGCAAACATGTTTAACGTGTGAGTAACACATTTTGTATTCGACGCAAGACATTCAAAAGGTAAGTCATCATCATCATGTCAGCCGAAAGACGTCCACTGCTGGACATAGGCATCGTTTCTGGTAGCCGAGTCTCTGCCGGAGATTACCTGAAGCGCCCCCTAAAAGGTAAGTAGGTACATGTTTTTATGACTATATCTTTATAATCCAGGTGATGTTGTTCGCCAAGCCAGGCCTGATGGAGTACCAGTGCGAGTCCGTGTTCCTGGACCACTGCTACCGCGTGGGGGGTTGCCGGCACGTGTCGTATACGTGCATCTGTGGCTCGGGGCACAATGCAGCGACGCTTCACTACGGGCACGCGGGTGCGCCCAATTCGAAAGTCATTCACGACGGGGATATGTGGTAAATAAACAAGATAATCTATGTTTTGTAAGCTGGCTGAAATTTGCATAACATGTCTAAATGTATTAGCGCTTGCAGAAAAGATATCAAAATCGCAGTATTAATTAAATATTGAAAAATCTCTTGGTACCGCTGCCATTCTAGAACTATCTTTAGGTCACAGAATAAAAAGGTTTCCTTAATTTTATGTTTCCAGTGTAAACCTTCGATATTTTAGTCAGTTATACTAGATTTTGTCCGCGAAAATAGCTATCCCATCGAAAACTGTTAGATTTTCTGGAATAGAAAGTATCCTTGCCTAGTAGATTGGCGAACCTAATAAATAAATAAATAAATAAATAATAGATACATCTGAATCAAACACATCTATCGGTTATGTTCCACCGAGAAGAAGAAACAAACGTACCAAAATAACACTCATTATAATATAAGATGCCGTATGTCCT
The DNA here is from genome assembly GCA_927399475.2 of Acleris emargana. Classification (NCBI taxonomy): domain Eukaryota; kingdom Metazoa; phylum Arthropoda; class Insecta; order Lepidoptera; family Tortricidae; genus Acleris; species Acleris emargana. The sequence goes on from OV656849.1 coordinate 10,069,689, forward strand.
CAGTTTGTTCGACATGGGCGGCAACTATGCGGGCTACGCAGCGGACATCACGTGTACGTTCCCGGCCAACGGCAAGTTTACCGCCGACCAGCGGTTAATCTACGAGGCTGTGCTACTCGCCAGGGACGCCGTCATGGAGTGAGTTTCTGAAAATCAGGCCATTTTTACAAGAAGAAACATTTAATTACTTATTTATTTGGAAGATTAAACTAAACATACAAACAAACGTTAAAGTAAATGAAAACTGGTACCAAAAAAATAGAACATTTTAATAATCATTCCAGAGCGGCAAAACCTGGTGTGATGTGGGAAGATATGCACCTGGTGGCGAACAGGGCGATGCTTGCGCATCTGAAGAAAGGCAATCTATTGAGGGGTGATGTGGACGATATGATCAAGGTAGCTGTTCAGTTTTTTATTTATTTATGTCCTTCCGGATATATTTATTTTCTTAATTACTTTTGCGCGTATCACTTTGCGTAGGATTATAAAAAAACAACGTTCATTGGTGTACTGCTCGGACTAGTGCGAAGTATCTCTTCTTAAACTTATGGATTACGTTTTAGTTTTCATAAAAGGCAAGTATTTTTAATTTGATTGTGGTGTTTTCATCGCACATAATCAACTATTTACAGCGAATTTTAGAACTTGGTTCCCAAAAACGGAGTGAATTTTTAACGCAGCAAAAAAGGGCAATTACAGTCATATCATATGACTCGACAAGAAAGTGATAGTGTTAGAGGCTACATAATTTTTTTAAGTATGCATGTGCGTTTGGTAGCCGTTCGTACTGTTTTGTTTACATAGACTATTGAAGAGATCGTCACATGACATACATAACTCGTCCAGTTTACCAAATGTTTATGCCCCTACAAAAGTTTTATGCACGAACATGTGTGTAACAAAATGAAACATCGTTGTCACGCGGCGAAAGAAGGTTACACCTCACTCAACTTGTCCCGATGGTGCGACCGACCTACTGATCAGGGCTGTAAGCCGTTATCCACACCTAGTAGGTACGCGCTTGATTAAAATAGCGGTAACTCCAAGCGACCCCTAATAAGTCATCTTTATAGAAATGAAGTAAAGGCAAATAGTAATTTAATGTATCACTTCATAAATAGTGTAACTGGTAAGTATTCATATTACGGCGACTCATTATAACGTAGTAAGTCACTGTCATCTGAATATATTTTACAAAAAACGTAGTAAGAGTAGTTCCACATTTTTTCCCAATAAGCGTAAACGCTGTAAACGACGGTAGAAATAGTTTTATGCACGCTGTAACCTACCGGACTTCAAACTTTTGTAAAACCTTAATTGGTGTAAGTGCAAATGGAAAATAATGACCTATGTATTGGCTATTTACTGCAATTAGTTTTGCTATGTGTTAAAAAAGTACATACAATTCCAACGCTGACAGGTAGCGTTACGCATAAAAAAGAAAGTCGATAAAGTAATGAAACAAAGAATATAAATTACGTGGTGTTTTATATAACAGTATTGTATAGTTACTATCGAAATATAAATAGGTATATTGAACTATTGACATTAAGTATTACATACAATAAAATAATAAGGAGGTATAACAAAATAAATAACTAAACAAGGAAAATACTAGTACTATATGTTTACCCTTTTAAGTTATAGAATATTTTGTTACCAATTATTCCTAATGACTTAAATAGAACTATCAATCATACGTACTATAATTACTAATGCATTTCTCATTATCTACTTACCTAATCACGTATTTAGCTAATTTATTTAAGAAATATCTTAAACAATTGCTGCTCGGCCCGCTCCATAAGCCGTGCAGATGTGAAAGAGATAGCATAATTCCGATGATTTATGACCTGACCGGCCAGATAGTTTTGCGGATAGTATAGTATGAAAGTCTTCATGTTGTTTGCATCCCTCTCACACGCGGGTTATTTACTTAGGTGCGAGAGTGACGCCAATGACATTTTTTTTTCTTCATACTAGCCCGTTAGTAGATGCTGTTTTTAAGTAGTTAGGTATTGAGTTTTATTCTTGTAAATATTTCCCAATAAGCTTTATTTTGGTGTACTTTATGTTTTAAAGTGAAGATAATGTTTTGTTTACTAATGACAATAAAACTGAGTATTTTCAAAGTTATTGAAGGTGGTTGTAACATCTCTATATTATACAGTGCCATATGCTGTCTTCTTCTTCTTCTTTCTTTGCCCCCGCGGCGACTTGAACAGCTACTACCGCGGGGATATGGCGTTTCCACGTTAAGTGATTTCGCCAGTGTCAAGTATATATAAGTATAAATCAATATAGCAATAAAACACAATCCAATCTTCTCTAGGAAGATTGGGGGCAACGTTGTGCGGTGATTTGTAGGTCAGAGGTCAAGATAGTTTTAACCTCTGCACCACTGCGAGTCCACTTGAAACGAGAAGAAAGATGCCAGATACACGAAATAAGTCCAAGTCTTCAATCACTGTGCGACACAGAGGCATAAAAAGTACAAATCACTATCAGAAAAGAACTTTGAACACCTAATTACCCAAAAATTAAAGTCTAAAACAAATTACACGTCCGCCATCTTTTAACGTTGCAAATTGTAACGTTGCGTTTTTATCATGACTTGAACAAACCCAAACACAGAACTAGCAACATTCTCGAGTAATTTTAGAGGCTGGTAACTGCATTGACGTTTGGTGTCTAATTTTGAATTAGGGTTGTCAGCCTTAGATTTTCTACTCGATTGTTGGGAAATAAAGTAAACATCAAAGTTTATTACTTTATTTCAATTTAGATAAATGTATGAAAGTATTTACTGAACCAAAGTTTTGTAAGAATTTAGGATTCAGGAAGAATAGTAAATGGTTGCTTTCTCAATCAACGGTTTTTATTGTTTTACAAATCAGTAATACCAAAGTTAGAAAGTTAGTGCAGTGTTCACCAACAATTAAACGGACGGTTAGAGGTTTAACGGTTGTCAAATGTATTAACTAACAGCTGATTAAGACTAAATAGTCTGTTAAATTGGTTGGTGAACTCGACCCTAAGTCGTTTCAGGGTAAATTCTGGGGTAAATATTAAGGGAGAATTTCTTCATTTGAGGGTGCTCCAGGGTGCTCCCGTGGTTGTGTCCTTGAGCCATCTTGGCTAAATCGTGCATATAACAGGCATCCCAAGATGTATGGACAGAAGAAGCTTGATTCATCTTGTGCAGGACGGAGGTCCTTATTTTGATAGAAGTCTCCTGTGGCTTATGAGGCAAAGGAGCAGCAGATTCAAGAGTTATTTTGTGGCAGTAACAAAATCGTGAGTATTTATTTTGTTGGAATAATACATGTGCACCATGTAACCAAGTTTCTTAACCTCGTGGTTAACTTTCAGTTGTTCAAACCCTATGAGAGGGTTATTTATGCCGGGACGGAAGGAAAGTCAGCGTTTGAGATAATCTCTATTGGATGGTCTCCGGTAAGCATCTTTTGATCTGCTTTACTCTGCTCTCCGCTTATTTTCTGCCATGTGCATAACCTAATCGAAGCAATTTGGTTCTTTCCAGCTGGATGGGAAATTATGAAATTTAGGAACAAATTATGAAATTTAGGAACAAATTATGAAATTTAGGAACAAATTATAAAACTTAGGAACAAATTAAGAAATTTAGACAATTGAAATTTAGAACAGTCCATTTAGATAATTCAGATTTAGGTTTCATACAGTTGTGTGCTGATAGTAATTTGGATATCATCACATCTGTTAAGTTTGTGTTTGCTTTCCTTTTCTTCAGAACTTTGAAAGCACATGTTTAGTAAATTTCACTTTGCACAAGAGATTTAGTCTGTGAATGAAGAAGCTAAGGCTTGCTAATTTTGTGTAATTTAGTAGTGCGGGCTAGGACCTTTTACCAGCCGCCTTTTGTTTGTGTAGCAAGACCTTGACTATTTTTCTTCCTGATCCTTCTGCAACAAACTGCTTAGAGCTCTTCAATGTTAGGGGATCTTACTGCTTGCGCCGCCTGAACCTTATATCTTTGCGCGCTTACTGTGCGGCTTGCACTAAGGAGTCTGCATAGAGTCAACGCCCAGAGCATCGCGTTGCAACTCACACTGCCCTGATCCTGTCTGCAGCCAGACAGCCCTTTGCAGTAAGTTTACTTCAGATTGAGGTCTGTGAATTAATTATTTAATTAAACTTTAGGGAATTAGGATATAAAAGTAAAATTGGATATTGGAATTGATGGCATTAGGTTCCTTAGGGACTAACCAACTTTAGCATAGATAATTGTGAACCTATCATAAGAACCATAATTAATTAAGCACGACCCATGCTTTTGCTGAGCTTTTAATGTTTAAAATGTCTGGTCGCTTCAAACAGTTCAAACCCAAAGGTTTACAACAAAATTCAGTATAATCTATAATGTTACAGAAAGAGTAGTAATAAAGATTGTATTCAACTTACTAATTCGTTTCCTTTAGCTCCATGATATAAACCCACTCTTTGTCCAAAGGTCACGCCGGACATTATTATTTTAAGTTTGGTTTAAGATTTAGTACATTTCGTTTACGACGACGTGTTCCTTCTATTGGCCGGGCCAGGAAGGCATGTCGCAAAATGGCCCCCCCATATGCTGTCATTTGTCACTTTGTCATTTGACACTAAACAATAAAGTTCAATTTTAATGGATACGAAAACGTCACTCATTTAATACAATCATTGATTGACAGTTCGGGTGCCATCGTATTCCGATTGAGATCCGAGTTATCCCGAAGGAAATCATTTTGTGGGTATGGCCGAGAAAAATTGTACATTTGAAAAAAAGTCAATGTCCCTCTCACTTAAATAATCATAACCTTCTTGTATTTTTATTTTTTAGTACCATGGAAGGGTACATCTGATCCGGAGAATGTTTGATGCATATATATATTTTTATTTAAGTCAATTATCATTGCCTGCTAATAAAAAGTATTTTTTTTGGAAACGGTTAATTTCAAAATTCGGTGTCCCACTACGACATCTCGCAGATCAAAGCCAGAAAAATATACCATTTGATTCGTACCCATTATAGTTTTGGAATGTCTAACGTTGTTAACTAAATTTGCTATGTTTTTATTGAATTATTTTAATAAAATAACTCAATAAAGTGTGTCAAAAGTAATTTCAAACATGTGTCTCACTTTTTGTTCACGAATGATACTTCACGTATGTTACCACATTACGGCTAAGCTAACAAGAATCCAGGGCCGCATAAACCTTTATTGAGTCATGGCAATACCACACTACAGGTTAGCCCACCTGTGGATAAACATCCGCCACTTTGTTTACGACAGTTGACAAAAACAAGTGGCCGGCGTTTTTGTCTCGGTGATATTTTGCTTTTTCAACAGTGAATATCTAAAGTAAGAACACAAGTTTATACATAATTATAAATTGCACATGTAGATAGACTATTCGTTTAACAAATAAAGTTATACGGTGCTTGCTAACTTCAAAACTCACCGAATGTATAATTTTTAAAGTTATGTCCACACCATTTTTGATTCACGAATGATACCATGTGTTACTATATGTGTTACGTAACATTCGTGATATATTGTTAAGCTGAGTGTTCAATGTAGGGATTTGATACTAATTGGTATTATTTATTATTTTCTTAAATAATTTAGTTACTTTTAAATTAAAACAAAGTTTTTCTTAATAATGTAGAAGTTTTGTATTTTGTTTTTATTTTAAAGAATATAGTTTTTGTTCAAACTTGTTTTGTTTGATTTTATGTGAAATAGATTATTATTTTCCTCCATTTGACCCAACGGGTCTCCAACCCGCACGACCCTGTTATGACAATTCGATGCAACCTCGGGTTCTTCTCCGGGGCTGCAAAACAGCCAGCGTTTCGTGATAACGCCGTCTAAAATATTCTGCTTGATGCAAGCTTGGTGCTAGTTTGATCCACAGCTCAGTACATAGTTCCATTGATAACATATTTGGTATGACATTATACTGTAACCTCAAGTTTTGAATGAATGTTATGGTTATGGTGATAGACTGCTACTGTATTATGGCATAATCATCAGCAATTTTTTATTTGTAAACCTGAAAAAAACTTACAAAATAAGGTGTATATATCAATTTTAATGTGTATAAACCTGAAAAAAAGCTTACATACTAAGGTGTATATATATATATTAATTTCTAATGTGTATAAACCTGAAAAAAAAACGTACAAACTAAGGTGTATATTATATATTAATTTCTAATGTGTATAAACCCGAAAAAAAGCTTACAAACTAAGGTGTATATATATATATCAATTTTTTATTTTCCGGTTAATTTAAAAACAGGTTAATTTTCCGTACCGGTTAGAGCCACGCTTTGATAGCCTAACCCATAATAAAATTAACGCTAACAAGGAACTCTATTTACCGGTTAGAGATTACTTCCTGCATGTGATCGGAGACTAGGATATATGGCGAAAGCGTTCTCTAGCCGGTTAATGCATTTCATTCCCTGTGAGCGTAACCTATGCAACCAATTCGTTCGAAATTAACCTAAATAATTAACCGGTTTATTTTTAACCAGTTACAAATCCTGCGGGAACGAAATGCATTTACTGGTTAGAGAGCGCTCCCGCCAGCACTCTCAAACCGGTAAATGGAGTTTGTTCCCTGTCAGCGTAACCATTATTATGGGTCTCAATGTGGCTGTAACTTCTACGGAAAATAAAACGGTTGTTAAGCCCTAATTTTGACTATCCCAAATAATACAAATAAAAATTATAGAAAAATCTCTATCGTGTACTCTAAGCTTTACAAATTTCACGTGTGTTACCTTAATTCACGTATGTTACCGTGTGTTACCAGTTCACGATCGTTATGTACAATTTTTCTCGGCCATACCCTTGTACTACATCTGTACGGCCTTTGTTTTCTTTGCAAGGTGTATATTTCGGTTTTTCATGTATCACTTTTGCCCAGTATTAATCAAATGATTAATGCATGATTAATTATAATAAATGCAAGAGCATCACGTTCAGCGTTGGACGTATGGCTTTGGTTCGGATGTCAAAATGGCGGAGTGACATCAATCAGCTTTTTAAAACAATCAGCGTCATTTTGTTGCCCAAGGCTTGTGCCTCAGCGCCTACACCCGTGGCGTGATTTCATAGTACATAGTGTATTAAGGTCGGTAAGTAAGGAATTACGATCGAGGCTCTAGGAGAAGCCCGAAGTCGAAGACTGAGGGCTTTCTGAGTCGAGGTTAATTCCCGTACCGCCCGTGAAACATACAATGTTTTTCATCACATTTGCGAGTAAATAAATAAAGATTTTCAATAATTGTTTTTGCTGCATGGATCTGGTGGTGTTGCATTTAAATTACACTCATCGGACGATGACGACGACATTTTTTATAACTTTTTTACTTGTCTTCAAATATAAAATGTAAATAACTATGAATTAAATAGCTTTAATACACAAGTCAGCACAACTATTATTACGAAATACTTGATTTTTTTTAAGCGGATGGCGGGCGGACTCCACAGATTATACAAATGTTTCGTTCAGAAACGTTAAGGGCAAATACTTACGTAGGTATACAGACAGCCCTGAAGGACTGTAAAAAAAACGACGTTTTGATACAGAAAACTATTAAAATCGATTATTGAGAACATTACTTGAGTATTTAAGTAACATGTAGCGAGATTGCAATGAAATCCCTGTTTAAATAACATTTTAAGACAATTTTTCAATTGCGTGTTAACTCTTTGCTTGAACTTGCATGACCTGTGTGCTGTGCTATAAATTAAAAAAAAATTACTTACCGACCTTGGGCTTCATGGTAAAAAGAAAGGTCGAGGGTTTTATATGGGGCTTTGCGGCCAAGTTAACCTGTATGTTTAGATACTGTTTACGTGCAAGTGTGATGAAAAATGAATACTAATATATAAATTAAGTGCCTTTGGTGTTCATGGCAAACTCCTTGATTGGTTCTTAAGCTACCTTTCTGCCAGGTCTCAAAAGGTACTCGTTTGCGGCAATAAGTCACGAAGTTTTGAGGTTCCTTCAGGGGTACCCCAAGGATCCCACTTGGGCCCCACATTATTTTTAGTGTTTATTAATGATATGGCAGAAATGATTCGCCACTCGTGTTTCTCGTTTTTTGCTGATGACTTGAAAATATCTAAAATGTTCAACTCTCCAGCAGACTCCCATCAACTTCAGGAAGATTTGGACAGGATATCTGGATGGTCTGAGCGTAATAGGCTGCCATTAAATACAAGCAAATGCAAACATATTACTTTTACTAGGAAACGGCAACCTATAATTACCTCGTACAACATTAATAACTTGGTGCTTGAAGAAGTTTCTAGTATCCGGGATCTTGGTGTTGTCTTGGACAGTCAGCTTACTTTCACAGACCATATTGACAACGTTATTAAAAAAACATATAGGCTTTTGGGCTTTATTTGGCGTAATTGTAAACACTTTAAAAATGTTGCTGCTTTGAAAACTTCATATTTTGCCCTAGTCCGCAGCCAGCTTGAATATTGCGCTAATATCTGGAGTCCGCAATATAAGTGCCACGTGGACCGCATTGAGAGGATTCAGAGGCGCTTCTTGCATCTACTTTCGGTACACCAACGTAATTTTTTTTCGTTACCCTCATATAAAAGTAGACTTCATTATTTTAATATCACTCCTCTAGAAAACCGTCGATGGATCTCTGACCAGATATTGCTTCACAAAATTTGTAATGGCACTATAGATTGCCCTCAGCTTCTTGAAAAAATTGGATTCAATGTACCAAGGCTTAACTCCCGCTTCTCAAACTACAGACCTTTTTCTTTGAAACCATCCAGAACAAATCTTGGATCTCAGTGTTCTGAATAGAATATGCAGCGAGCACAATAAACTTTTCAAACAAACGAATATTGATTTAATGTCTATCTCTCAAATTAAGTTTAAAAGATTATTAAGTATTTATAAGAAGTAGTTGCCTGTAAGTTTTAACGTAAACCCTTCATAGTGCCATGTTAATTTTATATAATTTTATTTAGTGTTATATTTCGTTAATTGTATCGTGTTATGCATGGTCACTTTTTTGTGATTTTAGTTTCATATTGTTGTTTGCCTTCTCAGTAGACGGATTAATCCATATTATTAAGAGGTACCTAGTTTAATATCCAAGCGGGTCGAATTTAATCCCATTTTTTTATTTTTTTTTGTTTTTGAAATGTTTTTATCGTTGTCATATTTTGTTAATTGTGTTATGTTATGCATGGTTACTTACGACTTTATAGTTCCGTTTTTAGCCTAGTACTTAGCCTGTTAAATGTGTTAGTGTGTTATTGAGCCGCGTCGGCACAAATGCGATTGTTTTACGCAAGCTGAGTTTGCCTATAATTGGGTAAACACCCTGTCACTCTTCCCTATACATATAATTTTATAATTAAGTTAATGGTGTTATATCTGTTGGCGAACCTAATAAATAAATAAAAAAAAAAAAAAAAAAAAAAATTCTTCAGAGGCAGCGTCGCGTCTAATCCGTGAAGACCTTTTTATGGTCACCCTGATTTTTATTGAATGTTTTCTAGGCTGGCGTAAACGGCGTGCTCCAACCGCACGGGCTTGGCCACTTGCTGGGGTTAGACGTGCACGACGTGGGCGGGTACCTGCCGCACTGCCCGCCGCGCCCCGCCGGCCCGCTGGCGCGCCTGCGCACCGCGCGCTGCCTGCAGCCCGGCATGCTGCTCACTGTCGAGCCCGGCTGCTACTTCATACCGCGGGTCAGTATACTTGCCGCACTGCCCGCCGCGCCCCGCCGGCCCGCTGGCGCGCCTGCGCACCGCGCGCTGCCTGCAGCCCGGCATGCTGCTCACTGTCGAGCCCGGCTGCTACTTCATACCGCGGGTCAGTATACTTGCCGCACTGCCCGCCGCGCCCCGCCGGCCCGCTGGCGCGCCTGCGCACCGCGCGCTGCCTGCAGCCCGGCATGCTGCTCACTGTCGAGCCCGTCTGCTACTTCATACCGCGGGTCAGTATACTTGCCGCACTGCCCGCCGCGCCCCGCCGGCCCGCTGGCGCGCCTGCGCACCGCGCGCTGCCTGCAGCCCGGCATGCTGCTCACTGTCGAGCCCGGCTGCTACTTCATACCGCGGGTCAGTATACTTGCCGCACTGCCCGCCGCGCCCCGCCGGCCCGCTGGCGCGCCTGCGCACCGCGCGCTGCCTGCAGCCCGGCATGCTGCTCACTGTCGAGCCCGGCTGCTACTTCATACCGCGGGTCAGTATACTTGCCGCACTGCCCGCCGCGCCCCGCCGGCCCGCTGGCGCGCCTGCGCACCGCGCGCTGCCTGCAGCCCGGCATGCTGCTCACTGTCGAGCCCGGCTGCTACTTCATACCGCGGGTCAGTATACTTGCCGCACTGCCCGCCGCGCCCCGCCGGCCCGCTGGCGCGCCTGCGCACCGCGCGCTGCCTGCAGCCCGGCATGCTGCTCACTGTCGAGCCCGGCTGCTACTTCATACCGCGGGTCAGTATACTTGCCGCACTGCCCGCCGCGCCCCGCCGGCCCGCTGGCGCGCCTGCGCACCGCGCGCTGCCTGCAGCCCGGCATGCTGCTCACTGTCGAGCCCGGCTGCTACTTCATACCGCGGGTCAGTATACTTGCCGCACTGCCCGCCGCGCCCCGCCGGCCCGCTGGCGCGCCTGCGCACCGCGCGCTGCCTGCAGCCCGGCATGCTGCTCACTGTCGAGCCCGGCTGCTACTTCATACCGCGGGTCAGTATACTTGCCGCACTGCCCGCCGCGCCCCGCCGGCCCGCTGGCGCGCCTGCGCACCGCGCGCTGCCTGCAGCCCGGCATGCTGCTCACTGTCGAGCCCGGCTGCTACTTCATACCGCGGGTCAGTATACTTGCCGCACTGCCCGCCGCGCCCCGCCGGCCCGCTGGCGCGCCTGCGCACCGCGCGCTGCCTGCAGCCCGGCATGCTGCTCACTGTCGAGCCCGGCTGCTACTTCATACCGCGGGTCAGTATACTTGCCGCACTGCCCCATAAAGCCGACTGCTACATACCGCGGGTCGGTATACTTGCCGCACTGCCCCATACAGCCGGCTGCTACATACCGCGGGTCGGTATACTTGCCGCACTGCCCCATACAGCCGGCTGCTACATACCGCGGGTCGGTATACTTGCCGCACTGCCCCATACAGCCGGCTGCTACATACCGCGGGTCGGTATACTTGCCGCACTGCCCCATACAGCCGGCTGCTACATACCGCGGGTCGGTATACTTGCCGCACTGCCCCATACAGCCGGCTGCTACATACCGCGGGTCAATATACTTGCCGCACTACCCCATACAGCCGGCTGTCGGGTTTATTTTGGTGGAATTCACTTTGTCCACATTGTGCTTCGGGAAGAGGTATTGATGATAACGCATCAAGAAGACCAAAGCAGCTGTTCGGATAGCCCGGTTGCGTCCAGGCGGTGTATCATACACACACACACCTAAACACACCTCAGTTATACGTAATTTACTGCCTTGCGCCGCTATCACAGGACCCTCCAAGGATTAACCGTAAGTGATCTTGTATAATTATATTTTTAGTAACTGATATTACTACTTGCCTTGACTTAGACCTCCAGCTCAGTCAAGCAGCAGCTCCTTAGTCATCCGTAGATACATCATCATGTCATATCATATAGATTACCTATACATATAATAATAACCCTGACTAACTATTTAGTTTAAAAAGATAATTATATTCATTTATGTTTGGAATATTGTATATTAAAACCACCAAACAATTAAACCGTTTCTTAATCATTCATTCATTCACTTCTTCCCATCCCTACAAATGAAATGCTAAACTGACATTCAGTTTTGATAATCTGTGACAGGGAGTTTTGTGGAAAATAATTATTTTATTAAAATATGTTACTTGTAAGGATAGTTAAAACCAATATTTAGTGGAAATGAATTCGTTTGTGTTTAAAGTAATGTGATAATGTCTATTAGTTATTGTGGTACCATATATTGAGTGATGTTTGTTTACGTCTTAGCTTAAGTAAGAAAAAATAGTCTGTACATTCGATTCTGACATTATACTTGTCACTCGTGTTTTATTGGAATACGAAGAATGCTGATATTGCCGATGTACATAATAAAACAAAAATCTATCTATCTATCTACGTATTAAAGTATATTTAATAATTAATTAATTATTATTCAAGTATAAATTATCATGCAAAACAAAATCATTGTTGCAGCTGCTAAACTCCGCCAAGAACGACCCTGAACAGACGAAGTTCTTCAACTGGGCCGAAGTGGAGCGCTTCCAAGGGTTCGGTGGAGTCCGAATCGAGGACGATGTGCTCATCACTGAGACCGGCGTGGAGAACCTCACCGTCGTGCCTCGAACGTAAGCTCCAACAACAGTATAAATAGAAAAGTAGTTTGTGTCCGGCCTTTTAGGATATTCTGATACCTATTGCCGCTCGGGCGCCTAACATTGTCCAACTAAACTTATTTTAATTACCTTGTGTCGGGGTTTAAATAGAGTACCTATTTACAAGCACATTATTTAAATAAATAAATAACGAAAACATAAGAGTAGCGCCCAACCTATAGCTACATACCTACATGGATTAAGAAGAGAATTTCATACAATGTGATCAATGTAACAATGGGTGTCATGTATATTATTTAACAAAAGGTTTAAGTGGACTAAAATATCAAAACGTAAACCGTATACTTACCTCATAAAGTCTAACATATAACTACTCCCCTTTCCGACCTCAAAGGGACCTGGAATAGTACATTGTAGCCCAGGTACAGAAAGTAAGCAATAGATGGACGAGTTAGTTCGCGGGCCGAGCCGCAGGTGAGGACCGCGAAGATACGAGTCCATCTATTGCACTTTCTACCGAGGCAATATTATGTGCTTTTCACGCCTAATGTAAGGAAATAAAACAGGTTAGGACATAATACACAGTTTAATTAAAAGTAATATTGATATTAGCATTAGGACAGTTGCTGAATGACAAGGAAATGTTGAAATATCGAGGGTCCCTAAAGACTACAAATACGGTTTCATAATCAGAATTGTTAAAAGTGGACGCCATTTTGAACTTTTTTGTTACTGATCCGATTGCTCTGAAAATCGATATCTGAGGGTCCCTAAAGACTACAAATACGGTTCCATAATCAGAATGGTTGAAAGTCAACGCCATTTTGAACTTTTTTGTTACTGGTCCGATTGCCCTGAAAATCGATATCTGAGGGTCCCTGGGGACTACAATGGTTCTTATGGTTCCATAATCAGAACCAGACCAGAAACAAAAAAGTTCAAAATGGCATCCACTTTTAACAATTCTGATTATGGAACCGTATTTGTAGTCCCCAAGGACCCTCAGATATCGATTTTCAGGGCAATCGGACCAGTAACAAAAAAGTTCAAAATGGCGTCGACTTTTAACAATTCTGATTATGAAACCGTATTTGTAGTCTTTAGGGACCCTCAGATATCGATTTTCAGAGCAATCGAACCAGTAACAAAAAAGTTCAAAATGGCGTCCACTTTTAACAATTCTAATTTTAGAATTGTATGTTTAGTCCCCAGGGACCCTCAGATATCGATTTTCAGAGCAATCGGACCAGTAACAAAAAAGTTCAAAATGGCGTCCACTTTTAACAATTCTAATTTTGGAATTGTATGTTTAGTCCCCAGGGACCCTCAGATATCGATTTTCAGGGCAATTGGACCAGTAACAAAAAAGTTCAAAATGGCGTCGACTTTTAATAATTCTGATTATAGAACCGTATTTGTAGTCTAGTCATAAATAACCGACCAATAGCAGAGTAGAAAGTAAACTGGTCTAAAAACTCTTTTATCCTCCATTTTACTTTGCAACTCAACATTGTTGGACTGTTTTTGTGTTGTACTACTAAGAGCAACTTTCTATTCTGATTTCGATCCTTCTTTGGCCATATTTCCGAGCAGTGGCGTGAAAAAATTATAGCATAGCTCGATTTTTTGGGTGCACACTCGTGGTCACACCACAGCTATTCGATTTTATTCTATTTCTTTCCATTTTATTCGATTCGATTCTATTTCTGAGCGATATGACTTTGGGGCATCTAAAGATACGTAACGAACCTAACCTGCCTACTTTTGCGTTAAAAATTATTTCAGTCGAATTTCCGACCAAAGCGAATAGCAGTGGAGTGGCAACCTGGTGTGACCACGAGTCAGCCCCTGGTTTTTTAGGCATTCAATTGTAAGGCGTTCATGCATACACGGAACAGCATAAACGACTTTAACGTGTCGACATTTTTGCACCGATGCGCGTCGCTCGATACTTGATACGCACAACCGAAAGCGAAGGCGGCGCCGCGGCCCTCGCTGAACTAATCCTACAGAGACTGAGCGAGATTTAGTTTGCTTGTGGTGGCTCGCGCTGTTCGGTCGCTTACGCACACAGGCGAGCCGCGCGGTCTACTTTTGTTTGAAGATGAACTTCTATTTATGTGTTTAATCTATCTATCTAACTCAACTCCAACGATTTTCATAAAATTTAGTATGCAGGAGGTTTCGGTGGCGATAAATAGATCTAACTTGATCAAGATAGCTTGGCATTTTTAGAAAGTTACTAAAATAAAACAGGTCCTTAAATACACGCCGAGAAACAAACTCTGTGCCTCGCTGATGAGATTTTGAATTGATTACTTGTTATATTATAATTTATAAATTACTAGCGGCCCGCCAGCGGCTTCGCCCCGCTGCAAATTCCTGACTTTCCCGGTGGATTTTTCAATTTTTCTCGCCGTAAAAACCATCCTTGAACTTCAACGAACATTTCAAAAAAATAATTGGCCAAATTGGTCCAGGCGTTCTGGAGTTATAGCGTCAGGAAGGAAAACCCGACTTATTTTTATATAGTAGATTATATGAATATAGGTTTCGAGTTTAATGATTATTTTTTGCAGTGTGGCGGAAATTGAAGACTTCATGGCGCAGGGAGCAAACTCCCAGTAAAGCCAACCAGATAACCATGATAATTACATACCTTGCTAAATAATAGTAGAATAATCATGCATAGAATAATCGTATCATATTGTAATTATGTAGCATATATATAATTAAGCAAAAGATTATTTTCATATTAAAACTCGTCATGTGATTTAAATTTAATCAAATGCATAATGATTTTATACATTTTATATATACATATATATTTTTTTATTAAAAATTGTGCAACTAAAACTGGCTTTTATTAAAAATAATAACGCACTTAAACAATGAGATCGTTTTTGAAACTTAACATTAAAGATATCTTAAAGATATCTTAAATAATGTTTTAATAAAGGCGGCAAAGGTAAATTGTCAATAGAATGGAGGAAATTTGCAGTAGTCTTCACCCCCCTGTGTCTTAAAACGCTTCTTATTTTGAGCCGGGACAGATGCTTGAGGGGTAGCACGCAGTGAGAGAGCGTTTCCGGGGTCATGGAATCTACTGTGCTGTCGATTGCAAAGAGTAGTTGTTTCTGTACCTAAAAAAAAGATATAAAGTTATGACTGCAATTCATTCATTTGTAAAGATAGTAGTGTGTAACACCCTTTTATTAGCACCCAAACCAGACATTGGCACCTATTTTCTAAAGGGTTGACCACTGATACGACATAATTAACGTACCCGTAATTGGGGTGGTGCCGACAATATTACCAATTATTATTAATACATACATACATTAAATCACGCCTGTTTCCCGGAGGGGTAGGCAGAGACTATTTCTTTCCACTTGCTACGATCTTGACAAATTTATTTCTCTTCTTCCACATTCATACATCGAGTATACGCACGTCGGTTTCGGGTACTTAAGATGCGGCCATTTTTCAGTATTTCTCCGATTTGATTCGAAAAAGTACGCCTAGGGCGGCCCCTTCGACCCTTTCACTCACTTTCGATCTGTATATCTCTTACGTCAATCTTCTTTCATCCATTATTTCCAAATGACCGAACCACCCCCTCCGTCCACTTGGATCCATTGCATGGCTCCATTGATGGATCCTAGTACACTTTTTCCTCCACCTGAATCCATCGTACCAGTCAGTTCCAAATAATGGATTCTAAGACACTTTAAGGTGCACTTGGATCCTCCGAATTAATCAAACGAAGTATAATTTAAATGGCCGTTACCTCGTGGTCCTACTATTTTTGTCCTACTGACTTTCGACGGAGCCCCGCCCAGGGCGGGGCTCCTACTTCTAGGTGGTTTTGCCCTTCGGGCATCTGAAGATACCTAACGAACCTAACCTACCTACTTTTACAACCATAATTAGTATTTAAGTAAGTGGAGGATCCAAGTGCACCTTAAAGTGTCTTAGAATCCATTATTTGGAACTGACTGGTACGATGGATTCAGGTGGAGGAAAAAGTGTTCTAGGATCCATCAATGCAGCCATGCAATGGATCCAAGTGGACGGAACGGAACCACCGAAGCATGCCCTTTTCAATCTTATTCACTACATCTTTTATTCCACATTTCTTATTTTTCATACAGTGTATTTTTTTAATAGGTGCACAAGCGGAGACGAGCGGAGCGGAGCGGAGCTGTGCCAATAATAACCAATAGAAGGCGCATGCGGTCACGTCGAGCGCGCCTTGCGCACGATAATTTGGATTCTATTGGTTGATATAGGCACAGCTCCGCTCCGCTCCGCTCGTCTCCGCCTCTGTGGAGCCGCACCCTTATTGACTATTCAATGATTCCACTAACTTTACGATATTCATAGACCCTCAAATGAAGGGGTGCGAGGATATGAGCGTGCTGTAAAAAGGTTTTTACGGTTGAGGTTTTTGTATAAAAGTGACTTTCTAGTATAAAAATTGGATAATTTGCAAAAAAATATCAACATATTTTATTTTATTTATTTATTTTATTTATTTTATGGCATAGGAAGGCAATCGAGGACACAGGCCACCTGATGGTAAGTGGAAACTGTGACCCATAGACATTCGCATAGAAAACACGGTAATGGATTTTTTATTCTTGAACATCTGCTTTATGTAATACTGTGTTCTGGCAAATAAATATGATTTGATTTGATTTGATTTGATAGAAAAAAAAGTGGAAGTGCCATGAGCTTAGGTTACTATCAGACCTGTTGTCGCCAATACTCACACTATCATAATAACAACCACTAAGAAATCTTGAAAATGATTGGTTGAAGGATTTTATATTATAAAAGAAAATATACCATAATCCGTTAATGTAATTTAAATTTAAATTTCATGTTTCATTTGACGACGCGCTGGCCTAGTTGGTAGTGACCCTGCCTACGAAGCTAGCAGTCCTGGGTTCAAATCCCGGTAAGGGTAGATATTTGTGTGATGAGCGCGAATATTTGTTCCTGAATCATGGATGTTTACTATGTATTTAAGTATATATTTCTCCTGTATAAGTATTTATATCGTTGTCTAGTACCCATAATACAAGCCTAGAGCACAGAACAGATAAGTATAGAAGTAAATCTTATGTATGTACTTCACTTTTCATACCTACGCTCGGCGGTCGCTCTAGGGTTGTCAACTATGGCTTATGCACAAAAAAACTATCGCGGTAGGTAGTGACTTGGCACTCGTAACTAGTCGTTTGATTTATTGTTGAGAATGAAACGGGAAGAATGGAAATATAAATTAACAATAACTAAAAAAAATATTTAATGACATTATCACTACAGCATAGTATAAAACAAAGTCGCTTGCGCTGTCTGTCCCTATGTATGCTTAAATCTTTAAAACTACGCAACGGATTTTGATGCGGTTTTTTTTAATAGATAGAGTGATTCTTAAGGAAGGTTTATATGTATAATACATTCCACGCGGGCGAAGCCGCGGGCGGGTCGCTATTACCAATATTACGAAGTCACAGAAAATATCTTGCGACGATTTCGACATTGGTGAAATGCACGATTATTATATTTTAAAGTGTAATAAATTCGCATTCTCGTGTACAATTGTTTACAGTAAGCTATAGGGTCCAGTTTTAACCCTTTGGATACGAAACCCTAAAAATACCGTAGGTAACTTCAAAAATAACCGACCAGACGAATTAATATTAAAGTGGAGGGGGTGACTGGAGGGGCTAATGCAAACCCGCAGTACCTACCTATAGCCCGTAATAGCAAAAAACTTATCCTACAAAACAAAACAATAAACCTATCTACTAGGTATTACAATACAAAAAGTTTACAGAACATACAAAATTTTACGTTTGTCAATTTTTACTATCGAAAATTCCTTATAACTTCTA
The DNA here is from genome assembly GCA_927399475.2 of Acleris emargana. Lineage (NCBI taxonomy): Eukaryota > Metazoa > Arthropoda > Insecta > Lepidoptera > Tortricidae > Acleris > Acleris emargana. The sequence goes on from OV656849.1 coordinate 10,087,988, forward strand.
AACGGATTCCCTAGTTACACAATTTCCATTACCATATACGTTTTAGACCTAAACCTATCAAAAGACACTAAAAACAACAGAATATCTATACAAACAAAAAAACATGTTGTCAACTTAAGGTGGCGTGAATTTACCTTACAAAAATATAGTTAAGTACTTCGTTTATACTGATTCAAAATAGAAAACTATTATTTAAATCGATCTTAGATATATTTATTCTTCGGGGGCCGGGGTGGGGCGCTTACCTACCTAACTCTTCTGTGTAACGTTAAAACGAACCATTGAAATACAAGCAGATACCTACTTACCTCTCTGAAGCCACTGGTAAGTTGAAAAAAGACAATTCACCGTTTAAAGTGGAATTTAAACAACCGTCCACTGAACAGTTATAATAACTCCTTTTTTGTCGCTCCATTATACCTAATTATCGCACTTAAAAGTCCATAGACGCGACGCGTGTCAAGCGGACGGCACTCGCGCTCGCACTCGTTCCAACTCGTTTGAGATATTGTGTCCGTGAGCGGTGTCTATGTGTGCGTTGCTCGAGCGCACTTTGTATGTAGATTGCTTTCTGTACCTATCTGTTCTGTGCCTAGAGCTTAAATTGGGACTAGGTCAATTGGTGTGACATTGTCCCCTGATATTTATTTATTTTATTTATGTAGTATAGTTGAAATTATATTACGTATTTTTACAACTTATTACAAACAGATATAAAATCACAAATTAGCTTACAAAGTGCTGCCATCTAGCGTACAGTAGCCGAAAAATAATGTTTGTATGTTTTAGAAAGAGACACACCTTCTGTGTCGAAACTTAGTGATGCACGTACCTGACATTGTACTTTTTATGTCGATAAAATAATTAGTATTACTTTTCTACGTTATATTATAATATAAGTCTTATGAATTTTATGGTATGATTTATCCGTTTATGGAAAATACTATGCGACAGGTAATATCACGCGGCGTTGCTTGTGGTAACGTTAAAACATTCTAGATTCCACGTGATTAATCCGCGCTTTTCTTTGCGATAATGATCGCTAAAATGTATAAAAATAAAACGATTTTTCTTGTCTTTATAAAATTTTTGTCCTGGCAGTAACTAACAACAAAAAAAGAATTATTCAATTAAGTGCAGTAGGTAGTTCGAAAGTTATTCGCGTACATACATTTTTATTTATATAGACCTAGATTAAATAAATTATAGGTATGCTGTGTACACATTTTCTAAAAAGCTGAGCGCCTAACAAAAAGAATCAAAACGAGATTTTTTATTTAAGTACAAATCAAATATTTATAATATAACTTTATCCACAACGCCCTCTCTACTCGCGCAGCGCGTTTGATCCGAGTATCCGAACATTCGAGATTATTACCTAATTCTATCGACGATAGGAATAGACGTTACTCCATTGACATGAAGTTCATTTTTGATTTGTACTACATCATATAATGCCTTGCGGAAAATAGAAAATTGGAACTATATAACAACGACACTCGTGTTTCAAATTGCATTGAAATTAGCATAAGTACGTCTGTTAAGAAATTGTAAACTATATTAAACTAGTTTAGCTAAAAATTAATAAAATAAGACTTTCCGATGATACGACACGGCAACCATGGGATTTTTTTTGGTGCATCTTTTGTTTTTAAATTCCAAAATAAGGCATGCTTCTCGATTTATTCCCGATTTTAGAAAAAAAAATCGCACAACTGTCACGCACAAGCGATCGTGGCAAACTGAGCTAGGTTACGCAGAACTCCGCATAACCATATCACACGTGCCACGCCGACTTCACACTTCTTTTTTTCTGTTCTGTGGTTGTAATATATTATATTAACAAAACAAAACCATGTTCAAAATTTGTGCACTGATAAAAAATTACCCTGTATATTAGGGACGCGTCATATTCATAATAAATTAAGTTCAGAATGTATAATACATATGTATCGCTTGCATAAATTTAATGTTTGATTAAAGTTACTGCTGTCGCATTCTTTGCTATAGCAATAGAATAAGACAACACGGCACTAATCAAGCATTAAATTCAATTGTCGTCGTCAATAGAGTGCGGCAGTTAGAATGTTTACGATAGTTAAAGAAGGCTAATGTAAACAACTGAGGCAGTGGAATTCACTATCCGTCATTAACTGAGCCATAATCAAGTGTTTTGTATTACCAATTTGATGTCACCCTGTATATAATAGTGTTTTTTCTGAAACTGTAAACTTTTCGGGATTGTTATAAAATGATCCTAACCTAACCTAATAAACCATAATGGGTTCTATACAATGACCTGACCTGACCTAAATAATCCTGAAAAGTTTACAGCTTCAGAAATAAAACTATTATATAATTATGAACCATTATATATTATGACCACATTATCTATTTTTAGCTTTATATATCATGATATGTTTCCGTATATTAGGTATAAACCTAAGTCTCTCTCCGCCGTCTGTCCGCTTGGATCTTTGTAGAGGGCGACGGGGGCGCCAGTTTTATGGATAACTAACATACAGAGGGACAGACGGCGAGAAGCGCCTTTGTGTTATATAATATATATGTAAAGAAGATTTAACTATTGTGCTATTTTCTACCCGACTGCCGAAGGAGGAGGGTAATGTGTTTATCAGCCTATATAACGTCCCCGTAGAGCGAAAAGTCACCAAGTTCCAAAATGTCGAAATCGACTTATTAATGCCACCGATATTGCATTTTTTTTCTGCAAATTTCAGTCTTATTGCTATGTGAATAGCAGTCATGGATCCAATTTTAGAAAGTTGGTAAATTCATTAATTTTTTGTTTTTGCGCATGAATTGAAGTTAAAATTAATTAAATTACTTAATGAATTTATACCAAAATAAAATCGGCCAAAGTGGTTACTTAAGTCATTTTAGTTATTTTTGCCTTATTCAGTTATGCTTCTGACCGAGCACAATTTTATTCCCAAATTCACTAAATCAATTTAGTTACCTGACAATTGCAAAGCTTGCTACAAAATATGAAATCTAAAATTAACTAAGTATTTTTAGTGAACTTTCGATCTACTTATTTTTTTAATTAATACTTTAAAAATGAATGACAATTCACTAACTCTAGTCTAAAAATCACTAACTGAGATTTAGGTCCATAATTTAAAAGATAATAGTAATTATCGCTTATCACTTGCAAAATAAGTTACTTGCTTCGATTTGGCAGTTGGAGCTTATACCGAAACATTAATAACCTTGCGATGAGACTATAATAAGATAAATATGTCATCCCAAAGAAACGTTAGATTATTTTATTTATTTTATAACTTTGAACCTCCGTATCTCAAATCAGCTAAATACGACTTAGTGATTTTTCGCTCTACGGGGACGATATGTATGTTTGTTCCTTTGTGGCGCTCTAGAAACTAAACGCATGGACCGATTTTGATGATTCTTATGGAAATCGATTTGTCCTAATCTTGTGGGTGTCATTAAAGATATGAAAGTAATTAAAATTCAAAATAGCAGCAGCTAGACGCCATATAGTAAAAAAGAAAAAAAAGTCGACGAACTATGACAAATCATTCAATAGGTATTTAAAAATCATTTTTGTTTCTTGAAACATTTTTCATTTTTACGATTATTTAGAATTTATAATGATTTATAGTTGGTTAGCAACAACAGTCGGATTTTTTAAAGCTTGGTTTTGTTGTTATTATAATTAATATTTTAAGTGTAGGATAATCATTCCTTAGCCATAACATTATTTATTTTCTTGATGATTTTTGCAAAACCTACTTGCATTGATATCCTCCCCAAGACACCACAACCAAAGGTGAAATTAAGCAAATAATCTGGTTCACAGTAGAGACTGTAGGGCAGCATGATTGGTATAGTTGCAGGATCTGAAGTTATTGATGCGATGAATGCATCCGGCAGGCAGGGCTCGCGGCTACCCTCCAAAGAGACACTTGAGTAATCCACATTACAGTTATGCTCAATGAGTATTCTAAATACCTGAAAATATTAAACACTGTAAATGTAAAGGCAACTCTAGTAAAACGATCACCTTTTGAACACCATAGTCGACATTATGCTGGCACTAAATGTACGGAGCTTATAACAACTTACTTAAAGCTGGGCGTCCGCGGCGCAATAATGTTGTTGGTTATTTTATTGCAGAGTGTGGCGTTCAAAGGGTGGTTAGAGACAGAAATATGACAATTCAACAATAAAGAAGCAACACCTCCTATCCACATTAAGTCTTCCTAAATGTAGTTGGACTATTTAGTACTGCAACTTAATGTAGATTCACTTATTACTTTTTTTTAATTTGGAGGGCAGAAGTAAAATATGGAGTGATGAGGCACCGCCTGTGTGTCAAGACTATGATTTATCTACAACATGGTACTAAATTTTAATCCGCATCAGGCATCGTCGTACCGCTCCATGTGTTACTCCAATAAACAATACCAATAAAAGACTTAGTTATTTGATAAGTAGAAAAAAGCATTTGAAGATTACGTCCCATTTAATGTTGTTTTTTTTTAATTCAAATTATTTATTCAGTAAATTGGCCACATGAGGACTCTTTTACAAGTTGAATATGGAGTGAATCTACTAGCACTTCGGACAGGGCCATCATTGAGTAGAAGAAGCACGGCAAGAAATTCCACCTGTCAAATAGTTTCTGATATTCTTAAATTTTCCCAAAAAGTATATAACAATCTAAGTAGGTATGCATAAATTATAATGAGTATGATTACTTACATCCTCAAAACATGAGCTATGAGCACAGTAATGTATATACACCAGAGGAGGACATTCATCATCATGCATGGCATTAACTGATACTCCATTCATGAGGAACAAATAGAAGAAGTTTGTGAAACTCTCTATTGCAGTATTGTAAATGTATTCACAAATATTCAGGTAAGAATTCAACGGTGCATTGAAGTGGTACACTGGTTGGACATCACCAATTTGTTCTAGAATTACATAAAAAGTTTCATAAAAGTTGAAGAATTCTGGGCCCAAACCATGGTGTAAGAGCCCTTCTAATATTTGCAACTTGAAGTAATGTGGTTTACATGCTAGAAGTATACAATTTATATTCATCTTCTCTTTGTCTGTGACAGCCAAAAGTGTATTATATATTGCATCAAGACCTAAGCTTAAAGCAATATCAATAGCTAAATCTCCATCCTTATTCTGAATGTGGGGGTCAGCTCCATTATCAAGTAGAAAAATAACAATTTTCTCACTGTTACCTTGTGTGGCTAGCATTAAGGCTGTATCACCATTACCAGTCACTTGACTTATGTCATCAATAAACGGAAGCATTTCTTGGATAATATAAGCGCCTCCTTTGTAACATGCTAAATGGAATGGAGTGTAATCAGTTTCATTTCTAATAACGGGATCTGCTCCTGCATGTAACAAGGTAGTTACTGCTTGTACTTTAGCTGCCAATGCTGCATCATGTAATGGAGTGTCCCCATCAAAGTCTTGAACATCAATCATGGCACCATAATCTATCAACAGTTGTATTACTTCTACTCGTCCTTGGGAACTGACTACATGTAATGGGGTGACTCCCTCTGTACTACCATAGTTGGCTATATCTTCTGTACTGTCAAGTAACGCCTTAATAGTTTGTAAGGAACTGCGATGGCGGCAAGCCAAGTACAGTGCTGTATGCCCTTCATGTGTTTCAGCTAATGGTCTGGAGTCCGAGTGCTTTAGGATAAGTATTAAGCTCTGATAGCTGTCATTTGCCGCAGCCTCGTGGAGGCAAGTCCAGCCTCGATTGTCAACACAATTAGGATTAACTTTCTTAAGTAAGCGATGCACATTTTGAAAATCATTTTGTCTTGCAGCAATGTTTAAAGGGTTAGACGTGTTTGGATTTAGCGAACTAAAATCCATATTTCCTAATTTTATAAACTTTAGAGTATTTTATCTACAGATCAAAGTTTTTACTTCACAGAAAAAACACCCATAATCTAAACTCAATCTAAAACACACTACCTATGTAAAGTTTACCGTAGTATTAAGTTTCAAATAGGTACATCAGACGAGAAACATTATAATTAAATCTGTTTAATAGCGATGTATGCGCGCACAGTAGATTCTGATCAGAAAATTAACACCAAATACGAAACCAATTGACAACAATTCATTTTGTGCTAAGGTAGTAAAATAAAATACCGTTTCTAGATTTTACACTGCTTATTACAGTAAAAATATCTTTGGATTTTTTTATGCAGTAGTTTTTTTTATATTTAGGAAAAATAGTAAAAAAAGTTGGATTGTGAATGTTAGGGATACACTTATAGTGCCCTTAGTCCATTTATTACCAAAGGAATTCAAAAAAATATACAACTGTCATGTTCATTGTTTATCTGTCTGGCGGATTACTTGATTCTGACGACACGCTTTCAATTCTACGCAAAATATTTTATTTATTTTAATGGCGTCTAAAAATTACGTACTTAATTAAATTACGCAAAATAGCAAATTTGTGAACGAACGGCAGCGAATGATTGACATGACATGACAGTCAGTTTTGTTTACTGTTTAAAGTTACTTTTTTAAATTTTATATCAGGATAAGATCACGACATCAGTATTCCTAACTTTGTATATACGGTCTTTTTAATGACTATTTCTTTAATAAATTATAAATGACGAATTTAAGTTAAATAAAGAAAAAACAAGAAATACGGGTAGTCTAATTTTTAACCAGCTATTATAAACGCGAAAAAACACTAATGCTTTTTTTTTGAAATGTTGTCAATTAGACGAGAATACAATGATACCGTGATCAATCAATTTAGACGCTGATTTATTTATATATATAGGAAATATCATGGTTTTCTTGCATAATGTTTATAGATTCAGTAATGTGGGATTGTCAAACGTCAAACTCAAATGTACTTATTATAATATTATAAAATGTATAAATTAATAATCAAATTAAATCAAATCAATGAAATGACACTAGGGATGTTTGTATAGGAGAAAAAAGCGCTCAAGGCCATGCCGTTCGCCAGCAAACTACAGTACAAAAATACGAATAGATAGTATTTTCTGTATTTTTATTCCACGAAGACCTGCCTGCCCCACTACTTAAATTTACGTGAAATTACGTAATCAAATAGTATAGCCTACATACACGCGCGAACGAGCGAACGCAATACGCGAACGCGTGAAAGTGTGACTGTGGAGGGGGCGTTCGCGGGTTCGCGCATGGCATGGTTCGTGCCTTGTTAACGCCTTGTTTGCTGTCGGTAGTTTGGCCCGCGTCAAAGGGCCTTCGAACGCGCGAACGCATCAAGGCTCCACGTTCACGCCCATTTTTTATAAATTATTAACCCAATACCACTAATACTGATCTAAATATTACAAACATTATTCTAAAACGATAAATACTCATCATCCAGTATCTTCGTTCCATCCATTTCTTTTTTACGACCTAGTTACGTCTTCGAGCGTGTGAATTATACTGTAAACACAATTGTGAACATTGCGAATGTTGAGCCTAGAAGAGTTCAGGCGCAATTCGCGCACGCGAACGCGAATTCTGCGTGAACGTAGCCCGCGAATTGCGCGTGAATCTAAAGCACTCATTATAGCCGAGTCGTGGTTTACCAGAATCGAATTGATGAAGCCCTGAAAAAAGTGTATATATTTGTAAAAGTAAAATAAAAGTATTATTACAAGTTATTATAGGTGTTACTCATTGATAGGGAAATAAGAAGGGAGCCGGAACTGCAGGTTTTCCACAATACCTTACCACACATTGCTCTGGGGTAGGTAGGTACTTATGTATTTCCGTGTATTTCAAAATTCAGCCCATTACGATAGCGGAAAGTGTTAAAATTTACTTGCAAGATTTGAAGGAATGACGCCATATAGGTAGGTACAAACGAACAATAGGTCTGCCATAGGTAAGTAGTTATTTTTAGTCAAAATGCGTTTCATTTAATTATTATTGCAAATAAAATAAAAACTTTTTTCAAGGATTTTAATAAATCGAACCAAAAGCAGCCTAGCCTTGTCTCAGAGATTTAATATAGGTACTACTAAGTACATTTAATTTAATGTCTTTGCCTTGTCTACATGTTAGATAGGTATTCAAGAAATTCTAAAAAGTTTACGTTTCCAGTGATATAAAAACTAAAACGATATATAACTTATGCTCCCTAAATCAAAGTATAGGCCGATTCCTCTCTTGTATACTTTTTTTTTTATAAACATTCCTTACACTAAGTTATACAAAATAAACATTCATTCCTATCACGTAAACAATAAGGTCTATGTAGGTATACATACCTATATTTGACAAAGTATAAGTACATATGTATACATTTGGAACGCCACAGACTGACGGCTCTACTGAAAGTCTTACCGCGGCTGACGCCACGACGCACGGCTCGGCTACAGCCGTCACACGTTCAAGAATCAAACAGACTGTTTCGTATCAATTAGGTGCAATTTGCATAGCATAGCAAACATGTTTGGCGTGTGAGTGACACAATTTGTATTCGACGTAAGGCGTTCAAAAGGTTGCTTTCTACTGTAGATCTATAGGTGGGTCATACGCAGAGTTCCTTTATGAGCAGTTTACCAGATTCGCAATTCACCAGATTCGCTACTCACCAGATTCGCAACTCACCAGATTCGCAACTAACCAGAAGTACAATCAAAAACAAAATAAATTTTAACAAAACAAACTTTATTTTCAAGCAACAATAGAACTAAAAAAAACAAATTAAAAATAATAATTTCGTCTTAATTAAGATAGGTACTACGTTATTTTCACAAGTAAATACACCAATTATTTCTATTAAAATCGAATTTAACGAAGTCGACGGAGCTCTGCTAACGCAGAGCTCCTGTTTCTAGGTAGTTTGGCCCTCCGGGCCTACTGAAGAACTAACATAACCTAAACCTACCTCATATTTATTACTATTAAACCCCTGTTATATGTATATACTTTTTGTATGTTTTCGATGCGATAGTGCATTTCCTGTTTGATGATACAAAATCTGGTTAGTTGCGAATCTGGTGAATTGCGAATCTGGTGAGTAGCGAATCTGGTAAATTGCGAATCTGGTAAACTGCTCATGATGGGCAGAGTTAGGTTCGCGTCTTTCCTGTGGACATACCCGAAGTTAACGTTTTTAAGGCCTAATTTTCTAGCTGAACCCATATCCGCATATACGGCGTCAGGTCTACTTTGGCCCGATCAGATAAAAACATATCTTATATGCACACAAGCCTTTAACTATAGACCACAGGAAAGACAACTTTTGTTTTTTGTGTGCGTTTGACCCAGGTACTTACTCATTACACAAAGTCCAACGGACCGGCGGACCACAGTAGATACGGGTTTGAAGTACTTAGGAATCGAACACATGTATGCATTGTGCAAATGCAATAAAAATACTACAATTAAGTACATAATCACAATTTTTATTCAACTGTAAAATATAGCTACCAGGCAATGCTAATTATAATCATCTTATAAAATCAGCACAATATTACTGATAACGTCCGCTTTTGCATAATCCAGTACCATCATTGCATCATCAACTGCAAAATAGTAATCACAATAAAAATATCGAAAATGATCTCAAATACAATTGTTTTGTAATCTTAAAAAGTCTTTATCCCATAAAGTAACTAGGTAGATAATAAATAAAGTCACGTCGCGACTTTTCAAATGTCAATATTGTTAGGTAATAAAGCTACCTTTGATCAATAAAAGCACAAATCAACTAAAGCTGCTAGAGCTTTTTCGCAAACTACGTTAAGGAAGAGTTACAATGTGGATTGCACGTGATAAAATAGCTAAAATAGCAATAAAACGCGACTGATAGGTTTCGAATTGGGCGAGATTCTTACCTAGTAGCTATTTTATAGTGTGCAATTCCTTATTCTGTAACCACCTACATTGCTTCTTTCAAAAATAGGCATAAATATTCTATACAAAACTAGCAATGTAGTAATTTAAATTTCCGAGAAGCTCCGATCAAACCGGGTTTTGCCGATGGGTAGACTTGAGGGTTATCGTACCTACTGTACAAAATTATTGACCCTATATCCTTTCGTTGGAATAGGACGCGGTTCAAAGCGGCCCTTACGCTACTTATGGTTTCATCACATTCGAGTTCCTTATAAAATTAAGAAATGGGCGTATGTTAAATATTCGAAGGAAATCGTTTAACTTTTATCGCTTTTTAAACTGTAACGTACCTATGTCATTGTGTGCCTTACAGTGATCAAGACCTTGACGTTCACACCACGAGGCTGCTCCAATGTGAACCACCTCAAAGGGGCTTTTCTAGCTAAGTTTTAAAGGAAAATGTTTTTTCCATTTACATACAAACAGATAAATGCAATTATTTTCTAAACTAAAGCAATAAAAAACAATTCGTCAGAAAAGGCGCATAATCACATTAAAAATCAGTTAAGTAACACTTACAAAAAAAGTTATTCAAATTAGACTGTGGAGAGACTTGCGTCTGAACCTTGGTACACATTCAATAATTTAAGTTAAAAATACTGAGAGGAAAATTAGTTATTAAAGCCCTCCCAAAACTTTGTCTCAAAAATCACCTAATTGGTAAAAACATATCTACGAGCAGATATATTATAGGAACCATGAATAGCGTGTAATGCTTGCTGGCTGCATAAATACTCGTAATTAAATCAACATTGTTCTAGATTCAATAATAGCCGCGTCCTATTTGGGTAATACTAACGGGTTCTTTAGAGGAGACATATGTCTACGAGGCAACGAGCTAGATCTAGGGGACCTAGGGGAGCGCGAGCAGCTTTTGGTGGGGTAGGGGCGCGTACGCAGCTCTTCCGCGCTGCGGAACGAGCCGCGGCCTACGCGCCGCCGATAAAGATTCGACACCCACGCGTCTTGGAGAAGGCATCTGAAATAAATTAAATGACAGTATTTCAGTATTAGATATTGCCTGGATGACCTGAACATTTTCAAATCTGTTTAAATACATACATACATACATACCTTCACGCCTGTAATCCCAGAGCGGGGTAGGCAGAGCCATCTGTTTAAATGTTATGCTAATTACCTAATTGTTTTGTAACGCATAGGCTGCATTTGCAGTTTCTGCTCTTGGCTCATGGCTTTCCCAACCGAGATAAAGATGACAGGTTTCAGGAGGATTATTCATATAACAGCAGAGTAGTACTTATATAGATAAAATATAGAGAGCACGGGATTGTATTTGTAGGGGTTGTACCGTTCGCATGAAAGGAAAATAATTTAAGTTTTTTTTTAGTGCAACGTTATAGTTATTTATATAACTGGTGCATAATATATAGTGATTAATCGAGCTTCTAGTGAGGAACGGGCAAAACAACCCCTGGCCAGGAACCGAGGCTTCGAAATAGCCAAAAAAACGCACTCTGACCCTGACCCGTATTATTTGACCGAGAGTGTAGTTACAGCTCGCTAGTGAGTACCCGGCTTTAATATCTAGGTACAGATGTAGTGCATAATCCTTTCCCATCGGTTTTTGTCGGATAAGTTCGTATTTATCTTGCTTTCTCAGTTGGCTTATTGATGGGTATTGAAGCTAATCGAGAAAGCAAGATAAATACGAACGTTTCCGACAAAAACGATGGGAAAGGATTATTCACTACATCTATAAATGAAATGGCTCGAGGTGATTGATGATTAAGTGTATCATCAAACGTGATTAACCTCTGTTGTCTTACTTCTCGAGCTCGCTGAGTTGTGTCTTGGGCGTGGAGGCGGCGGCGGGGCGCCGGCCCAGCTTCGCGCGCGTGGACTGCAGCAGCTGCTGCGTCACCAGCGGCTGCAGCGGCTTCTGCTGTGGCTTCGACCGGATCGGATTATCCTGCGACATACGATGCTGCTACAATAAGGAGACAAGAGAGGACGATTTCGACATTTCAACCGCTGCTATTTTTGTCGCCAATACATTGACGAAAATAAAGAATTGGCGTTTTTGAAAAAAAAGTGCTCATAGTTAAGGTCTGAAATTAACAACGGTAGTTTTCATATACTGCTACAAGATAGGTAATGGCATGTCAGACGAAACTCCTGTAGTAAAGGAGTTTTACTAAGGAGTGAGGATTGAAAATGTTTCGTTTATTGAATGTGAGAGACCCCGCCTTAGACATATATGAGGGCAGTATATAAATGTATGACTGGAGGTATTGTCGTGACACCGCCCATTGAAGCTGTCACGGTGCATCGCACCAACGGCGATTGTCAATAAAAAAATATGTCTTGACGAATTGGAAAAGTTACCGTTACGCATTTTGAAAAACGCCCGATTTCGACCATCAACTTGTAAATAAAAGAAGAATCACCATTTCATTTCATAGAAAAAAAACCATGTTAATTTGACATGACAGTGCGGTAAAAAAGATTAAGGATATCACCCGGGAGTCTAGTCCCTTCCTACCTTAGCCTTTCTCAATTTAACATTTGCTATATCTTCTGGCGTGATGGTTAGTCTCGGGCCCGCTATCCTGGGCGGGGCGGACCCGCAGCGCGGCAGGCTGCTGGCGCGGCCGAGCTTCACCCCGGGCGGGGGCGGCGGCGGGGGAGGCGGCGGCGGCGGAGGCGGCGGCGGTATCGACAGGGGCCTAGGCTGGCTCAGTTGTGCCCTGGAAACATACTGGCTGAAGACAAAAACTTTAAGCACTTATCTAGAAGAGCTTTATTCTTACATCTGCCTTAGTTTGACAAGGTTGCTACTAATGCCGCCAAGCAGCAGTGTTCGCATTGTTGTGTTCCGGTTTGGGGATAAGACAGCCGGTGAAATGACTAGCATAGAGGCATTCCATCTCAGTCCACAGGGTTGGCAACGCATTTGCAGTCTTGTGAATGCGAATGTCTATGGGTCACAGTTTCCACTTACCATCAGGTGGCCTGTGTGCTCGTTTGCCTTCCGATGCCATAAAAAAAAAAAAAAGATTGTCGCTTACTCGACCATGGCGACTCTTTGAAACGTGAATCTTTATATACAATATTATAGTTGTAGCTTAGGTGGGGCGTATCAATTTTAATAACAGTGACTTTTATTTATTGCATTAGTTATATTTGTGAGGTGCCAACAAAAACGTAAGCAAACAGACGTTGAAAGTCACCGTGAACGTTTAATTTAGAACTGAAATGCTGTATTATTGGATAATAAACTGATTATGCTTTTGTAGTTATTATACTTCTTGATACATCCATTTATAGAATGGTGCAAGACTGTGCCATCCAAACAAACCGTCTGCCTTTGCTGTTTTCTTTCAAGGACGCTTGACATTAACATCCTAAATATTTTTATCTTCGTTTAATTTCATGTTTGAAAAACAAAGTAAATTGTGCGTTAAAATAACGATCGTCAGCTATTAATGTCATTGCTATGTATGTTAATTAGTGCCATTTAAAAAATAATCAAAAATAGGGTTCCACAATATGCAAGAATCTTAACCTAAATACTTTGTTCAAACAGAAACCGATGGCCCAAAGCCCACGCCAATCCTGTGCGGGGCCTGGGCCTCTTCCAGTCTCTTGCACAACACTCAGTCCAAGATCGGACTACTCGAGACTGTTCTCCTGCAGTCGTTACCAGAAACCGAGCGTGAAGTATATCGTCGCTCCACCTATTCACAGGGCGCGCCCTACACTACGTTAGCCGATTCACGATCTCCATTTCAAGTAACTAGGTATCTCAACAGCCACCATAAAATGTAAAAATCATTCATCCATTATTTATTATTTATTTATTTAATGGCAACCGGTGAGCAACCATTTCTATTTGGTTGTACAACCAATGATACATTATAATATCATTTGTTTAATTTCTTTCATTTATTGTTATTTATTCGATATTTATTTATTTATTTATTTATTTATTTATTTATTATATTCGATACCTAAGTGAATAGTATTTGTATAAGTAGTTTGTCATTTTACCTTAGCTTACTCTCCATCTCCTCCATTTTCGCGGCCATCTTCTTCATTTGATCCTGGAGCGTGTCATTCTCCCACGCCAGCCTGACCTGTCTGCTGTCGACCTCCTTCACGTACTTCCGTAATTCCCGCACCTCCTCCCTCAGGTCGGTGTCTGCCTTGCGCGGTGGCTCACGTAACATGCCCGTTATAGACTGGTAACTCTGGAAAACACAAAATAACAAAGCATCATTCCCACACTACTGACCCGAAATAAAATGGATAAAATAAACTCAAAGACCTAATTTTTAGCTGATGGCACTGAAGAGTTTCATCAAAATTAATTGGCGAAAAAAGTAGATTTGGCAAGAGCGGTATCGCTTGAATTCTCTGCTACCCTCAAAATCCTACTTTAGCTTGCTAACAAATTCAATGCTTCTACTGTACTAATGGATTGAATGTACCGCCCCTCGCCGGAAATAATTTATATTGTTACCTTGTATTTTGCCATATTTTACTTATCAATAAAGATCATACACAACGCTCATCCAATTGATAAACGAATTATTAAGAGGAGTGTGAAGCGACGCTTGTAGCCGTCAATTTTTTCTATACAAATTTAGCTCTGGGCGATAGCCAAATTTTTACGTTTTTTTTCTAATAATTTGTTTCATTTTCTTGAAAAGGACAACATACAAACCTAGTTTTTCATAATGTTTACAACATATTCAAACATCGGACGTGATTTAGGGGGTGAGAAAAGTTATCGCATTTTGTATGAAAAAATCAGATTCACAATCCTCATAACCAGCGAGTTAAGCACATACATACATACATTCACGCCTTCATTCCCAGAGTGGGGTAGGCAGAGCTACTGAATTACCAAAAACTCTAAAAACTTGTTGATAACTCTGTAACCACAATTTGCACAATTAGGCAAAGATGTTTAACAGTGTATATTAGTGACAGGTAGCAAGCCCATCGCCGAACAGTACTACAAACCTATATTCCCTTAGTCGCCTCTTACGACTTCCACGGGAAGACATGGAGTGGCACAATTCTACGCCGGCAACCCACACGGCATACGAGTTAAGTGTTAAGGTCGTATGGAGGCTTAAAGCAAATAGTATTCTTAAATACTGCCGTAGGTAAGTTCGTCGACGAAGTGTTATTCTTAAAATCCCTAGTACGAAACTTACCTTCATACCAATCCATGTGCAAATGTCTACAAATTTCCAACTCTTAGCCTTCGCGTTGCGGCGGTGGTTTCTTTCCTTCCGAGGCGACCCTCCTGACAACAAAAACCATTCGACATCACTCAAAACACTTGCGTCTATACCGTCCTCGATCTCTATTTCCACTCTCACAACCTCCTTTGAGGAATTCATTTCGCGCACAATCGAATTTCAAATATTCAAAATGCATCTACATGGCGACCGGTATTTTTCGAAATATCCGGTTATAAAGAAGAATTTCACATTTGGTTTTGTAAATAAATACGGCCAGTATTAATGACCCAGTCCGCAAGATGTTTGCGTGCTTATTGGCTCTAAGCGTTGACCGTTGACTTAAAATCACGGATGATGTCAGCGGTCTATATTCGTCATTGTGTATAATGTTGTATTTACATGAATAAAGTTATCGCTGAGATGATAGCCGGGTTCAATTTTAAGTTCAAGGGGGATATTACTTGACGGGTAGTCGTGAATGTCGTGATGTTTAAATCTCTCATGTAATAAATAAAAAGCAAGCTATTAGAAACCCGACTGCATTTTTTAAACTGACGTCGATACCTATATCTACTAATAATTGACATTTTGCCGTTGTTGTTTTTTCAATTTTAAAAGCTTAGGTATACTATGGGTTCAAATCCCGGTAAGGGCAGATATTTGTGTGATGAGCGCTTATATTTGTTCCTGAGTCATGGATGTTTTCTATGTATTTAAGTATTTATTTCTCTATATAAGTATTTATATCGTTGTCTAGTACCCATAGTACAAGCCTAGAGCTTAGTTTGGGACTAGGTCAATTGGTGAGAGAATGTCCCCTGATATTTATTTAATTTTCTGCAAATTAGGTTTTTTATAATCTAATATATAAAATTTCCATGTCACAATGTTAGTTACCGTACTCCTCCGAAACGGCTTGACCGATTCTTATGAAATTTTATATGCATATTCAGTAGATCTGAGAATCGGCTACTATCTATTTTTCATAAGGTTTGTATGAAACCGGGCGGCGCCGGGCGCGGACAGCTAGTAAGTATATATAAAAGTAAAATAACAATACCCATACAAAAATATAAACATTATAAAAAACCTAACCTACGGGTGCCGCCGGCAGCGGGGCGGCTCAAGCTACCGGTGGTTAGGGCTGCAGAGAGAGGAACCTCCTCACAATGCGTGCCGTGTTATTATTATTATTATTACTATGTCACCCAGGATGGTGAAAGGATTCCAACGATACGACACCCATCTAAATCGGCTCAGGGGTTTAGAAGTTATTAAGTAATATTTAGAGCATCGTACATAGGTACCTACATACATACATACAGTACTCCCATGTTCTTAATAGCGTTCGTGTGGATATCGCTATCATGCTTGCACACGCAACAGACAGTATATTTGTCACTCGTGTCTCACAAAAACCAGTCAAGTGCGAGTCGGGCTCGCGCACCGAAGGTTCCGTATTTAAGATAATATTCTTGGTAACCGCAAAAGTAAATACTCACTTTGTTATGAACTTAATTTTGTAAGCTATAAGGGCCATTTTGACTAGCCAAAATTTTAATACAGATTTTCAATGTTTTTTGTTTTTTCTCAAAAATTGCAAATAATGAACACTTCATTTTATTTATCCCATATAATATGTTATTTGGAAATTTGTCAGGATTGTAGCAAGTGGAAAGAAGTGGTCTCTGCCTACCCCTCTGGGAAACAGGCGTGATTTAATGTATGTATGTAATATAAGTTATTATCTATACACATACGTCATGATTTTTTCAGTTTTTTTTATTTATATTCTTCGGGGAAGGTCATTTTTCATACATTTTTGGCTATAAATAAAAAGTAGGTACTTACATAACATTTATTTTAAAGTTTTGAAATGTGCAGATTAAGCCCTTTCAATATTACACCCCAATTGCTATAATCAAACGACTTTCATTTTTCAACCTTAGACCCCTGTTAAATTATTTATAAAATTTTGTTAGCATTTGTAGTTGCTGAGTAAACCTGCTGTGATATACAGACAGACAGACAGACCGACATCGAAGTCTCACCATAAGGGTTCCTTTTTTACCATTCTGGTACGGAACCCTAAAAACGAAGTCTGCCGATCGCTATTAAGAAACTGGTTGTACTGTACCTACATGAACCCTGAAAATCAGTGGCGGCGCAAGACCTAAGCTTAACCCTTTATAAGGCAGAGACGATTTGGAAACCACTTAGTTAATAAACATTTATGGAGAAGAACATCCTCTTTTTTATTTAACTATAATGGTATCAATTATAGCAAATATGTCAGGCTTTCTTTTATCATTTATACTTTTTCGGTCATTATTTAATTTTAGTGTAATTAAATAATCTAAAGTATGTGGTCAATTAATGCACTGTGCCCGTTAAGGGAAGCAAGCATTTGTCACTGTTTCCATTATACTATTAAAAATACACAAGTCGCTGTATCTAATAATTTCAATTATAGCTCTTGTAATTCACGATGGCGAGTGGCGAGACTGTTATTGGTATGATGATAAGGTCTAATTTTGATAAATCCACTCTCCATCGTGAAACACCAGTCTGTACAGAGCATCTTATGTTTGTTGTCAATGTCAATGAATAGGTGTATTGGAAACAGATCATCTGAAAACTCGAGTGCAGTAACGGGCTGAGTGCATATAATGACCACATGTTTTCTTAATGATTTCGGTTTTTTTTTGCCGTAGATGTGTTCCCCAGTGCATTACATTACAAACATGGTAGTGTATTTAACTTTCACGTAGCATATCTGTATAACTGCGGCCTTATAAAGGGTTAATGTCCGCAAAGTACATTTCGCGAGGCTCTCCATGTCTTATTATAATAAAACCCTCGTGGGGCGTGTACTTTTGTATTTTCCATACGTTTTCAATTTAAGCGCTCTCGCTTTCGCTCTGCGGCGCGAGGCCCTTTGCCCCGCGAGGCCGTGGGCGGTTACGGCCCACGTCTTACGTCGCCTCTGCTGAAAACATTACACTCCTTTTTTTGGGTATAGTCGCGGTATGTAAATCTTAGTTATTTTTAAACTTTATGCTTATAGAAATAGAGTTGAAAATTAAACTTTACTCAGTGGTACTCGTAGTTCGTACACAATGCAATTTATAAACAAAATAACTTATGTGTGTGTGTATCATCATGTCATCACGCTTCTACCTATCTAACCTATAATTACAGTAGGTGAGATAAGGAAAAGTACCTAAGTAAAATGCTGATTTTATAAAAACTCATGGGTCGTTAATAGGGTTTGAACCTGCATTCCCTCAGGTTAGGTATCCGGGCCAGAAATAGCTACTTCGACTTTACTATTTACACTTGAGAAGACGTATTCTATCGGTAATAACGACAGTCACCCCTACAGACTACGCCACTGGGTCATTATTTGATTTTGGTGTATGAACATTTACAAAATATATTATAAAGCCCCCCCCCCCCCCCCCCCCCCCCAATCAACCCTCTCTTGGGATTTACTAGTCGTCACAATGATCATCATAATCTTATTTATATTCATAGTAACATTTAAAAAATGAGTTTTCGCCGTGGGCTGTCTGAACGTTTATCTTTTCATTAAACACTTTGCTGCTAAACGGAGGAAATTGATTCCTTGACCACTTTGAACTATGTCAAATGACGTAATCAATCAAAACGTATGATTTTAATTACAGTGTCACTTTGACATGGTTCAAACTTTCAAATTGGTCTAGCAATCAATTTCCTTGACTGTACAAATAGATCGCTCCCGCTTTCACTTCCCTGCACGAAGGGTGAGTGTAAACTCACTCGTGTCGATGTTGCCTTGAAATATTTTGAGCAATATTTCCGGTAGCAGCATTGTAATGTAATGGGCTGTGTAAATAAATAAATAATAAATATCACGGGACAATCTCACACATTTGACCTAGTCCAGGGCGCGAGCCACATGCAGCTCTTTGGATGAGAAGCTTCTTTAGTTAATTTTAATCAAAAAACTTTATTTACGCAAAATTTTTGATGCTCTTTTAAAACTTTGAAATTATGAGAATTTTATTTTTTGTCTTTTCTGATTCAAAAGGTTGCCGACCTCTAACCTAGTCCCAAACTTACATATAATATAAGTTTATACTATGGGTACTAGACAACGATAATATACTTATAAAGATAAATACATATTTAAATACCTACATAGAAAATATCCAAGACACAGAAACAAATACTCTAGCTCATCACACTACAAATATTTGCACGTCTCAGGAATCGAACCCGAACGCGTCATCGAAATGAGGTATTATAAATTTTAAAGAACACGGAAGAAGTCTCGACTTAAGGGAAAAAGATGGTAGTTGATAAGCCCAATTACTAACCTGGGGTGTTGTTTTCGGATTTATTCAAACTCATATTCTTCCTCGACTTCTGGAGTGCGTCCCTAAACAAATTGGTATCCGATTTTAGCCGCCTTTTTCGTACTTTGAACGAGTGGTTGCTGTTGATCGATTTGAACGAGACATCCGAGGCCGATGACAGCTGGCTCGTGGACACGGACTGCCCCAGTGCCTTGGCATCTAGCGCCGGCTCCGGAACCAGCTGCCCCAACACACTCGATTTAGAACTCTTACTCTTCTTCCAAGGTCTAAAATTGCTGTCGTTTTCATGAGAATCACGTCTTGTGCGCTTGCTCCTATAGTTATTTTCAGGGGTTTCGTACTCCTGTATGTTAAATTCTTTTGAAAACGAGAGGCTCACGTCAGAAATTTCACAGTGAACTTCGCTGAAATCTGTTTGGGTGGAAATGCTAAGACTGCGGTGCGACTGACCGGATGCATCAACGACCATGACGCTCACGAACGGGACGGTTTCTTCGGCGTCCTCGCTGTCGTGCGTCGTAACATAACAACTCGGATCCCAAGACGTATTAGCACCGCCTGTATTATTTTTAGAACATCGCACGACTTCTATAGAATTTAATAACACTTCCTGATATTCTGCGGTGTTTGAAGTATTGTTGACAATACTCACTTTTTCTTTTTTTGAAGCCATCTCGTTACAAAACTTCACAATATACACATGCCAGCAAATAGGTTAGAACAGTATTGTATTCTTACTTTTGAGGTACTTTGTAAAAATAATTAAAAGTATATTCAAAAGTACCCACATTTCGCACCGTACAAAAAACTGGTAGATATCTATAACAAATGAAATTAGTACCTAAGTAAGTACCTTCTTTTTTTATAAACAAAACATAAGTCTCATGCATTTTATTATTTACCTTGCCTACACAAACTTACCCCTCTGCCGAAGGTCATGCATAAAGCTACCTATGGAGATTAAACGCTGAATTTCAAACTGAAGCAAAGTTTGTTCAGCTTTGTGTATCTCTTATTGTGTGCACTAAGACTGGACACTAAGTGTCCCTACACACTGGATGCGTTCTACGGCGCTCAGCGTTCTGCGGTTGACTTGTTAGATAAATTTCACATAATCATTATTTCTGTGAAACGATATTTCTTTTCGCATTTTTTCCCCAGACGATTTTACTACCGTCGCTTTTGTTCACGGTCGACTTATTTCCCAGTCGCATTTTTTCCCGATCGATTTCTATCCCAGTCTCTCTTTCCCAAAAGTAATTACATCGTAATGTAGGTAGGTTTAGGTTATGTTAGTTTTGCAGCAGGCCCGGAGGGCCAAACAATCTAGTAAAAGGAGCTCCGCGATAGCGGAGCTCCGTCGACTCTGTTTAATTTAATTTTTGGAGTGGGTAACACACTACTGTGAATATAATATATTCACACATTATATTATAATATATTATATTATTTTGCTAGGAAATGACGCGACTGGATAAAACTCGCAAGGGCACGAATGTGAAAATAAACCGCCGGAAAAAAAGCAACTGTTAATTATCACTATCGGGAAAAAACGCAAATATATAAATATCTTCAAAGAAAAAATGCGTTTGGGAAAGTCATTTAACAAATCACAACCTCGACTAGTGAAGACCAGACATTTGAGCAGTGCTGCCGGTTTAGACCTGCAAAATTGTTACTTGTAATAGCTTTATAAAACGTGCCCCTGGTAACACGAAATGCATAGCGACTGGTTGGGTACTCATAATGCCACAGCTTGTTTTATAGGTAAAATTGTTGCCATACCATATGAAGAATATGAGAAAAATGCTTGTGTCACCACACTGGTCGGACTCGAGTTTGCAAGACAGCGATAATATTATGCTAAACCCAATCCTCATCAATACATTTGAAACTTCGGACTCCCTACCCACTTCACTTGTGGCTCATGTGTTCGTGTTGATTAGTATAATAAAAACGGATAGAGTTTAACTAAACGTCTTCCTTCAATTATCTAGAGTGGGTTATACCTTGCATGTCTAAGCTTGCATGTCTTGTTTATAATTATAAATCCAAAACGCATGACGCGTGTAACCAAACGTCTTAAACACAGCTGTTATTGACAGTTGCCATTGACATTGTCAGTCATCCATCATGTCAACAATTCGCATAGATCTGAATCGATAAATTCTAAATAATAAGCTAATTTAATTATGAAATTCTAAATTACACGTGTTATTATGTATTTAAGTGCAATGAGGACGGTATTAAAGAAAAAAGTTTTATACGCGGCTGTGGTTGTGATAGTTTTAATTATATTACTGCATCCGGACATGAACGGTCGCCGGACTTACGATTATATAGAAAAAGAGGATATTTTAGATAATTTGCACTATGAAGTTGCGGAGAATTTTAGTAGCCATGCAATCGGTGAATGTGAGTACCGTGACATTCTCTTTGATGATAATACGCTGGCTCCCAGCCTTAGGGACGGGGATTTAGTCGAGGGCCATAGGATCAGGGAAGGCGGCGAATATGCTCCGTTCGAGTGCAAGCCCAAATTCAGCACGGCTATTGTGGTACCATACAGGTAAGTTTTTAAATGACTGCATTATTTTACACTTTTCTGTAACATAACTGTATAATGTAAATGAAAGTTATGACTGGACCCCGCTATCGGAGGTGCAAAATGGTAGCTGTCAAGTTCTTAGGGATGGGTAAAAATATTAATGATGTCGATATCGATATTCTTACTTTTTCTGTACAAATAGTTTTATATATGTAAGTACCTATACCTTTTTTTTTTTTTTTTAGACTACAATTTAACATGTTTTTTGGAATCCATGATAATCATTGTCATCAGAAATGTAAATAAAAATAAATAGGGCTCAGATATATTGGGTTTATTGTTGAATAAATTCATCGTGACTGCACTAGATTATTGCAGAGAAACTGAAAAAAAAACTGATCGTTCATTAACAATACGATATCCCATTAAGAGACATTTATTAATTATTTAATTCATTTATGAATGGTTTGTGCTATGAAGATAACGATAATTTGTTTGAACCGGGAATCGAACCCGTTACACGAGAAAAATAATTACCCTGTAGCTTTATCATACCAATCGAAAGGCTTCACCATAAGGATTCTTTTTTGCTAAATAACATAGTGTCAGAAATTAAAGGAAGACCATGAATTTTGCAACATTTTTAATACAAAATTAATCAATTTATCAAATGCTCAAAATGAGTCCCTCCCTGTTGAATACAAAGTCGCTCCCTGTCGAGAATCGTTCAATGAAAATCAAAGAAACAAAAGAATAAAAGTTTGAAATCGGAACATATTTTTGAGAATTCAATTTTTTTTTACAATTTGCCAGCCGCGTTGCGATTTACAAAATAATATACGCGTCTTTTCTCTCAGGATACGGCTCGATTTGTTGCATACAAACAGGTAGGTACCTACTAATTACATATCTCTATCATTTTATATTGCACTTAAATTATAAAAGGGAAATGATGCGTACTTCTCAAGTGGGTACATTTATTAGTAATAGGTACTTATGATAATGTCAGTTGTATGTCCTTACGGCAATGTCAGCTTTTAATTTTTCTGAACACAATTTCACATCAAATGTTAAAATTCATGGTAGTCTTTTATTTCTGACAATATGTGATTTAGCAAAAAATTATCCTCATGATGTAGCCTTTCGATCGGTATGATAAAGTTACAGGGTAATTATTTTTCTCGTGTAACGGGTTCGAGTCCCGGTTCAACCATGTAATTATTTAAATATATGCAGTTTAAATTGTTTTTTAAATTCAATTAATGTCTTCTTTCAGTAAAAGGTTCCATCTACAATATTCAAGGTACTTTCCTTCCATGTGGCATAGCCGTGGGACGCCCTGTATAGTAAACTGTGAATTTGGTTTTTATTTTCTAACTGTCAAAATCATAACATGCATGATGAGGAGTATTGGATAGATTTTGACAAATATGTAGCGAGATACCCAAGGGCTCTGTTAATCGCTAAAATAAGAGTCCTATAACTTTCCAATGACCTAATACTTTTTATTAGGGTTCCAGTTAGTCAAACTAGGAACCCTTATAAGTTCGTCATGTCCGTCCGTCCGTCCGTCCGCAGCCTAGCTCAGAGACTCTTAGTACTAGAAAGCTGTAATTTGGCTTGAATATACATAGTCACGCCAACAAAGTGGTAAAATAGAAATAGTTGTACAGGGCGAACGATATGAAGTGTTACCAAATTCAAAAGGCTACGATTTTTTTTTGTTGTCTTAAATTATTCATTATTAAGATTTTTTTTTGAAAAAGATATCAAATTTTTAAGATTACTTTATTTTAACTCGATATGACCACCTTCTGCTGTCTATGGCCTTCAGACGGTAGAAAAATGAGTTGCACGCTGCACGAATGTGATCCTACGGTATGCAATGGCAATTACGTACGATCGCTTTCTTCAATGCATCCATACTGGCATGTTTTCTTCTCCTCACCTTGCTCTCCACAATGGACCAGATAGAAAAGTCCATCGGGTTCGCGTTTGGGGAATTCGAAAGACATTGTGTGGACGAAATAAAATGTGGAACGCGTTGTTCAGCCATTCTTGGTCCACACGAGCCTTATGAGCCGGGGCCGAGTCTTGTTGTAATGTCCACGGTCTACTACCGAAATATTTGCGTGCCCAAGGCTCCAACGCAGCTTCCAAAACATTTTCCCGATAGTAAGTCGCATTTACTTTGACACCAGGCTCGATTTTGTGAATTTGGTAACACTTCATATCGTTCGCCCTGTAGATATGTATTTTTGTTTCTCGTCTACCCCATAGTGTGGGGTGTCGAAAGATAGGTCTTTCAAAAATATTTTTCGATTAAGGTATCCGTTTATGCAATATTTAAGCTTTAAAGCGTTAATTTTTGTTAGAGTTAAGTGCCACACCCAAAACTACAAATCCTAAAAATACTGAAAAATACTTAAATGAAAGCACATAATATAATGAATTTAATAGGAAAACTATCACTACTAACTAGACTTCAGTGGTTCTTGAGTTACAAACGGTATAAATGTTTATACCTACCGAAAACTTATTTGCGGTGTTGGTAAACTGAACGCGACCTATGTCGATGTATGGGGATAACAGTTTTCTAACGGCAAAGTTAAGTTTCTCGCGAGGTCTAATTTGTTTGTAGTAACGGCTTCGGAACCCTACACTGAGCATGGTCCGACATGCTCTAGCCCGGCTTTAATGTAGTGTTATAATTATCATAAACAATATTGTAAAAAATAACTGACAGTTGAGTTTCTTGCGGCGTTTCTTCTCAGCAGTGATCTCCTCTTGGGAAGCGCTGGTAGATTTTTGACGTGTAAATGTGTTCGTACGACCGGCCCACTTACTGAATAAACATTTATATTTTTTTCCTTATCTTTATTTAAAAATATTAAGAAACGTAACAGTTAAACAATGTTTTGAGATATCAGTAACTAGCTTAATATTTATCTCTAGAAACTCTCTCTTAAGAAACGTAACAGTTAAACAATGTTTTGAGATATCAGTAACTAGCTTAACATTTATCTCTGATTTTATACCATCTCTACAAGTCTGGGTGCTGTATGTCCTCTTCAATACTTTACGAAGGTATTCTTTTTACGTTTTATGTCATGGTCAAATTAATGCGTAGGTACCTACTCGACAATCAATTTGGCCAGTTTTCAGTTGAGTTAAGGATGGACACACCACACCGATGCTGAAATTGCGCTGACGCAACGTTAACGCGGTGACGCATCTACTGCACGTTTTTAATGCGCCTTTTACGGTGTGGTCACGTCCAAAATATCGCTATGGGCTTTACTATAACAACAAATAAATCCAGTAAAGGGAGGCCCATGTAAGAATGGTATGAAACCATTAATGTGCGAGTCCGACTCCGGACTTTTAACTTTACATGGTAGAGTAGGTAGGTACCTATGAGTCGGCAACGACGAATCTTTGGCGAAGCCCGTAGTTGTGTCCGCAGCGTTAGCACGGATGTACATCAAGGCCGTATTTATTTTTGCAACAATTTAACTAACTAATTATGAGAGTTGATTGTTTAGTAGCAATCTCACTTGCTCAGATCTTTCATTTGTTTACTACTATCTATCTATACTGTCTATACTTCTATATAGATATATCTAGCCTTTCTAATCTAACCCCCTTACTAATAATGGTTGTATACTGGTGGTATAGCTATACAATGTTTTGTCCTTATCTGTCAAATTCAAATGTCACAGTGACAGATAAGGACAAAACATTGTATAGCTATACCACCACTATACAACCGTTATTAGTAAGGGGGTAGGTATATATATAAAAATCAATGCCATTTTTCGTTGTAATTTTATAACTCAA
Source organism: Acleris emargana (assembly GCA_927399475.2). Lineage (NCBI taxonomy): Eukaryota > Metazoa > Arthropoda > Insecta > Lepidoptera > Tortricidae > Acleris > Acleris emargana. The sequence continues at coordinate 10,113,907 of OV656849.1, forward strand.
GAACGGGCTCACCTATCCAAACCAAATGTTTAGTCTTTGTTCGGACTATTTAGTAGATGGTTTATGTGAAGTTTGCACAAAATCGGTCGAGCGGTTTTTCATTTATCACATTTTTTGTAACAAATGAATTGAAAGTCATAAATTTGCAGCGGGGCGAAGCCGCTGGCGGGCCGCTAGTAATATATACAATTTTCGTGTCACGGAGTTTGTAATTAAACTCCTCCGAAATGGCTCGACCGATTTTCGTGAAATTTTATGTGCATATCGGTTAGGTCTGCGAATCGGACAACATCTATTTTTCATCCCTCTAAATTTTAAGGGTGGTCCACCCCCAAATTTTACATATAATATTATAACGAGGTAAAGTTCGTGATGTTGTGAGAGGTAATCTTTGGATCGAATGAACCAATAGAAAGCGACGTTATTTGTGAGTGTCACAGGCTACTGATATATTAATTTTGCAAGGACTTGTTGTTCAATTTATTATCCAAGTCATATGGCTTTTGACGTAGAGACCTCGTTGTGTTGTTCTCATAGTCATTATTTTATTTTAAGGTTTATTGACCTTACATTTGTAATAATTTTATTTTTGCTTGTTTTAAGAATTTATTGTTTATTACTTTATTACCTTAATATTACTTAATGTAACTTACTTTTAAGTATAATTATGTTTTAATGATTGAAAAAATGACCTTCTGCTGGAGTTTCTTGCGGCGCTTCTTCTCCGCAATGATGGTCTTGTCCGAAGCGCTGGTAGATTCACTGTACCTTTCCGACGTGTAAAAGAGCCCGCATGTGGCCAATTTACTGAATAAATATTTTGAATTTTGAATTTTAACCCAAATAAATGTTTATTGCCCAACGAAGTGGGCACGCGAAAGCTAGACATATGATAAGCTGATACAATTATTCTTACTGCAACTAATGAGGGTCATGGTACGTTCCGATATTTATCATATTTCTGGTTTAGACCAACTAGAAGTATAATGATGTCTCTTTTTTTCTAGAGGTAGGGACCTGAAGTCTCAGCTGGACTGAGCGGAGGTTAACGATATCGTTTTGTGCAAGTTTTTAAAATTATCTAAGGCTCTGCACAACGGCACACCCCGCCAGTCAAATGGAGATTGCGTTACACAGTTGCGTCAATGTACCTAGGGCCTCTTGGATTGAAAACATTATAAGCGTGTCAACAATGTTAAATAATAAACCTAACCTATCCCAAGAACTCTAGGCTTGTATTATGACTAGGTACCTTCTAGACAACGAACATGAATGCATATAAAACGTCCAAGACTCAGGAAGAAACACTCGCGCTCATCACAGAAATATTGGGACTAACCGGGAAAAGAAACCGAGCCCGCTAGCTTAGGCAGGGTCGCTACCAAACCAATTATGCTAACCGATTGCGTAAGTAGTATTCATTCATTCATTACTCTGTCCCGCTTAGTGATGTGCCTCGTCCAGCTAACATGACTCATAATCATAATATGTACCTATACACAATCGAACTATAAGGTGGTGTACTAGATGTTGCTAGGAACAAACACGTCACAAGATTTTAGCTTGTAAAATGATTTACTTTCCAATAATAATAGATGATGATGGCGGTATTGGCGGTACTAAAATTCGTCTCCTGCGCAGGCACAACGAGACAATTATAGCTTGGGTAAAGTTGCTATATCTGTTTCAGGGACAGAGCAGAGCAACTACGGGGCTTTCTTATATACATGCACACGTTTCTAAGGCGGCAGCAGATACATTACCGTTTATACGTGGTGGAGCAAGTGGACTCCCGTCCGTTCAACCGTGCGAAACTTATGAACGTGGGCGCGGTGGCGGCGCTGCGCGCGGGGTTCCCGTGCCTCGTGCTGCACGACGTGGACCTGCTGCCGCTGCGCCCCGCCAACCTGTACGCGTGCACCCGCAGCCCCCGGCACATGTCCGCCAGCATCAACAAATTTAGGTCAGTCCAGAAGTAAATCAGGCACAATTATCGTCATAGATTTCCCCTAACCCGACCACTACCTTTTACCAGAACACCAATCAGTCAGTGTCATCATCATGTTTGTGTATATACTGTTGTTCACGAGTTACAAATGTTACAACATGATGACGTGGCACTGGGTGATTAATAGAACGTGTTACCCACCCGCGTCCCGCAGTCCGTGAGAGGATATGATTAGTTGTAAAACTTGTAAATAGTCAATGCCTGAGTGGCACTGATATGCACAAAATAAATAACAGTGCAAGAGGTCTTCGATTATTATATTAGCTACAGGTGCTCAGGTATAGCACTAGAGTTTGAAGAGTTAGTACAGTCAGCGTCATATATAAGGTAAACGTACACCATACAATTAATATGGTGTAGGTACCGAACTTTTTGAGCACTTTGAATGTTACCTTATATATGACGCTGACTGTACAATACAGATGACTAACCAATACAGAAATCACCCGGCAGGAGGATGATACGCCTGGGGATCGAAGTAGGTACATTGGCGCGAAGTTGTAAATCGTATATATAAATAGTTATTCGATGATATACAGGGTTACTGGTTAAGTCGACCTAGATCCTTTAAGGGGTTGTAGTTTCTATGATTTCTGACCACTTTGACTAAGAAACACCATATCCTAAACTTAACCGTTTTTAAGATATTTAACTTTTAAGATAATTATTCTTAAATACCGATTTTTTGTATATTGCAACATTTTTTTTGGAATCCTTGCATTTAATTTGTTTGTTTATACAATAATTATGTAGTAGATAAGTTGCTTCAACTTTATCGACACTTGAATTGCCATTAACTGAACAAACCGAGTCGTAGTATATGAATGATAGCTAGACATCGGTATCAACGTTCAAATTTCATGGCAATGTATGGTCGGCAGAAAAACAAATACAAACAAATACACTTAGTATTTTAAACCTTTATTTTGTATTTAAGTAAAAAAGAACTAAAAATGTAAATAAATATAAAATCAGGATATTGTGTTGAGTCCATTATCTCAGTCTAACACGGAGTTTGATTGGGCATTTGTCATTAAAGCTAATTTTCAGTTATGAAACTTATGAATTATGAATGTTTCGATAAACTATTATTTGACTTTATAGATTATTTTGCATGACAGTTAAATTGACATTCGTTGGGAAATTTAACATATTGTTTTATTTTTCGAATGCGAAATGAGTATTGAGGTTTTATGACGTATTTAGAATATCAACCTCTTTTAGTATATTTACAGTTTACCGCAGTGTATGAGTGTAAAAACAAAAAAAATAATTAAACGTTATTATTCAAATATTCAAATGTATTTATTTATTTTACTACCCTTACCGAGTGCCATGAAATTTGAACGTTGATACCGATGTATAATGATAGCTAAAGAAGGAAATAAACTCTCACAAAATATATTTTTCTTATACGAATATTTAAAAAAAGTCTATGGCATTAACACTACAGACAATCTTAAAAATATCTACATTTCTTCAGCTATCCAACGAGGTATAGCAATTTTGGTTATTATCAGAATTAATTGAAAAATCTTAGTTGAAAGTCTCCCAGGTAGTAGTAAAAATTTTGTGTTTATTACGAGGTTAAGTTAGGGGTTAGATCCGGACTTCTAGCTGGCCATGGTATGGGCCCACCTCTCCCAATCCACCAGTCAAAGTGGTCAGAAATCATAGAAACTACAACCCCTTAAAGGATCTAGGTCGACTTAACCAGTAACCCTGTATAGTAATGAACTGGAAAAACAAAGGAGGTCGTAGTGGCGCAATAAGCACCTACGATTATTATGTTTGCCTTTACTAAGTCCTGGAGTATTTAAATTGTTCGAGATTCTCGTCCATGTGTTTTGTGATGACAGCAATAACGACCTTTATCCGGGGACGAACTTCTGCACTTATTCTTTGGTGTAGTCCCAGACGTCCCAGCTTTACCAGTGTATTAAGTACCTACGTACATTTAAGCAAATTCGTTGTGGAGATTTCTCAACATTACCACTTATTCGTTTAGTGATAAAACCCCTGTTCTTTCAGATTCGTCTTACCATATTTAAGCCTATTTGGAGGCGCTATATCTATAGTTTCCAAGCAATACCAGGATATAAATGGAATGAGCAACGAATATTATGGTTGGGGAGGAGAAGACGACGACTTGTACACGCGTCTGGAAACGCATGGTCTGAAGCTCAGTCGATTCGAGCCGGGTACCAGCCGCTACCATATGTTTTCGCACAGGTCACAACCCAAAGGGTAACTATTAGTATATTTAACTCAGAAGCATCTTAGTGGTATACTGCCCTGCTAAGCCAAATAGCAGCATCTCAGATAAAACTGCTGTAGCAATAACAACCTCATTACCAACAGGAGAGGATTGAATCTACTTTGGCAATTGAACCAGAGATACTACTTATTGGCTTAGGAGGGGCATATCAAATAATCAATATCAAATAAGTTTATGGGGTAAGATATGCCGTAAATAAATATCAATTAGGTGTTACCCGTAACCAATCGTTGCGTAGTCCAGTTTATTCTGAAGCTATTTGAGACAGCGCCAGTGCCCTGTTTTATAAAGTTACAAATTACAATTTACAGGTTACAAGTTTTCAATTGACACAACCTCGACCGATGACGACCAGCCATATGAGCAGTGTTGCCAGTTTAGACCTGTAAAATTATTACTTGTAGCTTTATAAAACGTTCCCCAGGAGTCTTTTAAACATATTGCATCATTCAGGATCCTGTTGCAACTACCGTGAAAATTATGAATAAGAAAGACAAAATTAATCATATGCATTTGCTTTCCAGAGAAAAGAGATTAAAGTTACTTGACCAGGCGAAGAACAGGATGGCAGTGGACGGACTGAACTCTTTAGAGTACACCGAAGTCGCAACAGTACTTCACCCACTCTTCACGCATATCATGGTTGACCTCTAGCATATCCTCGATAGTATGCCTTAAGTGCATCGCTTAGATAAATTGTATAAATTTAAAATTACCAAATAGTGACCTTTTAGTGGTTTAAATGATATTAGAAACACGAGTAACAAGCTACTTATGCACTTAGCAAGAAATCGTTACGCTTTCCGACGACTTAATTCATTAATTCTGACTTCTGTTGCATTTTTTTGACTCCATAAAACATACCTAAAAGCCGAAACAATTCATAGAATATCGTTATTTTATTAATTAAAATAGCTATGTAGTTACAGCTCTTCAGAAAATAGTGATAATAATGAGGGTGTTCGGAATATAATGGCAACTTTATTAATTTCTTGCCCAAATGCTGCCGCTTAAAATGGTGGTAGCCCCTTGAAAACATTAGTTGTACCCGTCTCGTCTCCACACAGCGTCGAACTCTTCTTTTATTTACCAATCTATACAATACAAATGCAACGGGTCTCGGATTTAATCCACTTGGGAGTGCCTGATTTTAGTGGCTATTCCATTGTTTCTTTTGCGACACACTTACTAGCCATTTTACATATAAATAAAACTAAAGTGACAACAATATTGGGCAGAATGATAGCAGATGGAAATAGGCCAATAATTAATTAGTTTAATTACCTACTTAAATGCAGTAGTATTAAACAAGATTTATGTTTAGAATAAGAAATGAATACTTATCTTATTTGCTCACACTTTAGATAAAGTTGGTCACGGTTAACATGTTAGTACAGATAGTACAATCATGAGACAAATTGAACAACTATAGTTTTACATACATTATTTATAGTATATACTACTTTCGTGACATTACTGGTTCATAAAATAAATATAAATAGGTACAAGGTAAGCAATATACATGGGGAATTCGGAAACCATCAGAGTTAGGGAAATTGTTGACGTAATTGGCATAGGTGGTAGTGATCCCGCCTACGAAGCTAGTTGTTTCGGGTTCGGTTCCCGGTCAGGGCAATTTTTCATGTGATGAGCCAAAGTATTTAGCCGGCCCGTGCTTGCAGCTCTTGGCCGGTTTTTTTTAAATTGTGGCCTCGACCGGTCGTTCCTAAAGACAGATTACTATGGTTCGGACTTTTGGTGGCATATCGTGGTTCTAGAATCCATGGAGTCGCTATTTCCTAATTATTAAAATACATACCACTTTGATTTTGACCTTCGGTTTTTAATATTTCAAAATTCATTTTTTTATTGAACCGCTAAACCAATTTAAATTAATTTTGGTACGGAGGATATCTTTGCTCTGTGAAAGCCTTACAAACAAGCAAATATTAGTAGGTATGGATAAACTGAACTAAAAATATATTTAGTTCATTTTGAAATATGACCATGCTGAAGGTCAAAATCAAAGTTTCACGTGTTATAATAATTAGGAAATAACGACTCCATGGATTCTAGAACCACGATATGCCACCAAAAGTCCTAACCCTACAGATTACTGTAACAACTCTTATAGTTTCCGAACTTTCCATTCTGACCCATTTTGGATTGATGGCATAGGCATATAGGCTCTGCTTATGTATGTGTTATTTTCATAACAATTTAAAAAAAACTGTTACTTTTTATAGAAATAGATACTATTTCGAAAATATTGCGAAATATTTAATTCATCTTCCAGACTCTAGTACGGTTTTTAGTATTTTTCATTATTTTTATTAGGGTTAGTGTAATTAGACACTAACAAACGCTTGATGCGTCATATATACAACAAGACTATAGTGATAACAGTTCAAAATATAATTAGTCAGTATAATATTAATAGCTTAATAAATTGAAATGTAGATCAAATGAAATAGTGATCGATCAATGACAATAGTTCTCAAAGAGGTTTTTCACTCTTTTAAAATAAGATTGTTTTATCTCACGAAAGCGGGTTTGCCATACTTGTGGTTGTAACTTGTAACACGTATAGACACCCACTGTGGGTGTCAGTGCTACGCTTAGCGACGACAGCAGCTATACAGTGAACAATAGTGACATAATTCTGAAATTTTGAATTTCGAGTTAGGGCTCTTTCATAATCAATTTATGACTTAAAGTTTGAAAGCTGAAATTTTGAATTAGGTCACTATTGCTCTGAAGGTGCGATATAGGTATACTCAGAGACAATGTGCACGTGCATCTATTTTTTATACACACACAATTAAGGTAAACCAGCTTTTGTGAAGGTTCGTGAGATAAAACAAATCCCCAACTCAACCCAGTGTATTTAAATTTCGTGGTTAGCACCTTAGGATTTTTTTATAGTTTTAACAATTTGACGTATGTTTATAAATTATCATATGCATGTATTTGTTTAGTTTTCGTGCAATTTGATAGTTTTATTGTGTTGCTGGAATTGCATAGAATTTATAATATAGTTTAGAAATATTTTGACACCAAATTACTGATTAATTCGATTATTGCTTTAAAATTAAAAATCTCAAACTCACTTTTAAATCATAACATAAGAGCAAGAGTTTAGTCTTTTAAAATAAGATACGGTTGTTTTATCTTACAATATAGCGGGTTTTCCATAATTTAAATCGTAACGCGTATAGACACCCACACTACGGTGACGCTTAGCGACGACAGCTACGCACTCAGACACAACGTGCACGGGCATCTACAAACACAATTAAGGCAAAAGCGCTTTCGTGAGATGAAACAACTGTACACATATGAAAAATATATAAAGATCAAAAATATACCCAACTCAACCCAGTTTATTTAAATTGCATAGTTAGCACTTAAAAACTTTTTTATAGTTTTAAGAATTCGAGATGTTTGTTAATTATTATATGCATGTATTTGTTTAGTTTTCGTATAATTTGATAGTTATATTGTGGCGCTGGAATTGCATAGAATTTATAATGGAGTTTAGAAATATTTTGACACCAAATTACTTATTAATTCGATTTAAATTAGGTACTTTAAAATTAAAAAATCTGAAACTCACTTTTAAATTATATGAGTAATATGAGCAAGAGTTAACTCTTTTAAAATAAGATTCGGTTGTTTTATTTCACGATAGCGGGTTTGTCATACTTGTAGTTGTAACGTGTATAGACACCGTGTGGCGACGACAGCCACGCACTCAGACAGAACGTGCACGGGCATCTACAATTCTATGCAAGAAATCAAGGTAAACCCGTGAGAAAAAACAACCGATCACACGTCAAAAATGTCTAAAGATTAAAAATTTAGGAATTGAATTAGATATTTAGGAAAGTGTACCAACGCAAATTTTATATCCATGTTTGTTATTGATGTGCCTATAATAAGTTAATAATAATGATATCAACGCAAGTGTGTAAAACAAGCCTTTACTTTAATAGATTTAAGGGCGTTTCTTAGAAAGAGTGTACCTAGTTAAGGAATAAAATTAAGTAACGTTAACTTTTCCGTTGCGTTACGAAAAATAGCTATTATGCTATAAGACAAATGGTGGTATCTCAGACAAAACTCCTATAGCAAGTGCAAGCATATTACTAACGGGTGAGGATTGAATTTGAGATACCTACTGCTTATTGGAGTTGAGGGTAGTATATAAATGTAACTTAACGTTAACTAGGATCTTTATAAGAAACCCCCTTAAACAATGTTTTTGGTTAACTAGTTGTAATACCTATAAATTTTAGTAAGCATATGTATGTAATGAACCAATGATATTTTCCATAATTCTTTGGTTTTTAACTTGTTCTGCCTTCGTAATGTGCATCAGAATTTGAATACACAACTTTGTCAATGGAATTTAAGTAATTAGTAAAGGATTTTACGTTATAGCTTTCGTTAGACGACGACAATTAGAATATGTTATACCTACACGGTAGGGTGAGGTTAACGAATATCTAGGAGATATTGGTTGCCAGATATTTTAATATGTATTATTTATTATTACGTTCCTTACAATTGTATTACGAAACTAAACCCAATCGTGATTTGCGCATTCTGACGCATTACGAGGATAAAGCCTAGCCGCTCTGGTCGCGTAGAAGTTTGCGAAAATTAGCGAAAAATAAATTGACAGCTTCGCGATTTAAGGTTCACAATCCTGTTAAGTCAACCAAACACATTTTTTTTACGGTTAACCTCTGCTGTTTGGCTAAGTGCCTTGCCGCAAGAGCCATAATACAAGAAAAAAAAATCTCTGCTGCTAGAAAGGTTTTATCACCGGCTAAGCCGGCTATACATTGTAAAAATATCTCGTTGCTTCCCAAGAATAGTGACACAAAGCAAAATAGGTTAATTTTGAGTAATTGATACAGATCGCTTTAAAATGTGCCGTATTGGTATAGTCTTTACTATTTGAACTGAGCCGATCTTCTACACAAAGGCCATTGTTTGTAAACAATACCATTGTCTTTTGTCATTGTCATTAGAACTACATTGAATGTACATTGAATTATCAACCCTACTCTCTTAGTCAGTAGGTTTAAAATGTAAAGTGTCAGGATACAGATATAAGTTTTGTGTAGATGATAGTATTGTGTAGGGAATAAGCACAGTTCAAATAATAAAGACTTTTATCTGTATCCTGACACTTTACATTTTAAACCTACTGACTAAGAGGGTAGGGTTGATAATTCAATGTACATTCAATGTAGTTCTAACTTTTTTGTATGTAATCGGCTTGGTGTTAAGGACACAAAGAAAGACAATGGTATTGTTTACAAACAATGGTCTTTGTGTAGAAGATCGGCTCAGTTCAGATAGTAAAGACGGTGCGGTGGTGGCGATCTGTATCAATTACTCAAAATTAACCTATTTTGCTTTGTGTCACTATTCTTGGGAAGCAACGATCTGTCCCGGGCGCTAGGAAATAAAATATTGTGGCTCGGACAAGACCACTCGTGTTTGGGTGCTTAAAAGTTGAAAGTTATGGATTCATGTTTGATGGAATACACTATCAGAATGTAATTTGATATATTAGTAAGTACTTCCTGTACCCACCCACATATCATAGGTATATGGGAAAAATATTCACTTGCACCAAAAATAATTTGGAGGTAGGGTTAGTAAGTTAATCTCAATTTATTCAGTCGAATTTTGCTTATTTTTATTGATATTGTATTTCTTAAGAAGTATAACTTTTTGGAGAGCATGTTGTTTTTATGTTAAGTTTACCGTCATGATTTTAAGTACTCTCCTACCTTAAGTACCTATATTATAAGTTGAGATAAATTACCTATCTCTAGTAGAAGTACAATTAGTAACGAATTCGCTTTTACCTACACGTCGAGATTTGCAACATTTGCTCAATGATATCTACGCTTTTGATACTTAATTCAGCGAGGCTTACTTTACCTTATCATTAATGTCACCAAACTAAATAAAAGCAGTAACGTGAGTAATCCACTTTGTATTTATTTTTATTGAGACCTCACTTACCTGTTCTCAAGGTCGATAAATGTTGATATTTATTTTTATTTAGTACCTACCTATTTAATATTTTTAGAACGGGACTTGAAATTGATATGGCCAGTTTTCAAAAAAAGTGTACATAGTTCAGGACTAAAATTAAGAAACGGTATCTTTAGTCAGTTGAGTACCTATCTCAGACTAAACTCCTGTAGCAAGTGTGACCATATTAGGTACTTACGGGTGAGGATTGAATCTGATTCGTTTATTGTATTTGAGATAACCCTATTGGCAGAATTTAAATGAATGATTAATTTTCGTGACTCACATGACAACAATTACGGTTTCTTAACTTGAGTTCTTGACTATTTACACTTTTTTTGAAAACCGCCCACCACTTTACTACTCTGAATTTTACATAGGTACGTATTTTGTGGCATGGCGAGGCGAGCGATACTTCAACATTGATCGAACTTAGATCAGCGGTCCCCTAACTAAAAGGTACCACAGAAAAAGTGTATCTGCAGTCCCCCAGTCTGTCGAGCCAGAGCAAATTCTGTGACGATGGGTATTAAACCTTAAGAGAAGCTGTCATTTTGTGTTCCAATAACGATAATCTGACGGAAATATCGGCCGATTTACTGCTAGTCTGTGGTGCCCTTAAGGCCCCCCCGGCCCAAAATAGGCTATTCATAAGGTTCTACGAAAACGCTGTTCGTCGAGATTTGTAATCTCATAGTCTCATAGTCAACCGTGAAAACATTATGGCATGGTATTACAATTGATAATC